>CM035629.1:76862205-77487205 GCA_020496765.1 Gossypium stocksii
TGGAAACATGCTAAAAGATAGGGAAAATTTGTGAAATTTTTAAGTTAGGGACACACGGCCGTGCCCCTTGCCCGTGCTCTTCTCACACGGCCGTGTCCCTCCAGACACGCCCAAACCTTCTCAGCCCGTGGTCGAATCTGACTTATCCCACACGGCTATCCAACACGCCCATGGGGTTAGGCCGTGTGTCGCCCATGGCCTAGGCACATCCGTGCCCTTACCCCGTGGTCGAAACTGTCAAATATCACACGGTTGCCAGACACGCCCGTGTACAAAACAGAGCAGACCGTGTGATTATACTGCCAAATTTCACACGGCTACAAGTTACCAGACACGCCCGTGTGTCTAGGCCGTGTACCAAAACTGACCAAAACATCAAGGTGTAGGGGACACACGGTTGAAGCGCACGCCCGTGTTCCCTGGCCGTGTGGCACAAATATAGGCTTGGTTTAAGCCAATTTGCCACCCAATATGGGTCATTTCTACTAACCATTGACCAACAACATTTCATGCCATTCTACCAACCAAAAACATACCAATTCATGCACATAATGGACCCAAAATCATCTCAATTCATTCACAAATCAAGCACACCAACTCAAAGGCCTAAATGACCATTTCCATGCACTCATCCACACATATGTACATATCAATTATGCAAGCTTATAACCTCATCAAAATCACATATCTTTCCATAAGCACATATAGCTAAAGGACAACTCAAGTGCTTGATTATAAACACATATGACCCAAGCCACATCTCATAGCTTGATCATTTACCAAAATATATCATGTTCACAAAAGTACTAGCCTATACATGCCATGACCAAACGTTTGCAAAATACTTAAAAGTACCGAAGCTTTATCGATAGTGTGATAGCGAATCCCCGACTCGTCCGATATCCGAGCTAGCTTCCGAATCTAGAAGATAGTGAGAGAAATAAACGGAATAAGCTTCTAACGCTTAGTAAGTTCATATAACATGAAATGAAACTTACCATTTCAATGAGGTATCCATAAGTAAGGCCATTACAAACATATGATCTTATAGCCTATTGCACAAGCTCACACTCATTAGTTCATGTAGTTTCATAACATATCATATATATATAAAAGCTTATCAAAAACTTCATTTCATGTAACATATACAAATCTTGTAAATCATATGACATGTATTTCAGATACTTCATTATCTCATGTATAGCACATAACTCTTATAACATGTACCTTATACCATTCATGTATTCACATAACATCTTTCTCATATATTCAAATATCAATTAACCTTTCCTGTAACATGTATCGGTATTGCCCGTTGAACCTATAAGAACATCGAAAGATACTCGGGTGATACACACATAGTGTATATACATATAACCTGTAATCCGTCAATACGTCATATATGCTCTTTCAAGCCTGTACGGTAAGCCCGGAGGCTGAACATATAATCCCGAAGGATAATCGGTAAGCCCGTAGGCTGAACATGTAATCCCGAAGGATAAACCTGTAGCTCATGAGCACGTGGTGAGTCCGCAACAAATGTAGGAGCTCGAACCACCCTGTAGCCCTAGTGACATGTCACTTGTATCCTATCGACTTTTACGGTTCTAACGGGGCTCGGTATTCAATTTATCACTTGTAACAATTTAACATTTCTATTTCAATCTCATATATACTCGTTCCATTAGGCTATTTAATCATCTAGCATTTCATATTTTCAAATAACAATACGTATGAACATATATAAATACATCAAATTCGTTATACGAACTTACCTAGTAATCCCGTATCTACTAGTCTATTTTCCGTTTTCCCCGATCAAGTTCCGGGATTCGATCGTCTTTATCTATATTAATACAAAATTCAGCTATTTACTAACTCACATATTCAATTCAATCCAAAAACATATAATTTGACATATTTGCAATTTAGCCCCTATATTTTCAATACTTGCAATTTAGTCCTCTCATCACAAAAATGACAAATTACACAATCAATCCCCTAATTCACTATAGCCGAATATTCAAGGGACTTATACAAGCATATATCTTTTAATTAATCACAAATTTAACCTAAAAAATTCTACCTTTTTACTATCAAATCCTCAAAACCCATTTTCTTCAAAAATTACTTTAAAATTCTTGTATATTTCCACATAATAATCAATAATTCATCAAAATCCATCAAAATAACATAGATTCATCAATGGAATTTTTCAAAAACATAATCAAAATAAAAAATTGAGGTACGGGTCGGTTAATATACGAAGCAACGATTACAAAAACGTAAAAATTATCGAAAACGGAACAAAAATGAACCTCAATT
Organism: Gossypium stocksii; assembly: GCA_020496765.1. Lineage (NCBI taxonomy): Eukaryota > Viridiplantae > Streptophyta > Magnoliopsida > Malvales > Malvaceae > Gossypium > Gossypium stocksii. The sequence goes on from CM035629.1 coordinate 76,864,531, forward strand.
GAAGCTTGAAGTAGCCGAATATCAAGGAAGCTTAAACCCTTATTTTGTTTATGAGAATCGGTGAAGAAGAACATAAAATGAATAAAAATTTCATGTTTTATTAAACATATAACATATATTAATTAAAAACCAAAACTAACCTTTATAACATTATTTATAAAACCATACTAATAAGGGCATAAGTATCCACTATCTAAAAAAATGGTGAAATAACCACTTAAGGCCTTTTATTTAAAAAACCATTGCCAAACAAGCCATTTATGAAATAGAACTCTAATTTATCACTTTACGCGATTTAATCCTTTTTATCAAATTAACCAGTCAAACGATAAAATTTCTAAACCAAACTTTCACACTGTGATTCTATCATACTGTAAAACATATTAAAGTAATAAAAATAATAATTTGACTCGGTTAAGTGGTCCCGAAACCACCCGTTCCGCTAGGGTCTAAAGTGGGCTGTTACAATTTTAAGCTAAGGTTCATGTTTAAAAATTTACCCACATGTGTCATGAAAGCATTTTAATGTTTATTGGTAGAAAATGGAAGTTTAGAGTGTAGTAAATAACTTTTTCTATGTGATTTTTCATGGAAATGCATTTAGGGACTAAAATGCAAAGTTGTAAAATAGGTGCATAAATTGTGAAATGTTAAAAATTATGGGTTGCTATAAGAGAGAAATATGTTCGGGGCTTGGGAATGTAGAAAAAATTGATACATTTCATTTTACGAGCCCAGGGACTAGATTGTAAAAATTGACAAAGTTAGCGGTAAAATGGTAAAATTTTTCATAGGATGATTTTGTGTCTAATTGAGTGATGTATGTATTGAATGAGTAAAATTTGATGTTATAGATCAAGAACGACGTGAAATCGACCTTGACCGTGGAAAAGACAAGGTATCGGACTAAATCGAAAAGATTTACATTTTTGCATCGAGGTAAGTCTTATATGTAAATAATGAGTTATTTTAATTATTATGCTTAATTATTTTAATTATTTGAAAATTTATGAAATTTTGTTTCGAAATATTTAATGCGTGATGTGATGAAACCAATGAGTAATGAAAAGTCCCGGTTAAACCTTAGGAGTCATTAGGATACAAGTGACATGTCACTAGGAAACCATTGACCGTTATCAAATGTTTATGTGATTTCGGGTGCTAGTCTATGTTACACCCCTTAACCATGTTAACACCAGGATAGGATACGAGGTATTACGAGAATAGTACACATGTAATCATAATAAACCGAGTCATAAGATGATCATTTAAATTAAAACCATTCAACTATTCATTCATCTTTTAGTCACTGAGTTCATATATATCATAAACCAGTAACTTAACTAGTATTAAACCACATCGATAGCATAGTACAAGTGATATATCAAATATTAGAGATCAATATTTCAAGTAATATTACTATAATATACAACAAAATACTCAAGTCTTCTATACATGCCATAGTTCCAAAATATGTTTACAAAATACTAAAAGGAAGGATGGATAGTGTTGGTGAACCTCCAAAATTTTTTCCAAGTCACGAACAAACTCGGTTACACTATAAAATAAGGCAAGAAAGGAAAAGAAAACAAAGTAAGCTTATAGCTTTGTAAGTAATATGTAAATAATAAAAATAATAAACTATTTATGACATTTATAAATATCAATATGTTTCCACAATTATACAATCTTAATCTCATATGAATTTACTATTTACTTAAATTTAGTACAAGCTATCAATTCGAGTCCTAGTCACTAAGTTATTTTTATTTGGAGCTACAGAGCTCCAAATTAAGATCCGTTAATTTTCCCAGAAACTAGACTCATATTTCTTCAGACCATAAAAATTTTAGAATTTTTGATTTGGCCAATTAATAAAATTTATTGATTAAATCCTCCCCTGTTTTGCTGCCAGATAGTCCTGACCACTCTTCACTAACATTTCAATTTCTCTTTATACAGAATTCAAAAGATGTTCAAAATTTTTCTTCTAAAAACAGACTCAAAAAAGAATCTAACCATATAAATTATGTTCCATAATTAGTTTTGTACAAATTTTAATGATTTTTCCAAATCAGAACAGGGGATCACAAAATAATTCTGAACCAGTCTCACAAAAATTTAAATAACTTAGAATATAGAATTTTCTTACTTGTCCTATTTCTTTTATACTCAATAAGCTTTGATTCCATATCTCATCAGCTTCTAATTCAATTTCTACCATTTTTAGTGATTTTTCAAAGTCACTCCTCTACTGCTGATTTAAACTGTTTAACCTAAATTTCACATCTTTCACTAAAATTCCCTATTAACAATTTGCAAAATAACACTTTTCCATATTTATCTTATCAAAATTCAATCAATTTTCTAATTCATGGTTCAAAACCCATATATTCATATACCGGTACTTGTTTCCACGTTTTTTTTTCACATAAATTTCCATTTAGCAAACTTGTTTCTCCTGATGAACACTTCGGAGTGTAACAATATCCGGTGGTTTTAGCACATAACTGCACCTTCTGTAATTGATGCCTAACTTCGTGGTATACACACATAGCACCACATTATTGGGTTAACATATGTGTTCATGGCATACGCACTTAGCGCCACTTTTTGAATCAACATGTACAACTGTGGCATATCCACTTAGCACCACATTATATGTATAACCGTGGCATATCCACTTAGCACCACGTTACGTGTAAAACCGTGGAATATCCACTTAGCACCACATTTTTCCATTCTGAAGTTTTAATCGAGATTTTCTCATTTAATCCTAATTCATCAACCACAATTCACAGTTTATATCAATTAGTTGTACAATGTTAAAACTTATTTCACATGTCACAATAAAATATCATAACATAATAAAAGCAATACATTATTTACATATAAACTTACCTCGGTGCAAATTATGACGAGTTTATACTCTAATCCACCATTTTTTCTTTTCCCCGATCCAAGTCAATTTCATGTTTTTCTTGATCTAATAATAACACATTTAGCTCATTTAATACTCATACTATTCAATTTGATCCAAAAATCACATTATGGTAAAATTACATTTTTGCCCCCTAAATTTCACAAAATTATGATTTTGCCCCTAGGCTTGTAAAATAATTTTATTCAATTTTCTTGCATTTTAAGCCTAGCTAAACCTTTTCCCTCTAATAGCAGCCCATAATTCTCACTAAATCATACATTTACACAGATTTCACAACTTGTTACAAACTAGTCCTTTTACGCGATTTCGTCGAAAATCGCTTGGTAAAAGACATTTATTACGCTCCAAACATTCATATTCTTTCGTAAAACATCAAAATACATGAATATCATTCATGGGTAATTTTTTAAATATAAACCCTAACTCAAAACAATGATAGAAATAGGTAAACCGAGCTATAAGGATTTCAAAAATACGAAGAACATTAGAAAGAAAGGCTAGAATGCATTTACAATCAAGCTTGAATATAACATCCCGAAAAAGGACCTAAACAAACATGGTTGCAAAACCACAAATACAAGATAGAAAAGTTTATTATAATGAATTATCATGATTTACCGATTGATTGGATGCATGTGTTAGACTACCAATAAGAAATTTTATTGATTGCATGTTTAATTTATCTATCAAGGCTTATTAGCAAAAGTTGCAAAATATGTATTCTAGTTTATAAAATACTTATTTCAAATAGGGGTTTAATTAGAGGTCCTTACATAGTAATTAGATCATTAAAGTTTGATGGACAAAAATAGACATGGTTATTAAGTAAGGTATTTAAGGGTATTTTGGTAAAATGCCTTAATTAATGAATAAAGACAAAATAACATGAAATAAGCTATCATCTTCTTCATTTCTTTTCTCCATGGCCGAATGTAGCAAGGGAACACCATGGCTAGGGTTTGTTCATCTTCCAAGCTTCGTAGTAAGTCCGTTCTAGCCTCGTTTTTCATGTTCTTTACATTTTTGGAATCCCGATAACTTGATTAAGCTAATTCTACCATTAATTCAAGCTAGGGATTATATTTGGAAAATTAGCATAGGTGAAAAGTGTGTATTTTGATGTTTTACGACATAATATGAAGCTTAGAATTATGTTAAACGACTTTTGCTAGGTGATTTTCAGTGAAAATGAGTAAAATGACATAATCGGTAAAAATTATTATTGTTCATAAGTGCATGTTAGGGTGATAATTTGATGGCCATAGAAGGAAAAAAATGATCAGCATGTCCTAAAACATAAGAAGTAAGGATAAAATTTAATTTCTGAGCTTTGGGGCAAAAGTATAAATATGCAAAAGTTTAGGTGCAAAAATGTAAATTTTGTAAAAATATATTTTAGGTCCGAAATGAGTAGTGCATTGATTAAATAAGTGAAATATGATGTTTTATATCCTGGAAAATGAGATTTGGATCTAGAACGGGAGAAAAGCTGAAAATCGAGAAAGTAGGTCAAAATGGCCGTGTTGGTATCGAGGTAAGTTCATGTGTTTAATAAGAATTTAATTAAGTATGATTGAATGCTAAATTGATATATTAGTTATAAATGTTTTAGTATTTATTTTTGAATATAATGACAATAATTGAGAAATGATTCGACATTGAAAGTGAGAATTCGAATAAGTTTACATATAATACCATAGTGGTAATGTGGCTTTGTACAAGATCAAGAAAGTATTGAATAGCATAATTTGAGTAAAGTAAGATAAATTAAGGATATGATGAGATTGAGAATGTAAGTATGTAAGTTGAGTAGCAATTTATTATTATGAAATTGTTGGTATTATTATTATTATTATTATTATTATTGAGTTATGTGACTAACCTTGAGAATTTTGAGTAAGTATGTTTTAGCTATGAATTGCCAAGGCATTAATATTTCAAAGTCCATGCTTATAGCATGACAACTAAGGAAGAATTGACAGAAAAGTCCATGGTTATAACATGGTAATTAAGGAAGAATTTATGGAAAAATACCATGGTTGACCCATGGCAACATAAGATAAGGATACCAAGTAAGACCATGCCAAGGCAAAGCATTGGTAAGTTTTACAAGGCAAGGAAATCATGTAAGACCATGTCAAGACATGGCATTAAGAAGTTACTATAAGGCAAAGATTCCATGTAAGACTATGTCAAGACATGACATTGACAAGTTATTATAAGGCAAAGATCCCATGTAAGACCATGCCAAGGCATGGCATTGGTGAATTCATAAGGCAAGGATACCACGTAAGACCATGTCAAGACATGGCAATGGTAAATTTCAAAAGGAAAGGTACTTGAGTAATCCAAATAGTAAGTCAAAGAGATGACAACGTAAGATCATGAGGAAAGAGCACTGGTATGTACATAAGGCTTATTAATATTGAGGTTATAAGTTGATGATATTAAAAGTATTTTAATGAGTATATTCAAGTATTAAGTAAGTGATAAGTTTTTAATTATACTTATGACGCTTTGTGACATGGTTGGCGATATGCCTATATATTATGAAAGAGTATTAATGTGTTAAGTGAGATGTTGTAGGTACAGAAGCAAGCTATTAAGTAAGGTATTTTTTTTATTATTCCAAGCCTTTGGTAAGGTTACCAATGAGTAAGATGGGAAAGTAAGAACTTAACATTATTTATGCAAATTATGAAAGCTTAATAATAAGCTAAATTTATTACTAATGCCTATTAATTTACATGTGAACTTACTAAGCTTTACAAGCTTACCTCTTTCCTTTCCCCTGTTCTAGGGTTTTATCAAACAAGCTCGAGTTGGAGGTCATCAGAGATCGCTTCACACTTTCGACTATCAAGTTACCAATTGGGTATTTTCATTGAAACGTTTTCAGTCATGGCATGTATAGGGACTTGGCCATTTTGTGTGTATGTCCTTATGATATGGCTAAATAAAAACATGTGTTGATGTTATGTATGCCTAAATGAGGTTTAATGTAAAAAAATTATAAAAGAGTAAAAGATGGTTATGGAAGAGTAGAAATTCTGAGATATTTAAATTCTTGTGAGACTGGTTCATAATGACTTTGTGATCCCCTGTTCTGATTTTAGAAATTTACTAGAAATTGTATAAGAAGAATTAAGGGTTATAATTTATATTTCTAGATTCCTTAATGAGTCTATTTTCATTAAAAATGAGTAGAAACATTAAATGAAGATTGTACTATGAGATAATTGATTTTTAGTGAGGAAAGGTTAGAACCGTTGGACTGTGTAACAGAGGATAATTTAACTAATAAACTGTACTAATTGGCTAGACCAAAAATTCTAGAAAAATTATGGTAAAAAGATATATGAGTCTAGTTTCAAGGAAAATTTACAGATTTAATTTCGAGCTTTGTAATTCGAGTTATAATTAATTTAGTGACATGACGTAGGTAGATAGTTTTATCATGCATAGTGAAATAAATTGTTTTGATTTATGTAAGTAATCAAAAAAATTTTAATGTTCCCGGTTTGGTCCCGAACCATTTCAAGTGCATGTTTTAGGGCCTCGAGGGCCCTTTTTGGGGTTATATATTGGATGAATGTGAGTGGATTAATTTTTAAAATTAAATTTTTATGCCCCAAACTAGTAAGATAAGTCTGGTAATGCCTTGTGCTTGACTCCGGCGACGGTCTCGGGTAAGGGGTGTTACATTGAAAGATGACAACACCCTAGCTATATGGTGTCTTCCTTCTATATTCAGCCAAAGAAGATGATTGTGGACACAATTTTGGCCTTATTTCCCTTTTTTAATTCTTTTATTTACAAAATGACCAAAATACCCTTACTAAAAAAAATCCTACCTCACCTATTCCATGTCCATTTTTGTCCAAAAAATTAACAAATGGACTAATTACCATATAAGGGCCTCTACTTTAAAACCCATTACTCACAAGTACCTTTATGAACTAGAACACACATTTTTCACCTATTTCAATTTAGTCCTAAATATCAAATTTTGCACTCTAACAATAAAATTTCGCAACGAGATTTTCACACAGTCATTCAATCACATAATAAATATTAAAAATTAATCGCAATAAATTTTTCTACTTCAAATTTGTGGTTTTGAAACCACTATTCTGTTTAGGCCCTAAATCGAGCTGTCACAGTCTAGTTCGGCTACCAGTGGCTAGGTAATCCTACATTTGTTGTAGATACCTATTAGTTTGTGTGAGCAGCACTGAGTAGTATCGACTACACCATCAACTTGTGTGAGCAGACCAGAGAATAGCTCATTATTGAGCCCTTATGTGATAAGTGGTAGCTTCGGCTATGTATTAGTGGTAGCTTCGACTACATCATGTGTGGCACTTGTGCCTTGTTCTTTGTATCCTTTAGAATTCCATATGGTTCATCGGGTTATTCGAATTGATTTGACATAATGTAATTGCATGTAAAAAGATTTGACCGTATGTTTAAGAATGTGTATGTGCAGGTTATGTGAAAATATCATGTGTGCTAAGTGCCTAATGTATGTATTGATTAATGTGGTAAGATTATATGAGTAAGTTTCAATCTCAAAATAAATGTGATCATAAGATACCCTATTTCCTTTTATATGAAGTATTAGTTTTGATGCTTATTAATTTTGCATATAGACTTATTGGGATTTATAGCTTACCCCTTCTCTTTTCCCTTCCCTTATAGGTTCGTCAAGACAGTCCGAGGTTCGGTGATCATCAAGATTCCATCAACACTAGCAACTATTATTTTGGGTATTTTATTATGAACTTTGAATGGCATGTATAGGTGGTCTATTGTTTTGGTTATGTGTCATAGTTCTTTTGGGTCCATTTGTTGATAGTTGGCCATGAGAAATGAGCCATGAATGGTCAAGTCATTATTTTGTCGAAAATTTTGTAATCTACTAATGTGAAAGCTTGCCTAGTATGAGTGAATTGTGTCTGGATGTGCATGCTAGATGATGTTAGATAAAGTTAGGTTGTGGATGGATTAACATGTATGTTTTGATGAGTTTTGATGTTATAATATGAATTGGAAAAATTGGTTGATATTGATTTGTGTTTCAGGGTGGCAATCGACTTGGAAAATATCCTATAATAGTCTACACGGGTAGACACACGAGCGTGTGTCTAGGCCGTGTGTGACACACGGCCAACCTACGGGCGTGTTGATAGGCCGTGTGTCCCCTGCACCTGAAATTATGAAAATTAAATGCTTTGTAGTAAACACATAGTATGGAGACACGGCCGTATGTCTCGACCATGTGATAGACACGGCCTAGCCTACGGGCGTGTGGCTTGGCCGTGTAACGAAAACTTCATGATGACGTCACAAATAGAATACCCCAGTTTTTCACATTGGGTGAGGATACGGGCGTGTTGAGACTGTGTGAAAAACACGAGCCAGAGACACGAGCGTGTGCTCTGTCATGTGAAAACCCCTGTAGGTTTGAAATGAAAAATAATTCTGCACGGGCTAGGGACATGGGCATGTACAACAACACGGTCTGCCCACATGGGCGTGTCCTTGTCCCAAACGGACATGTGCCGTGTTTTGAGTTAAATTTTCATAACTGTTCAGGAAGTTCTAGTCTGGTCCCAGATCATACCTAATGCATCGTTTGGGCCTTATAGGCCCATAATGTGGATGTTATACGTACGAATGACAATGTTTTAAATTTTACGTAAAATTTATGTGTCGAAATCAAATGATCGTGTGAGTGTGTGTTCGGTAATGCCTTGTACCCATGTCCGGTGACAGTTACGAGTGAGGGGCGTTACATTTAGTGGTATCATAACTATGGTTTAGTCGGTCTTAGGACTAATATAGTAGGAGTGAGAGTCTAGCTATACATGCCATAATTGTTAATATCGATAGTGTGATGGTTTCTAATCCTTAAATTGTGTTTTCATATAGTAAATGGATCTCGAACAGGCAGTAGCTGACGATGCTAAAAGTAACGCATCGACTCCCACTCAAGGGACTGCGCCACCTAAGAGTAGGAATTTTGAATCTAGCCGAGGAGAAGAGGCTCGGGAGGCCTTTCTCCATAGAATGAGTGAGTGGTATACGGAGTTCATTCGGGCAAACCTGAATGCTCAACCTCCCCCATCCTTTCCTATCCTTCAACTGATTCCGGTAGCCTGACAAAGTGCAGAAATGACAAGACTAAGTAAGCCCCCTGTTGACAAGATTCGTAAGTATGGGGTTGAAGAATTTAGAGCCAGTGTTGATGATGACCCCGAGAGGGCAAAATTTTAGTTAGAGAACACAATCTGAGTATTTGAAGAACTCTTCTGCACACTCGAGGAGTGTTTAAATTGTGCCATCTCACTTCTGAGAGACTCAGCATATCAGTGGTGAAAAATGCTAGTCTGGGCAGTGCCTACCGAAAGAGTTACTTAGGATTTCTTTCAAGTGGAGTTTCAGAAGAAGTATATATCTCAGCACTTCATTAATCAAAAGTGAAAGGAGTTTTTAGAGCTAACACAAGGCCATATGACTGTGTTTGAATATAAGCAAGAATTCGTCTGACTTAGCAAGTACATTCAGGAATGCATTTCTACAGAAGAAATTATGTGTATGAGGTTTGAGGATGCCCTAAACGAAAACATTAAGATATATGTGGGGATTTTGGAATTGAAGGAATTTGTTGTGCTCGTTGAGCAAGCATGCAAAGCTGAGGAATTGTGTAAGGAAAAGAGGAAAGCCGAATCAGAGGCTAGGGATGTGTAGAAGAGATCAATGAGTAAGTCTTCCCAATTGTCATCAAAGAAAGTGAGAAATGTACCAAATCGTTTAACCATTTTAGCTAGAAATCCGGGTAGAACTCATGGGAGACAAAATACGGGTTCTAAGGCTCAGACTACTTTTGTAGCTAGTGTTGGCAATGTCAAGCCAAGTAACCTTGAATGTCAACATTATGGTAGGAGACATCCCAGTGAGTGTTGGATGGTAACTGAGGCTTGCTTTAAATGTGGCTGCCAAGACCACTTTATCAAAAACTATCCGGAAATGGTAGCAAAAGAAACTACTTAGAGCACTGAACCGTGCAATGTACCCGCTAGAGGGGGGCCTACTAGAAAAGTGAAAGAGGGAGCTAGTAGCAGAGGTTTAGTTAGAGATTTGGCCCAAGGTCAGAGGCCAGAGCACTAGTAAGAACCAATGCTCTTCGTGCCCGGGAAGAGGCATCATTCCCTAATGTGATCTGTGACAGCCCTATTCTGACCCTAGTCGGGAAATGGTTTCGGAACCATAAAACTGAGTCACTGTATTAATTAAATGCTAAATTTCATGTCTAATATATGCGAAATTGTTGTGTGAATAATTGATTAATAATTTGGTGCCGTTTGAATGTGAATGTTTATTGATTTGGACTTATGTGTAAAATTTTGAAAATGTGTATAGAAAATTATAAGGGGACCGAATTGTTGCATGGCTTAAAGGTTAGGAGTTGCATGTAAATTCTCCATTTTGTTGACTTAATGGCCGGCCATGATGATTTCATGGCATAAAATATGTGTTTTTATATATTAATAATATTATAAAAATAATGGTTTTTAATAATTAAATAAGAAATAACAAAAGTGAGGAAAAGAAATAAAATCCATTTTATTTTGCTCTTCATTGTCGAATGTGGAAGAGAAGAAGGGGTTGGAGTTTGAAAGAGTATACGGCCATTGAAGTCTCAAATTAAGGTAAGTGTTCATGTTATTTTGCTTGAGTTTTGTGAATCTTAGTTGATGGTTAGGCATACAGCATAGCCCATGGGTTGGTTTTTGGAATTATAGTGAGTACCTCATTCGGCCATGGTTATGGAATGAAGCTTTTGAGATCAAATTCATGTGATTATGTGTTGAAATGCTTGAACATTGCTAATTAGGCTCTATGTGACTTGAATTGCTTGTTGGAATTATCGGCTATGTTCTTAGGAAATGAATGAATTGGTAATAAGTGTTTATGGGATGTAGCTTTGCCGTGATTGTATTAACAAGATGAGTTAGGGGTTGAGTTAATCCTAGTGTGCCGAATGGGAGCTAGAAAATTGAGTCTAAGGTTTTAAGGTGAGCTAGTTTAAATTGCCTTTTAATGGCTTAAAATTTTTAGTAAGAGAATCGGTGATAATGATTTGTATTTGTGTGGTTAAGGCCGAATGGTTATAGAGTAGGCATAAACGGATTTTTTTATGCATATGGGGATATATAGAATTGTATATGCGGCATTAGTGGATAATGGCCATTGGTAATAGGGTAAATGTTTGATACTTTGACAATTAGACTTAGAAATATATCATGAAGCTATAGTATAAATGGAGAAATAAATAGAAGTATGTGATATTAAACTATGCATTATATGTGTATATATATATATATGCCTTATGTATGTAACTCATGCTATAGAGACATTCGGTTACATAGTTTAAGTTATGTATAAGAAAGCTTGATAAACTATGTAGATCTTTGCTTGAGTATGCGAACTAGATGTGGAGTAAATAAGTGTGAAATTGAGTCAGGTCATGTTTTTATGTAATACAATACATGCTGTTTTAAAAAGGGTGATTGCCAAATATGAAACTTTAATATTGATTGGTATGCATGGAAATCTTTTCGGTTAAATGAAGGACATGGTGATTATATGTTATATGTCAATGTGTTATTTGAAATTTGGCAAATAAAAGTTATTAATTAAACGAACATAATGTGTTATTTAAGCTCAAGAGCAAAAAGGTTCGAAGTTGGATAGGGGGAAAGAGAAAGTAATTGAGCAGCTGTTTCACAACCGTCAAATATAATTGAGGTAAGCTTTCGAGCAATGAGACTTAACATATGATTTGATAAAATCATGATATAAATGTATAGTTGATAAATTATGACCTATTGATTTTACTTAAATTAAGTGGTGAGATAAATAAAATGTGCATATGTCTTATAGCTGAATGGCTATGGAAATTTAGTGGGATATGTGTTCTTTGAACGTGGCTTTGAAACCGAAAGTTGAATGATGCTCATGTTATGTGAATAGAATTTTCTTGTGAATAAGTATGCTTGATATTCAGTGGGATTTGTATCTGGACTTAAGGTCTGTAGGCTATATGCTGGATTTGTATCCGGACTTAGGGTCTGCAGGCTATATGCTGGATTCATACCGGACTAAGGTCCGCAAGCTATAAGTTGGAATTATAACCGGGTAAAGACCCGTAGGCATTCATGCTGGAAATTATGTGATTCAATTGGCCGTAGTAATCTAAACAAATACGCTCGCTATCCTAAGATAGTCAGGTATGTACTACATACTGGTTTGCGAATTAGATTCGTTTTAAATTGAGAATAAATATTTGTATATTGATGCTCGGGCCATTGTTTAAGGTGACATAAAGGTCTATGACCTAATTAATATGTATGAATTTTGACTTCCGTGGAAATATGTTAAGATTTATTTTGAGTATATGAGCATATTGGGTCAAAAATGTGAAGTTATGTGAATATTTAAGTATGTGTATAAGCATAAATGTAGCATTGAAATTGCAATCTATGCATTTAGCCAAGGGTTGATATTAGATGGATGAAATGAAGTTATCTATGAGATATGAAATTATGTTTAAGGAAAGTTAATTGCCATATACGAGAAATGGTAATATATTCTGTCATGTTAGACTCGGTCAAGAGAAGTTATTAAACATTACGAATACTAGGCATTGAACTCAAAAGATTTTATTACTTGAAACTTACTAAGCATATAAATGCTTACTCTGTTGCTCTTGATTGTCTATGTTATAGATCTTGTTCGTTATCTACGGTCTTGGGAACCTCAAAGTCGAAGTCGTCCACTCTATCTAAGCCCATTTTGGTACTTTTGGTATCTAAACTTTGATAATGGCATGTACAGGCTCAACTTTTGATGTTAAATAAGTATCATTTTGATGATGTAATTAAGTTTAGCCATGCGAAAATGGCTTACCTAAATACCTTAAATCTATATCTGTGGTTTTAAACTTGTAAATGTTGAATGTGGATGAATGTGTAAGCCTAGTAAAATCGGTTATTAGTATTTGATGCAAAATACAACTTGAAATCTATGTTTTGAAGAGCATGTATGGGTTGAATGTGAACATGATAAAGAAATGCCGAAATTTTGGATTGAATGTGACCATTTGGTAAGTACATATAGATTAAATGGTGTTTAATTGAAATTCGTTAAATGGTAATTGGTAATATGAATATGGAAGCATGAGTAGAGTTGATTGAGCTTTAAGTTGCATAGGTGATGATTATTAATAAGAGCATGTGATATTTAGTAAATGACATTCAGCTAGGACAAATACTCTAAGGTAAGATGTATTGAAGAATGATTAGAAGTACTTGAGTTGTTATGAGATTTGTTACCATATGAATAATTTTGGTTAATAGACAAGTTAGATGCTTTATATTATATTGGATATGCATGTTCCTAGGTTCGGTTTATGGATGTTGTGATCAAATAAGATTGTTAAATGCATATCTGAATGTTAATACCCTTTCATTCTCTTTTAAAACTGTTAATTTGCCACAAGTTTCAAATCAGATTTTTGATTTATTCAAATTTTGTATGCTTGTAATGTAATACCTCCTAACCCTCCGGCGACGGGTACGGGTTAGGGTGTTACATGATCACTGGTACATTTTCTCTTTATGATGTTAATATAGTTGCACTGATTGATCCCAGGTCCACACACTTTTACATTTGCATGAAATTAGTGAATGTTATGAAATTGCCTATAGAGTCAACTGAGTTTGTGATTGGGGTGCCAAGCACTCTAGGCAAGTGTGTGCTAATTGATAAGATTTGCAAGAATTGTCCATTAATGATCTGAGGTCATTGTTTTCTAGTCGATCTAATGCTATTGCCATTTGATGAGTTTGATGCCATTTCGGGCATGGATTGGCTATCGTTGCATGATGCTAAAGTGAATTGTAGATAGAAGGTTATTGAGTTAAAGTGTGAAAATAGTGAAATCCTCCAAGTTGAAACAGATGAGTCTAGCGAGTTGCCTGCTTTAATCTCGTCAATGACTATTTAGAAGTATTTTAAAAAGGGTTGTGAAGCGTATTTGGCCTATGTATTGAATAGGAAGGAGTCTGAATTGAAAATGGAATTGGTGCCAGTGGTTTGTGAGTTCTCAGATGTATTTTCGGAGGAATTACCGGGTATACCTCCTGTTAGAGAAATTGAGTTTGCTATCGACTTGCTGCCGGGGACTGCCCTGATATCTATAGCTCCTTATATAATGGCTCCGACTGAGCTAAAAGTATTGAAAATGCAACTACAAGAGTTGTTAGACAAAGGGTTTGCAAGGCCTAGATTTTCTGCCTGGGGTGCTCCAGTATTGTTTGTGAAGAAAAAGGATGAGTTGATGAAACTTTGCATCAATTACAGGCAACTCAACAAGTTGACGATAAAAAACAAGTACCACTTACCAAGAATTGATGTGACAGCCTGATTTGGGGCCTAAATGGAATAGTGGTTTCGAAACCACAAATCCAAAGTAGAAAAAATTATTCAGGTTGATTGATATAATTTATCAAGTGATTAAATGCATGCGTTAGAGTATCGATAGAAAATTTTATGAATTAGTAGGGCTTAATTGCAAAAGTTGATAAATATAAGTTCTAGATGTTAAAGGATTTATTTGAAGAGCATAATTGAAGTAGAGGTCCTTAAATGGTAATTATTTCATTAGGTTTCAATGGACAAAAATGGACATACATAGGTAGAAACAACCAAAGTTTTAATGAAGGGCGTCTTAGTCATTTGGTAATTAAAAGGAATTAAAAGGGAAAAAGATGGCAAAATATGCTCATCTTCTCCATAAGGGCTGAATACATCAAGGAAACATCATAGCTAGGGTTTCTTCAACTTCTTAAGCTCATAGTAAGTGATTCCAGGCCCTGTTTTTAATGTTCTTTAAGTTTTTCGAGTCCTGGTAACTTGATTTAGCTTATTCTAGCAATAATTTAACCTAAGGTTCATATTTGGAAAAAAACTCATAGGTGAAATGTGTTTAAGTAGATGTTTATGATAGAATATGTGGTTTTAAATTATGCTAAACAACTTATGCTACTCGGGTTTAAGTAAAAACGAGTAAAACTTCATAATCGGTAAAAATACCTAATGTTCATAAGTATATGTTAGAGTGGGAATTTGATGTTGCTGTTAATAAATAAATGATCAGCATGTTCTAAAACATAAGAATTAGGGATAAAGTTTAATTTCCGAGTCTTGGGGAAAAAGTGTAAATATGCAAAAGTTTAGGGCAAAAATTATAATTTTGCCAAAGTTAGAGTTAAGGACTGTTTTGATAAATGTGAGTATCAAATAAGGTAAATGAGTTATTTTAGATCAAGAAAGACGTGGAATCGACCTTGATCGGGGAAAGGAAAAGATTGTGGAGTAAATTGCAAAATTTCTATATTTTGCACCTAGGTAAGTTTATATGTAAATAATATATTGTTTTTATTATGTTATGATATTTTATTGTGTGACATGTGAAATAAGTTTTAGTATTGTACAATTAATGGATATAAACGGTGAATTGTGGTTGATGAACTGGGATTAAATGAGTAAATCTCGGTTAAACCTCCGGAATGGAAAAACGTGGTGCTAAGTTGATATACCATGGTTATACGTGTAACGTGGTGCTAAGTGGATATGCCATGGTTACACATGTTGATTCATTAACGTGGTGCTAAGTGGTTATACCACGGTTACATATGTTGATTCGAAAGGTGGCGCTAAGTGTGTATGCCACGAATACATATGTTAGCCAATTCTGTGCGTATACCACGAAGTTGGGCATCAATTACAGAGGGTGGAATTATGTGCTAAAACCACCAGATATTGTTACATTCTGAAGTGTTCAACGAGAGAAACAAGTTTGTTAAATGGAAATTTATGCAAAAAATGTGGAAATACATACCGGTATATGAATATATGGGTTTTGAACCATGAGTTAGATAAGTGATTGACCTTTGATAAGATAAATTTGGAAAAGTGTTATTTTGCAAGTTGATAATAAGAAATTTTAGTGAAAGTAGTAAAATTTGGGATAAACAAATTAAAAAAACAGCAGAGGAGTGACTTTGAAAAATCACCAAAAATAGTAGAAATTGAATTAGAAGCTGAATGAGTCTAGTTTCATATAAAAGAAATAGGGCAAGTAAATGAATTCTATATTCTGAGTGATTTAAATATTTCTAAGACTGGTCCAGGCTGATTTAGTGATCCCCTATTTTAATTTGGAAAAATCATTAAAATTTGTAAAAAAATAGTTATGGAACATAAGTTATATGGTTAGATTCGTTATTGAGTCTATTTTTAGAAGAAAAAAACGAGAACATCTTTCGAATTCTGTATAAAGAGAAATCAAAATATTAGTGAATAGTGGTCAGGACTATCGAGTAGCAAAACAAGGGAATCTTTAATGAATAAATTGTATTAATTGGCCTAACCAAAAATTCTGAAATTTTTATGGTAAGAAGAAATATGAGTCTAGTGTCTGGGAAAATTATCGGATTTTAATTTGGAGCTCCGTAGCTCTGGATAAATATAATTTAGTGACTAGAACTCGAATGGACAACTTGTACTGAACTTAAGTAAATGGTAAATGCATGTGAGAATATGGTTGTGTAATTGTGGAAACATATTTTGGGATTTATAAATACCATTAATAGTTTATTATTTTTATTATTTACATATTAATTACTAAGCTATAAGCTTACTTTGATTTCTTTTTCTTTCTTGTCTTATTTTATAGTGTAATCGAGTTCATTCGTGACTTGGGAAAATTGTTGGAGGCTCACCAGCACTATCCATCCTTCCTTTTGGTATTTTGTAAACATATTTTGGTTGTATGGCATGTATAGAAGGCTTGAGTATTTTTTTATATTATAGTAATATTACTTGAAATGTTAATTTCTAATATTGGATATATCACTCGTATTATGCTATCGATATGGTCTAATATTAATTAAATTACAAGTTTATGATATATGTGCATTTAATGTTTAAATGATGAGTGAATAGTTGACTGGTTTTAATTTAGATAATGATTTTATGTCTTGATTTATTATGATTACATGTATGTTAGTCTGGTAATACTCGTATCTTGTTCCGGTATTGAACTCGGGTAAAGGGTGTTACAATTGATGACCTTTTTGATCAATTAAAAGGAGCAACTGTGTTTTCAAAGATTGACTTGAGGTCTAGATACTACCAACTGAGGGTGAAAGAGTCCGATGTGCTGAAGATTGCTTTTACAACAAGGTATGGACACTATGAGTTTCTCGTAATACCTTTTGGCCTGACTAATGCCCCAGCTGTGTTTATGGGTTTAATGAACCGAATTTTTAGACCGTGCTTGGATAAGTTTGTAATGGTCTTTATTGATGACATCCTAATTTACTCTCGTCATGAAAATGGGCATGCTGAATATGAACACAAGTTTGTAAGGCTTAGTAAATATGCACAAGAATGTGTTTCTACCGAAGCAATGATGTGTAGAAGGTTTGAAGATGGACTTAATGAAGACGTCAAGGTGTTAGTAGGAATTTTAGAATTAAAAGAAATGGTGGTACTAGTTGGCAGAGCTTGTAAAGCTGAGGAATTGAATAAAAAAAAGAGAAAAGCTTATATTGAGGCCCAAGATCAAAGAAAAAGACCAATGAATAAGTCATTTCAATCCCAATAAAAAAGACTCAAAGAAGTGAATCCTTGAAAGACAACTTCAGCCGGGTATTCTTATCGAGATAAGGAAAAATTGAATCCAGGTTCTAGAGTCGAAGTCAAGTGTGGGAAATGTTAGATCAGATAAACCTGAGTGTCGACATTATGGTAAACGACATTTTGGAGAATGTTGGGAAAAGATTTGATCTTGTTTCAGATGTGGCTCCAAAGAACATTTTATCAAAGATTGTCCCAAGAAAGTAGAAGAAGAGAAAGTTCAAAGTGCTAGATAGAGTAATGTTGCTGACAGAGGTAGATGCCTGCAGAATGTCAAAGGTGGGACTAGTGGCAGAGGCATGGTAAAAGACTCAACTGCAAGGTCAGAAACAAGAACACCTGCTAGAGCTTATGCTATACGAGCTCGTGAGGAGGCATCATTTCCCAATGTGATTACTGGTACTTTCTCACTTTATGATACTGATATTATTGTATTGATTGACCCCGGGTCTACTCATTCTTATATTTGTGAAAATTTAGTACATAGTAAGAAATTGCCTATGGAATTAACTGAATTTGTAGTTAAAATATCAAATACTTTAGGCAAACATGTGTTCGTAGATAAGGTTTGCAGGAATTGTCCTTTGATGATTCAAGGGTACTATTTTCCGGCTAATCTGATGTTGTTGCCATTTGATGAATTTGATGTTATTTTGAGTATGGATTAGCTAACTCAACATGATGCAGTAGTAAACTGTAGATAGAAATATATTTTATTAAAATGTCAGAATGGCGAGTTGCTTCAGGTTAAATATGATCAAATAGAGAGGTTATCTGATGTGATTTCAGTGATGACAACATAGAGATATGCTAAAAAAGGGTATGAAGCTTACTTGGGTTATATACTTGACACTAAAGTATCAGAGTCGAAGATTCATGCAGTGCCGATAGTATGTGAATTTTCTGATGTGTTTCTAGAGGAATTACCAGGGTTACCACCAAAAAGAGAAGTGGAATTTTTTGTACATTTGATTCCAAGAACTACTCCGATTTCCACAGCTCTGTACCGGATGGCTCTTACAGAATTAAAGGAGTTAAAGACACAGTTACAGGAACTTGTGGATAGGGGTTTTGTTCGACCAAGTCATTTACCTTGGGGTGCTCCGGTTCTGTTCGTGAAAAAGAAAGACGGGTCCTTGAGACTGTGTATCGACTATTGGGAGCTCCATAAGGTAACTATTAAGAATAAATACCCGTTGCCCCAGATTGATGACTTGTTTGATCAGCTAAAAGGTGCCATAGTATTCTCGAAGATTGATCTTTGATTAGGTTACTATCAGTTACTGGTAAAGGAGTTAGATGTGCGAAAGACAGCCTTCAGAACTAGGTACAGGCATTATGAGTTTCTGGTTATGCTGTTTGGGCTAAGTAATGCACCTGCAGTTTTATGGTTTGATAAACTGGATATTCAGACCATAGTTAGACAGATTTGTGGTAGTATTCATTGATAATATTCTGGTTTATTCTCGGAATGAAAAAGAACATATAGAACATTTGAGAATTGTGCTGCAAATTCTGCGAAAGAAATATTTATATGCTAAATTAAGTAACTATGAATTTTGGCTTCGACAAGTGGGTTTTCTCAGACATATTGTATCCGCCAAAGGCATCAAGGTAGATCCGAGTAAAATCTCAGCTACTATGAATTGGAGTCCACCGAAGAATGTATCTGAAGTTAGAAGTTTCTTTGGTTTAGCTGGTTATTATCAAAGATTTGTACAGGGGTTCTCTATGGTAGCTTCTTTGATGACCCGTTTATTGCAGAAAGATGTTAAATTCGAGTGGACTGAAGAATGTCAGCAGAGTTTTGGTCGATTGAAAGAATTGTCGACTAAAGCACCTGTGTTAGTACAGCTCGAACTGAGTAAAGAATTTATTATTTATAGTGATGCATTATTAAATGGTTTAGGTTGTGTCTTAATGCAAGGAGGTAAAGTAATAGCCTATGCTTCAAGACAACTTAAGCCCCATGAAAGAAATTACCCGGTACATGATCTTGAATTAGCTTCTATTGTATTTACATTGAAGATATGGCGTCATTACTGGTATGGTGAAAAATGTCATATTTATACTGATCTTAAAAGCCTGAAATATTTGATGACACAGAAAGATTTGAATTTGAGACAGTGCAGGTGGCTTAAACTGATAAAGGATTATGATTTGATTATTGATTACCATCCGGGTAAGGCTAATGTTGTAGCTGATGCTCTAAGCCGGAAACCTTTATTTTCTTTGTGAGTTATGAATACCTGGTTATCCTTGTATGATGATGGTTCAGTTATAGCTGAAATGAGAGCTAAACCAGTGTTTATACAACAAATTTGTAAGGCTCAAAAAATGATGAAAAGTTACAAACTAAACGGACACAATATAAGTCAGGTACTGATTCTGAATTTCAAGTAGGGATCGATAATTGTTTGTTATTCAAAGGCAGGGTATGTGTACCTTAGAATTTAGAGCTCATACAGAAGATTCTACACGAGCCTCACAGTGGTACTATGTCTGTACATTCGGGGAGTAATAAAATGTATAATGATCTAAAAAAGATGTACTAGTGGCCAGGTATGAAACATGATATCTCTGAATTTGTATCAAAGTGTTTGATATGTCAGCAGGTTAAAGCTAAACATCAGGTACCTTCGGGGTTACTTCAGGCAACCACTATACCGGAGTGGAAATATGAAAGAATTACTATGGATTTTGTACCTGAGTTATCGTTGTCTCCAAGGAAGAAAGATACCATTTGGGTGATTGTTAACCGATTAACAAAATCAGTGCAATTTATTCCGGTATGCATGGATTATTCTTAGATAAACTGGCTGAATTGTACATAACTGAGATTGTCAGGCTACATGGATTACCTATTTCCATCGTATGAGATAGAGAACCCCGATTTACATCTCGTTTCTGGAACAAATTGCAAGAAGCCTTGGGTACTCAGTTGTATTTTAGCACTGCATTTCATCCTCAAACTGATGGCCAAACTGAGCGTGTAATTTAGGTATTGGAAGATATGCTCCGGTGTTGCATACTAGAGTTTGAAGTTAGTTGGGAGAGGCATCTACCTTTGATCGAATTTGCTTATAATAATAGCTATAAGTCCATTATTAAAATGGCTCCGTATGAAGCTTTATATGGTAGAAAATATAGAACACCATTATATTGGACAAAGCTCAGTGAAAAGAAGATACATCGGGTTGATTTGATCCAGGAAACAGAAGAAAAAGTAGAAGTGATTCGGGAGAGTTTGAAAGCTACTTTTGACCATCAAAAATCATACACCGATCTTAAACAAAAAGAGACTGAATTTTAGGTCAGGGATAAAGTATTTTTAAAAGTATCACATTGGAAGAAAGTTCTCTGATTTGGTCGTAAAGGTAAATTAAGTCCAAGATTCATCAGACCATATGAAATCATGGAAAGGATTGGACTGATTGCTTATTGATTAGCATTACTGCCGAAACTCGATAGAATTCATAATGTTTTTCATGTATCTATGCTACGATGGTATCGATCAGATCCTTGACATGTTATTTCTCCTATAGAAGTGGAAATTCAGCCAAATATGAGTTACAGTGAAGAACCGGTTAAGATTTTGGCACAGGAGACCAATGAACTCAGAAATAAAAAGATAAAGTTAGTAAAAGTATTGTGGCAAAAACATGGAGTAGAAAAGGCAACATGGGAATCGTAGGAAGCTGTGAGAAAACAGTACCCAAACCTTTTTAACGGTAAGATTTTCGGGGACAAAATCTCAAAAAGGGCGAGAGAGTTGTGACAGCCCGATTTAGGGCCTAAACGGAATAGTGGTTTCGAAACCAAAAATCTGAAGGAGAAAAATTTATTTTGATTAATTATTATAATTTATTGAGTGATTAGATGCATGTGTTAGAGTATCTATAGAAAATTTTATGAATTACATGTTTAATTTGCCTATTAGGGCTTAATTGCAAAAGTTGATAAATATGAGTTCTAGATGTTAAAGGATTTATTTGAAGACCATAATTGAAGTAGAGGTCCTTATATGGTAGTTATAGCATTAGATTTCAATGGGCAAAAATGGGCATACATAGGTAGAAATAACCAAAGTTTTAATGAAGGGCGTTTTAGTCATTTGGTCATTAAAAGGAATTAAAAGGGAAAAAGATGGCAAAATATGCTCATCTTCTCTATAAGGGCCATACATCAAGGAAACACCAGAGCTAGGGTTTCTTCAACGTCTCAAGCTCATAGTAAGTGATTCTAAGCCTCGTTTTTAATGTTCTTTACGTTTTTAGAGTCCCGGTAACTTGATTTAGCTTATTCTAGCAATAATTTAACCTAGGGTTCATATTTGGAAAAATACCCATAGGTGAAATGTGATTATGTTGATGTTTTATGATAGAATATGAGGTTTTAAATTATGCTAAACAACTTGTGCTACTCGGTTTTAAGTAAAAACGAGTAAAACTACATAATCGATAAAAATACCTAATGTTCATAAGTATATGCTAGAGTGGGAATTTGATGTTGCCGTTGTAAATAAATGATCAGCATGTTCGAAAACATAAGAATTAGGGATAGATTTTAATTTCTGAGCCTTAGGGCAAAAGTGTATATATGCAAAAGTTTAAGGGCAAAATTGTAGTTTTGCTAAAGTTAGGGTTAAGGACTATTTTGAGAAATATGAGTATTAAATAAGCTAAATATGTTATTTTAGATCAAGAAAGACGTGGAATCGACCTTGATCGGGGAAAGGAAAAGATTGTGGAGTAAATTGCAAAATTTTTATATTTTGCATTGAGGTAAGTTTATATGTAAATAATGTATTGTTTTTATTATGTCATGATATTTTATTGTGTGACATGTGAAATAAATTTTAGTATTGTACAATTAATGGATATAAATGGTGAGTTGTGATTGATGAATTGGGATTAAATGAGGAAATCCCGGTTGAACCTTCAGAATGGAAAAACGTGGTGCTAAGTGGATATACCACGATTATACATGTAATGTGGTGCTAAGTGGATATGCCACGGTTATACATATAACGTGGTGCTAATTGGATATGCCACGGTTATATATGTTGGTTCGTAAAGTGGCGCTAAGTGCATATGCCACGAATACATATGTTAGCCAATAGTGTGATGCTATGTGCATATACCACAAAGTTGGGCATCGATTACAGAGGTGGAATTTTGTGATAAAACCACCGGATATTGTTACATTCCGAAGTGTTCAACGGGAGAAAAAAGTTTGTTAAATGAAAATTTATGCGAAAAATATGGAAATAAATACCGGTATATGAATATATGGGTTTTGAACCATGAGTTAGATAAGTGATTGAACTTTGATAAGATAAATTTGGAAAAAGTGTTATTTTGCAAGTTGATAATAAGGAATTTTAGTGAAAGAGGTAAAATTTAGGATAAATAGCTTCGAACAACAGTAGAAGAGTGACTTTGAAAAATCCAAAAAAAAAATGGTAGAAATTAAATTAAAAGTTGAATGAGATATGAAATTAAATATTATTGAGTCTAGTTTCATATAAAAGAAACATGGCAAGTAAAAGAATTTTGTATTCAAAGTGATTTAAATTTTTGTAAGACTGGTTCAGATTGATTTAGTGATCCCCTATTCTGATTTGGAAAAATCATTAAAATTTGTTAAAAAAATATTTATGGAACATAAGTTATATGGTTAAATTCCTTATTGAGTCTATTTTTAGAAGAAACAAACTAGAACATCTTTTGGATTCTGTATAAAGAGAAATCAAAATATTAGTGAAGAGTGGTCAGGACTTTCGAGTAGCAAAATAGGGGAATCTTTAATGAATAAACTGTATTACGTGGTCCAACCAAAAATTCTGAAATTTTTATGGTAAGAAGACATATGAGTCTAGTTTTTGGGAAAATTATAGGATCTAATTTTGAGCTCCGTAGCTACGGATAAAATTAATTTAGTGACTGGAACTTAAATGGATAACTTGTACTGAACTTAAGTAAATGGTAAATGCATGTGAGAATAAGGTTGTGTAATTGTGGAAACATATTTTGGGATTTATAAATGCCGTTAATAGTTTATTATTTTTATTATTTACATATTACTTACTAAGCTATAAGCTTACTTTGCTTTCTCTTTCTTTCTTGTCTTATTTTATAGTGCAATCGAGTACGTTCGTGACTAGGGAAAAATTGTCGGAGGCTCAGCAACACTATCCATCCTTCCTTTTGGTATTTTATAAACATATTTTGGATATATGGCATGTATAGAAGGCTTGCGTATTTTGTTGTATATTATAGTATTATTACTTGAAATGTTAATTTCTAATATTGGATATATAACTCGTATTATGCTATCGATATGGTCTAAGATTAGTTAAATTACAAGTTTATGATATATGTGCATTTAATGTTTAAATGATAAGTAAATAGTTGACGGGTTTTAATTTAGATAATGATCTTATGTCTCGATTTATTATAATTACATGTATGTTATTTTGGTAATACTCATATCCTATTCCGTTATTCAACTTGGGTAAAAGGTGTTACAATTGATGACCTATTTGATCAATTAAAAGGAGCAACTGTGTTTTCAGAGATTGACTTGAGGTCTGGATACTACCAACTGAGGGTGAAAGAGTCCTGTAACGCTTAATTTTTGGGATTTTTGCGATTTTGGTGTGAACATGAAATTTTATTGTCTGGTTATGAAATTTATGCTTTGAGTGTGTTAGTGGGCCTTTAGAAGGCCCAAGCCTAAGTTAAAACCCGATAGAATTATCAAAATTTAGACTTAAAGACAAAGGTACTTGAGTTTGTGGGCTTTTAAGGAAAAGTAGGTAATTTAAGACACAAGTAAGCCTTTGGTAAAGTGGCAAGGTGGAGCCACTTAAAGCCTAGGAAAGTGGCGTGTGGAAGCTATGCAAGGGCTTAGGTTCAAGTCCCATGGTAAGCAAGGTGCTATTTTATTTTTACTGCATGTGCAAGGCATGTGATGGACTTCAAGTAAAACTCTATTGGAACGAGTTTGAAATGCTCATGAGATTGAGTCAGAGAGGATAAGGAGGAGAAAATCTAGGAATTTTGAGGGAAAGCTAGTGGTGGCCGATTGTAGGAGTCTTGGAGAGCAATTTCGGCAAGTGAAGCTTTTGGGTATGCCGAATGCTTGGTGTGGGATGTTTCGAGATTTGTTGACCTCTCTTTTGTCTTGCCGAACTAGGGTAGTATCTCTTAGGGTTCTCTGCTCTCTTTTTTTGTTCTCCTCTCTTAGTTCCAAAAAGCTGAAAATGCAACCATTGTTTTTCTTTTGTGTCGACTTTTGTAAAGAACCGAACTATCATCTCTTTTCTTTCCTTCAAACTGAATCTGCCATCCTCTCCCTCTCCTCTTTTCTTTCTTCTCTTCTTCTCTTCTATTTTCACCTAAAGCCAAATCTACTCCTTCTTTTCTTCTCCCTTCTCAAAGCCTAAGTGGTTGACTTCCACAAAAGCCGAAATTAAACCCATCATTGTCGATTACCTATTTGATCAAAGCTTTTTCTTCTGTTACCTTTCTTCAAAACTGAATCTCGAACCTCTCATCCTTGTCTCTACCGATTGTTTCTTCTACTTCTGGAACTCCTCTTCATCTATTGTTTTTCTCTTAAACCGAAACAGTCTTACGCTAGGATAGATTCAAAAGTCGAAATCTCCACATTTAAAGTAATTTGGGAATTGAACCTCTAGATCTCTTGGATCTATATCAGATCTAGATCAGAAAGGTGATTTGGGTTGATTCTCTAGCAAGAAGATTTACCCATTAGGGGTTTTAGGGCCCGTTAGCTCTAAAGTTGGTAAATGGGCTAGATAAGTCACTTAGATGAAATTGGACTATTAACAAGTGTAGTAAGAGCGAAAACCTAAAAATTGGAATAATTATTGAAATACCCCTTAAGGGTGAAAAATTACTATTTTACCCCTAGGTGCAAAATGACCATTATACCCCTAGGGTTAAATTGACTGAAATGTATGGGTTCGGGTTTTTGATGCCATGACATGTTATTCTATTCATTGGATGCCATGACATGTTATTCTGTTGCATGGGTTTGGGTTTTTGATGGAGGAAGTGCTAAGTGGAAATGCCACGTTTACTGATAAGGGCTTTGCCTCGTTTTACTATTAATGGCTTGGCCATGTTATCTGATTAAGCAGCCATGCTGCGACTGTGGTGTGTAGGGCTGGGTGGGTTAAGTTATTCCCCACATGGTGTGTAGGGCTGGTACGGGTGGTGTTTAGGGCTGGATTTGGGCTGGGCTTTGCATACATGCATAATTTCTGTTATATTACTGTGATAGGCCTAAGAGCCGTACTAAAACTGAATAGGGCTAAGGCCCAGTTAACACTAAATCTGAATAGGGCTATGGCCCAGTTCTTACTGAAACTGGATAGGGCTTAAGCCCACTAAAGCTTGAACTGATTTGGGCGCTGGTTGGGTTTACTTTACACACTGAGTTTCCAAACTCACCCTTTCCTTTCTGTCTATACAGGTGAGCCCTAAACTAGTGGACTTGGAGCTGGAGGGATTCGGAGTGGCCACGTGGATTGCATATGGTGGTTTTTACTTAAGTTATTTTATTTTCAGTATTTCATTTTAAATTATTTTCATTTTGGTTTTTGATTGTAATAAGGCCGCTCTTAAGTATTTTTAATTCGGTTTTTATTTCTTTAATTATAATTTGATTTAAAATGGGTAGATTAAGGCTGCGCATGTTTTTATTTAAAATTAATCAACGTTTTCAAGATGAAACACACGTATCGAATGGATAACAGAAAGACAAACAAGATCTTGTAATAGAATACACATTAAACTGATAGTGGATAGGATATTCTCAAACTAAACCTGGATTTTCACTCTAAAATTTAATAACTGTTTTGCAAAACTTACCCTAATCGTAATGACTAAAGAATATATCTCAATCCATCATTGATGTGACACACCAGACTTTGCCGTAACGTTTGGGCCAGGTTTGGGGTGTTACAAGTCCTATTTGTAGAAGATTGCTTTTGGAACAGGGTATGGACACTATGAGTTTCTCGTAATACCTTTCGGTTTGACTAGTGCCCCAGCTGTGTTTATTGATTTAATGAACAAAATTTTTAGACCGTACTTGGATGAGTTTGTAGTGGTCTTCATTGATGATATCCTAATTTACTCTAATGGTGAAAATGAGCATGCTGAACACTTGAGGATAGTTTTGCAAAGTTTGTGAGATAAATAGTTGTATGCAAAATTTAGTAAATGTGAATTTTGTCTCAAGGAAGTTGGATTTTTGGGTCACATTATTTCAAGAGATGGCATTCGAATGGATCCGAGTAAGATCTCTACAATAGTGGATTGGAAGCCGCCGAAAAATGTATCAGAAGTTAGAAGGTTTCTGGGTTTGGCTTGTTACTATCGGCACTTCGTGAAAGGATTTTCAATGATTGCTTCTCTGATGACCAAGTTGTTGCAAAAAGATGATAAGTTTGAGTGGACAGAGAAGTGTCAACAAAGTTTTGAGAAGTTAAAGGTAGTGTTGACAGAGGTGCCAGTGCTAGTGCAAGCTGAGTTTGGTAATAAATTTGTGATTTACAGTGATGCATCCTTGACTGGTCTCAGATGTGTATTAATGCAGGAAGATAAAGTGGTGGCGTATGCTTCGAGACTATTGAAGCCGCACAAAAGAAGCTATCTGACACATGACTCGGAGTTAGCTGACATTGTCTTTACTTTGAAGATATGGTGACATTATTTGTATGGTGAGAAGTGTCATATCTTTACTGACCATAAAAGCTTGAAGTACTTAATGTCATGAAAAGATTTGAACTTGCGACAACGAAGATGGCTTGAGTTGTTGAAAGACTACGAGTTAGTGATTGACTGTCATCTAGGGAAAACGAATGTGGTTACTGATGCGTTGAGTAGAAAAGCCCCGTTTACCTTGAAAGATATGAACACAAGATTGACTCAATCCAATGATGGCTCGATTTTGGCAGAGCTAAGAGTTAGGCCAATGTTTATCCAACAAATTTATGAAGCTCAAAAAGATGATAGAGAGTTGCAAGCAAAAAGGACTCAATGTCAAAAGAATGGTGAGACCGATTTTCGTATTAGTTCCAATGATTGTTTGATGTTTCGAGACAGGATGTGTGTACCAAAAAATGTTGAGTTGAGTCAGAGTATTCTACGTAAAGCTCATAATGGTTGTTTGTCTGTCCATCCAGGTAGTGCAAAGATGTATAACAATTTGAAGAAATTGTATTGGTGGCCTAGTATGAGAAGAGATATCTCTAAGTTTGTGTCGAAGTGCTTAGTTTGTCAACAAGTGAAAGCTGAACATCAAGTGCCTTCCGGATTGCTATAGCCAATAATGGTTCCCGAATGGAAATGAGATCGAAGCACTATGGACTTTGTTACGGGTTTGCCTTTAACCCTAAAAAGAAAGATGCAGTTTGGGTCGTTGTTAATCAGTTGATGAAATTAGCTCATTTCATTCTGGTACGTATGGATTTTTCACTTGATAAGTTAGCTAAATTGTACATTGCTGAAATTGTAAGATTGCACGGAGTACCGACTTCTATAATTTTGGATAGAGATTCAAGATTTACCTTGAGGTTTTGGAAAAAGTTGCAAGAAGCCTTGGGTACCAAGTGGAATTTTAGTACTGCCTATCATCCACAAACAGACGGTCAATCCAAACGAGTGATTCAGATCCTCGAAGATATGCTTCGATGTTGTGTTCTTGAATTCGAAGGTAGTTGGGAAAAGTATCTACCATGTGTTGAATTTGCTTACAATAATAGTTTTCAATCAAGCATCCAAATGGCACCTTATGAGGCATTGTATGGTCGTAAATATCAGACTCCACTGTATTGGATGGAGCTTAGTGAAAAGAAAATTCATGGGGTTGACTTGATTAAAGAGCCTGAAGAGAAAGTAAAGATAATCCGTGATTGTTTAAAAGTTGCTTCAGACCGACAAAAGTCTTATGCAGATTTGAAGAGAAAGGAGATTAAATTTCAAGTGGGTAATAAAGTGTTTTTGAAGGTGTCTCCATGGAAAAAGATTTTGAGATTTGGTCGAAAAGGCAAATTGAGTCCGCGCTTTATCAGACCATATGAAATCGTGGAGAGGATCAGACCGGTGGCATATCGATTAGCTCTACCGATAGAGTTAGAGAAGATTCATGATGTATTTCATGTATCAATGTTACGACGTTATCATTCTGATCTGTCATATGTGATCTCACTGACTGAAGTGGAAATTTAGCCAGATATGTCACATGGTGAAGAATGAATCAAGATCTTAGCTCGAGAAATGAAACAGTTAAGGAACAAAGGTGTAGCCTTAGTAAATGTATTATGGCAAAAGCATGGAGTAGAATAGGCTATGTGGGTGTCGGAGACACCATGAGGAAACAGTGCCCACATCTCTTTACTAGTAAGATTTTCAGGGATGAAAATCCCTTAAGGAGGGGAGAGTTGTAACAGCCCGAATTAGGGCCTAAACATAATGGTGGTTTCGGGACCATGAAACCGAGATAGAAAAGTTTATTCCGATAAATTTTTAAGGTCTATTGTATGATTGAATGCAGTAAAAATTTAGTAAATAAATTTTATTGATAAAGTGTCCGATTGAGTGATAGGACTAAATTGCAAAAAATTCAAAATGTGAGTTCTAGAAGCATTTAGTTTGAAATTGAGTTGGATTCATAAATTAGGAGTCCTTATTTAGTAATTAGACCATTTTATGGCAACATGGACAAAAATGCCCATGGAAGGGAAAATTTGCAAAGAAGGCCATTAAGGGCATCTTGGTCAATTGGATGTTAAAAGAAATAAAAAAGGGAAAATAAGGCCAAGAAAGTGTCCATCTTCTTCATGCCTTGCCCAAATGTCTCTTGGACTCCATAGCTAGGGTTTTTCAACTTTTCAAGCTTCAAATAAGTGATTTTTAAGCTAGGGTTCATGTTTAAAAATTTACCCATGTGTGTCATGAAAGCATTTTAATGTTTATTGGTAGAAAATGGAAGTTTAGAGTCTAGCAAACAACTTTTGCTAAGTGATTTTTCATAGAAATGCATTTAGGGACTAAAATGAAAGAGTTGTAAAATAGGTGCATAAATTGTGAAATATTGAAAATTTTGGGTTTCTATAAGGGAGAAATATGTTCGGCTAGGCTTGGGAATGTAGAGAAAATTGATACATTTCATTTTACGAGCCTAGGCACTAGATTGTAAAAATTGACAAAGTTAGGGTAAAATGGTAAAAATTTTCATATGATGATTTTGTGTCCAGTTGAGTAATGTATGTATTGAATGAGTTAAATTTGAGGTTATAGATCAAGAACGACCCGTAATCGACCTTAACTGTGGAAAAGGCAAGGTATCGAACTAAATTGAAAAGATTTGAATTTTTGCATCGAGGTAAGTCTTATATGTAAATAATGAGTTATTTTGATTATTATGCTTAATTATTTTAATTATTTGAAAATTTATGAAATTTTGTATTGAAATATTGAATACGTGATGTGATGAAACTGATGAGTAAAGAAAAGTCCCAGTTGAACCTTAGGAATCATTAGGATACAAGTGATATGTCACTAGGAAACAATTGACCGTTATCCATTATTTATGTGATTCTAGGTGCTAATCTAGTTTGACTACCAGTGGCTAGGTAATCCTGTATTTGTTGCAAATACCTGTCAGCTTGTGTGAGCAGCACTGAGTAGTATCGACTACATCGTCAGCTTGTGTGAGCAGACCCAAGAATAGGCCATTATTGAGCCCTTATGTGATAAGTGGTAGCTTCAGCTACATCATGTGTGGCACTTGTGCCTTATTCCATGTATCCTTTGGAATTCCATGTGGTTCATCGGGTTATTCGAATTGATTTTGTGACAACCCTATTTCGACCCTAGTCGGGAAGCGGTTTCGGGACCGCTAAGCCGAGTCACGAAAATATTTGAGTATAAAATTTTATGTTTATTTTATGTGATGAATTATGTATGAATATATTATTTCTATGGTGTAAAGTATGTGATCGTGCATGGATAAATTCATATGTTTTGAAGCTTGACAAATTGAATGTGTTTCTTGAAATAAGGGACTTAGATGAGAAATGTTAAAAGTGTGTAAGACAAATTAAAGAGGCCAATTAATTCATGGATTTGAATTGGGGGATTTGCATGTCAAATTCCCCATTCTTATTATTGTTGCCGGCCATGATGACATTAGGTGCAAATATATATATATTATGTTAGAATGATGTCATAAAATCTTAAATTATGAAATTAAAGTCAATTAAAATGAAAATAGGGTGATAAAAACAAAGTTAGTTCATTTGTTTCATCTTTTAGCCGAAAGTTAGTAAATAAAGATAGAAGTTGAGCTCAAAGCATTCGGCAACCCCTTTTTGCTAGATAAAGGTACGAAAGCATGTTACTTTGTTGAAAAAAAAATTAGTGATTTTGAGCTTTTTTTGTTTAATCCTATCCATTGCCCATGAGTCTATTCTTGAAATGGTCATATTATACATTCGGTCATGAGATGTGAGTATGAATTTGGGCAATGCTTGATGAAATTTGATTTATGAAGACTTGTTGATTAAAATGATGTATTAGGGGTTGTTAAATTGTATGTTTCATTGGTCAAATGTAGAAATTGATTTTGGGTTTAATGATAGACCGAATAGGTTGAGGATAGAAATGGATTTTTGTTTAGTTGAGTGCTTTGGTAGTCTATTTAGAGGTTAGATGAAAGATGATATGAAATTAGTAACCAAATTGAGTCTAAATTGATTCAATAGACTCATGCATTTGGCTAATGTTATGTTTTGTAGGGATTTAATTAAAATAATTTTGTTACAATGCCTTAACTTTCAATTTATACCTATACGAGCATTTGACTACCCTTTTAGAAGATGAGTTAAATTTGGAGCTAGACAATACATTAGATATTCGGTCATATCCTTTAGCATAGATAAAATTTGCTTTAAGTGATGTTTTAATTCAAGAAATGGTATGTTAAATGAGCTTGAAACTTTAAATTTGATATGTGTGCCGTCTAGATAGTTTTCGGCTCTTGTGCTTACGCAATTAGATTGAAGGGGAAAACTAAGTTTAGCTCAAATTCTTAGATGGAAACTTTGGCTATGTGACATTGTATTATTTTTGAATGTTGTTCGATTCTAGATTAAAAATGATTAGTAAATAAATTTTAGCACTTGTATATATATTTGCCGAATTTAATAGTGGTTAATGACTTGAGTTGGTTGAACATTGTTTTGTTAATTAAGAGATTTAAAAGTGTACCTATGAGTATGCTTACTATTATATCCTTGAAACCTATGGAGGGATGTTCGGTTTTGGAGACTAAGTGATGATTTTGTTTGAGAAAGGATCGAATGAACTATAGGTTATATGTGGATAAGTTTTAATTCAAACGAGTACATATGGTTAGTAGATAATGGCATTCGGCAATATGGAATTTAGATCTTAAATTAAGTGCTGGTTGAGCTTAGTAGCTATATGACCCTAACCGGTTTACATGGGTTTGTAATGAATTAAATTTTGTTTCTCTTAGCTCAAGAACACATAGGGACAGCTTCAGACAAAGGAAAGGCGAAGGCGGCCGACCAGTAAATTGAAAACAATCATCGACCACTGAAGTAAGTTTTAAGGGACATAGATTATCATACAATTCAATTCTTTACACGAATTATGATTTATTTGGTAATGGTGGAATGGGTATATAGCCGAATGATTACAAGTCCTAGAAATGCCCGAGGGAGAGAATTGAGTTACGTATTGTTCATATGATTTTTGACTATTAAATAGTGAAATGATGTCATACTACGTGTGAATATTTGAATGAGACAAATGAATGTAATTATGAAATAAATTTTGCGGAAGATATCCGGGCTAATCCCGAAGGGCGATTGTGCCATTGAGATATCCGGGCTAATCCCGAAGGGCGATTGCGCCATTGTGATATCTGGGTTAATCCCGAAGGGCGATTGCGCCATTGTGATATCTGGGATAATCCCGAAGGGCTCACGAGCCATTGTTGTATCCGGATTTATTCCGAAGGGCTTTCGAGCCAAGGTCGTTTCCAATTAAATGAGATCGTTACGGTAAGGTGACCAGGTATTGGTTATATTATACTGATGAATGAATTCTGTCAGGTTATGATTTATCAATTATGCATTGTTGACTCAGAAAAGTGTTAGTGGATGTCTAAACACTTATGGCCTTATATTACATGAAACTACTTATGCCATTATAGAATTTGTGTTGTGTTCGGCTATAGAATAATTAAGTCAAGTGCTGAAAGTTATTTCTTTCTAATTATAGTTAACCATACCTTGTCGCTTAAAGCTTACTAGGCATTCTAAATGCTTACTCGGTTGTTTTCCTCTTCTGTTTTCTTTCCTTAGATCCCGTTCGCTAGCTACGGTCTCGGGATACTTGCGCTTGAAGTCGTCTCTACTATCAAGACACTCTTTTCGGTATTTAAATAGTTAAACTTTCAAATGGCATGTATAGTTTCTTTTTATTTTATGATCGTTGAGAGTGATACTCTTATTTTGAAGTTGTAATCGAGTAAATATGTATAGCCATGCGAAAATGGCTTGCCTTGTTGTCATGAGTACTCTGTATAGTTGATGTGAATGTGTGGATGTATTCGGTAAATGTTTTGAAAGTTTTGAGTGAATTACGCATATAAATGAATCAATGCACTCATAGTAGGAGATGACTCATGTTCGGCCATGCCTAAGATTAACTACCAAATGAATAGTGTGTTAAGCTTTGTAAACATTAAGATATTCCATGACTTATGTATATGTCTAAACCATCTAATTTATTACCTTATGAATTGTAATACTACATTTAGAAGTAATTTTGGTTCTATGCATATTGACAATTCAGGTGCACATGCTTGAGTTCAATAAATGTTTGAGATCTTATAAGAATGAATGCTAATAACTTTTCATACGTCTCATTTCAAAACTAGTTGTATGCAAAGGCTAGGTATTGTAAACTTAGGAGCATGACTTAGGTTTGTTGGAATTATTTGAAAATTTTGTACTTGTCTTGTAATGCCTCATGACCCTCCGGCGACGGGTGCGAGTTAGGGGTGTTACAGATTTAATATAATGTAATTGCATGTAAAAAGATTTGACTGTATGTTTAAGAATGTGTATGTGCAGGTTACGTGAAAAATATCATGTGTGCTAAGTGCCTAATGTATGTATTGATTATTGTCGTAAGATTATATGAGTATGTTTCAATCTCAAAACAAATGTGATCATAAGATTGCCTATTCCTTTTATATGAAGTATTAGTTTTGATGCTCATTAATTTTGCATATAGAGTTACTATGCTTTATAGCTTACCCCTTCTCCTTTCCCTTCCCTTATAGGTTCGTAAAGCTAGTCCGAGGTTCAGTGATCATCGGGATTCCATCAAAATTATAAACTATTATATTGTGTATTTGATTATGAATTTTGAATATTATGGCATGTATAGGTTGTCTATTGTTTTGGTTATGT
The DNA here is from genome assembly GCA_020496765.1 of Gossypium stocksii. NCBI lineage: Eukaryota > Viridiplantae > Streptophyta > Magnoliopsida > Malvales > Malvaceae > Gossypium > Gossypium stocksii. The sequence goes on from CM035629.1 coordinate 76,898,796, forward strand.
GTCATAGTTCTTTTGGGTCCATTTGTTGATAGTGGTGTTTTGGTACCTTGGCCATGAGAAATGAGCCATGAATGGTCAAGTCATTATTTTGTCAAAAATGTTGTAATCTACTAATGTGAAAGCTTGCCTAGTATGAGTAAATTGTGTATGGATGTGCATGCTTGATTGTAACACCCCTAACCTGTAACCGTTGCCGGACGGGTTATGAGGCATTACCCTGTAAATTACATCATTCTCTCGATCATAATCATCCAACAGGCATAAACGAATCATACAATTCCTAAGCGAAGAAAAAATATATATAAAATATATAATAATCATGTCGTACGATTTTTTTTTTCAAGTGCATGACTGAATACGAAGTTACTAGATAATTGGGTAGTCAAAATACATCATACCAAGCATGAACTTATGCCAAATACATATATAGCAACCAATCAAGTCAAGGATCTCATATATATAATTTATAAAGCATACAAATTTGAGGGCACATAATATCTCACTCATACTCCAGTCGGCCTTTGCATTTTACCAAATACAATTCTACCAATCATTTATACCAACACCCAACTTAGAACCTAACAAATAACAAGTATAATTCGAAGTGTACACATATATCATTGCATGAGTTGATTCAAAATTTCATACACCATAATTTGACCGAACCTAACAAATATATACGGTCATTCATTATTCAAGTAGTGATATATGACATAGTTTCATTATAACAAATTATTACATATTATATCTAATCATGCGTATGACCAAGAATAAACCTAAATAATTACACATAACTAATACCGCATATATAACACCATCAATTAATTCATTCGTCAACCCAAACCATGAAACCATATGCCACACATATATATATAAGATGCAAATTATTTTCAATAATAGTATACACCATGACCGAACATACACAACCATTAGTATTATAATAAAGCTATTTCCGCATGGCTACTTATGTATACAAAATCCAAAATGCGACATTTAGGACATTGTCCAACCTATACATGCCGTAAGTTGAGTTCAAAATATTTAAATACCGAAGTAGTAGATAGTGTGATGAACTTTGCTGACGATCCCCGAGCTGGTAAGTTGATTCAAAAGTCTATAAAATAGAGAAACATAAACACATCAAATAAACTTTTACAGCTTAGTAAGTCTTAAGCAAATAAATGATTTAATAACATAATCAATTCATATAGATTAAACTAACCACATTAACTTTACCCTACACCATCTCAGACTATCAAAATTCATAATTGATAAATTTTCTTACCCAAACATTACTAGGCCGAATACTCACCTAGTCATTCTAGCGTTTAATCATTTAACATTTATTCTAAATAATCTTAAGACACCATACGTACACTAAATCATATCCTCAAGCCCAAGATTCATAGTATAATATCCCACATATAAACATATAGTCTACATGGCCGAATACCAAATTATATATGTACAAATTTATGAAACATCTCAATGATATATAAATTTTTCATTAACGACCAAATACCCATATCTTTCATTTGCAAAATATATGATTTATAATAAGTATTAAATCACATACGTACCTTATTTCTGGTAAACAACAAATTCACTCATACTTGACCTTTGTCTCATTTTACACATTCAATATCACATCGGTGTAAAGCCTATAATGATACACCGACATAAAACCTGCTAGGCTCAAGCCTGATAGAACTCACAGGCACAAGGCCTGTTAGGCTTATAGCCTGATATATCACACTGGCACAAGGCATGCTAGGCTTAAAGCCTGATATATCACTAATACGTAGTTTATTCTAACACATATTTCATACATCGAATTTTATAATTTTTTTCTTGATGCTCATACAGTTTTTTTTATATGTCAAACCACAATCAAAACAATTGCTAGAACATAATCCCAATTCATTTCACATTCGGCCATAGCTCACACAACCCATATATATTCCATTTTAACATGTACATTAGCATATAATTAAAATTAAGTACATCTATTAGCTTATAAACTTACCTCGGACGGATTCAGACGGACGAGAATGATTACTCGACTATTTTCAATTTTCCCTGATCAAATTCCACTTTCCTTTGCTCTTGATCTAAATCAATTCAAATTAAGCTCATTCAAACATATTTGCATTCAATTTAGTCCAAAAACACACAAATGGGCAAATTACCATTTTACCTCTGACATTTACACTTTCTACTGTTTAGTCAGTAATGCACAAAACACAAAATATGCAAAATTGACCACACCCAAGTTAGGTCGAATGCTCCTAGTATTCAAATAAGTCCATACTTTTCATAATTTTACATTTTAGTCCCCCACATTTTTTATTTTTGCAATTAAGTCCTAATTACTCAAAATCATCAAAAATTCCTTTACAAAATATGCTAACCCAACACATATATTTCATAATTCATCATCAAACAATTAAAATATCAAAAGCTCTCATCAATGGCATAACTCAAAATATTCATCAAAATAAAAAATTTGCACTTGGGTTTTGTAGTACTCGAAGTAACGATCTCAAAAACGTAGAAATTATTAAAAACCGAGCTAAAACTTACCTTAGATTGAGCTTGAAAGTCACGAACCCTAGCTTCTCCTGTTTCTTTTTTTTCTTTAGTTTAGTTTCAGCTATGGTAGAATGAAAAATAAGCACTAAAGATATGTTTTATGATATAATATTTTAACTTAAAAAATTTTGGTTTCCTAAATTGCCCTTTTAACATAAATGACTTTAGCACATACAATATGGACATATTCAGCCTTCACTAATAAAAAAGGGTATTTGCAACATAAATACCTCCACTTAAAAAGCCACTATCCATTCGGCCCTTATAATTAAGACTATCAAATTTTCAATTTATGCGATTAAGTCCTTTTGTTTATTCGGACACCCAAACGAAAAAATTAAATCACGAAAATTTCACAGGTATAAATTCACACAAAATAAGCACAAAAAATAATTTAAAAATATTTTTCTGACTCAGATTCATGGTCCTGAAACCACCGTTCTGATTAGGGTCTAAATCAGGCTGTTACATTGATGATGTTAGATAAAGTTAGGTTGTGGATGGCTTAACATGTATGTTTTGATGAGTTTTGATGTTATAATATGAATTGGAAAAATTGGTTGATATTGATTTGTGTTTCAGGGTGGCAATTGGCTTAGAAAATAGCCTATAATTGTCCACATGGGTAGACACACGGACGTGTGTCTAGGCCGTCTGTGACACACGGCCAGCCCACGGGCGTGTTGATAGGTCGTGTGTACCCTACACCTGAAATTATGAAAATTAAATGCTTTGTAGTAAACACACGGGGCGAAGATACAACCGTGTGTCTCGAGCATGTGATAGACACGGGCTAGCCCACGAGCGTGTAGCTTGGCCGTGTGATGAAAACTTCGCAATGACATCATAAACATAATACCCCTATTTGTTACATAAGGTGAGGACACGGGCCTGTTGAGGCCGTGTGAAGAACATGGGATAGAGACACAAGCGTGTGCTCAGCCGTGTGAAAGCCCCTGTAGGTTCAAAATAAAAAATAATTCCACACGGGCTAGGGACATAGGCATGTGTAACCACATGGCCCGCCCACATGGGTGTGTCCTTGTCCCATACTGGCGTGTGCCCTATTTTGAGTCAAATTTTCATAACTGTTTGGAAAGTTCCGGTTTGGTCCTGGATCATACCCAATACATTGTTTGGGCCTCGTAGGTCCATAATGTGGATGTTATACATACGGATGAAAAAGTTTTAAATTTTACATGAAATTTATGTGTCGAAATCAAATGATCATGTGAGTGTGTGTTTGGTAATGCCTCGTACCCGTGTCTGGTGATGGTTACGGGTGAAGGGCATTACAAATTATGTAAAACCCTGAATTTTGGCCTAGAAGTATTGGGCCTTGAGCATGGGAACAATTAGGAGGCTGTACACAAATATTTAGTCGCGCAAGAAGGTGACACAAAATATCTGTCTGCTTCAGTGGTTATGTGTCCATGAAGAGTTTGAGAAGTCTTGGGTTCAAGCCTAAGCAAGTGCAAAAAGTTTTGTTTTTAAGAAGTAAACCCTTTCCTACAGTTAGTACATTTTTAAATAAATGTGGGTAAACCATGACACAAAGAGCCTACTGGTATTGGGGATAAGTGGCGTGTCATCTATGCTTAAGGACTGAGGTTCAAATCCTGGTGAGCATAGTGGAGTGTTTTATTTTGTTGCTGTGCAATGGGAGTGTTGTGGTTTGACCGAAATAATGAAGTGGTTGAGGGGAAATTGAATTAAGTTGTTGAGGGATTAGTTTGAGTGATTTGATGTGTGATATTAGGGAGGATTATAAGGAGAATTTTTAAGGATAGGAAGAGAGGATTGTGCCATTTTTAGAGAGAATTGTGGGATATGGGGTGATCTTGGTTGTTGGCCAAATTCCCCTTGGAGTAGCCACTTCTCTTTTCTTTCAATTTCATTTTCGATTTTCCCTTTCTTCATCATATTCTTTTAACACTAGTTTTACCCTGAAGCCTATCGTTCTTTTTGTTCTTTTTTTCTCTCTGTGCTATTTTGGTTATTTTCCCTGACCTATTCTTGCTTAGTAAATCCTAGATACAAGTAGTTTTACTTCTTGGCAATTTGTTTCCCTTTAGTGTTATCGTCCTTCCCTTGGTTGTTGTTTTTTTTTACTCCTCTGCTAGTCCATTAGGAAGTGAACGAACGATCATCTTTTATTTTGGCCGAATCTAATTCTTTCTCCTATCTCTTATTTTCATTTCTTTTGTCAAATCCTCCCACCATTTGTGCCAACTCTTGATTCTATCAATTCTGTAAGTTTGGTAGTGGTTGGTTTTATTTTCTCTTAAGTATTTCGATTAAGAGAGGTTTTATTGGTGTTAGATTTTGTCAAAAGGTAGGTGCAGTGAAGATAACCGATAGCCGACTGTAGAGTTCCAATTTGTGCTGAAGAAGTAAGGGAATAGTTATCGTTCATCTTAGGTAATGTATCATTGTTTTTAGCAGTGGGTTGTTGTGTGCGATTTCGTTGTAGTTACTTGCTAATAGCTTTACTGTTGTGTTAATGGCTAATAACAAGTGTTGGGGTACACTCTCGGTTACGCTACCTTCGAACTATACCGGGTGTGTATTCACACTGTCTTAACTGTAAATCGGCAAAAGCCAAAAAGCCAAAAAATATGACGTTTGATGCCACATGGATGTGTGATCGCTCGTGTGGTAATCTGAACCCACGAAACATGGGTGTTTGATTGTAAAGGCCACCATGAGCGACCTCATGGGCTTAGGCTGTTTTGGGCCATGTTGGGTTGGAAATAGGTCATGTGGGCCCAACGGGCTTATGGGCCCCACACGAATGAATCACATGGATGAATGTAGGATATTGGGCTCAGTTGTGTCATTCACACGACTAAGGTCATTTTTGGGCTTAGTGGGCCACACAGGCATGTGGGCCCATATGGGCTGCGTAATGGGCCTTGGGCCATTTTTCGCTGTTTGTACTGTTAGGTCGGTAAGTATACCTAGACCCCAAACTGATTAAATGACGGATATGTTCTTAGAGGTAAAATGACTACTATACCCCTATAAGGTAAAATCACCGGTATACCCTTATTAGGTAAAATGGCTATTATACCCCTATAAGGTAAGATGACTGATATACCCCTATAAGGTAAAATGACCGATGTACCCTTATTAGGTAAAATGGCTGTTATACCCCTATATGGTAAAAATGACCAATATACCCCTATAAGATAAAATGACTGATATACCCTTATTGGGTAAAAATTACTGTTATACCCCTATGAGGTTAAAATGACTGATTTGCTTTATGATATGTATGACTATAATTGAGCATGATGTTCTACAGACATGTATGATATTATGTCACGACATATTGCATGGGGATGGGTTGTTGTATTTGGAGGAAGTGCACTATATTGGTAAGGTCGCACGGGTCGCCCAAGACAACTATGGACCTACTGATGGCTTTAAGCTATTCATATTACTAGCAGCTTTGCTACAATACTGTTTAGTGCCGCAACAGGTGATAATTTTGGTGTACCTGGCTGGGTGGGTCGATTTTATCCCACATGGTGTGATTGGCGGGACGGAGTGGTGTGTTTGGTTGGATTAGGTGGGATTTCTGATTGCATTATTGCACTGCTACTATTACTGTAATGGGCTAAGGCCCAACTGTTACTATAATGGGCTAAGTGTAACGCCCTAATTTTTGGGTTTTTCTTAGATTGATCCTTATCTGATAAAATGTTTAAATGTTAGTATTTGGGTGTGTAATGCATGTTTGGGGTCTGTTAATGGGCCTATGGAAGGCCCATGTGTTGGTTAGAAGCTCGGCAAAATTTTGTATTTTTGACTTAGAAGATAGGGGACCATTGAAAGTAAGGGTCTTAAGAATTCGTGTGTGAAATAAAACACAAATGGATTAGTGTTAAAGTGGCATGGGAGACGCCACTAGGCTCCTTAAAAGGTGGCGCCTAAATGAGCTTAGGGGTCAAGGGTTCAAGCGCCAGAGGTGGCAAGGGTAAGTGTTTTATTTTTGAGCTTGAGCAGGTAAGAGTTTGAAGCAGAATTGAACTCTGCTTGGGAGAATTTGAATCGGTCAAGGAGCAAATCGTGGAGGAGGTTTAGGAGCAAATCAAGGAACTTCGAATTTTGAAAGGAGGTAGCCGATTTTGGGACTTTGCAAGTGCAATTTGGCTAGGGGGATTAGTGCTTGCATATTCGGCAATTAGGCTCTAGTGGGGGCCGAATTCTCTTTAGTTCTCTGAAAGTTTTGTGCCGATTTCCCTTAAGTTTAGTATTCTTTCTTCTCTTCCCGATCCTAGTAAGTACATTGGGCCATTCTTCTATTATCTTTTCTGTTTTTTTTTAATCAATAGCCGAATCTCATATCCCAAAAGACCTCTTGCTGAAACTTTTACTTCTGTCTGGCAACACTTTTTCTTCTCCTTCCTCTATTTTCATCTTCTTCTCTAGCCGATCCACTCTCCCTTGTCTCTCCTCTCTAAACCTGTCGACACCTACAAGAGAAAGAAGCTGAACTCATTGTGGCTGAATATTCCTTTTTGCTAAACCGATTACCCTCTTCTTCTACAAAGCCTTCAATTAGCCGAACCCCTATCCCTTCATCCCTTCTACCTGCCGAATCACTCTCCTTCCTCTATCTTCTTCTTTCACTTCATAAAACCCTTTTGTTACGTACTAAACCGAATATCCTGAGGGTCAGAACTTCATCTCTTCTCTTTGGAGCCGAAAACCTTCATTAGGGGCCGAATCTCAGCCCAGCTCTTGCGGGTTCGTAGAAGGAGTAGTTGTGAATCAAGATTACACTCGTATCTAAGATCTTTCTTGGGTCGATATCATAGTGGTAAGTACCCCTTTTCGTTATTCATTCATATTTAGGGCTTGAAAAGCCGAAACCCCTTATGGGGAGGCTAACGTTAATGACTAAGGGCTTGTTGGCCGTTTTCTTTTGGTTTGATTATGTTAGTGCGATCAAGAGGTTGTGCAACTAAGGACTTGGAAGGCTAAACGCGATTGGACTTCGGGATTTAGTCCACAATCGACAAAAAGGGGTAAGATTTTGATGCTTAGGCCACGTAGGCCGGTTATGGTAAGGGTTTATGGCTCTTTGGTTATAGATTATTAGACTAAAAATTATCGTTCGATTGTAGGCTTTTCGTACGTGGATTTCGTCGTTGTTTCATCCATTAACAGAAAATACGAAATGAGTACGCGAGCAGCTCGTGGTAGGGGCCGTGGACGTGGCTGAGGTAGTGCACGAGCTGAAACTTCATCTTCGGGACATGCGCCAGCAGCTGATATACCGATACCACTGGCAACAGAGGTGGTGTCCCATGATCGAGGTGTTGGGGACGACGCCCTATCGCAAGCGATGCTTCGAGTTCTGGAAAGGGTTGCTGGGGCAAGTACCGGTAATGGATTTCGGGGATCCATTTCTGAGCGACTCCGAGCTAATAGGGCAGAATTCTTTAGGGGCGTGTCGGGTGTAGCCTCAAATGTGGCCGAGTATTGGTTGGAGGCCACAGAGCGAATTATGGATGATCTAGACTGCTCTATGGAGCAGAAGCTGAAGGGAGCTGTATCGTTGCTGAGAGATGAAGCTTATCAGTGGTGGCTTACGGTAAGAGATGGAACTTCCGATGGTGAGGTAACTTGGGAGCTGTTTAAGAAAGCCTTTAAAGGAAAATATGTTGGGGCTAGCTATGTGGACGCCCGTAGGAAAGAGTTCTTGAATTTGGTTCAGGGAAGTAGGACAGTATCTGAGTACGAGGCTGAATTTCTGAGGCTGAGTCGATATGCTTCTAGGATAGTTGCTACTGAGTATGAGCGTAGCGTGCGTTTCGAGGATGGTCTGAGAGATGAACTAAGGGTACTGATTGCTCCGCAGAGAGAGCGTAACTTTGTTGCTTTGGTTGAGAAAGCTAAGATAGCTGAGGAAGTAAAGCATACCGAGAGGCTGAATCGCGAAAAGGATAGAAACCGCTTCCGGAGGGATTCTGGACCATCAGGTGGGGCTAATAGGAATGTTAAGAGAGCAAGAGTAGTAGAACCAGTGCGAGCGGTGCCAATGAATGCTGTCAGACCGCAGGGTTGTAGGAGTTGTGGTAAGATACATATGGGCGAGTGTCGGAAACGTTCTAGAGCCTATTTTCGATGTGGGTCGATGGAGCATAGGATTAAGGACTGTCCCGAAGAACCGGATCAAGGACAAGTTATGGCTCAAAGGGTTGTCCAACCAATGAGGGGTGGACCACCAGCTCCGAGGGGTCGTGGACAAGGTAGAGGCGGAAATGGTAATGGTCATAGACGAGGAGCACCTGGCAGGGATGCTGGTTTCGCTGAGGCTCGTCAGCCAGCGCTAGTTTATGCAGCTCACCGCCGAGAGGAGGGTGATGCTCGTGACGTCATAACTGGTACATTTTTGATTTCTAGTATGCCATACACTACGTTGATAGATGTTGGATCTACCTATTCTTATGTTGCATGTGCCATGTCTGGGTCGCTGGGAGTGCATTCTGAGGAGACAGTGAGTGGGGTAACTGTACTAAGTCCTTTGGGTCACTCGGTTAGGGTAGACAAACTGTATAGAGACGTGCCTATAGAAACTCAAGGGAAAATCTTTTCTGGAGACTTGATGGAGCTACCTTTCGGAAAATTTGATCTCATCTTGGGAATGGATTGGCTTGTAAAGCATAGGGCTACTTTGGATTGTGCTGCAAAGTGAATGAGGCTAAAGACTGCAGAGGATGAGGAAGTTATGGTGATAGGTGAACGTAGAGATTATTTATCCAATGTGGTGTCAGCATTGAGAGCTGAGAAGTGGATCCGAAAAGGATGTGAGGCTTATTTGGCATTCCTAAGTCAATCAGAATCTGAGGAGTTGACTGTGGATCAAGTTAGAACCGTTAAGGATTTTCAAGATGTGTTTCCAGAAGAGCTTCCAGGTTTGCCTCCTAATCGATAGGTTGAGTTTGGGATCAATTTGTTGCCTGGTACGGCACCAGTGTCTATTGCACCGTATAGGATGGCACCGAAGGAGCTGGTGGAGTTGAAAGCGCAGATTCAAGAACTGTTGGATAGAGGCTTCATTAGGCCAAGTGTGTCTCGTGGGGAGCACCAGTGCTGTTCGTAAAGAAGAAAGATGGGTCAATGCGAATGTGCATCGATTATCGGCAGTTGAACAAACTGTCGATTAAGAATAGGTACCCGTTGCCAAAAATTGATGATCTGTTCGACCAGCTTAGAGGAGCTTCAATATTCTCTAAGATTGACCTTCGATCTGGGTACCATCAATTAAGAGTGAAAGAGGTGGATATACACAAGACAGCATTCAGAACTCGCTATGGTCACTATGAATTCTTGGTTATGCCATTTGGGTTGACCAATGCACCTGTAGCTTTTATGGATCTGATGAATCGAGTGTTCCAGCCATACTTGGATCGATTCGTGGTCGTCTTTATCGACGATATTTTGGTCTATTCTGAATCTGAGGAGAAACATGATGAGCATCTCCGTATTGTGCTGCAAGTGTTAAGGGAAAAGGAGCTTTATGCGAAATTCAGTAAGTGTGAGTTTTGGTTGAGGGAGGTAACCTTCTTGGGTCATGTTGTATCTGCTGAGGGGATTAAGGTACACCCTCGAAAGATTGAAGCAATTCTGGAGTGGAAACCACCGAGGTCAGTGGTAGAAATTCGAAGTTTTCTAGGTTTAGCTGGATACTATAGAAGGTTTGTGGAAGGATTTTCTGTGATGGCAGCGCCATTGATAAAACTCGTAAGGAAAGGAGTGCCATTTAGTTGGACTGAGCAACAGCAAGAAGCTTTTGAGAAACTAAAGAAGGTTCTAACCGAAGCACCCGTACTGATTCAACCAGAGTCTGGGAAAGATTTTACCGTGTACAGTGATGCATCACTTGTTGGGTTGGGGTGTGTGTTGATGCAAGAGGGTAAAGTGGTTGCTTATGCATCGCGACAGCTTAAACATCATGAAGTGAACTACCTTACCCATGATCTAGAGTTGGCAGCAGTAATCTTCGCACTTAAGATCTGGCGACATTATCTGTATGGGGAAAGGTGTATTATATACGCAGACCATAAGAGTCTTAAGTACTTGTTGACTCAGTAGGAGCTGAATCTTAGGCAATGGAGATGGATTGAGTTGCTTAAGGATTATGATTGTGCGATTGAGTATCATCCAGGCAAAGCTAATGTGGTGGCTGATGCCCTAAGTCGTAGAACTGTATCTGATCTGAGAGCTATGTTTGCTCGTTTGAGTCTGTATGATGATGGTAGTATATTAGCAGAGTTGCAAGTAAGACCGACCTGGGTGGATGAGATTAAGGAAAAGTAGTCAAAGGATGAGTCTCTGGTCTCTCGATTTCAGTAGGTTAAGGATGGGAGTACTTCTGAGTTTGGACTTAACAGTGAGGGAGTTCTATGTTTCCATGATAAAATCTGTATGCCTAAGGATTCCAATTTGAGGCAAGCAATTCTGAATGAAGCTCATAAAGGACTGTGCGCTATGCATCCTGGAGGTAATAAGATGTATCATGACTTAAAGGAGTTGTATTGGTGGCCTGGACTGAATCGGGAGGTAACAGAATTTGTGGGGAAATGTTTAACTTGTCAGCAAGTGAAATCTGAACATCAGTTACCTTCTGGACTTCTGCAACCAGTGAAGGTACCACTCTGGAAGTGGGAAAGGGTGACCATGGATTTTGTAAGTGGATTGCCCTTAACGCCGTCAAAGAAGGACTCGATTTGGGTGATTGTGGATAGGTTGACTAAATCTGCTCATTTCATCCCTGTACGCACTGATTACTCGCTTCAGAAGTTAGCCAAGTTGTATATGGCAGAGATTGTGCAACTGCATAGGGTGCCAGTGTCTATCATTTCTGATCGAGATCCTAGATTTACATCTCGGTTCTGGCAGAAGTTGTATGAGCCATTGGGAACGAGACTGAATTTTAGCACAGCCTTCCATCCTAAGACTGATGGTCAGTCAGAAAGGGTTATTTAGATTCTGGAAGATATGTTGAGGGGATGTGTTATCGATTTTCGAGGCAGTTGGGAGGATTATTTACCGTTGGCAGAGTTTGCATATAATAATAGTTATCAGGCTAGTATCCGTATGGCACCTTAGGAGGCACTGTATGGGCGTAGGTGTCGTTCACCTAGTTGTTGGACTGAGTTGAGCGAGCGGCAAGTTCTTGGACCTGAGTTGGTAGCAGAGACTGAAGAGAAGATCAAAGTAATAAGGGATCGATTAAAAGAGGCATCTGATCGGCAGAAGTCTTACACAGATTTGAAGCGTAAGGAGATTGAGTATTTAGTGGGCGACATGGTTTTTCTGAAGGTTTTGCCTTGGAAGAAGATACTAAGATTTGGTAAGAAAGGAAAGCTAAGTCCGCGGTTTATTGGGCCTTATCGAGTGCTTAAGCGAGTAGGACCGGTAGCGTATCAGTTGGGATTACCTCCAGAGTTAAATATAATCCATGATGTGTTTCACGTATCCATGTTAAGACGATATCGTTCTGACCCTACCCATATTCTACCAGTTGCAGAAGTGGAATTACAGCCTGATTTGACTTTCGAGGAAGAGCCTGTGCAGATTCTTGATCGAGACGTGAAGGTTCTAAGAAGAAAATCAGTCCCATTGGTAAAGGTACTTTGGCGTAATCATGGCAGAGAGGAAGCTACTTGGGAACCAGAGGAGGCGATGCGTCAGCAATATCCTCATTTGTTTGGATAAGGTAAATTTCAAGGACGAAATTTCTTTAAGGAGGGTAGAGTTGTAACGCCCTAATTTTCGGGTTTTTCTTAGATTGATCCTTATCTGATAAAATGTTTAAATGTTAGTATTTAGGTGTGTAATGCATGTTTGGGGTCTGTTAAAGGGCCTATGGAAGGCCCATGTGTTGGTTAGAAGCTCGGCAAAATTTTGTATTTTTGACTTAGAAGATAGGGGACCACTGAAAGTAAGGGTCTTAAGAATTCGTGTGCGAAATAAGATACAAATGGATCAGTGGTAAAGTGGCATAGGAGACGCCACTAGGCTCCTTAAAAGGTGGCGCCTAAATGAGCTTAGGGGTCAAGGGTTCAAGCGCCAGAGGTGGCAAGGGTAATTGTTTTATTTTTGAGCTTGAGCAGGTAAGAGTTTGAAGCAGAATTGAACTCTGCTTGGGAGAATTTGAATCAGTCGAGGAGCAAATCGAGGAGGAGGTTGAGGAGCAAATCAAGGAACTTCGAATTTTGAAAGGAGGTAGCCGATTTTGGGACTTTGCAAGTGCAATTTGGCTAGGGGGATTAGTGCTTGCATATTCGGCAATTAGGCTCTAGTGGGGGCCGAATTCTCTTTACTTCTCTGAGAGTTTTGTGCCGATTTCCCTTAAGTTTAGTATTCTTTCTTCTCTTGCCGATCCTAGTAAGTACATTGGGCCATTCTTCTATTATCTTTTCTGTTTTTTTTAATCAATAGCCGAATCTCATATCCCAAAAGACCTCTTGCTGAAACTTTTACTTCTATCTGGCAACACTTTTTCTTCTCCTTCCTCTATTTTCATCTTCTTCTCTAGCCGATCCACTCTCCCTTGTCTCTCCTCTCTAAACCTGTCGACACCTACAAGAGAAAGAAGCCGAACTCATTGTGGCCGAATATTCGTTTTTGCTAAACCGATTACCCTCTTCTCCTACAAAGCCTTCAATTAGCCGAACCCCTATCCCTTCATCCCTTCTACCTGCCGAATCACTCTCCTTCCTCTCTCTTCTTCTTTCACTTCATAAAACCCTTTTGTTCCGTACTAAACCAAATATCCTGAGGGTCAGAACTTCATCTCTTCTCTTTAGAGCCGAAAACCTTCATTAGGGGCCGAATCTCAACCTAACTCTTTTATCTTGCGGGTTCGTAGAAGGAGTAGTTGTGAATCAAGATTACACTCGTATCTAAGATCTTTCTTGGGTCGATATCATAGTAGTAAGTACCCTTTTTCGTTATTCATTCATATTTAGGGCTTGAAAAGCTGAAACCCCTTATGGGGAGGCTAACGTTAATGACTAAGGGCTTGTTGGCCATTTTCTTTTGGTTTGATTATGTTAGTGCGATCAAGAGGTTGTGCAACTAAGGACTTGGAAGGCTAAACGCGATTGGACTTCGGGATTTAGTCCACAATCGACAAAAAGGGGTAAGATTTCGATGCTTAGGCCACGTAGGCCGGTTATGGTAAGGGTTTATGGCTCTTTGGTTATAGATTATTAGACTAAAAATTATCGTTCGATTGTAGGCTCTTCGTACGTGGATTCCGTCGTTGTTTCATCCATTAACAGGTATGTAACGTATCTCCCTCATAGACTAGGATGGCTAAAGGCCGTAATAACCGAAAACTGTGCTAAAGTGACCGATCAAAAGTGACTGAAAATCAGTCTTGGAGGGATCTAAGAGTAGCCGAATACTCTATTGTGGTCACATTGGAAATTGACGGTGGCAAAATTGCAGAAGGTGCAATTTCGAGCGTTTTGGTAAGTTGGGCTGCGATGGGCCAAGATGGGCCCAATGGGCTTCCGAGCCCAAATTGAAAAATGATCGTTAAAGACCTTCTGGTAACTTGAATAGTAAAAAACATGGTTAAGTTGGTAAACCAAACCTAAAAATTGGGTTTAACGGGCTCGAGACGACATTGGACATAGTCAGGCCCATTAGGGGTTTTAGGCTAAAAAGGCAAAACTGGAAATTTGGTTTAAATGGACTTCCGTGGTTATATGAGGACTGATAATTTATTAAACTTGCATAAAAATGCTAAAAATATGATAAAGGACTAAAATACCCCTGAAACTGGAAAAAAATTACCAAAATACCCCTAGGTGTAAAAAGACTATTATACCCCTAGGGTCAGTTCTGTATGAAATGTATGATTTTATGTATCTGCATGAGTTACCATTCAATGTGAGCATATCTGATGCATGAGATGCTATATGTTGCATGCTAGTATGTATATATCTGTTGCATGGGGTATGGGTTTATGATGGAGGAAGCGTTCTGGCAGCCTCGCTGCAATCTGGTGACTTTGTCACATTATTATCTGGCAGCCTCGCTGCAATCTGGTGACTTTGTCACATTATATCTGGCAGCCTCGCTGCAATCTGGTGGCCTCGCCACAATATCTGTATTTGGTGACCTCGTCACAATATCTGGCAGCCTTGCTGCAAATTATATCTGGCAGCCTCGCTGCAATTATCTGTGGTGTGTAGCGGTTGGGTGGGTCGAGTAGTCTCCCCACATGGTGTAAGGCTGGTACGGGGGTGTTATGGATGGATCTGGGTTGGGTTTCTATATGCATATTATTTCTGATCTGTATCTGTTATGGGCCTATGGGCTTAACCTGATTTCTGTAATGGGCCAAGGCCCAACTAATCTGATTCTGAGGCTTGATCCGTTTTGGCCTATGGTTGAGATAATGTTGCACACTGAGTTGTCAAACTCACCCCTTTTTATTTAATCTCTGCAGGTAACACTCAACCATAGTGGGCTTGGAGCTGCGAGAGATTCGGAGTGGCCACAGCATCTGCAGAACTGGTTTTCATTTTGTTTAAAGTATTTTATTATTAAGTTATTTTTGGGTTTTATTTTGTAATAAGGCCGCTATCTAAGTTTTTATTGGTGTAATTTTTCTTTGATGATTAAATTACATTTTATAGAATCGCTAGTTTAGGCTGCGCTGGTTTGAAAATCTATAGAACGTTTTCAAAACTCAACGAGTGAATAATATGGATAACTTAAAGGATTAATAAACTGGTTTTAACAAGCTTACTCTTTTGATTCAAACCTCACTTAAGACACAACAAGACTAAAAGGGTCGTAAACTTAGTTTTAGGATCGTGTGACACACCAGATCTGGTCGTAACGCCTAGGCCGGGTTTGGGGTGTTACACTAAGGCCCACACTGATACTGATACTGTAACGGGCTCAGGCACAAACAACATTTATCTACTGTATGACTGACTGTTTGTTTGTTAGGGGATTACACACTGAGTTTTTCATAAACTCACCATTGTGTTTTTACTGTACAGCTAATCCCCAGTTATAGGCGAGTCAGTGCTACAACGACTCGAGGGTAAGCCACACTACTTGATAAATTAATATTTTTAGTTCCTTATAATATTTCTGTTTCAGTATTTGGGTTTTTGTTTGTAATAATGCCTCTCTAGTTTTTATTTTTAATTTTGGGATTTTAATTTGGTTTGGTTATAACTGCTAGTATTAGGATTCGAGTTTTAAAAAGAAACAATGTTTTTATAAAATAAACACAAGTATGCAATTGTTTCTAAAAGAAAAGCTTCCGCTATAAACAAGATTTTAAATTAATAATGTTGTACAGAAAATACTTTTGATAATGATGCAAGATTTTTAACTTTTCCTCTAGATCACACAAAGAGGCTAAATAAAGATTGGGCTTTTCAAATTGTATCACGTTTTAAAAACTAATAACTCCTCAATGACGAGCGTTTTGGAAATGAACATCCCATTTTGGAATCACTATTTGACTAAATGATTTTGACATTTCCAATGACAACAAGTTTTACGTTTAAACTCTTTAATATGACACCGCCAGATTTAGCCATAACGTCTGGGCTAGGTTTGGGGTGTTATAAATTAAGTTTGGGGGTGTGGAAACTATAACACCCCAAACACGGCCTAGACGTTATGGCCAGATCTAGTGTGTCACATGAACAATGAATTACACCTCATTCTTTAATTAATACATTTAGGGTGAGTTTGCAAAATCATTGTTAAGAGTTTGGAAAGAAAACAGGTCATTTAATTTTTGAAAGTCCTATCCACTGCCAATTAGATTTTATTTCTTTAGAAGATCTTATTTGTCATTAAGTTATCCCTTTGTTGCGTGTGATATATTTTGAAAACATTAATTAATTTTAAATAAAAACTCGTACAGCCTTAATCTATTCGTTATAAGCAAGTTATAATTAAAAGAATAAAAATAAAAATAAAAATAAAATACTTAATGAGCGGCCTTATTACAAATTAAAACCCAAAAGAAAATAAATTTGAAAAAAATACTAAAATAAGTAATTTAAGAAAGTATTTTAACCAAGTGCAGTTCACGTGGCCACTCCAAATCCCTCCAGCTCCAAGTCTTCTAAGGTTGGGGCTCACCTGCAAGGATAAAAAGAAAGGGGGTGAGTTTGGGAACTCAGTGTCCAAGCTAAACCCAACCAGAGTCCAGATCAGTTCAAGCTTAACTGAGCCTAAGCCCTATCTAGATACAGTATTAACTGGGCCTTAGCCCTATTCAGTAAACAGTGATTAACTGGGCCTTAGCCCTATTCAGAAATCATTGTGGCCCTTGGGTCCATTACAGAAACAGATCAGAAAGTTATGCATGTATGCAAAGCCTAGCCCAATCTAGCCCTACACACCACCTGTACCAGCCCTACACACCATGTGGGGAATAACTCAACCCATCCAGCCCTACACACAACAGTTGCAGCTTAGCTGCTTAATCAGATAACGTGGCCAAGCTATTAACAGTAAAACGAGGCAAAGCCCCTAACAGTAAACGTGGCGTTACCACTTAGCACTTCCTCCATCAAAACCCAATCCCATGCAACAGTGCAAATAATGACATGGCATACAGTGAACAGTTTTAATTTAGCATGCAATACAGTCAACTTAGCCCTAGGGGTAAAACGGTCTTTTAACACCTAGGGGCAAAACAATAAATTTCCACCCTTAAGGAGTATTTCAGTAAATTTATCAGTTTTTAGGGTTTCATGCTCATTACAGTTGTTAACAATCCAAATGTCATCCAAGTAACTTATTTAGCCTATTTTATCAACTTAGAGTTATCGGGCCTTAAAACCCCTAATGGGCCTTACAGTGTCCACTAGCCATTACGGCCCACTAAGTCCATATTTTATGTCTGTTTTAGCAGAATTAATAGTCCAACAACCAGGTTAAACTTACCACTCATTTTCACCCATATGGTCCCTAAGCCCATTGGGCCCAAATTCGACCCTTCGAGGCCCAAAATCACCAACATGCATGAAAATGCGAACACATCACTCTTACCATTTGTGATCACTGATTTTACCGATTTTACTCGACCCACAAGCATTCGCATGCTTGCAAGCCCTCAAAATGCCAGAATTTCAGCATTTCAGCTTTTCGGCTTTTACCGATCTAGTCTACCAGTGGGTGTCGTTTACACACCTGTTTTGCGATATACTATGACAAGATCCGCACTGAACTAATCCTACAATCATTTTAACCATATTGTTAGCCACAAAAGAATGGAATTAATGAAACTAACAACCTACCACATTCGACCAACATCATCTAAGTCCCTTAATCCCTTACCTTTGCCAAAACCAATAACTAGATCTAGATCTAGATTGTCCCATGGTCCTAGCCTCCAATGCTCCTTGTTAGACCGCCTTCTATCCACACTAAAACACAAAGAACCGAAAGAAAGAAGCTAATAAAGCCCTTAGTCCAAAACGAAAGCCACCCTAAGTAGTTAGGGGTTTTTAGTTTTGCTTGAATCACAAGATAAAGAATGAAAAGGGTTTCGAATACTTACCAAAGATCTACTTGCCAAAGAAACGTCCCAAAATACCTTCCTATTCCTGATCTGGTATAAATCTAATCGAAACTTGCAAAGAGAATGGATCCAAGAGACCTAAAGGCTCAGTTCCTGAATCACTATGGATGTGGTGGTTTCAACTTTTATATGAAGAAGAAGAAGGTTAGAAGTTTGTGTAATGGAGAGGAGAAGATGTCAACAGAGGTTTAGAGTTTTGTGAGTTTTAGTTTTTAAAAGATTAAGGTCTAAGGAGAATGAAGATTCGACCAATGAAGAAATCGACAATAATGGCTTCGGGTTTTGACTTTTATGGTATCGGCTAAGAGACTTTGAGAAAAGAGGTTATCCTAATTGGTGGAAAAGAGAAGAAAAAGAGATAAAAGAAGAGATGAAGAGAGGGGAAGGGGAAGTGAAAGAAGAAGAAGAAAAGAAAGAAGAACCGAGAGGAGATAATAGGTTTGGCCAAAGAGAAAAATCGCCAGAGTTAGAATGTGCACACTGCTTTCAACTTTTCTGAACAGAGAAATGAGAAGGAGAAGATGGAATGTAGGAGCCCTCAATCCCTATGCCTATTCGGAAAACCTCCAAAAGATTGACCCCAAACCAAAACCCGAAGAGTAGGCAACAAGTATTCGGGACACACTCAACCCAAAATGCCGAAAATGCTTAACACTAGGGACCCTAGTCGATTGCTTCCTAAGTGACTGTTATTTGACCATCTCTTACCTCCCTTTCAAAACTCTTAAAATCTCTCCCCTTATCCCTCCTTGATTCTATCCCATGAGCACCTCAAACTCTTCCCATTAGAGTTCCACTTGGAGTCCACCATATGCCTTGCACATGTATTAAAAATGAAACACCACATTGCTTACCATGAGACTTGAACCTTAGCTCTTGCATAGCTTCCACATGCCTCCCTTGTCTCCTAAGTGGCGTTACATTGCCACCCTACCACTGGTCATCTTGTGTCTTAAATCACCAACATTTTCTTAAAGGCCCACTTAGTTAGAGCCCTTTATCCCTTAAGTCTAAAATTTTAAAATTCTACCGGGTTTTAACTTAAGCTTGGGCCTTCTAAAGGCCCACTAACACACCCAAACATAATTCAGCACATCTAGACAAGCAAAACTTTAAGTTCACACAATATCACAAAAGTCTCGAAAATTAGGGCGTTACAGAAACACAAAAATATATAGACTTTTTCATGCCCTTTTCAACTCAAATTCATGCAGTTTCACAGTAATTCTTGTCAAAAAATATAATATAATTATAAAATAATTAAAATGTACTTAAATTATTAACATATTGAATTTTAATTAATTTTCTAATAAAATTTCATAATAAAATTGGCTCGGCAGACAGTATTAGATTGTAACACCCCTCACCCGTACCCGTCGACAGAGGGTTAAGAGGCATTACAGAACAAACAACACATAGCAGCATATAATGAAATCGTATAATAATTTAGAAGTTTTAGTCTGAAAACATTCCTATACATACCACCTATGACCTAAATTTGTGTTTTACCTAAACTATTGGTTACCAATCATATATATATAGTATTTAGATATGAAAAATTTCACTTAAGTATCATTTTACTTCCTATCCGAACATACACGCTTGTACGGCATTAATGTCACAAGCACATTTCTTTCATTCACTCATACTCAATCATTATCAAGCATCATTTATAAGAACATACATAAATAAAGAAAGCCATTTTCGCATGGCTATACTTAATTACAAGTTCAAAGTCTATTATTTCGAAACAAAATGTCAAACCTATACATGCCATATTCAAGGTTTAGTTACAAAATACCGAAAGGTAAGGCGATAGTATAGATGGCTTTAATTCTAAAATTTCCGAGACCGTAGCTTTCGATCGAGATCTACAAAATCGAGAACAAGAACAACGGAGTAAGCAAACACTTGCTTAGTAAGTACTTGAGTAACTCAGTGATAAATAAAGGAAATGGCATAGTGATATCAACTCATGTTTAATTCCTTCTTTGGCCGAATATGAGCATGATCATATTACTAATTACTCAAATGCATATCACAAAGGAAAATTCGATGCATTCAAAGAATTCTTCAATCTATAACCGAGTATTTCGACTTTCTTATTTGCCTATCAATCGAGTATATAATTACACACAGGGCATCTCACACTCATGAAGACGGACTCCTTGAATAAAATTCCATACCTCGATATCAGATCTCACATACATACAAGTGATTTCAAACAATAGTTTACAAATCCTTACCAGGCTCAAATAAATCAAATTCGATGACAATCTAAGTCATTATGAGAATAGAATGCATACCTGACTTCCTTACATTAAGTGGCGCATTTGTTATGACTAGGGCAATATTATTTACATAATTATCCGTACGTGAGCCTATAACATTTAACCCAAATCCGATGCCACCACGAATGGTCTTTAAGGCCAAACCCGATCATTATCACTGGCTTAAAAACCCTTCGAGACTAAACTCGGCTTTAACTCTGGCTCGAAAGCCCTTCGAGACTAAGCTCAGCTTTAACTCTGGCTCGAAAGCCCTTCGAGACTAAGCTCGGCTTTATCAACGAAATTTATACTTGCACAAATCAGCATACATATCGTGTCATCTTTTAATAACATTTCAATTACAGAAACACAAAGTTTCGGCATACTGCCCATCATATTTCATACGGTTTATTTATTTGTAAGCAAAGAACACAATTTCACATCTAGATACATTAAGATTCAACCTTAGTATTCGGCTTCCTACAATTACTCACACATTCATAAATAAAGATTCGTTACTCAAGAACTTACCTTAACTTCTCTGAGCAGTTGTAAATCGACTATTCCGCCACTTTTGCTTTCCCTTTATCCGAGATCGTTTCTTTATGCTCTTGAGCTAGAATTAAGAAAATTGATTGCCTAATTAAAATTCTCCAGACTCAAGCCTTATTCAAGTACCATTTGTACAATTAAATAAACCAAATAGCCGAATCATACATAATTGCACAAAATCCTAAGGCCTCATATTTGTTTGGTGTTTAACTCACATACTTACACAAAACTTACCTAGCTTATCGTATATTCGAAAACATATTTTCCATAGTAAAGTACATACATCTTTAATGGATATCAATCACATTTTTCATTCTACCTTCCCAAATGCCAAACAATCCAACATTTATTTCCCAATACCCAATTACACTCGGTCACTAGGTAAGATATTAACAAAAATACAAAATTCACCTCTTTGCACATTCGGCCACTTAAACCTTGACCGGGAGCATCATCCAAATACAAATAATTAGCATGACGTTCATTTAATTCATTTCCCAAAATTTTTACAATTAATAATCGATTCTTCAATTGAGGGTAATTCGAAAATCATTAAAATTTTTATAAACCATCGGCCTAAATTCGATAATCCCCCCTACATCTTCCAAAAGGGTAGTCAAACGCTCGCATCAGCACAAATTGAAAGTTAAGGCATTGTATCAAAATTATTTTGATTAAATCCCTACAAAATATACATTAGCCGAATGCAAGAGTCTAATGAATCAATCAAAACTCAATTTGGTTTATAATTTCATATCATCTTTCATCTAACATCTAAATAGACTACCAAAGCACCCAACTAAACAAAAATCCATTTCTATCCTCAACCTATTCGGCCTATCATTCAACCCAAAATCATTTTCTACATTCGACCAATGAAACATACAATTTGACAACCCTTAATACATCATTTTAATCAACAAGTCTTCATAAATCAAATTTCATCTAGCATTGCCTAAATTCATGCTTACATCCCATGACCGAATGTATGATATGAACATTTCAAAGAATAGACTCATGGGTAATGGATAGGATTAAACAAAGAGCTCAAAATCACAAATTTTTCAACAAAATTACATGTTTTCATACCTTAATCTAGCAAAGAGGAGGTGCCGAATGCTTTGAGCTCAATTTTCTCTCTTCCCTTACTAACTTTCGGCTAAAAAGATGAACAAATGAACTATCTTTGTTTTTATCACCCTATGTTCATTTTATTTAACTTTAATTTCATAAAATAAGTTTTACGACATCAATTTAACATAAAATACATATTTTTGTGCACCTAATGTCATCATGGCCGGCACTAATAATAAGAATGGGGGATTTGACATGCAAATCCCTTAATTCTAATCTATGAATTAATTGGCCTCTTTAAATTAGCCTCACGTATTTTTAAAGTTTCTCATCTAAGTCCCTTATTCAAGAAACACATTCAATTTGTCAAGCTTCAAAACATTTGAATTTATCTATGCATGATCACATAGTTCACAACATAAAATAATATATTCACACGTCTAATTAACTCAGTTTAGCGGTCTCGAAACTGCTTCCCGACTAAGGTTGAAATTGGGCTGTCACAACTCTCCCCCCTTTAGGGATTTTCGTCCCCGGAAATCTTACTAGAAAATAAGTTTGGGTATCTTTCCTTCATAGCTTCCTCGGGCTCCCAAGTTGACTCTTCGATCCCGTGCTTGAGCCACAGCACTTTAACCAATGGAATTTTCTTATTTCGTAATTCTTTAACCTCTCGAGTTAAAATGCGGATAGGTTCTTCCTCATAACTCAAATCAGGTTGAATTTCTACTTTCGAC
Source organism: Gossypium stocksii (assembly GCA_020496765.1). Lineage (NCBI taxonomy): Eukaryota > Viridiplantae > Streptophyta > Magnoliopsida > Malvales > Malvaceae > Gossypium > Gossypium stocksii. Next base: position 76,921,619 of record CM035629.1, read on the forward strand.
GGATTAATCACATGCGAGGGATCGGATCTATACCGACGGAGCATCGATACATGGAAAACATTGTAGATCTTTTCAAGTTTAGGAGGCAAAATCAATCTATAACCGTCAGGCCCAATCCGTTCTGATATCTCATACGGTCCAATGAATCTTGGGCTCAACTTGCCTTTACGGCCAAAACGGAGTATCTTTTTCCACGGTGAAACTTTCAGAAACACTTTATCACCCGCTTGATACTCGATGTCTTTACGTTTTAAGTCCACCTACGATTTCTGACGATCGGATGCCATTCTCAAACTGTCACGAATTATCTCCACTTTCTACTCTGCTTCTCTGACTAAATCAACTCCGAGAATCTTATCTTCACTAAGTTCGGTCCAAAACAGAGGTGTACGGCATTTTCGACTGTAAAGAGCTTCATAGGCTGCCATCTGAATACTCGTTTGGAAGCTATTATTATACGCGAATTCAATCAGAGGTAAGTATTTCTCTCACGATCCGCTGAACTCTAAAATGCAACATCTCAACATGTCCTCAAGTATTTGAATGACCCTTTCAGATTGACCGTCAGTCTGGGGATGAAAAGCTGTGCTAAAATGAAGTTTAGTTCCTAAAGCTTCGTGCAGCTTCTTCCAAAATCGCGAAGTAAAACGAGGATCACGGTCAAATATAATAGAGGTTGGCACTCCGTGCAATCGTACAATTTGGGAGATATATAGTTCTGCCAACTTATCAAGTGAGAAATCTGTACGAATCGGGATGAAATGAGCTGATTTTGTTAGTCTGTTCATAATATTCCAGATGGAGTCTTTCTTGCTCGGCGTTAACGGTAAGCCCGACACAAAGTCCATTGTGACGCGATCCCACTTCCACTCAGGTATCAAAATCGGTTGAAGTAATCCCGACGGCACCTGATGTTCCGCTTTCACTTGCTGACAAACTAGGTACTTAGACATAAAATTAGAAATATCTCGTTTCATGCCATGCCACCAATATTGTCGTTTCAAATCATTATACATTTTCGTAATACCCGGATGAACTGACATTCGGCTGTTATGGGCTTCATTCAAAATCATCGAAACTAGCTCAGACTTTTTCGAAACACACAATCAGTCCTTAAATCTCAAGTAATCTTTTTCATCAATTCGAAACTCTATATTCTCTCCCGACATACATTGAGCTCGCTTAACAACCAAATTGTTATCGACTTTCTGAGCTTCTTGAATCTACTGAAATAGTACAGGTTTTGCTTCCAATTTGGCAAGCAACACATCATCCTTTGACATCGTCAGTTTCACGTTCATAGCTCGCAAGGAAAATAGAGATTTTCGGCTGAGAGCATCAGCAACCACATTAGATTTTCCCGGGTGATAATCAATAACGAGTTCATAATCTTTAATTAACTCTAGCCACCGCCTTTGCCTCAGATTCAAATCTCTTTGAGTCATTAAATACTTGAGACTTTTATGATCAGAGAAGATGTGACATCTCTCGCCAAACAGATAGTGCCGCCAAATCTTTAAGGCGAAAACAATAGCGGCTAATTCAAGATCATGAGTCGGATAATTTCGCTCGTGAGGTTTCAATTGTCTCGAAGCATAGGCAATGACCCGGCCTTCTTGCATCAAAACGTAGCCTAAACCGTTCAGGGATGCATCACTATAAACTACAAATTCCTTGCCGGATTCTGGCTGAACCAACACTGGAGCTTCTGTCAAAAGAGTTTTCAGTCGATCAAAACTTTGCTGGCACTTATCCGACCACTCGAACTTGATATCTTTTTGCAGCAGTCTCGTCAATGGAGTCGCGATCATTGAAAAACCTTCGACAAATCGTCGGTAATATCCGGCGAGTCCTAAAAAGCTTCGAACCTCAGAAACATTCTTAGGGGGTTTCCAGTTGAGTATAGCTGAAATTTTATTCGGATCGACTCTAATACCCGAAGCGGATACTATATGTCCCAAGAAACCAACCTCACGCAACCAGAATTCGCACTTACTGAACTTCGCATACAATTGGTTATCCCGCAAGGTCTGAAGTACCAGTCTCAAATGTTCGGTATGCTCAGACTCATCCTGAGAGTAGATTAAAATATCATCGATGAACACTACTACAAAACGGTCCAAAAACGGCCTAAACACGCGATTCATCAAATCCATGAAAACCGCAAGGGCATTAGTGAGCCCAAACGGCACCACTAAGAACTCGTAGAGTCCGTATCTTGTTCTAAATGCTATCTTCGGCACGTCAGAAACTCTAACTCTCAGCTGATAATAGCCGGATCACAGATCAATCTTAGAAAACACTGAAGCTCCTTTCAACTGATCGCACAGGTCGTCAATTCTGGGCAACGGATATTTATTCTTTACAGTAGCTTTATTCAGCTGTCGATAGTCGATGCACATTCTCATAGTCCCATCTTTCTTTTTCACAAATAAAACCGGCGCGCCTCAAGACGAAAAACTAGGTCGCGCAAAGCCTCTGTCCGTCAACTCTTGCAGCTGAGATTTTAATTCTTTTAATTTGGTAGGTGCCATACAATACGGGGCAATCAAAATCGGCGTCGTACTTGGAATCAACTCTATACCAAACTCGACCTCTCTCACAGGCGGCAATCCCGGTAATTCTTTAGGAAACACATCTGAAAACTTGTAGACTACAGGCATCGTCTCAAGTTCTCGGTCAAAAACTTTGTTATCTAACACATAGGCCAAATACGCTTCATAGCCCTTTCTCACGTATTTCTGAGCTGACATGGTAGTAATTACGGCAGGTGGCCTACTTAGATTAATGGACTCAATTTGGATTATTTCATTATTCGAACATCGCAAATCGATAGTTTTTCGCTTGCAATTCACTATCACATCATGATCGGTCAACCAGTCCATTCCGAGAATAATGTCAAATTCGTCGAATGGTAGAAGCATTAAGTCAGCCGGAAAACAGAAATTTCGAACCATTAGGGGACATTTCTTGCATACTTTATCAACCAGAACACAACGACCCAAAGGGTTTGACACTCGAACTATGAACTCAGTAGACTCGACAGGAAGAGTCTTACTGGAGGCTAAAGTTTCACACACATATGAATGGGTTGAACCAGGATCAATCAAGGCAATCACATCAGTGTTAAAGAGGGTGAAAGTACCAGTAATAACATCCGAAGAAGAAGCTTCCTTGCGGGCACGAATAGCATATGCTCTGGCTGGTGCTCGAGCCTCGGATCTAACTGTAGTGTCTCTAGTTCCTCTCTGACTACCGCTAATATTTCCACCCCGTCACGGTGGTCTACTCCGTGCAGTTGTGCCACTAGCTCTCTGGCTCGGATCAGGAGTGCGCTCATCAACTTTCGGACAGTCTTTAATAAAATGATCGGCAGATCCACATCTGAAGCAAGAGCGATCACGATGCCTACAACTCCCCGGGTGCCATTTACCACAATATTTGCAATCAGATCTATCCCAACGTTCATTACCAACACTGGCGATGGAAGTAGCTCGCGAACTCACGGGAGGTCGATGGTGCTCGTGTCTAGAAGAACCCGATGTATATTTAAATCGGCCTGAGTCATCTCTAGTCTTTTTGGACGATTGCTGAACAGATTTTCCCGCAGATCTCTTTCGGAACTCTCTGCCTCCATCTTCGGATTTTCTTTTCTCATTACTAAGCTCTTCAGCTTTACAAGCTCGCTCGACTAACACGACAAACTCCTTAATTTCCAAAATTCCCACCAGTAGTCTGATATCTTCGTTTAATCCGTCCTCAAAACACTTATACATAATAGCCTTGGAGGATACACATTCTTGTGCGTAACGGCTGAGCCGCACGAATTCTCTCTCGTACTCGGCTACTGACATTTGACCTTGTTTGAGTTCTAGGAATTCCTTTCGCTTTTGATCGATGAATCTCTGGCTGATATATTTCTTACGGAACTCATTTTGGAAAAATTCCCAGGTGGCCCGTTCTTTCGGAACAACAGAAACCAGAGTGTTCCACCAGTAATATGCAGAGTCGCGCAAAAGAGATATCGCACACTTTAAACATTCTTCGGGTGTACAAGATAACTTGTCGAACACTCGGATAGTGTTATCAAGCCAAAACTCGGCTCTCTCGGCATCGTCGCTAGGGGTAGCCCGGAACTCTTCAGCCCCATATTTTCTAATCTTGTCAACTGGGGGCCTACTCGATCTCACGGGATCAGTTACGGGAGGGGCCATATAGGTCAGAAACGGAGTATTCAGGGGCGGAGGTTGCGGAACAGCCAGATTTGATCTAATAAATTGAGCGAACCAATCACTCATCATCGTGTAAAAGGCTTGTCTAGTGTCATCATCTCGATGACTGATATTCGGCTGAGAGTCAGGCGGTGTTGTCCCTTGCGCGGGAGCAGGCGCTACACTCTCCACATCGTCCGCTACGGTTCGATTGGGTTTGGGATCCATTCTATATCAAAAATCACATTTCCGATGTCAGAAGTCATCACACTATCGCATTAACATAAATGGCATGTATAGCTAGACTCTTACTTACTACGGTAGTCCGAGAATCGACTAAACCGTAGCTCTGATACCAATTAAAATGTAACACCCCTTACCCGTACCCGTCAATAGAGGGTTAAGAGGCATTACAGAAAAAACAACACATAGCAGCATATAATGAAATCGTATAATAATTCAGAAGTTTTAGTTCGAAAACATTCCTATACATACCACCTATGACCTGAATTTGTGTTTTACCTAAACTATTGGTTACCAATCATATATATAGTATTTAGATATGAAAAATTTCACTTAAGTATCATTTTACTTCCTATCCGAATATACAAGCTTGTACGGCATTAATGTCATAAGCACATTTCTTTCATTCACTCATACTCAATCATTATCAAGCATCATTTATAAGAACATACATAAATAAAGAAAGCCATTTTCGCATGGCTATACTTAATTACAATTTCAAAGTCTATTGTTTTGAAACAAAATGTCAAACCTATACATGCCATATTCAAGGTTTAGTTACAAAATACCGAAAGGTAAGGCAATAGTGTAGATGGCTTTAATTCTGAAATTTTCGAGACCGTAGCTTCCGATCGAGATCTACAAAATCAAGAACAAGAACAACGGAGTAAGCAAACACTTGCTTAGTAAGTACTTGAGTAACTCAGTGATAAATAAAGGAAATGGCATAGTGATATCAACTCATGTTTAATTCCTTCTTTGGCCGAATATGAGCATGATCATATTACTAATTACTCACATGCATATCACAAAGGAAAATTAGATGCATTCAAAGAATTCTTCAATCTATAACTGAGTATTTCGGCTTTTTTCTTTGCCTATCAATCGAGTATATAATTACACACAGGGCATCTCACACTCATGAAGACGGACTCCTTGAATAAAATTCCATACCTCGATATCAGATCTCACATACATACAAGTGATTTCAAACAATAGTTTACGAATACTTACCAGGCTCAAATAAATCAAATTCGATGACAATCTAAGTCATTATGAGAATAGAATGCATACCTGACTTCCTTACATTAAGTGGCGCATTTGTTATGACTAGGGCAATATTATTTACATAATTATCCGTACGTGAGCCTATAACATTTAACCCAAATCCGATGCCACCACGAATGGTCTTTAAGGCCAAACCCGATTATTATCACTGGCTTAAAAACCCTTCGAGACTAAACTCGGCTTTAACTCTAGCTCGAAAGCCCTTCGAGACCAAGCTCGGCTTTAACTTTGGCTCAAAAGCCCTTCGAGACTAAACTCGACTTTAACTCTGGTTCGAAAGCCCTTCGAGACTAAGCTCGGCTTTAACTCCAGCTCGAAAGCCCTTCGAGACTAAGCTCGGCTTTATTAACGAAATTTATACTTGCACAAATCAGCATACATATCGTGTCATCTTTTAATAACATTTCAATTACAGAAACACAAAGTTTCGGCATACTACCCATCATATTTCATACGGTTTATTTATTTGTAAACAAAGAACACAATTTCACATATAGAAACATTAAGATTCAACCTTAGTATTCAGCTTCCTACAATTACTCACACATTCATAAATAAAGATTCGTTACTCAAGAACTTACCTTAACTTCTCTGAGCAGTTGTAAATCGACTTTTCCGCCACTTTTGCTTTCCCTTTATCCGAGATCGTTTCTTTATGCTCTTGAGCTAGAATTAAGAAAATTGATTTCCTAATTAAAATTCTCCAGACTCAAGCCTTATTCAAGTACCATTTGTACAATTAAATAAACCAAATAGCCGAATCATACATAATTGCACAAAATCCTAATGCCTCATATTTGTTTGGTGTTTAACTCACATACTTACACAAAACTTACCTAGCTTATTGTATATTCGAAAACATATTTTCCATAGTAAAGTACTTACATCTTTAATGGATATCAATCACATTTTTCATTCTACCTTCCCAAATGCCAAACAATCCAACATTTATTTCCCCAAACCTAATTACACTCAGTCACTAGGTAAGATATTAACAAAAATACAAAATTCACCCCTTTGCACATTCGGCCACTTAAACCTTGACCGGGAGCATCATCCAAATACAAATAATTAGCATGAAGTTCATTTAATTTATTTCCCAAAATTTTTACAATTAATAATCGATTCTTCAATTGAGGGTAATTCGAAAATCATTAAAATTTTTATAAACCATCGGCCTAAATTCGATAATCCCCCCTACATCTTCAAAAAGGGTAGTCAAACGCTCGCATCAGCACAAATTGAAAGTTAAGGCATTGTATCAAAATTATTTTGATTAAATCCCTACAAAATATACATTAGCCGAATGCAAGAGTCTAATGAATCAATCAAAACTCAATTTGGTTTATAATTTCATATCATCTTTCATCTAACATCTAAATAGACTGCCAAAGCACCCAACTAAACAAAAATCCATTTCTATCCTTAACCTATTTGGCCTATCATTCAACCCAAAATAATTTTCTACATTCGACCAATGAAACATACAATTTGACAACCCTTAATACATCATTTTAATCAACAAGTCTTCATAAATCAAATTTTATCAAGCATTGCCTAAATTCATGCTTACTCCCATGACCGAATGTATAATATGAACATTTCAAAGAATGGACTCATGGGTAATGGATAGGATTAAACAAAGAGCTCAAAATCACAAATTTTTCAACAAAATTACATGTTTTCATACCTTAATCTAGCAAAGAGGAGGTGCCGAATGCTTTGAGCTCAATTTTCTCTCTTCCCTTACTAACTTTCGGCTAAAAAGATGAACAAATGAACTATCTTTGTTTTTATCACCCTATGTTCATTTTATTTAACTTTAATTTCATAAAATAAGTTTTATGACATCACTTTAACATAAAATACATATTTTTGTGCACCTAATGTCATCATGGCCGGCACCAATAATAAGAATGGGGGATTTGACATGCAAATCCCCTAATTCTAATCCATGAATTAATTGGCCTCTTTAAATTAGCCTCACGCATTTTTAAAGTTTCTCATTTAAGTCCCTTATTCAAGAAACACATTCAATTTGTCAAGCTTCAAAACATTTGAATTTATCCATGCATGATCACATAGTTCACAACATATAATAATATATTCACACGTCTAATTAACTCGGTTTAGCGGTCTCGAAACCGCTTCCCGACTAAGGTTGAAATTGGGCTGTCACATAGATGCTCATGAAAGATATCTTATCAAAGGAGAGAAGGTTGGGAGAGTTCAAAACTATTGCTCTCACTGAAGGATGCACAGCAATGCTTAGAAACAAATTTCCACCAAAACCAAAGTATATAAGGAGTTTTACTATACCTTGCTCTATTGGAAACCATTATGTAGGTAAAACACAATGTGACTTAGGTGCGAGTATAAATCTAATGCCTATCTCTATTTTCAAGAAGTTAGGAATAGAAAGGCAAGACCTACAACTGTTACTATGCTATTAGTTGATCGTCCATTTGCACATCCAGAAGGTAAAAAAAAAGACGTTTTTGTAAGAGTTGACAAATTTATTTTTCCAATAGATTTTATTATTCTGGATTGTGAGGTTGATAAAGAAGTACCAATCATACTTGGGAGACCTTTTCTAGCAACTGGCAGAACCTTAATTGATGTTCAAAAAGGTGAATTAACTATAAGTTTATGATCAGTAGATAAATTTTAATGCTTTTGATGCTATGAAATGTGTAGATACAGATGAAGAATGCCAAACTATGGAGATAGTTGACACAATAGTTCAAGAAGAAATTGCATATTTTTATCACAATAACTGTAATGATGATGTAGATTTAATTTAGTTAATTGAAGTAAAAATGATTGACGAGCTTGGTGAATTGATGGATGTTAAGCAAATCGAGAATGGAGCAAGGGGAAGTTTTGACAGTAGATAAAAAAGCTCAATTATTGAAAGTTTTTAAGAAATCTAAGAAAACATTGGGATGGACAATTGCATATATCAAAGGAATCAGTCCAGCAATCTGCATGCACAAATTATTACAAGAGCATTGCGATGGCAAATCTATCGAGTAGCAGAGAAGATTAAATTCCATTGTAAAGGAAGTTGTAAAAAAGAAGATTATCAAATTGTTGTGTAACACCCCAAACTCGGCCTAGACATTATGGCTGAATCTGGCGGTGTCACATTAGAGTGTTTTTCAAAAACTTGATCTCATTGATAAAAACACGTTTGAAGGTTAAAGCCTCTTTGTTAATCCTTAAACTCATCTTAGTTATTTTTAACCAATTTAAAACGTCACTTCTTTTGAAACTTGGTTTGATGCGGAAGCTTAAAATTTGTGTTGCGGAAATGTAATGTTTTAAAAACGGTTAATATTTTAGAAAACCGCATTCTACTTCTAGAAGATATAAATCGTAATAATTAAAAACCCAAATTAAAAACTAGAAATTTAAAGAGAGGCCTTATTACATAAAAAACCCAAAGAAATGTAAATGTAAGTAAAAGCCCAATAAAATAAAACTAGAGCAGTAGTGTGGCCACCCTCAAGTCCCTCGTAGCACCGGTCTACCTAACGTTAGGGATTACCTGCACAGTTAAAAGAAAGGGGAGTTTGTTAAAATTCAGTGTGTAACCCCCTATTAGTCAGTTGGTAAATAGTACATGTAGTAACAGTCTGGGCCTGAGCCCTTTTCAATAACAGTTCAGTGTGGCCCTAGCCCAAAACAATAACAATGTGGCCTTAGCCCATTACAGAAACAATGTGGGCCTTAGCCCAAATGCAGTATAGTATCGTGCAAAAATGCAACCCATTCCAAACCAGCCGACAACCCAATATCGCAGCAAAACTGCCAAAATTATACCCGGCTTACAGCCATCAATAGGTCCATAGTCATCTTGTGCGACCCGTGCGACATTGCCAGTATGGATCCACAGTCGTCTTGTGCGACTCATGCGATCTTGCTAATATGGGTCCACAGTCGTCTTGTGCGACCCGTGTAACCCTACCAGTACAGTACACTTCCTCCAACTATATCTACCTGTTCCCATGCAATGTATTATGTCATATCATAAATAATACGTGTATGTAAAATGTCATCCTCAGTCATGTAAATGTCATATCTCATCAGTCAACCTAACTCTAGGGGTATAACGGTCATTTTACCCTACAGGGGTATTACGGTCATCTTGCCCTATAGGGGTATTACGGTCATTTTGCCCTACAAGGTTATTACGGTCATTTTAAATATTTTGGGGTCTCGGTACAAATAATGACCTCGTGAAAAGTCCACATTCGCCTCGAGCGACTTAGGTAACGTAAATGGTCATAACGGTGTAAATGGGCCTAAGACACATTATTCGGCCCAAGTGGACCCAAACACTCGTGTGGCCCAATCTACCCAGATTCAGTCACCCTGATGCGAACAACATACCCCAATCCAGTGTTTTTCACTTATCGAGGTTTCAATCCGTGTGGCCTACAAGCCCATGGGGCCCACACGGCCTATTGTGGGGCAACGTGGCCCAAGATGGCCCAAGTCCACGAGAATGCTCGTGGTGGCCTCTATAGTCTATCGCCTATGATTTGTGGGCTCGGTTCATCGCATGAGCAATCGCATGCTCATGTGGCCTCACATGCTGAAGTTTTGGCTTTTTGGCTTTTACCGATTCACAGTAGAGAGGGGTGTGATTACACACATGATTGCAAACCTTGGTGAATAGCCTTCGAGCACCACACCTAACCATTTACAACACACGATTAATCGTATTTCCTAAAAGAATGTAACCAGTCCAAAACTTAATACTTAATCACTCAACCTTAGCACACACTTTGCTTGGACCATCGAAAGTTCACACCTAGCTTGTCGATTAAGGGTAACAAACTGTTCCTTGATTAGTATCTACAAATCAATCCACAACCCCTACTTATCAACATAAAATCACATAACTCATTGATTTGTAACGGAGAACACACTTATTGAAGGTGCAAGACTGAAAAAAAGACAAGGAAACAATCGATCTCCTATACCTAAGGATCCACTCACTAAGATCGCAACAGAGCCTAAGCACTCAAACCCCTACAAACGTTGGCAGCAAAAGAAGCTATTAAGGAACTCATCAATCAGCATAAAAAAAAAAAGGAGAAAGAAAGGCCAAACATTAAAGTTACCACCACAGTCGGCAAAGGGGAGAAGAGAATCATCTTAGAACAACCAAATTCGGATCAGAGAAAAAGAGAAGATAGAACATTTGGTTTAAAAGCATAAAAATAAGGGACATCTTAGAATAATTAATTAGAAACGAGAACCATCAAATACTCACTGACAGCTAGCAATCGTCACCCTCAAAACAACAAAGAAGGAACAAAGGGGAAGTAGAAGAAATTCAGTCCAAACTAAGGTTAGAGCCGAATGTGTTTGAATGAGAGGAGAAAGAAGCATAATCGGCCACAATTCAAAATGTAAAAGCAAAATGTTAAGAACAGAAAGAAGAAGGAAAAGAGAAAAAAGAGAAGAAGAATAAACTTGATAGAGGGAAATATGGATATGAGAAGAGAAAAGAAGGGGTTTCAGTAATTGACACTTTTGGCAAATTGAAAAATAGCAAAGTAAAAGAAACCCGAAAGGTACCAAGAGGCACTTGACTTCTCGGGAATTGACCAAAGTGATTTTACGTTGCCAAGAAACAAAGAACCATTCGGCTAGAGAGAAAATACACTAAAGGAAAACACAAAAAAATGCCAAACGAGAAACTGGAACAAGGAATACTCCCAAAAAGAAGTCACAGCTGAAATTCTTAGCAGCTAGAATCCTTTTTCGGCATTACCATCACACCCTCAAAATCTTTCGTTTTCTCCTAAAAATCCTCTCATATCTCCTCCTTGATTCTCTCTACACCAACCTCTCAAAGAATAATCCAAATTCAACCTCTTCAGCAGTGTTTGCATCAAACTCTACTTCTTACCTGACAAGAGCAACAAAATAATTATCCTCCCTTGTACAAAGTGCGTGTTGAACCCCAGTCCTCATGCATCACCCTTGACACCACTTACCACTGGAGCACAAGCTCCTTTTGTGATATAACTTAACCACAAAAATTCTTAAAGCCTACATGCTTAACTCAAGGTTCACTTAAGAGAAAAAAACTAAAATTTTTGCAAAGGCCCAGGTTTGAACCCAAGACTTCTCCAACACTCCTAAATCACTTAACCATTGAAGCAGACATTCATTTGTGTCACTTTCTTACTCACCTAAAATATTTTTATGCTGTCTTGCAACCACTCCCATGTTCAAGGCCTAATACTTCTAGGCCCAAAAATTCGGGGTGTTACAATTCACCCCTCCTTAAAGAAATTTTGTCCCCAAAATTTGCAACTAACTAACAGTCGTATATCACAGTCTACAATATTATGCTCCTGCTGTGCACTCTAATTCAAAATTAGGTAAATAGTACATTATAGGTAGTGTACGTACCAATATTCTCATCTGGAGCGTCTCTGTCCTCTCGATGCCGTACTACATAAACTAGAGTTGGTTGCCTCACCTCAGTATGAACTATGTCTCTGCCTAGTGCTCCATGCCTAAGGCCCAAACCATTTCCACCCCTAGCCTGGCCACAGCCTTTCAACGACTACTGACCACCCCTCGGCGGCTGTACATTACCCTGAACTGTAACTTGCATCTGCCCGATCCTCTTTGGACAATTTTTGACACGGTGCTCCAATGATCCCCAATTGAGACATGCCCCAATCCTTTTCTAGCACTCGCCCTGATAGCGTGTCTCATATTCTGCACAGAGTTACGATCCAGTAACAGTAACAGGGGCCCCAACTCGAACTGGCCTATCAACCCTGGCCTATTTCTTAGGCCTACCAAAAGAACTTAGGGACTGTAACTCCCTCTTGTTTCTGCCCATTTCCTTTTCGCAATTCTGGCGCTCATCGCGCTTCACATCCTTGGCAATTTTCTCCTTTTGCACAAGGGCAACAAAGTCTCGCTCCCTCTGTGGAGCTATCAGTACTCGCAACTCACCACGAAGGCCATCCTCAAACTGCATACATCGTCCTACTTACTTGCTACTATCCCACGAGCATAATGACTTAATTGCAAGAACTCTGCCTCATATTCTGCCACTGCCTTATTCCCTTGAGTCAGGCTAAGAGATTCCTTTCTTCGGTTTTCAACATAACTTGCGTCCATATATTTTCCTTGAAATGCTGCCTTAAAAAAGTCCCATGTTAACCGGTCAGCCTGCCTACCTTCCCTCACGGTAAGCCACCACTAGTAGGCCTCATCTTGCAATAATGACACTGCTCCTTTTAACTTCTACTTAGCAGTACAGTCGAGGTCGTCCATTATCCTTTCAGTGGCCTCTAACCAATATTCTGCCACATTTTGGGCTACTCCAGAGGTACCCCTAAAAATTTCTGCTCCATTAGATCGAAGTCATTCTGAAATTGACCCTCAGCCCACTACACCAGTACTAGCTCCAACAACCCTTACAATAACGCGAACCATAGTTTGGAATAGAGCATCATCCCCAGCCACTCGATCATAAGACCCCGTCTCAGTCACTGGTGAAGCTAGTGCCTCCTCAGCAGGCATGTGGCCCGATGCCGAAGACCCAGCTCTAATACTTCCCTGACCTTTATCGCGGCCTCGTGTACCCCTTCCACGTGTACCTTTAGTGCTCATTTCAATTTACGCTTATCTGTTTTGGAATTTTTATGCATCATTTTGTAATTCCAATAATTATTAAAAAATATGTTATGGAAGACACTAATTGGGGTTTGTTTCGCAGATCAAGATCTCACAATAGTTTTTAGTCTTCTATAGTCTCAGTTTCCTCTATCTAGAGTTTCACGATACATCTCATGTCTAAAACAATCTCAGTATTTCAGTCTAGAACAGTCAACAGTATCAAAGAAGCTTACAGATTCGGTGTCGGAGACTCGGTGTGCCAGACTTTCAGTAGCAATGTTTCAAACCACTTCAAATCATTTGAAAACAACTTATAGAAATCTAGAATTTAAGTACCCATTCCACAGCTGAGTTTTGCAACTTGGCTCTGATACTACTAAATGTAACACCCCAAACCTAGCCTAGGCGTTATGGCTGAATCTGGTGATGTCACATTAGAGTATTTTTCGAAAACTTGATCTCGTTGATAAAAACAAGTTTGAATGTAACACCCCAAACCCGGCCTAGACGTTACGACCAGATCTGGTGCGTCACATGATCCTAAAACTAAGTTTACGACCCTTTTAGTCTTGTTGTGTCTTAAGTGAGGTTTGAATCAAAAGAGTAAGTTTGTTAAAACCAGTTTATTAATCCTTCAAGTTATCCATATTATTCACTCGTTGAGTTTTGAAAACGTTCTTAGATTTTGAAACCAGCACAGCCTAAACTAGCGATTCTATAAAACGTAATTTAATCATCAAAGAAAGATTAAACCAAATAAAAACTTAGATAGCGGCCTTATTACAAAATAAACCAAAAATAACTTAATAATAAAATACTTTAAACAAAATGGAAACCAGTTCTGCAGATGCTGTGGCCACTCCGAATCTCTCGCAGCTCCAAGCCCACTATAGTTGAGTGTTACCTGCAGAGATTAAATAAAAGGGAGGTGAGTTTGACAACTCAGAGTGCAACATTATCTCAACCATAGGCCAAAACAGATCAAGTCTCAGAATCAGATCAGTTGGGCCTTGGCCCATACAGAAACCAGGTTAAGCCCATAGGCCCATAACAGATACAGATTAGATATAATATGCAAATAGAAAACCCAACCCAGATCCATCCATAACACCCCCGTACCAGCCTTACACCATGTGGGGAGACTATTCGACCCACCCAACCGCTACACACCACAGATATTTGCAGCGAGGCTGCCAGATATAATTTGCAGCGAGGCTGCCAGATATTGTGACGAGGTCACCAGATCAGATATTGTGGCGAGGCCACCAGATTACAGTGAGGCTGCCAGATAATAATGTGACAAAGTCACCAGATTGCAGCGAGGCTGCCAGAACGCTTCCTCCGTCATAAGCCCATACCCCATGCAACAAATGTAATCATACTAGCATGCAACATATAGCATCTCATGCATCAGATATATTCATAATAAAGATTACTCATGCATATACATAAAATTATACATTTCATACAGAATTGACCCTAGGGGTATAATAGTCTTTTTACACCTAGGGGTATTTTGGTAATTTTCCATATTTAAAGGTATTTTAGTCCTTTTTCATATTTTCAGAGATTTTGTGCAACTCCAATAGTTTATCAGCCCTCATATAACCACGGAAGTCCATTTAAGCCAAATTTCCAGTTTTGCCCTTTTTAGCCTAAAACCCCTAATGGGCCTTACTAAGTCCATTTCATCTCCAGTCCATTACGTCTAATTTTTAGGTTTAGTTTACCAACTTAACCATCTTTTTATTGTTCATGTTACCAGAAAGTCTTTAACGGTCATTTTCCAACTTGGGCTCGGAAGCCCATTGGGCCCACCTTGGCCCATCGAAGCCCAACTTACCAAAATGCTCGAAATTGCACCTTCTGCAATTTTGCCACCGTCAATTTCCAATGTGACCACAATAGAGTATTCGACTGCTCTTAGATCCCTCCAAGACTGATTTTCGGTCACTTTCGATCGGTCACTTTAGCACAGTTTTCGGTTATTACGGCCTTTAGCCATCCTAGTCTATGATGGAGATACGTTACACACCTGTTAATGGATGAAACAACGACGGAATCCACGTACGAAGAGCCTACAATTGAACGATAATTTTTAGTCTAATAATCTATAACCAAAGAGCCATAAACCCTTACCATAATCGGCCTACGTGGCCTAAGCATCGAAATCTTACCCCTTTTTGTCGATTGTGAACTAAATCCCGAAGTCCAATCGTGTTTAGCCTTCCAAGTCCTTAGTTGCACAGCCTCTTGATCGCACTAACATAATCAAACCAAAAGGGAATGGCCAACAAGCCCTTAGTCATTAACGTTAGCCTCTCCATAAGAGGTTTCGGCTTTTCAGCTTTAAATCCTGAAGAACTAACAAAATAAGTCTTAAGGTACTTACCAATCTAACCACGATCTACAACAGCTCCACTTGCCACTACCAGAAGGGATAAAAGATGACTTAGAATTCAGCTTAAAGCACCACCGGGTATGGAGGCTTTCGGTAAAAGGAGATTCGGTTTCTGCAAAACAAGAGTTTTATGAAGTAAAAGAAGAAGAGAGAAAGAAGAGTGATTCGGCAGATACAAGGGATGAAGGGATAGAGATTCGACTAATTGAATGTTTTGAAAGAAGAGAAGGCAGTCGACTTTGGAAGAAGGGTAATCGGTCACCAAGAGTTTTGGCCTCTTACACAGTTGTCGGTAAAGATTCAGAGAAGAGAGGGAGAGAAGATGTGATTCGGCTAACAGAAGAATGGTGGTAAGGGGGGTCGATTTAAGGCTTGAGAAGAAGAGAAGCAAATAGATGAGAGTAGAAGAGAAACAAAGGAGGTGCTTAGTCGAATGAAGATTCGGCTCAAGAGTGGAATAAGAGTTCGGCTACTAGGTTGATGAGAGGAACAAAATGGCAAAAAGAAAAGTACCTAATAAACTATGCGAAATTGACAAAGAAAGGGGAGCTTTCTTACCTAAGGAAAATCGGCACCAAACTCTCAGAGAACTAAAGAGAATTCGGCCCCTACTAGAGCCTAATTGCCGAATATGCAAGCACTAATCCCCCTAGCCGAATTGCACTTGCAAAGTCCCAAAATCAGCTACCTCCTTTCAAAATTCAAAGTTCCTTGATTTGCTCCTCAACCTCCTCCATGATTTGCTCCCTTGACCAATTCAAATCTCCTCCAAGCAGAGTTCAATTCCGCTTCAAACTCTTACCTGCTCAAGCTCAAAAATAAAACACCACCTTGCAACCTCTGCAGCTTGAACCTTGGATCTCCAAGCACACTTAGGCACCACCTTTTAAGGAGCCTAGTGGCGTCCCCCTTGCCACTTTACCACTGATCCATTTGTGTCTTATTTCACACATAATTTCTTAAGACCCTTGCTTTCAATGATCCCCTATCTCCTAAGCTTAAAATACAAAATTTTGCCGAGCTTCTAACCAACACATGGGCCTTCCATAGGCCCATTAACACTCCCCAAACATGCATTACACACCCAAATACTAGCATTTAGACATTTTATCAGATAAAGAACAATCTAAGAAAAACCCAAAAATTAGGGCGTTACAACTCTACCCTCCTTAAAGAAATTTCTTCCTCGAAATTTACCTTATCCAAACAAATGAGGATATTGCTGACGCATTGCCTCCTCTGGCTCCCAAGTAGCTTCCTCTCTGCCATGATTACGCCAAAGTACCTTTACCAACGGAACTGATTTTCTTCTTAGAACCTTCACGTCTCGATCCAGAATCTGCACCGGCTCTTCTTCGAAAGTCAAATCAGGCTGTACCTCCACTTCTGCAACTGGTAGAATATGGGTAGGGTCAGAACGATATCGTCTTAACATGGATACGTGGAACACATCATGGATTCTATTTAACTCTGGCGGTAATTCTAACTGATACGCCACCGGTCCTACTCGCTTAAAAACCCGATAAGGCCCAATAAATCGCGGACTTAGCTTGCCTTTCTTACCAAATCTTAGTATCTTCCTCCAAGGCGAAACTTTCAAAAAGACCATATCACCTACTGAATGCTCAATTTCCTTACGCTTCAAATCTGCGTAAGACTTCTGTCGATTAGATGCCTCTTTTAATTGATCCCTTATTATTTTGACCTTCTCTTCAGTCTCTGCTACCAACTCAGGTCCAAGAACTTGCCGCTCGCCCAATTCGGTCCAACAACTAGGTGAACGAAACTTACGCCCATACAGTGCCTCATAAGGTGCCATACGGATACTAGCCTGATAACTGTTATTATATGCAAACTCTGCCAACGGTAGATAATCCTCCCAACTGCCCTGAAAGTCGATAACACAACCCCTTAACATATCTTCCAGAATCTGAATAACCCTTTCTGACTGACCATCAGTCTGAGGATGGAAAGCCGTGCTAAAGTTCAGTCGCGTTCCCAATGCCTCATGCAACTTTTTCCAGAACCGAGATGTGAATCTAGGATCTCGATCAGAAATGATAGACACTGGTGATACTTTTGAAGATTGTTTGAAAATCTGAAATTAGTTCTTTGTCAGTGTGCAGAAACCAACCTTGTTCTCAGTTGGGAGAAATGCCACTTCATGGTTTGTGAAGGCATTGTTCTAGGACATAAAAGTTCATAGGAAGGAATTGATATCGACAAAGTAAAATCAAAGTTATTGATAAATTGCCACCACCCTCCACAGTTAAAGGTATTCATAATTTTCTTGGCCATGCAAGATTCTATAGACGATGCATTAAGGATTTCTCAAAAATATGAAAACCCCTGTGTACACTGTTAGAACACAACAGGCATTTCAATTTTGATGATTGATGCTTACAGGCATTTGAACAGTTGAAAAATAGCTAGTGACAACACCAATAGTTATAGCACTAGATTGGACTCTACCTTTTGAACTTGTGTGTGATGCAAGTGATTTCACTGTAGGGGTAATGCTTGGGCAAAGAAAGAACAAGATGTTTCATTCTATCTACTATGCAAGCTGTACATTGACTAATTCCCAGCTAAATTATATCACTGCTGAGAAGGAGCCATTAGCTGTGGTATTTGTCTTCAACAAATTTAGGGAAGTGACAATTTATACAAACCAGTCTACTATTAAATACCTGGTGACAAAGAAAGATGCCAAACCTAGATTGATTTGATGTATTGCAGGAATTTGATTTAGAAACTAGAGATAGGAAAGCCAGTGGCTGATCACTTGTCTAAAATTGAAGCAGGAAATGAAGACGATCATATTAGCACCTTCAGGATGATTTTCCAAATGAGAAACTGTTAGTTGCCATGGCATTACCATGGTATGTTGACATTGTAAATTTTTTGGTTAGTAGACTGTTGCCACCTAATCTCACAAATCAAAAATGGAAAAAATTTCTCCATGATGCCAAGTAGTATTACTGGGATGAGCCATTTTTATTCAAACACTGTGCAAACCAGATAATTCAGAGGTGTGTTCTAGACAATGAGATTCAAAGTATTTTATTTCAGTATCATTTAGTACCATCCAGAAGGAATTTTAGGGACATGAAAACTTCGGTAAAAGTTTTCTAATCTAGTTTTTATTGGCCAACCATGTTTAAAGACGGTCATGAATTTCTCCAAGCTTGCAATCATTGTCAAAGAACTGAAAATCTATCGAGGAGGCATGAGATGCCCTTGCACACTATTTTAGAAGTGGAACTATTTGACGTTTAGGGAATTGATTTTACGGGACCATTTCTACCTTCTTAGGGCAATGCATACATACTTTTAGTTATTGATTATGCCTCCAAGTGGGTTGAGGCTGGTGCTTTACCAACAAATGATGCCAAATCGGTACTAAAATTTCTATATAAGAATATTTTTACCAGGTTTGGTACTTCTCGTGCTCTAATTAGTGATGAAGGTTCACACTTTGATCGCAAATTAGTTGCTATGCTCTAAACATGTATGTAGTTAAACATAAATTTACTACAACATACCATCCCCAGAAAAATGGGAAGGTAGAAGTGTAACAGCCTGTTTTTAGTGAAATCAAAATAGTGGTTTCAAACATCAAATCTGACATGAAAATATTTATTTTATTAATATTTTAATGTCTATAGCATGTTAGTAGTATCGTATAAAAAATTTGTTAAGAAATTTTACCGTTTGCATGCTTAATTTGATAAAAATGACTAAATTGCAAAAGGTGCAAAACTAGAGTGTAACAGCTCGAATTTGGGCTTAGTCAAAATAGTGGCTTTGAAATCACTAATCGTAAGTTGGAGAAATTGTTTCTAATATTATTTATGTGTTATAGCATAATTATATGAGTGCATGAAAATTTTGGTGAATTAATTTACGCGATTGTGAGCTTAATTGCGAAAAAGGACTAAATCGCATAAAGGACAAAAGTTGCGATTTACTAGCAAATTGTATTAAATAGCTAGAGAACTAAAATTGGGTTCTTTAATGAGCAAATAGACCCATTTTAATAGGGCTAGCCGGCCATAGGGACAAGAAATTAGAAAAGTCAAAGATTAGGTGACTTATGTGAAAGGAAATGAAATAAAATAAAGGAAAAAATGTTGTCATCTTTTTACTCTTCTACTTCCATTAATTTTCCCTCTAAGAAATGGCCATGGAATCTTGAAATTTTTAGCAACTTTAAACCTTAGCAATTAAGTGATTTTGATGGCTTCTTTTGATAATTTTTGTACTTTTGGGACCCTTATATCATGAGCTAGCTAATGAGGGGACTATTTTGCAATATGGTTGAAAGTTTAGGGTTTTACCATGAGAGTGTTCATTTTTTTGTTGGATTTTTATGGAAGAAAATGAATCTTGGTTGTTAAATAAACAACTTTTGTGAAGTGGTGTTCATGGAAAACACCTAAAATGGACCTAGTTGTAAAGGTTGTGAATTGTGTAGTAAATGCATGAAATAATTGAAATTGTGGGCTACCATCAGAGTGAAAAGAATTTGATTAGGATTGGATAACAAGGAAATTTGATAAAAATCGATTTCTGAGCCTAGGGGTAAAATCGCATTTTATGAAAGTCTAAGGGCAAAATGGCCATTTTGCCAAAATGTGAAACGTAGAATATGCTGATTAAATTAGTGAATTATTATTATTATTATAGATCAAGAAATACAGAAACTAGACATAGACCGGGAAAAGGCCAAGCAAGCGGACTAAATTGAATAGTCGCTCACATTTTGTATACTAAGGTAAGTTATATGTAAATAATGCAACTTTTTCGATATTATGCATGAGATTATTGATTTGGCATAAATTTTATTAAATGTGATTATAAGTAATGCATGATGAGATTTAATGTGATAAACTCCTGGTTGAACTGTAGGAATAGATTAGATATTTATGCTATGACATTAGGGTCATACGAGAGCTAGTATAAGACCATGTCTGGGACATGGCATCGACCTTGTTATGTGTCAGTGTAAAACTATGTCTAGGACATGGCATCGACACCGATATGTGTGAGCTAGTGTAAAACTATGTCTGGGACATGGCATTGACACTTATACTAGTGCTAGTGAAGACCATGTTTGGGACATGGCATCGGCCTCGACATGTGAGCTAGTGTAAGACAATGTGTGGGACATGGCATTAGCTTTGATATGTGTCAGTGTAAGACCATGTCTGGGACATGGCATCGGCCTCGATATATGAGAGTCAGTGTAAAGCATGTATAGGACATGGCATCAACTTGACATATGAGCCAATGTAAGACCATGTCTTGGACATAACATCGGCATAATACCCTATGTTTAAAGCTTATTGGATATCCTTTCATATTTTAAATGGTTCAACTGAGAAATTTAAAGTTTGTGCCAAGA
Organism: Gossypium stocksii; assembly: GCA_020496765.1. Taxonomy (NCBI): domain Eukaryota; kingdom Viridiplantae; phylum Streptophyta; class Magnoliopsida; order Malvales; family Malvaceae; genus Gossypium; species Gossypium stocksii. Next base: position 76,942,611 of record CM035629.1, read on the forward strand.
TTGAGAAATATTGATGATATTGTGAGTGGTACAAGTACCAACATGAACTGTATGAAATGTGTGCTCAAAATTATGTTGTATGATTAGTAAGAGATATAAGATGAGTAAGTTATGCTTATAGCCATTTTTATATTGTGCGCAGCTTGTGATGTGTTATGAGTATGTTAAAGTATGGTTAATTATTATCATTTATTTACTTGCAACTTACTAAGCTTTATGCTTACTCCCTTTTCTTTCCATTCTTTTATAGTGCCACCTAATTATGTAACAGCCCAATTTTGAGTTTGATTGGAACGAGTGGTTTCGGGACCACTTAACTGAGTCAAAATATTTATTTTATTATTTTATTCATGTTTACAGGCTGATAGAATTAGTGTAAGACGAAAAACATGAGTTCTATTAGAAAAAGGGCTTATATGACCATGGCTTTTTAAATGGATGTCTTTGCATGGTAAATATACCATTGCAAATTTGAGTGGACGGTTTGGGGCCATAAATTGCATGATTTCATGTGTATTAAATAAGGGTATATTAGTAATATAATTAATATGATTTAATAAATAAAACATAATGAATGAAAACATGGTCTTGTTTATATTTATGCACCGAATATTAAAGAAACAAAAGAAGAAAAAATGGGTTTTTCATTCGGCTAAGACATTTGAGCAATTAGGTATGTGTTTTGATCCGTTTTTAGTAATTTCTACATTTTGGGGATCATTTTTATGTGGTCTCTCTAGCCCATGTTATAATTTTTGAAATTGTTGATATTTTTATGAGATGATGTTAATTAATTAAGAGATTTTTGTGTTGATATTTGATGAAATATGAAAGCTTGGTTTGAAATTTACATATTTTGTAATTAAATTTTGATGAATTTGAGTTTTATGGATTAATTTGTGAAAATCAAAAATTTATGGGCTAAAATGTGAAATAATTGAAAATATGGGCTTGTATTTCAGAGGTAAGTTTCATGGTAAATAATCTGCGATGTTGGTTACACGATTCAACAATGAGGAATGGTTCGTATGGTGTATATTTGGTTTATTAGTTAGCTCATTTTGGAAGTATGAAAAGTGGTATAATATGGCTGGATAAAATAGTAAAATGAGTGATTATGAAATGTGCTATATATGTAGTAGTAATTTGGCTTTGGTATATGGTTCATTTGATTAACTTGTAAGGTTAAAAATGTTATGATTTATTGAGGTTAAATTGATGAACGCATAGGTGTTTATTTGAATGGTTGGACATAGGAGATTTGAAACTTGGTAAATTGCATGCGAAATAGGTAAGCTTGAATTATCAGTTTTGCTAAAAAAGGGTCAACTTTTATCTTGATAAAATGGGTATAGACTTCATAAGTAATTTGTTAGCTGAATAAATGTAGAGATGAATGGTTAGATATATATATTAACTTGAATCGGTTGTTGATCATGCAAAATGGATGTATTAAAATTTGTATTTGTGTCCAAAATCAATAAAATTATATTATGGTGACTTGCGTAAGAGTTAGTAAAGTACAAGGCCATGTTTTATTATGTGGTAATGTTTGATAATGTTTCTTGTATAGATGTTATTAAAGGCATAAGGTATGTCTTGTTATGACTTAATAATTTGAATGGGCATAGTTTTATAAAAGATACGTTTTATATTTAATTAATGTAATGTGATAAGCTTATTAATGATTTGAATATTCGCATGTCATGATTGTAGGTTATATGGTTTGGCTCTTGGATTTATATAGCATTTGTAATATGATTTTATATATATATGAAAGAGTCAAATAAGCATGATTGGATTTTGCTAAGTATGAGTTTCTTATGATTGATTGGGATGGTAAAACAAATGAGATATACATGTGTTTCGAAGAGTGGATTTATGATGCATGTGTAATATGATGTAGATATATATATATATTAGTTGGTTGGACTATTTGAATAAATAAATAATAATGAATTGGTTGATTTTCAGAGTACGGCTTGAAATATGAATTTTGGTTCAAGAGATTAAGTAAAGTTATGGCTTCTGGGTTCGTTAATGATTTATGTATTATTAAATCGAAGTATGAGTTATAATTTTGATCGGTAATACTCGTAACCCTGTTCCGGTGATGGATGTGGGTTAAAGGTGATATATTTTTAGGGGTATTAGAGCCAGGTTTAGTCGATTCTAGGATTACCATAGCGTATGTGAGTCTAGCTATACATGCCATATTTAACCTGCAATAGTGTGATATCTCCTGACTCTGACGGAAATTGTTTTGTTGAGACAGATAAATTTTTCAACCGAGCTAATTTTGATACCACAGAATGTGTAATCAATATTTAAATGGAAATGTGTTGATGATGAGTTGAGACTTATAAAGGTATGGATCAAAGAGTATGATATATTGATGTTGATACATGTTATAATTATAAAAGCATATAGATTATGATATTTGAGTTATGATTGTTACCTGAAATGTTTTGATTGTGAATTAGTAATTTGAGATGGTATAAAAAGTGATTAAAAGCAAATGTTTATTAAATATTTGAATAATGTGAAATTTTTCATGAAATGACTATTCGTGATGTATGTTATGTGTACTTATGTGCAAGTTAAATTTGAGGCTTTATTACCCTCACCCCCTTATTAGTAAAATGTTACGGTGAAACCTGCAAGATTTGGGTTGAATAAGCTCATGAGGGTAAATGAATCAGCAAAAGAAGACAGTATCAAAAGAGATGCTAAGTAGTTCTGAAGATTATTTAGATTATGTGACCTCACTATTACAGAAGAAATTATCTTCAATCAAATGACCTAATCAGGTATGTTATCTAAGGACAATATTGGTTGAACGCTTTTCTAAATTAATTTCTGTCTGCAAAAGGGTAATGTTCGAATTGTATTGGTGGTTGAGTGTAGTGGTTATAGTCGGGTAGTTATTATGAATTCTTTTGGGTATTCTATGTATACATTTATTCTCAGATGTATTTGTGACTGTTTAATTTCGGAAGGAATTCTTATCATAGACGAAAGTACCATTGGTCTGTTTGGGTTATGTTTGACATTGCTCTGTCTTTTTTTTGATGTTTATTTCATGGTATGGATATTAAAATCGACGGTAAAATCTGTATAATGTCAATATTCTGTTTCTACTGGATATGGTTATATGGAAAATATACAAAGATTATATCACTTTTGTTTCTGGATATCAGAACATGGACAAGGGGCATGGGTGTCTCCCTATATGCTTAGGCTGTGTGAACTACACAGGCCTTCAGCATGGCCATGTTCTGAGGCCACACGGGCGTGTTGCCCATCCACATGGGCGTGTGCCCTGTTTTTAGTGGTTTTTCTTGAAAGTTTTCTAAGTACTCAGAATAGTCCCAGATTGTTTCTAAAACATGTATTGGGCCTCATAGGTCTACATTAAGGATTGTAAGGCAATGTTTGAAAAGTTTTAATTTAGAACTGTAACACCCCAAACCGGGCTCAGACGTTATGGATGAATCTGGCGTTGTCACATTGAAGGGTGACTCGTATAAACCGAAGTTGTCAAAAAACCTTGAAAACATTTGAATCGTTGTGGGGGTACTTTAGTTTAAAACGAAAACCCTTGAAAACTTGTTTAATTGTAAGTTTGAAATAAAATCTTTGTTATTTGAAAACCCAATATTGTACATCCATTATTCGATTCCCAAGTCTCAGTTAACAGCGGAAGCTCATTCTTTGAAAATCGTGAGGTTTTTATGTATGGTTTGAAAATTATCATTTTAAGTTTTTTTTTTTTTTTGGAAAACAAGTTTTAACTTTAGAAAATGTAGCAACTAATAAAAATAAATCCAACAACCAAATCAAACCAGAGGATAATGTCCTTATTACAACAAAACCCATTAGGAAGTAATTAAAAATAATGTAAAATTTAAAAACTAAAGTTTAATGCTGCTCGTAGTGTGGCCACTTCCGAGTCCTCCCATACGTCAAACCGCCTACTATAGATCACCTGAAAAAATTAAAAAGAGGGGGTAAGTTTGAGAAAACTCAATGTGTACAACCCTCATCAATCATATAATATGCATTAATTAATTTGGGCCTAAGCCTACTACAATAACAGTGGCATTTGGGCATTAGCCCATAATAGCCCTAGTTGGGCCAGAGCCCATATCACAATCATAATCAACGTATGTAATGCACATATATCCAGTCCCATCTTGCACTCCGTATCCCATCCAACCCTACACTACTGTGGGGATTTAATCGACCCACCTATCCCTGCACTCCCAATATAGCACTGGTTGCGGCACTAACAATGTTGCAGCAGAGCTACCTTGGCTTTAAGCCAATCAATCACTCGGGCGCACCGATGGCTTTAAGACAACTGTGCGACCTAACATAGATCCACAGTTGTCTTAAAGCCATCGGCGGCACTAACATAGATCCACAGTTATCTCGGGCAACCCGTGCGATGAGGTTCACAGTCATCTCGGGCGACCTGTGCGACCATAACAAATCAATCACTTCATCCAACAATGTTCCCATCCCCATGCAGCATAATATCACATGAATGCAAACATATCATAACATGGCATACAAAATCAGTCATATAGCATATAGGGGCATTTTAGTCATTTTGCCCTTTAGGGGCATACGGTCATTTATCATTATGGCCCTAAGTACAAACAAATCGGCCCATTACTAAGACCACAATCATTCAGTATGACTTATGTCACTTTTAGCAATCAATATTTCACTAGGGCCCAAAAGCCCAATATGTGGCCCAAGTGGGGCTTACACTCTCATGTGGCCCACTGAGCCCAAATCTGCCCTTGGCCATGTGGACAACATGACTAGCTTGTTATTTCATAACCATCCAAGAATTTTGCTAGTGATGGCCCACGGGCCCATCGGGCCCATAAGGCCCATTTCGGCCTAGTTGGCCAAGAAGCGGCCCAAGTCCATGAGATCACCCATGGGGCCTCTGTCATCGTATCAATCTTTCCTCACGAGTGTTTGTGCACTCGTGTGGTCACTGTAGCCAAACTTTCAGTATTTCAGCATTTCAACTTTTCAGGATTTCGGCTTTTGCCGATATGTAGTGTGTCTGGTGTGTGTACACACCTTAATAGGGAGAAACGCACTAGCCCTCTAACGTTGAACCTATAATCGATTAAGGCATTCGTTAGTCAGTCCATAATATCTAGCATATCTTTTTAATACAGAAACTTAATCCAAGTCTAACACTTACCTTGATCGATTCGGCTTGAATATCCTAAATCGATTGATTATGAATCGACCTTACTTCCTTATGGATTATCTGAATCACATCCATCAATAAATACCAACATCACATACCGAGGTTAATCAAATACCAACCTAAGGAAAACACACGACCAACAATACTTACCTCTAAAAATCGATTGATTACCAAAAGAGAGATCCTGACACTTTGAGAGCTCGATTGCTAAGGAACCCCTATGGAATCGACCAGAATAATTGGAAAATATGAGAAGATCATAATCGATCCAAAGAACAACCACCAAAATACTAATCCGATTTCATAAAAATAAAATGAAAGATTCAGCTTTTTCCTAAAATGCCAAAAGAAGTGAAGGATAAGCACTTACCGAGATTTACCCTTTGATCCCACAAATTAGGTAGACTAGAAGAGAGATTTGGCTTATGAGCAATCAAGAGAAGAAAGGTTGAAGACAAGATTCAGTTTATCCAAGCTACAATGAGACGCAAAGCTTGAGGTGGAGATGACAAAATAATTGAAAGAGAGAACAAAAAGAATTCGACAAAGAAAGAATAGAGATATTCGGCTTCGGTATATCAAAGAAGGAAGAAAGAATAGTGAAAGAAAGTCAGAGTAGATTCGGTGGAGGGGTATAAAAATGCAAAGAGAAAAGATTACCAAGATTCGGTCACCACAGAATTAAACAAGAGGAGGGATTTAGTTTATCGACTAGCAAAAAACCAAAAAAAAAAAAAGAAGAAAAGAGAAAAACCATGAAAGGTCAAAAGTGATTTCAGCTTCTACTACCCAAGTGACAAAAACCTGAATACAAATGACCAATTACCACTTCAAAGCTGAATTTTCCAAAAAGAACTCTAAAATTTGTTCAGCCTTCCACAACCACTTCAAACACCTAATTTTTCTCCACAATTTGCTCCATAATCCCCTCCTTAATTTCCTTCGTGATCCACTCCTTGATTCTCTCACTTGACCAATTCAAACTCTCTCCTGTAGAGTTCAGCTGCACCCAAACTCTAGCTGCCCAGAGTGACAAAAATAAATCCATTAATTGCACAACCTACGCCTTGAACCCCAAACCTCTTGACTCACTTGTAACGCCACCTTCCACCGCACCACCATCTCTTCTTTTGTCACAATTTACCATATTTTATTTATAACCCTACTAACCAAAGATAGGGGTTTTGATCACTTAAAACACAAAATTTTCCTAAAGCCCAGGTTTGAACCCAAGACTACTCCAACACTTCTCAGAGCCCTTAACCACTAAAGCAGACATTTAATTATGTCATTTCCTTGCACAATTAAATACTTACGAGCCGGCTCTTAACTGATCCCTTGCTCAAGGCCCAATACTTCTAGGCCCAAAATCAGGGCGTTACAAGAACGATGTTTATTGATCCAAGAATGTATGTTTGTATGTGTATTAATTAGGTAATGCCTCGTACCCTTTCCTGGTGTTGGATACTGGTAAGGGGTGTTACATTGAGTTTTATAAGCTAAATGGATTTAGTAGCAATGAAATTAAATGGTTAGAAGGATTATATTGTAAATAAACCATTTTTTTATTAAATGGACTTTTATGGACATCTTTTTAATGATTTTTTGAAGTAAATGGTAGAGGTTAATTTAGTAATTTCATAAATAAATTAAAACAAAAATAAGAAAAGATGGTATCATCTTCTCTAATGTATCATCCACCAAAAATTGAAGAGGAAAAAGCCATTAGAGAAGCTTTAGCATTTGGCTAACTATCAAAGCTCGCATGGTATTATTTTTTGTCCCATTTTTAATAATTTCTATTTTTTGGAGTTGTTGTAGCTAAATCTAACTAGCCAAGGGACTCATTTGTAAAACTGTTAAATGACTAGGGTTTTGCCATGAATGAATACACATTATTTGTGATGTGTAATGGAAGAGAATGAACCTTTGTTGTTAGTTAAACAACTTTTGTAAAGTAAATTTTGTTGAAAATGTCAATTAGGGATTGAATTGAAAAATATGAAATATTCATGGTGTAATTTGTGAAATAGTGAAATATATGAATTGCTAGGGACCTATATGAAATTCAGCTATCATGGGTTAGGGATGAAATTGCATGAATTTTAATTTACAAGCTCAAGGATCAAATTATAATGAAATCAAAACATTAGGGGCAAAAGCATAATTTTGCAAAAATATAAAATTGGAAGTAGAATGATTATTGAATGGGCTAAATCTGATTATTGAGATCAAGATAAGCATCACACAAATTTAGATTGAGGGAAAGAAAATGTTTTGGACTAGTTGATCATATCTCTTCGTTTGCGATTGAGGGAAGTTCGTATGTTTAAATATCGTTTTAATATGTTGATTTAAATGTTATTTAATCATATTATTATATTGTCACTACGAAAAATCCAATGATGTTTCGACAATTTTCGAACCCCGTTTGAACCTTAGGAATATATAGGATACAAATGACATGTCATTAAGGTTACCATGTTTTGGGTGCTAGTCCTGAATGTCCTACCAGTGGCTGAGTTCTAGCATGTCTTGCAGATACTTGGCAGCTTGTGTGAGCAGCACCGTGTAGCTACGTTCCAACCGATAGCTTGTGTGAGCAGACCCATTTATGGCTCGAGAGAGAGCATCTATGTAAGGAAAAGGAAGAAATGGTTTCGACTATATATTAGCACATAGTGTGTGAGACTCCCGCATATTCAATATTATTCTAAGTGGTTCAACAGGTATACAAAGGGAATGAACGATAAGTGTTTCGATTGGTAATGTCATGAAAGCATGAAAAGGTATGAGTCATTGATGACTAAAGCATGAATAGCCATGTTTATGAAAAGTGTGAATGCTTATATGCTATGTTCATGAAAGTTGTTATATCATATGGTGAATTTGCTAAGTTATCTGTTAATCACTAACTTGAGTTGTTGTTATGCTTATGCTTGTGCCAAGCTATGTTGGATTAATTCATAAATTACTTTTAAGCTTATACATTGAAAATGTTAGCATTGTTTATGATTTACGAACTTATTAAGCATTATATGCTCACTTTGTGTTATTTGTAACGCCCCGAAATTGGGCCTAGAAGAATGGGCCGTGTGGGCCCAATGGGTTTGTGGGCCCACTCGGGTCATTGTCTTTGGACTTACAGAAATTAGTGGATCGGCTGTGTCTATGGACAAATCTAGCTTAGCGGGCCATGAATGCACGTGGGCCCTACTTGGGTTGTGTAATGGGCCCCGGGCCCATATTCACTGAATGGCGTGTTGGTGTGATGGCTAAGAGGTTTGGGAGTGTTGGAGAAGTCATGGGTTCAAACTTGGGCCTTAGCAAAAATTTATGTTTTTCTCTTACGGAAAGCCTTGATGTTAGTGGGTAGGCTTTAAGAATATTTTTTGGTGGAAGCATGACACAAAAAGGAGTGTGGTGTAGTGGCAAAGTGACGCCACTTAGGCAACAAGGAAGTGACGCCATAAAAGAAGAAGGGGGTCCAAGGTTTAAGTATTGGCTCTTGCAATTTATTTTGGTTTCCCTTTTAAATAAATCTGGAAGCGAATAGGCAAGCTTTAAAGTTAATGTGTTGGACTTATGACACAAAGGAGTTTGTGTCCTAGTGGTGGTGGCGTGAGATGGTTATTGATATGACTATGGTTCGAATCCCTTTGCACGCAAAGGTTGATTATTTTGCTAATGCTTTAATTTTGGGGGATTGATGGAGAATCCCATATCGGGAAGATATCATGAGAATAGGTGATGAGCTGGCTTTAAATAGAGCAAACCATGAGGAGAGTAGGGATACCTTTCTTGGCTTATCCCTTTCGCTTTGTGGCATGATCGTTGGGTTAAGTGTTGGATCATTCGTTGATCTGTATGCCGTTGGGTCACGGTGGTGGTAACCGAAGTTGATCAACACACTCCTTGGGAGTCAAGGGTACAATTACTGTAGGCTTCTGGGCATAGCAGTGTTCGGAGCACGGATAAACTTTAGATTCCTATCAAGTGTGTACTTCTAACTCTTGTTTGATAGGTCAGAATGGGCCAAATGGGCACGACGGGCCCGTGGGGCCAGATAGGTAAAAATTGGTAGATTAGTAATAAATGATGAGCTGTTTAAGTGGGTTGTATGGCTTGGAATAGATTTGGGCATGAGGGGCCGTATAAATGTGATTGGGCCTGATGGGCTATATGATTGTATGTGGACTCGTTAGGGTTTTGCAATGGACTTGTGGGCCAGTATCTAATAATTGCTCAAGCAGTCATAAAATTTAATTGATTAATTAAGTGTGACTGTGGAAAATCATGGGGTTGAAATGTGGCAATGGGTATATGTATATCTAGGATTGGATCTAAGGGAGCTTGGTACTTAAGCGGTCTTAATGATCACCTCCTCTTCTCTGGATTCCTACCTGGTGCATAGTATCTGTTCACTTTAGCCAACGGCGACTTGTTAACAGACCAAGGTAGGTAATTTGACCCACAGCGCTAAGAAATTTCTGAAAAATCCTTGATTTGTAAAATTACCGTTTTGCCCTTGTTTTGTAAAATTACTGTTCTACCCCTGATTTGTAAAATTACCGTTTTACCCCTGATTTTTAAAATTACTGTTTTACGCTTGATTTGTAAAATTATTGAAATACCCTTAATTTGGAAAATTACCAAAACACCCCTACTGTAACACCCCAAACCTGGCCTAGACGTTATGGCCAAATCTGGTGTGTCACATCAACAATGGGTTGAATTACGTTTTTTGGTTGTTACGATGTGGTTGAGTTCATAAAACTGTTATTGGAAGTTTGGAAAGAGAACCAGGTTTTTAATTTGGCGAAAGTCCTATCCACTACGGGTTTATAGTTTATTTTATTTCGAAAGTCTTGGTTTTCTTTATGTTATCCATTTGATATGTGTGGTATACTTTGAAATTGTTGTTTAATTTTATAATAACCCGCGTAGCCTAAGTCTATCCATTTTAAGCAAGTTATAATAAAAGAATTGAAAACCAAAATGAAATACTTAAGAGCAGCCTTATTATAAGCAAAACCGTAAAGGGAATAATTTAAATAAAATACTAAAAATAAAATAACTTAAGAAAAATTAACCAAACGCAGTCTACATGGCCACTCTAAATCCCTCCAGCTCCAAGTCCACTAGGTTAGGGCTCACCTACACAGATGTAAGGAAGGGGTTAGTTTGGAAAACTCAGTGTGTAAAGTAAACCCAGCCAGAGCCCAAATCAGTTCAAGCTTTATTGGGCCTAAGCCCTATAAAGATACAGTATTATCTGGGCCTGAGCCTTATTTAGTAAACAGTATTAACTGGGCCTCAGCCCTATCCAGAATTTAGTGCGGCCCTTAGGCCCATTACAATAACAGAACAGAAATTATCCATGTATGCAAAGCCTAGCCCAAATCCAGCCCTACACACCACCCGTACCAGCCCTACACACCATGTAGGGAATAACTCAACCCACCCAGCCCTACACACCACAGTCGCAGCATAGCTGCTTAATCAGATAACGTGGCCAAGCCACTAACGGTAAAACAAGGCAAAGCCCCTAACAGTAAACGTGGCATTGCCACTTAGCACTTCCTTCATCAAAAAACTCAATCCTATGCAACAGTATAATATGTCATGGCATACAGAAAACATATTTAACTTAGCATGCATTTCAGTCAAATTTAGCCCTAGGGGTATAATGGTCTTTTTGCACCTAAGGGTAAAATAGTAATTTTCCACCCTTAAGGGGTATTTCAGAAAATTTACTAGTTTTTAGGGTTTTATGCACATTTCAGTTGTTAACAGTCCAAAAATCATCTAGGCAACTTATTTAGCCCATTTAGTCCAATTAGAGTTATCATGCCCTAAACCCATAATGGGCCATACAGTGTCCACTAACTATTATGGCCCACTAAGCCCAAATTTCATATTCGTTTTAGCTGTTTTAACATTCAAATTACTAGGGCCCACTTACCACTCGTTTCCACCCATATGGGCCCGTAAGCCCATTGGGCCCAAATATAGCCCCTCGAGCCCCAAACTCACCAATGTGCACGAAATCACGCACACATCCTCCTCACTGTTTGCAATTACATATTTTACCGAGTCAACCAACCCACAAGCATTCGCACGCTTTCAAGCCCTCGAAATGCTAGAATTTTTACATTTCGGCTTTTTGGCTTTTGCTGATCTAGTCTACTAGTGGGTGTCGTTTACACACTTGATTTGTGAACTACTATGAAGAGATCTCCCACACGATTATCCTACAATTGTCCAATATGATATTAGATTACGAATCAATGATAACCAATGTAAAGATCACTTACCAAATTTGGCCAACATCACTTTAGGCCCTTAGTCCCTTACCTTTGCTAAAAACAGTGACTAGATCTAGATCTAGTTGCTCCAATGGTTCTAGCCTCCAATACTTCTTGATCAACAGCCTCCAATCCACACTAACACATCATAAACTGATAAGTAAAACCAATAAATGTTTTAACCTTAGTGGACAGCCACCCCCTGATGTTAAGGGTTTTTGACTTTTCTTGAATCCCAAAGTAAAGAATGAGATGAGTTTCGACCACTTACCACAGACATACTTGCCCGAAAACATTCCCAAGTACCTTCCTATTTCAGATCTGTTGTAGATCTATCCCAAAGCATGCGTAGAGAATAGATCTAAGAGATCTGAAGGTTCAGTTCCCGAATCACTATGAATATGGAGGTTCAGCTTTGATATGAGAAGAAGAAGATGATTCAAAATTTAAGGGTTGGAGAAGTGATGTCGATAGAGGTTAAAGTAGTTGTAAGGTTTGGCTTTTGAAGAAGTGGGGTTGAAGAAAAGAATGGAGTTTGGGTTAAGGGAGAAAATGGCAACAATAGCTTTGGTTTCGGCTTTTGGTGGTAGTCGACTAATAGGCTTGAGAATGGGGTTACTTTAAACGGTGGGGAGTAGATGAAGAAGAAGAGAATAAAAAGGTGATGAAAGAAAAAGTGAATTCAGCTTTGAGAAGCAAAAGAAAAAAGAGAAGATATGAGAGTTTGGTTCAAGACAATACGGCACAAATGATTGATGCTTGCGGTTTCAACTTCTAGATCAATGGGAGAAAGGCAAAAGAAAGAGCAAAAAAACCTAGGAGTTCTATACCTAATCGGCACAAAAGAGAGCAATCTAGCCAAAACTCGAAAACTAGCCCCTCAAGGAGTTGGCACATACCACTCCTAATTGCCGAAAACATAACCTCCTAAAAGTCCTAGCCGAATGTGCACCTTCAACCCTCCAATCGGCTAACACACTCCCTTATTCAAAATTCCTAAAATTTCTCCCTTTATCCCTCCTTGACTCAATCTCATGAGCATCTCAAACACTTCCCAACAGAGTTTCACTTGGAGTCTATCACATGCCTTGCACATGCATTAAAAATAAAATAGCACCTTGCTTACCATGGGACTTGAACTCAAGCCCTTGCACAGCTTCCACACGCCACCATTGTCCTCTAAGTCGTGTTACATTGCCACCTTACCACTAGCTCATTTGAGTCTTAAATTACCCACTTTTTTTTTAAAAGCCCACATACTCAAGACCCCTTCTCTTTAAGTCCAAAATTTAAAAATTCTACCAGGTTTTAACTTAGGCTTGGGCCTTCTAAAGGCCCACTAACATACTCAAAGCATGAATTAACATAACCAGACAACAAAATTTTAAGTTCACACCAGAATCACAAAAATCCTGAAAATCCCAAAAATTAGGGCATTACACCTGCTTTGTGAAATTATCGAAATACCCCCGATTTGTAAAATTATCAAAATACACCCGACTTGTGAAATTACCGAAATACCCTGGTTTGCAAAATTACCAAAATACCCCTGACTTGTGAGATTATTGAAATACCCCTGATTTGTGAAATTATCGAAATACATTTTGATTGTAAAATCACCTAAATACCCCTAGATTACAAAATTACAAAAATACCCTTGTAGGGTAAAATTATAGAAATACCCCTATAGGGTAGAATTACCGAAATACCCCTATAGAGTAGAATTACGAATATGCCCTCAATGGTAGGTAGCTACTTTGAAACTATTTTATGCTATGATTTAACTGCCGTTTTGAAGCATGCCTTGTGATTTATATATTTATGTGCGCTGTATACATGTCATATTGCATATGGGTTGGCATTATATTGGAGGAAGTGTTATATGAGGATCGCATAGTCGCTTGACGACCGTGGATCCACCGAAGGCTTTTTAGCCACAGAAGGCTTTATAGCCACCACAGGCTTTTTAGCCACCGAGCAGCTATGCTGCACCGATAATGTTACCGAGGGTTGTGTGCCATAATTATGGGATTTGTGCCAATATCGAAGGCTTAGTGCCGATATCATAGGCTTTGTGCCAATTATATTACCCTAATTGATGGCTATGTACCAATCGTATTATAGTTACCTATGGCTTTGTGCCAATTATAATACTGCTACTAAAGGCTTTTTAAGCCACAAGCAGCTTTGCTGCACCGTTAATTAGTGTCGTAACTGGTACTACACCATATATAAGTAGCTATGTTGCACCATTAAGTGGGGCCGCATTGGTTCACAACGGGTTGTAATAAGGATGGGTGGGTCGAGTATCTCCCCACTGGAGTGTAGGGTTGGAAGGGGTTGTACAGGGTTTGTTATAGGTAATTGCACATTGCATAAGAATATTGGTCTTATGATATGGGCTCAGGCCCAACTGAGGCCATTATGGGCTAAGGCCTAAAGGCCACCGATATTGAATATGGCTTAGGCCCACCTGATTCTGTTAAAGGGCTCCAGCCCAGATTGATTCTATTTCTGTTTTTGTTTACTGACTGTTACTCTAATAAGGGGATTACACTTTGAGTTTTCGTAAACTCACCCCGTTTATTAACCTTTCAGGTAATTCCTAGCCTTAGACGGATCGGAGCTGCGAGGGACTCAGAGAAGGCTGCACACTAATTATGATTTTTGTTTTGGACTATTTACTCTCAAGTACTTTATTTTGGGTTTGGTTTGTGATAAAGCCTTTTATAATTTCTAGATTTTAAAGTTAGGTTTTTATTTATTGCGTTTGTTATCTGCTCTAAGTAGAACTCGATTTTCTCAAAAACGTTAACTGTTTTCAAATTAACACGTTTTTGCAAACTACGAAATTTTATAAAGCTCCCGTAAACTTACTTGTCTTTCACTTATGACAGTAATTAAGGTTTTAAAAGTAAATTACTTTTCAATGAACCATGTTTTTGATGTAACGAACGCAAACTGAGACTTAAGCTTTTAAATAATAAGAAGGGTTTTCAATGAAAACTTGGTTTTCAAAAAAAACTTCAAAGTGATACGCCGGATTCAGACCTAACTTCTAGGCTGGGTTTTAGGTGTTACATTATTTATCTCATGTTTTTAGATAATCGGAAGCTCATTCGGGTTGGAAGCTTGTCGAAGATCCATCACACTATCCAGAGGCTTTATTGATAGATTTTGATGATTTTGAGTCATCGTTATAATGGCATGTATAAGTGTTTTTTTTATGAAATAACCAATATATTTGGCATGTAAATATAGGATTTTGGTTGTTATGTTGGCATGTATATGTGGTTTTATAATTTTTGACATCTTGGAATTTTGGTGCTTAAATGGTGGATGTTGGAATGGTAAATTAAATGCATGATATGAATGGTTGTTTTGATATGTTTGAATGTGGTCATTATGGTATCATATGGTATGGAAATAGATAGAAAATATTGAGTTGATAAATGGCTAATTTGGTATGTTTCGATGTGGTTGACTTATGGTCAATTTTTCTAAAGATTAGTGATGATAGGTGTTGAATGTCCAAATTGGAATATTTGAGTATGATTTTGGAAAGTGAATATTATGGTAAAATTTGGCTTAGAATTAGTTACAAATGTTAGTTGATTTATGATTAAACTAGGCAAATGTATAATCATGTTTGATTGTGGTGATTGAGATGCCTTTTAGGCATATTGGTTGAATAATTAAATACTATAATGATCTAGCTTGAATATGCATGTCTTAGGTACATTTTGGATGCATGAAAATAGGTGCATATGGCTTGTATAAGTGACCACGTTTTGGGAGAGGAAAATGGCTTGAAAATGGCCTATTTTTTGTCCACACGGCCTAAGACAGGGGCGTGTGTCTCACCCGTGTGTGACATATAGCCATGCAACATGGTTGAGTGTTCCCTGTAGGTTTCAAAGGGTTGCAAGTCAGGCAGTTACACGGCCTAGCACATGGCCTGGCACACGGGCATGTGAGGCCATTTTGAGAGTTACACAGCCTGGTAATGGGCGTGTGGCTTGGCCGTGTGACCCAAGTTAAAGAGTTACACGGGCATGGACATAGGGTGGGACATGGTCATGTGTCCTTACCTCGAATGCCCATATGGCCTGAGACATGGGCATGTGTCTCAGCTGTGTAAGTCACACAGCCTAGCCACATGATCGTGTGACCCTTACAATATGAAAATTTTTGACTTTTTCCTAAAAATTCTATACGTTTTTTATTTAGTCCGAATTCATTTCTAATGTGTTTTTAGGGTCTCGAAGCCTCGTATAAGGGACAATATGTATAAGTTTGAGTGATATTGAAATGGTTTATGATATGTTTTTAATCTTTTAATAATTGAAGGATTTGAGATGTAAACTTTTAGTAATGCTTTGTAGCCCTATTCCGGCGATAGATATGGGTTAAGGGTGTTACAAGAAGTCTCTAATAGGGAGATTAAACAAGTTTTGGAGAAGGTAGTCAATCCCAATTGAAAAGCTAGGTCATCTAGATTAGATGAAGCTTTATGGGCATATTGCAATGCATATAAGACACCATTGGGGATATCTCCCTTCAAGCTTGTTTATGGGAAACCCTATCATTTGTCCATTGAGCTTGAACATAAGACATATTAGGCAATTAAGAAATTGAATATGGACTGGCATGTTACTGGTACCCACTGCCTATTAGAGTTGAATGAGATGGAATAATTTTGAGCACAAGCCTATGGGAATGCCAAGTTGTACAAAGAAAAGATTAAGCAATGGCACAATGAAAAACTTTTGCCACAACAATTTGTGCCTGGACAACATGTCCTGTTATTCAATTCAGACTAAAATTATTTTCAGGCACAATGGATTATCGTTGGTCTGGTCTACTCGAGATAGTCCGTGTTTATCCTCATGAAGTTGTAGAAGTTACATATTGCAAGACTGGTTCCAATTTCAAAGTCAATTGCTAACAATTAATGCACTACTTTGGAGCCCCCATAACTCATGATAAAAGTTCCATCAATTTTCGAACTGTTTAATATTTCTTTGTTATTTTATTTTATTCATTTCTTTTAATTTTTGTGTTTCCTTTCTTCAGTAAGTTTATTTACTTGTTATTATATACTTTTTATAGGCATACTATGGTCTATGGCTGTAAACATCAGCCCATTGATTACATTGGTTAATTTTAATTTCCTAATTTTTCTTTTATTTTTCTTTTCCTGCTTAATTTTTCCTTTATCTATGATAGGATACACTCTCAGGTTAATCTTAGCCAACACGTCATTGCTATATTTCCTCTCACATTTACCTTAATCATTTTACTTCTTTTCTAACTTCTTTTCTGTTTCATCATCTTCAACTTTATCTATTTTTACTCTGTTCAAGCTGCATCTGTCCATGTTGAATATCTAAGAAAGAAGACAATGATCTGATTTAAGCTACTACACCACCACTACACCGACCACTAAACTTATGACAGAACAAGAACATGCAGTTCATGAACTCATTGATGATTTCACGAAGCCAAACATTGACGAAAAAGAAGAAGTGCCTATTAACCAGCTAAAGCAGAAGCGCTACAAGCAAATTGCAGGAAAATCCATCCAAGATGATGCTGGTGAAAAAGAAATGAAGTAGCAATACAAACGTGCTGCCAAGAAATCCAACTAACCTGTAACACCCCAAATTTTGGGCCCAGAAGTATTGGACCTTGAGTTTGGGATCAGTTAGAAGGCAACTTAAATAATTTAAATGTGCTTACAAATTACACAATTGCATGTTTAGTTTAGTGGCTAAGTGATTTAGGAAGAGTTAGGAGTGTTGAAGAAGTCCTGGGCTTGAACCAGGGCTTTAGGAAAATTTTACATTTTTTTATTTTAAAAGACCTTGGGCGTTAGGGTGAAGGCTTATTAATAAAGCATGGTAAAACTCGACACAAGGAAATTCCTGGCATAGTGGCAAAAGGCATTAGGAACAGGAAGGGGTGACGGGTTCAAGTCGCGATATGTGCAGAATTTTGGTTGTTTGTTTTAAACAAACTTGGAAGTCGATAGAAAGGCTTAATAAATATTGGGATAAAAAGTGTGACATAAGTTGAGGTTTAGTCTAGTGGCAGAGGCATGTTAGGACTGCTGGGGGGCATGAGTTCGAATCTCATGGCATGTAAAGTTTTGACTTTTGCTCTTTAGTAAAACATGGCTTGAGTGTGTAAGCCTTATGAGTATTTGTAGCCAAATTGTAGCACAAGGAGCAGTGCGGCGTAGTGGTTATGGTGTTATGGTGAGATAAGGATTTTCGAGGTTCGAGACTTGGATAGAGCATTGGAACAATTATTTTTGCTATTGAGACGTCCAGTGTTTGAATTGAAGTGAAGTTCTGCCGAGCTAAGTAACGAAAGCTTATAACCCTAGTTGAGGGCATTAATGTGGCTTAGAAAGAGAGAAAATCAAACAAGCAGTCGCTGGGTGGTAGGCCTTAAAAGTAGTTGAGAATAGAATATGTCACAAAGAGAGTTGCGGTACAGTGGCAAGCAGCGTGTTGTGCATTGTGAGGTCTGGAGTTCGAGGAACAGCGCTACAGTTGTGGATGGTTATTTTTGTGATTTGTTTGGGCAAGTGGATGGCTTGGATTGAAACTCTATGGGGATAAGAGTGGTGATTCGGATTGGGGGATACGGATGAGGGTAGTGCGGATATGAAGGAGATAAAGTTGGAAGAAATGTAGGGAATTTAACTTGGTGATGAGTTTGAGCCGATTGGGATTGTGGAAAATGCAAGGTTGATCATAAGTTTTTTAGGTGCCAAAATTGTTTGTTCCTTCTCTTCTTCTTCTTTTAATTTCTTTTCCTTACTATGATTCTTCCGTATCTATGCCACACTTCCTTTCACAAAAATACCGCACCGAAATCTTTTTCTTTTTCTTATTGAATCTTCTTCTTTTCGCTACCACTAAGCCTTGTTTCGTGCCATCAACCTTCTTCCTAGTCTCTGTTGCCTTTTTTTCCACTTTCAACTCTCTTTCGCGGTTTGAAGTTTCACTGAGCAAAGGGGACGCTAGTGGTAAAGAGATGGCGAATGTGATGACGGGGTATGAACACGTAACCACTACTCTCAAGTTTAAGTGACGTAAGGTGTCAGCAGTTCGAGACTTTCTACCTAGATGTGGAAGATTAAGTACATCAGACTTCAGATTAAATAGACAAATCGTAGTCAATCATTTTAGTCAATGCAAGTATAGTTTGTCCCTCCGTAAGTGATTGCAGTGGATTTGTTTTACATTTATGGGTAAGAGACTAACGAAGTATAATGTTTGGGTTCTGGCAATTATGAGTACTTAGTACTCTATGTGGCAAGGTATGTACTTCTACCTTATGATTTGATAGTTGGATATAAAGTCAAAGTTGTGTACATATACTGCACACACGACAAATTGGCAAAAGCCAAAATCCCGAAAAGTCGAAATGCCAGAAAGTCAAAAAGCCAGAAGGTGGGCACCGGCAGCCCCACAAGCATGCGAACACTCGTGTGGAGATACCGATATGACTACAGACATGGACTCGAGCCACTTTTTGGCCAGCTGGGTCTAAATAGGCCAAATGGGCCTACAGGGCCTGTAGGCCCATCGCAAGTAAAAGTGATAGATTAGTAGGATTTGACGATCCAGCTAGGCTAATTACACGGTTTTTGGTAGATTGGGCCTAACAGGCCACTTAAGTGTATGGGCCCCACTCGGGCCACGTATTGGGCTTTTGGGCCTTAATGAATTTGTAACTCTTATAATAGTGACTTAAAATGCTCCGAATAATTGTAAAAATGTTAATGGGCTAGAATGTGTACCTGGGCCCACGATAAAATATGATCGGTATCCCTAAGTGCAAAACGACTAATATGCCTCTACGGGCAAATGACTAAAATGCCCCTATTTGATATATGCACGATTTGTATGCCGTATGTATATTACGATGCATTCATAAGTTATTATGTTGCATATGGGCTGGGGTTATGATTGGAGAAAGACCATATGAAGGTCGCGCGGTCGCTTAACGACTGTGGATCCAACGAAGGCTTTTTAAGCCATGTTATGATTAGCAGCTCTGCTGCAGCGTTGAGTAGTATTGCCATCGGTGCTACAACGAATATTCTAATTAGCAGATCTGCTGCAACGATGAGTGGTGCCGCAACCGGTGCTACAATGGGTGTATAAGGATGGGTGGTCGAGTAACTCCCCACAGGAGTGTAGGGTTGGAAGGTGGTGTACAGGTTGGATGGGGTATATGTGCATTGCATGTTCATATTGATATTTGTGAAATGGGCTCAGGCCCTACTGAGGCCACTATGGGCTAAGGCCCAAAGGACATCGTTTTGAATAGGGCTTAGGCCCAAAATTGTTTATTACATGTTTTGTGTTCGTGAGGGTTGTACACATTGATTTTTTGCAAACTCACCCCCTCTTTTTAATTTTTCTAGGTAATCCTCAGTAGGCGGTTCGACGTATGGGAGGACTTGGAGGTGGCTACACTAAGAGTAGCATTATACTTAGATTTAAATTTTATATTATTTTTATTACATTTTATTGGGCTTGTGTAATAAGGCATTTCCTCTGTTTTGATTTGGTTGTTGGTTTTGATTTTTATAACTGCTTAATTTCTAAATTTAACACCTTTTTTTTTAAAAAGAGCTTAAATGACGATTTTCCCAACTAAACGTGAAAACCTGAACGATTTTCAAAGAAAGAGCTTTGGCTTTAACTAAAACTTGGGATTCTAATAATGGACCTTGAAACGTGCTTTTAATGGCTATTCGCTTTAGACTAAAATACACCTTCAATGGGGCTTGAATGGAAAATGAAAAACCCATTTTGAAAACGCTATTTTAAACTATGAATGATCAGATGTTTCGAGGTTTTTCAACCAACTCGATTTGTACGAGTTACCCTTCAATGTGACACCGCTAGATTTGGCCATAGTGTTAGGGCCGGGTTTGAGGTGTTACATAACCCAAATAGAGTAACCACAATTCTCTCCAAGCTTTTGTTTTTCTTTCTTTTCTTTTCATTATATACTATATGTTTCATGCATTGATATTTAGTTGTCATGGCATTTTTCTAGTCAATAGTTGTTATTTTTGCATTTTGTCATATTTCATTGTTCATGTATTGAGGACACTGCATCCCTTAGTTTTGGGGGTGTGTTGTGTTGTACGTATAGTATACCGTAGATAGATGTTTAATATTTATGCATTTTTTCGTTCATTTTGCCATTACATACAAATCTCAAATAACTGATAAACTTTGATGAGTATATTGATATCGGTGATGTTTGATAAGGATAATAACTTTTCCACTAATTTAGAAAATTGTGGAAGTTGATTAAGCATGTTTAGCTTAGGATAGTTGTTTGAAAATTGGCTCCTAAAAGTAGAACAACTTAAGTATCAATGCAATTAAGTCTATAGTAGGATTCTTTTAATGTATTTAGTATTTCTTGATCCTAAATTCAATAATTTGGTTATAAATGATAAGGAATACCTTATCAATAGTTTTACACACCAATGTTTGAACCTATTGAGTAGGTCAGTAATGCTTTGTTTGCCTCATCGCATTATTGATCAAAAAGTTTAGTTCAAATTATGGCATGATATACTACTTGGTAATCTATTGTATGCTACATTAAGATTGTCAAGTAAAGAAATCATGTGACAAGATGAATTCTCTATAGAAAATAATATTTGTGATTAAAATTTTGAAATGACTAAATAAGTAAGAATATTGAAATTGAGTTTAGAGGAAAGATAATGTAAATATATTAGGAGATGTCTACTATATTCAAAATCACATAATGATTTAGGAACTTCTATTTTCAGGAAACAATTTCTACACTTCATTTGCTAAATAAGCCTATAAAACTAGAACCAATTTTTTCTATTTTAAAAGACTATTGAGAATGGAGGTATTAAATATACTTCACATGGTTCAACAGTGCAAATGGTAACTATGTATTTTGGCAAATATTCATGCATTCTCATATACATATTGCTTGAGGACAAGCAATATGTAACGATCCATTTTCAGTGATATCGGAATAGTAGTTTCGTAACCACAAATCCTAGTTAAAAAGAAAATTTTACTTTAATATTTTTGCACAAATTATGATATGGTAGAAAAGTCGTATGAAAATATCGATAGGAAAATTTTATCGATTTAGTGATTTATTAGAAAGAGGATCTAATTGTATAAAATGTAAAAGTTGAGTGCTAGAAGCTAAAAGAATTAAATAGCCATGAAATTGAAAATTAGAAGTCCTTAAATGGTAATTAGACCATCAATTATAGGTTGAAAAATATCAATGGTGATTCATCCATGGAAAATTGAAAAAGGGCAAGGATTAAATTGGAAACTAAAATAATTAAAAGTTGATATTAGGAAATATCATCTAATTGTCATCATCTTCCCCAATTTTATGCATGGAAACCATTGGAGAGAAGGAGAGAACTAATCAAGCTTAATTGGGTAAGTTCCCATGTCCCGTTTTTAGTTATTTTTATATTTTTAAGCTCAGGACAACTTGTTCTCTTTATTTTTAGGATTAATTCAAAAATTTATCAAAGTATAGAATTTATGCCATGGATGAATATGCTGTAAATTGAAAATTTATGGTAGAAAATGAGAGGTTGTTAGTAAATAAACAACTTTTACAAAGTTATTTTTCATGAAACTGTGAAAAAGGGACTAAATTGTAAACTTGTAAAATTCATGGAAAAATTCTGGTTTTTGTGAAAAATAAGTATTGTAAATGGTACATAAGGAATACGACTAGGCTTGGATAGAGGATTAAATTGCATGAATTTCATTTTCCGAGCCTAGGGATAAAATTGGAATTAATGAAAAGTTTAGGGGCAAAATCGTAATTTTTCCTAAAGCATAAATTGAATGTTTTGAAGTATGAATTGGATGAAATTGATGATTAAATTCGTTTATATAGATCCGGATGAATCAAATACGAGGCTAGATTGAGGAAAAGAAAAAGTCTCGGATTAGTAGGTTACAAAACACGAGCAATCGTCAAGGTAAGTTCATGTAACTTGAAATTAATACTTGAAATGCTTGAATTACATGTTCTATGATTTCAATGACAATTGAATGTTTAATGTTTGGAAATTTATTGAATGAATAACAATATTTGATAAAAAGGGGAAATAAGTCCCGGTTGAATAAAAGGGTTTCGATGGATCACTAAAATGGTTACGGTATGAATGGTAAAAAGTATTTAACCCGGACGGGTAATCCTATTATAAGCCCTCCCGTTGAATATGTGTTGAAATGGATTTAGCCTAGACGAGTAATCCAAATTAAGTGATATAGAGTTTTGTCATTTAAAGGACTTAGCTTGGACTGGTAATCTTGACAAAACTCTTTGAGCATATGTTACAGAGGATTTAGCCTGGACTGGTAAGTCTGCTGTAAGAAATGAGGTTTGGGGGAGTGTGCTCTCTGAAAAGGATATATATGAATTGATGGTTAATGAGATTGTACACTATAAGTGTACTACTGGATATCCATCGAAATTCTGAGAAATTCAACGGGATAAAAATAGGAAATGGAACATGAATGATATACATGACATGGAAAATGACAAGTATTTAGATATGTGGATTGATGAGCTCATCAATACTTAAATTTTACATGAAATTACATGACTAACCTAAGGTTGAGTTTGTGCATGATAGTTGAAATTTAAATGTATGGTTACATGTGTGTTTGATTGAATTAATGGATGTGTATGGTAAGTTTAATTTCTTGTTACATGAGCTTACTAAGCACTATGTACTTACCCTGTCTTTTTTTCCCTTATTTTATATTGTCAGAAGCTTAGAAGGTCGAAGATAAGTCGAAGCTGCATCACACTATCAACCTTCACTTTTTGGTATAAAAGAATAAGTTTTGAATTGGTAGAAATGGCATGTATAGGCTACTTGTATCAAAGTTGGCATGGGAATGAATGGATGTAACATTTAGCCATTGGTATGGCTAATGGTAACTTGGTTTCAAAATTGTTATTAGGTTAATTATGGCTATGCATGAATATGACATGTTTCATGTTTAAAATGATTTTAAATATATACTTGAATTGGTTGGTTGGTATTGGGTTGGTTTGGTTTGGTGCAAGTATTGGATGAAAAAGGGTGATAAATGAGGCTTGGATATAGCCTTGTTCTTGTCTACACGGGTAGACACAAGGACGTGTATCTAGGCCGTGTATGACACACGGGCTGCTACACAGGCATGTAGCCTGGCAGTGTGTCCCTACATCCAAAGTTTGAGAAATAGAATGCCCCAAATTAAGCACACGGGCTCAGACATGGGCGTGTGGTTGTCCATGTAATAGCTCAATTTAGACCCTAGTCAAAATAGTGGTTTTAGAACTACAAATCTGAGTCAAAAAATATTTTAATATGATTTTCTATGCTTATAATATGTGAATTGATATGTGTGAAAGTTTCGTATGAAAATTTGATCGTTTAAATGCTCAATTAGAGAAAAATGACCTAATCGCAGAAAATGCAAAAGTGGCTTTCTAGTAGTTAAAAGTGCTAAATTGCTATGGCCTATTAAATGAAAGGTCCTTATGTTAATATTAGACCATTGATATTGGAGATGGACATAATGGCCGTGAATTATGTGATTTTTCAATGTTTTAATTAAAGGTTAAAATGGTAATTGATGTATAAATTATGATTAAATAAAACAAAGCTTAAAATCATCATCATTTTCATCTCATCTTGCTGAAATTGGAAAAGAAAGAAAAGAGAAAGACAAAACTAGGGTTCGACTAAAAATTTGGGTGATTAAGGTATGTAATTTGATCGGTGTTTGGATTATTTCTATGTTTTTGTGATCGTTGCTTTGTGTTCTATTAAGCCTATGCCTCAATTTCAAAATTTGATGATGATTTTGAGTTATTCCATTGTTGATTTTGTGAGCTTTGTGATGTTAATTGATGAAATATGAAAGTTTGGTGTTAGATAAATATGTTTTGTATTAGGATTTTTGATGAATTTGATTATTATGGGCTAAATTATGAAAATGAGAAATTGAGGGGATAAATTGTGAAATAAATGAAAGATATGGGCTTATATGGGCTATACGAATATTCAGCCAAGCTTATGTATAAGGAAATTTTGTATATTTTGTGTATTTTGTGATAAGGACTAAAATGCCAAAAATGTGAAATTATAGGGGCTAAAGTGCAAAATGCCCTAATTATGTGTTTGTGAATTGAAATGAATGAAATGTGTTATTGAATAGTTAAATTTGAATTTATATAGATCAAGAACAAAAGAAAACGAAATTAGATGGGGGAAGTCGAAAGTGGTCGAGTAGTTGATGTCGTTTGTTCGTATCTGTACGAGGTAAGTCCATATGCAAATAAATGTGTTTGAATTAATTTATTTATGCTTATATGATAATGAAATGTGTTGAATGTTTACGAAAGATGAACATGTGAAATTGAGAAAGTTTTAACAATTTGATGACGTCCGGAAGTCTCATACGAACCATAGGAATAGTTAGGATACACATGTCATGGCATAGGATTTCAATATGTGATATCGTGTAAGACCACGTCTAGGACATTGGCATCAATTTGAGATTTATGTGTAAGACCATATCTAGGACATCGGCATTATATATGATTTCGTGTAAGATTCTATCTGGGACAGTGGCATCGATATTTGATTACATGTAAGATCACGTCTGGGACGTTGGCATTGTACGAGCTTTTTGAGCCATCTGAGTATCCTTATTGATTCCGAATGGTTCAACGGGCACTTCGAGAAACGGATGATTATGTAGATGTTTATCCGATTCAGGTACATTTGAAATGTATATCATGTTTGAGAATGAAAGGTAAGTATATGTGAAATAGAAGATATGTGAGATATGTATGAGAAAATATGTCATATGTGCAAGTGAATTAGGAACATGTGAAATATATGTGAACTATAAGGTTTGTGTGTGTATTTTAGCTATGGATTACATGTACAATATGGTGAATATTTTCTTTGATGATAAGTTTACTCGTATATGGCTTACTAAGCTTTTTAAAGTTTTAGTTGGTGTGTTTTTCACTTATTTTATAGATTATCGAAGATACAAGAAGCTCAGGAATCGTCGAGGATCATCACCACACTATCAAACTATATTTTGGTACCTTTTGAAAGTGTATATACTAAATTATGGCATGTATAGGCTAGGACTAATGTGATATGTTTTGATTTATGTATATCATGCCATGTGATATGGCTAGATTATTGTTGCAATTATGGTTTGGTTTTGGTATATGTTTTACGTTGAGAAATGGTAAGTTTTGATGCATAAAAATTTGGTTATTTTGGTATGTTTATAGATACGGATTTGATAAGGTTTTGGTATGTTTTAAGATGAATTGAAATAAGATATGAATCATATGTTTTTGGTATGAAATTGATATATGGAATTTGAATGTTTGATGTGGAATTTTGAATAGAAATGAATGACGATGTTGTAGTATGAATGGTACATGTTTTGGAGTTGAAATTGGCTAAAAATGTTGTGTGAAAGATACTTGAATTTGGCTTGTAGGAATGACCCAAAATGGTTGGCAACATGGCCTTGTAAATGGCCTATCCACACGGGCATGTGTCTCTACCGTGTTGCTCGTAGGCGAATTTAAATTGAGCTGGGGCAGACCACACGGTCTCACACACGAGCGTGTGACAGGTCGTGTGGCCAAGTCAGTATACCTCTAAGTTTGACACGGCCAAGCACAGAGCCCAAGCACGGGCGTGTGACAGGCCATGTGAGTAAGTCAGTAACCTCCTTAATTTTCACATGGCCTGGCACAAGGGCATGTCTTGTGGTCGTGTGGACAAGTTAATATGTATCTCCTATTTTGCCACAGCCAAGACACAGTGGTTTCGGGACCAAAAATTTGATACGGGAAAATTTTATTTTTATTATATTTTTATGGTCTACAATTTTACGAAATTCTTCTGTGAAAATTTCGTACGAAAATTTTAATGTTTGTGCACTCAATTTAGTCAAAAGGACTAAATTGTAAAAAGTGCAAAAATTGAGTTCTATATGCTAGAGGTGTCCAATTGCTATGAGCTTTTAAATTTGAGGTCCTTAAATGGAAATTATACCATTGGTTAATTTATTGGACAAAAATGGACATGAAATGGGTGAAATAGAATATTTTTTAAGTTAGGGGCATTTCGATCAGTTAATGATTAAATGAATTAAAAATCAAATTAAAAGCCAAATTTTGCTCATTTTCTACCCCATGGCCGAAACTTGCATGGAGAAGACATAGCTGTTGTAAGTCCGTTCTAACCCCGTTTTTAATGATTTTTACGTTTTTGAAATCCTCGTAACAAGATCTATCTATTTCTACCACTAATTTGAGATATGATTAAAGTATAGGGTTTTGACCCATGATGAATATGTGTGTATTTTTTGTAACGGTAGAAAATGCATGTTTATGGTTAGAGAAACAACTTTTACTAAGTGATTTTCAGTGAAAATGACTAAAAGGACTAGTTTGTAACAAGTTGTAAAATGTGTGTAGGCGTGTGAATAAATGCAAATTGTGGACTGCTATAGTAATGAAAATGGTTCGGCTAGGCCTAAAATGCAGAGAAATTGAATAAAGTTTATTTTACGAGCCTAGGGGCAAAAGTGTAAATATGACAAAGTTTAGGGGTAAAAATGTAATTTTTGCCAAAATATGATTTTGAACTGATTTGAATAGCATGTTGATTAAACAAGTCAAATGTGATATTATAGATCAATAAAATCGAGGTTCGGGCCTAGAACGAGGAAAAATAAAGTACATGAAAATTAGGCTCATTTCACCGATTTTGGTAACGAGGTAAGTTTGTATGTAAATAATGCATCGTTTTATCTATGTTTTAATATTTTGATATATTTTATGATGTATGGCTGAATATTGAATGATTATTTGATGTATTCGACAAAGTGGCAATAAGTGAGAAATTTCCCTGTTGAACCTTAGGAATATAAATGGATACAAAGTGGCAATAAGTCCATTACACCTAAGTGAAATAAGTCCATGGCATTATTCTAAGTGAAATAAATCCATGGCATCTAAGTGAAATAAGTCCATGGTATTGTGTTAAGTGAAACAAGTCCATGGCACCTAAGTGAAATAAGTCCATCGCATTGTGCTAAGTGAAATAAATCCATGGCACCTAAGTGAAATAAGTCCATGGTGTCCATGGCATCTAAGTGAAATAAGTCCATGGCATTGTGTTAAATGTGATTATCTTGGGAATGAGCCTATGTGAAACTTTGTGAAATGAAGTAGCTCTGGCTACAAGTGTGGCACTATGTGAGATATATCGAGGTATCCATTAATATTTCGATGTGTTCAACGGGAAATATAACGCCCCCAAATTGGGCATGGAAGAGTGGGCCATGTGGGCTTGTGAACCCCACATGGGTGGTTGTCTTTGGACTGTGGGAATTAGTGGGCTGGCTGTGTCGTACATGTGGCTATGGGCAAATCTGGCTTAGCGGGCCATGGAGCACGTCGGCCCCACTTGGGTTGCGTAATTGGCCCTGGGCCCATGTACGCTGAATGGCATGTTGGTATGTTGGCTAAGAGGTTTGGGAGTGTTTAGGAGTGTTGGAGAAGTCTTGGGATCAAACCTGGACCTTAGCAAAAATTTATGTTTTTCTCTTATGGGGGCCTTGACGTTAGTGGGTAGACTTTAAGAATATTTTTGGTGAAAGCATGACACAAAAAGAGATGTGGTCCATTGGCAAGGAAGTGACGCCATAGGGGAAGTAAGGGGTCCAAGGTTCAAGTCTTGGCTCTTACAACTTATTTTGGGTTTTCTTTTAAATAAATCTGGAAGCGAGTAGGTGCTTTAGATTTAAATGTGTTGGACTTATGACACAAAGGAGCTTGTGTCTGAGAGATGGTGGCTTGACAAGGCTATCAAGAGGACTTTGGTTCAAATCCCTTTGCATGCAAGGGTTGGTTATTTTGCGAATAAGTTGATTTTGGATGATTGATGGAGAATACCATATCGGGAAGCTAACATGAGAATAGGCGAGAAGCTGGCTTTAAATAGAGCAAACCATGAGGAGAGTAAGCATACCTTTCTTGGCTTATCCCTTTCACATTGTGGCATGTTTGTTTGGGTTAGGCGTTGGATCATTCGTTGATCTGTATGCTGTTGGGTCACAGTGGTGGTGACCGTAGTTGATCGACACACCCCCTGGGGAGTCAAGGGTGTGATTATTGCTGGCTTCTAGGCATAGCAGTGTTCAGAGCGCGGATTAACTTTAGATACTTATCAGGTGTGTACTTCTAACCCTTGTTTGATAGGCCAAAATGGACCAAATGAGCCCAATAGGCTCGTGGGCCTTGATAAGTAAAAATTGGTAGATTGGTAATAAATGACGAGCTGATTAAGTGGGTTGTATGGCTTGGAATAGGTTTGGGCTTGATGGGCCATATAAACGTGATTGGGCCTAATGGGCTATATGGATGTATGTGGACTCGTTAGGGTTTTGTAATGGACTTTTGGGCTAGTTCTAATAATTGTTTAAGCAGACATAAAACTTAATTAACTAATTAAGTGTAACTGTGGACAAGTCATAAGGTTAAAGTTTGGCAATGGGTATATTCATGTCTAGGATTGGATCTAGGGAGAGCTTGGTACTTAATCGGTCTTAATGACTCACCTCCTTTTCTCTGGAATCCTACCTGGTGCATAGTATCTGTTCACTTTAGCCAAAGGAGGACTTGTTGATGGGCCAAGGTACGTATTAGACACATAATGTTAAGAATTACTAAAATACCCCTGTAGGGTAAAACTACTAAAGTACCCCTGTAGGGTAACATTACTAAGACAACCTTGACTTACAAAATTATAGAAAAACCCTTAATTTGTAAAATTACCATTTTACCCCTGATTTGTAAAATGACCGTTTTACCCCTGATTTGTGAAATTATCGAAATACCCCTCAGTTGTAAAATTACTGAAAACCCCTGTAGGTAGAATTACCGAAATACCCCTCTAGGGCAGAGTTATTGAAATACCCTTGTAGGGTAGAATTACCAAAATACCCTTATAGGGTAGAATTACCGAGATACCCCTGTGGGATAAAATTACCATTTTGCCCCTAGGGTGTTAAATGACTGTTTTGTCCTTGTGGGCAAGTGACTGACTTGGACTGTGTGTTTGACGAATTTGACTATGTTCGTATGACAGTGATTTGACTGACGTAACAATTGTTGTCTGATTGATATGTTTTAATATGTGTTTAAATGACTAATACTGAACATGGCCATTCCGCATACATGTGTGATGATTGAGCATAGCATACACGACATATTGGGTTGGGACATCGATTTGGAGGAAGTTCTATGCTAGTGGCTTTGCCACGTATTCTGATTTTGGTGGCTTCGCCACGTTATCTGTTATTAGCAGCATGGCTGCGTCACTGGTGTGTAGGGCTGGGTGGGTCGACTTATTCCCCACATGGTGTGTTAGGTTGGTACGGTTGGTGTGATGGCTGGACTGGGTTGGGATTGCATTCTCATATTGTTCTAGTTCTGCTATGGGCTTGGCCCACACTATTCTGTATAAGGCTAAGGCCTAGACTGATCTGTTCTGTATAGGGCTTCGGCCCAGTCTGTTCTGCATATCTGTATTATACTGTTACTGATTCTGTTTTGGGCTTAGGCCCACCTGATTCTAATTTTGATTTTGATTCTAATTCTAATAATGTTTCTAATTCTGTAATGGGCTAAGGCCTATCTGGTACTGTCTGTTATAGTGGGCTAAAGCCCAATTGATACTGGAACTGTAGTAGGCCTGGGGACCAAACTTTTAATTATTTTGTATAACTGACTGTTTGTTTTATATAGTAGGGGATTACACACTGAGTTTTCATAAAACTCACCCCGTTTAATAACTCTACAGGTAATCCCTAGCTTTAGGAGGATTGGTGCTGCGAGGGACTCGGAGAAGGCCACACATTGCTTATGCTCTGTCTTGATTTACTTTTAAGTAGTTTATTCCGGTTTGGGTTGTAATAGGGCCTTTTAAACTTTCTGGTTTTTACATTTGGGATTTTATTGTTTTATAATTGCTAGAAGTCAGACACAGTTTTTCCAAAACAACAACTATTTTTCAAAATATCATGTTTCCGCAACTATTTTAAATTAGGCTTCCGTAACAATTAAGGTTTTAAAGGTAATAACATTTTGCAAGAGAACGTCTTGTAATAAACCACGTTTTAAAAATATGCATACGAAATTTGAGATTTTACACAAGTTTTAAATGGCAACAAGTTTTAATAAGAAGGGTTTTCAATGGAAACAAGGTTTTCAAAAAACACTTCAATGTGACACGCCAGATTTGGGCTTAACTTCTAGGCCGGGTTTGGTATGTTACAGGAAATGACTAAGTATAAACGAATATGACTAAGTGATGAATAAGTGTAGGTATGTGTGTGTAAACTTATAAGCAATATGCTCAATATGTGATCGAACTTTGGTAAGGTTGATATGGGTAAGTGTTACTATGAAAGTTAATACAAAGAAAATTTATGAAAGAGTAAAATTAGCAATAAAACTGTTTGAATAGCAGCAATTGTATGACTTTGAAAAATGACCAAAAATGGTGTAAATCGAATTAGAGATTGGATAAGATATGAAATTAAAGCTTATTGAGTCTATTTTCACATAAAAGAAAAGGTGTAAGAAAAAAAAATTCATGTTATGAGATAATATTCGTGGAATAGAGTCAAACTGATTTCAGAATCCCTTATTCTAATTTTGAAAAATCATTAAAAAATGTAAAAAAATAATTATGGGTTGTAATTATATTCTTAAAATTCTTAATAAGTCTATTTTCAAAGAAAATAAACAAGAGCATAATCAAAATCCTATAGGAGGAGATAACTAATTTTTAGTGAAGAGGGGTCGGAACTATCAGATAGTGGAACAAGGGAGAATTTAAAGAATAAACTGTACTTATTGACTAAACTAAAAATTCTTAAAATTTTATGGTAAGAAGATATATGAGTCTAGTTTCAGGGAAAATTAGTAGATCTTAATTTGGAGTTCTGTAGCTCCAGATATAAATAATTTAGTGATTGTGACTCGAATAGACAGCTTGTTTTAAACTTAAGGAAACAGTGGATCTATGTGTAGTAATGATTGTATTATTTTAAAAATTTATTGTGAAGATTTATAAAAGCATGTTAATAAATTGCTTATTATTCGCATACTTACTTACTAAGCTATAATGCTTACTCCCTTCCTTTCCTTTTTCGTATAGTGTCACAAATGCTAGCTCGAGTTGGAGGTCACCGGAGACTCAATCACACTATCAAGCTATTGGTTGATATAAAAAGGTTTTCAAGTATTTATAAGTCTATGGTATGTATAGGGACTTGGTTAATTGTTTATATGTTATGAGTTTGCCTAAAATATTGGCCTATGTTATTTGAAGGTCTTTGTTGTATAAGGCCAGTTAATGTGGCTATTATTGGTTATGTTATAAGTTAAAATGATGCAATTCATGAATGACCATGCTTGCATATGTGTGTGGATGGATTAGTACATGATGTTGATGTGATACATGTGGCATAAGAGTGGTTGTGTAAGTTGTATGTGGTTATTGGCAAAGTGAGTGAGATATTGTGCACGAGGAAGTTGTCATTGGAATGAGGAACTTATGTCTTGAATATGACCAAATGAGTGTCTAATAATGCCATGTTATGTGTGAAAGGAAATTGGTATAAGTGTGTAAGTGTGTCATGGTGGCAAAGGGCTTGGTAAATAGCCTTTATTTTTTCCACACGGGTAGACACATAAGCGTGTGTCTAAGCCGTGTGTGCCCACAAGGGCATGCTCCAATCCACACGGGCGTGTGCCCTATTTTTTGTGAAAAATTTTTAGTGTTCTCAAAAGTTCTCGATCTAGTCCCGGGCCATTCTCGAAGTATGTCTTGGGCTTCGTAGACCTATTATTAGGGCTTTAAGGTGAAATATGAATTGTTTTAATTTAAATGAAATTTTATGACTCGATTTAGTACATGTGCATGTGTCTGTGTTCTGGTAATGCCTCGTACCCTGTTCCAACGCTGAACACGGGTAAGGGGTGCTACCGGCCGTGTCTAATGCCGTGTGAGGCACATGGCCTACCCATACGGGTGTGTGACTACTATAGCTTCGAAAATTTGTTAAGTTTCAGGAAATTTTATATGTGTTCGGTTTAGTCCTGATCTCTTCCTGATGTATGTTTAAGGTCTCGTGGACCTTCTAAATGGACTTATTGATGATATTTGAATATGATATGATAATGATGTATAGTTTTTTTTTTTGTGAAATGTTTCAATTTGTCCAGTAATGCCTTTTAACCCTAGTTTGGCGACGGATACGGCTTTGGGGTGTTACACTTGGCTGGTATCAAAGCTATGGTTTAGTTAATTCTAGGACTAACATAACAAGTGAAAGTCTAGCTATACATGCCATATATATGAACTGGGATAGTGTGATGAATCATGACAAATAAAATGTGTTTTTTGTATAGTAATAGATCTAGCTGAAGATGTTGAAAGCAATGCGCCTGCCCCCGCTCAAGGGACAATGTCATCAAAATCTAGACCCATAACTAGTAGCCACGAGGGAGAGGCTAAGTAAACCTTCTTCCAAGTGATAAACGAGTGGTTCACAAAATTCGTTCGAACGAATCTGCCTCTACCCCCACCTAATCCTCTTCAAATTCTTGTGATACCTCCAATTGTGAATCCTATTTAGTTAAGTAAGCCTTCAGTTGATGAAGTCTAAAAATATGGGGCCAAAGAGTTCATGGCCACTAATGATGACGGTCCTGAGAGAGCTGAGTTTTGGCTCTAGCATACAATTAGAGTGTTTAATGAAATGTCGTGTACCCCTGATGAATGTGCTTAATGTGTTGTTTCTTTATTAAGAGATGTAGCTTACCAATGGTGGAAAACTCTGACCTTTGTTGTTCCGATAGAAAGAATAACCTGGGATTTCTTTCAAACTAAATTTTGGAAGAAATATACCAGACAGAGATTCATTCATCAAAAACATAAAGAGTTTCTTGAACTGAAACAAGGTCGTATGTCTATTATGGAATACGAGCGTGAATTTTTTTGATTGAGTCGGTACACAAAAGAATGTGTCTTGACTGAGGAAATAATGTGCAAAGGATTCGAAGATGGCTTGAATGAAGATATTCATCTGTTAGTCAGAATTCTGGAAATAAAAGAATTTGTTGTGCTTGTTGACCGAGCATGTAAAGCTGAAGAACTCGGGAAAGAGAAAAGAAAAGCAGATTCAGAAGCTAGATATGTGAAAAAGAGATCTTCGAGTAAATTATTTTATTCTGCATCAAAGAAATTCCAAGATGGCTATAGTCGTTCAAAGGCTAATGTGGGGCATTCGATTAGAGATCATACGAGATCACATTCGAGCTTTAGAGCTCCAACTACTTTATTTTGTTTATGGGTGGCAAGTCAAAGAGTTACATGCCTTGAAGACACGGGCATGTGAGCCACACGGCCATGCCACACAGGCGTGTGACCTTAATTTTGAGAAAATTTTTGGGATTTCGCGAAAATTCCCTATTATCTCGATTTAGTCCTAGATCAATTTTATAGGACATTTTGGGCCTTGATGACCTATCAAAGGGACGTTATAATAAAATCTTAGGAAATGAATAGTACTTAACCCGATTTAATGGAAAATGTTCTATAAACTTTGGTAATGCCTCGTAACCCTATTCTGGAGAAGGATATGGGTTGGGGGTGCTACACAATAATTCAAGTTTGGGGGTGTGATAACTCTTGAAAGAGTTATATTTTAAGCCTCTAGATTGAATTAATTGTTTGTAATTCAGAAAATATGTTTGTATTTTTATATATTTTTAGAACATTACATAACAAAGCTTGGATTGTGCTTTACATGTTATTATTTGTTACTTCTATTATTGTGGAAGAAATGTGTTACTTGTGGTTGATAGCAGGTGCAGGATGAAGAAGAGAAGAGAAAAAGGATAGGAAAATGAAGAAAGTGAAATATTACCATGACAAAATGTTGGTTAGACTGCCAACATGAATGCCATGGCAATTCTAGGAATATGAAGTAGCACGCAGTCTACATCACTCTCAGCCAATTCTACTTCTACCAGATAAATCACCCTGAAAAAGAGGAAGAAAAAGGTGTGTGCTGAGAGGGAGGGACCTACCCTATAAAGAAGGAAAAAAGAAGAGAAAAAGAGGATCAGAGAGGGAGAAAAAACATTTTCTATCTCTCTGCGTTATATTCTCATGAATTATCAGAGAAAGAGTGAAAAGGATAGCAACTTACAATGTAGAAGAATTACAAACATAAGGAAGGGGAAGAGAAATTTGCCATGGGTTTTGCATCAAATCTCATTATCAGAGTGAAAGCTGGAGTAGGAAAAGTTTTTTGCAGTTTTAGCTTTATTTTATGATTGGAACTTGTGATTTGTGAATTTCAACAATGATATTGAATGGTTCTGTTATGGATTCGAATGTTCAACCCAACAACTAATTATCTTTGGGTTGGAATTATCCTGGGTGAATTTTTATTAACTTTAATGCCCATGGTTTGATTTTGAGTTGAATAATGTTTCATTCAATTGGTGATTATTTAAAAATGCTTGCATGCAAGCTCAAGACATAAATGACTATGCAGCATGCTATTAGATCTGATTTAATTATGAAAAGATTAATTAGATTGGATTATAATTGGTTGATATAGGCAAGTATTCGAAATAATATTTGTAGCACTCTAAACATAAAAGTTGCAGTTTGTATTTGGAAAGGGAGAAAAATCTAGATATCATTGTTGAGTTCTATAGACATACAAAAACCCTCAAAATGATAGCTTCAAGTCCGGCTTTTGAAAGAAGCAGACTGTAGTAGTCATTCCCAAAACAGTAGAATAGTCAAGATTTTGACATGGCATTATTATGTTATAAAAATAAACCCAAGTAATTCCAACCACTATCATTCAACAGTAAAATTTCTTTCCCGCTTATTCTTTGAGAATTGCCATAACATTTTAATTGCCCTAGCATATTTTTAGTCATAATTGATTTTATTAATCCATTATCACATCTTATTATCAATTGATCACCTATTCCTTTTGCTCAGTCTAATTAGTCAGTTTCATAGTAATAATATAACAAGTTATTTTAGTCAACTCCGATCCCTATGAAGATGGTACTCATTCATCACTTTATTACTTGATTCGATGTGTATACTTGCACATTCACATCACACATTCACACGCGAAAGTTAACTTAAAGAGTAGGTTGTGGTGGTATCATGTGACACTTTTATTCCTTATTCGACTGCAGTGATACTATTTTGGTTAAATTGTTGGTTGGTTATCTATTTGATTTATGACTTGAAGTTGTTCAAATTAGGAAAAAGATATATATATTGGAATAGATGGTTTCCAAATAAGTGTTGTTTGATGTTAGACAAATTGAAGTGTTTTGCATGGAAGTTGCTATACATATGCTGGCTAGATTAGCCGTTTAAGTACCTTATCTACTTATCATTTTCTACTATCCAAATTTGGACAATTTGAATTCATTTTTGTAAGTTGTATATACCATGGATTTTTATGATAATTAAGTTGTCTGATTTTGGATAAAATGAATATATTTATACATCTTGTACATTATAAATTTATGCGATTTTATTGGAGTTTATTAAACTGTCCAAATTGATGTTATATGAATCAATAATGTTTTCTTATTTTCTAACATGATAATGATGTCTAATATGTATAAACAGGGCTTTCTATTTTGTGCAAAATGGGGTGGTTCGAATTGTTGTCCTAAAGATTTTAAATGTTTACTTTAATGATGTCCAACTATTGTAGAATGGTGGTTATTTTAATAGTTTTAAATGTTCATTTTTGTGCTATTTGAATCTGGATTACTGTTATGAGTTGAGATGTTTAGGATGTAACTACCCAAAGATTAAATTAAAATTAATAAATTAATATTTCACTAAAGTAATATCCTAAAGTTGGGAGTTAGCACAATTAACTAATGTTGTCCGAATAACAGTGTATCTTGTGCTAATCTAAGTGCTAAAACTTATGATGACCAGAAGTATTGGCTATAATTATATTGTTCTACTACTATATTTAGAATAGTATGTAATTAATTTTGCTACCTTAGAACATAAACTGAAGTGGGTTAAATCCCGCAAATTGAACTGCATCATTAATGAAATTTTGATATCTTCATAGGCTAATTTGGGAGGAGTTATAGTTGCGAATAATTTTTTTGTGGTGTCATATTAAAAATGTATAATGTTACAATTGATATAGAAGAGGTTGACATTAATGCAGGAATTGAGTTTTTAATTGTCGAGTAAAATTTTTTTTTAATTGTAATTTTAGTGTTGAAGTTGATAAGCTTGATGTTGTTCTAAGTGCTTTAAGTTGCTTTATGTGGAAATTGAATTAAATTGTTGCCTAAACCGATAACAAATCCTTGTGTGTTTGATAAAGTGTATTAAACAAATATTATTATTTTAATTGATGTCTGAGATAGCTTAGGAGCATGAGAAGGTGAGAGTATGCCTATTAAGTATTACCGAATGCTAGTAACGTGTAGTTAAAAGAGGAAGGCAAAATTGACTTTAAGGCGTCTTATATTTATGTTATGCTAAGTTGATGGATAACTTGATGTTTTGGCACAGTTTATATTTGTAATGTTGTTTAATAGTAATATAATATGTATATAAATATGTCTGATTTAATTATGCAACATATAACAGTAATTAAGTCGGTATAAACATGAAAAATAACAAAGAAAGAAATGAGAATTTGATTAAATGTATACTATTATAAGTATAATGACATCTTTATATAATTCAAAATGAAGTCGAGAAAAATTGTTTTTAGTCTTGGGCACTTAACATGCTCAAGATGATTAGGTATACCATAGTAACTTCAAGTGTTATGTACGTGTAGATATCTGTGTAAATATGTAGTTATACATCTTTTACGTCAAATACAGTTGGTTTAACAAATAATACAAACTCAAATAGGTGGCTCTAGTAATGAATGTGATACATTGTAGCTCAAACCTAGTGATCGTGTCAAGGTAAGGGTGTTGCATCCAATGTTGATGTCCACAAACATCAACACTAATTGCCTGCTATTCTTCTTTGTAGTAGTGAGCATCATTGATCCAATTTTCGATAGCCTTTCCTCCTCAGGCTTCGCTTCCTCTTCTTTTGGATAGTAGCAAACTTGGATATCTCTAGATAGTCTCATACCCACTACATAAGAAGCACTTCATTAGCTTTTTCTTGCTCTATCTGACCTTCTTGGTTTTGACACAACTCATGATCAAACCAAGCCTCATCGTTGCTTTATTTGGATAATCTTCTCTTTCGATGGCACAAAGTAAGGATCACTTCGAATAGTACCTAACCATATGCAAATTATCACAAAGAAAACACTTCATTGGCTTTTTCAGTTTGTTGTTGGGTTTCCCCTTCTCATTAGGCCGTTCCTATTACCATCATTCTTATCGTTGTCATTTTTTCCCATTCTTTCTCCTGGTCTCCCCCACCATTGCTCATCTCATTGGGTTCGAAAGACTCAAACTTTTCTTTACTCAGACCAAGCTCG
The DNA here is from genome assembly GCA_020496765.1 of Gossypium stocksii. Taxonomy (NCBI): domain Eukaryota; kingdom Viridiplantae; phylum Streptophyta; class Magnoliopsida; order Malvales; family Malvaceae; genus Gossypium; species Gossypium stocksii. The sequence goes on from CM035629.1 coordinate 76,980,878, forward strand.
ACAAAAGACTCCACCTTGGCCATAGCTACAGTAAGCTCAGTGATACCTTGTCGACGCAACTCATGTTTCGTCCAAGGCTGCAACCCATCCTTAATCTTGTAGAATGCTTCTTTCTTACTCAAGTCAAAGATTTGAAGCATCCAGTTATTGAACTCTCGAACATACTCCTAAATAGTACCTTGTTGTGTAAGCTGACACAACTTTGCCCAAGCCTCCTCCTCGACATATTGTGGGTAGAATTGTTTCTTCAACTATTTTTAGACCTCATTCCAAGTCCTAATAGCTATCCCACCATGTTTATCATTTGTGGACCTACGACACCTCTACAATAGAGCAACATGAGTGAAATAGATTAAAGTAGTGTTTACCTTTGTGGCATCATCTTCGATGCCTATTGCTCGAAATTATTACTTCACTCTTCACAAGTAGTCGACTTCATCGTGGGCCTTGTGCCCTTGAACTTCTCTAGTTTGAGGACATTTATTACTCACTATTTCCGCCCCGAAGCCAACATCCTTCTTCCAAGGTTGTCTTTGTGGCCTCGAGAGCATCATCCCTTCCTGTAAGCTTTTCCTTAGTGGAATTAATAGAATCCAACATAAAGTCCTTAAGTTGCTCCTTCATTGAGTCTAACTCATTGGTGCGTCCCTCAACCACCTCAAGTGTCTCCCTTATGTCCTTATGGACTCCTTAAAATTAACTATTCAACTCTCCAAAGCTGATAACATGTCCCTCGATCATCTTGCTTTCCTAAACCTCCCACGAGTCTCCATGGCTAAATCTGATCGACAACTTCTTTTGACATCTTGAATGGTACCTTCGAAACTTGGCTTAGATACCAACTGTCACAGGGATAGACTTTTCATCTGATAATCCAAGCAACCTGTAACAGCCCGTTTTTGAGTCAAATTGAAATAGTGGTTTTAGGACCACTGAACCGAGTCAAAATATTTATTTTATTATTTTAAGGAGTTTTACAACATGATATAACGATAGTATAAAAGTTTCGTTAAGAAATTTTACTGTTTAAAGGGTTAATTTAGTAAAAAGGACTAAAACGCGTAAAGTGTAAAAATAGAGTTCTACTTGGTAAAAGTGTTATATGGCTCTGAAATTAGATAGTAAGGGTGCTTAAATGGTAATTATACTCTTAATAATATTAGTGGACATTTATGTCCATAGTTTGAATGATTTTCATGGTTTAAATAAAAGGTTAATTTAGTAAAATGAGAAATAACTAAAGTAAAATGTCATAAAACAAATGTTTCATCTTCCTTAACCTTATTTTCCACCGAAAATTAGCAAAGAAATCTTCCATGGATAGGGTTCCATTCGGCTAACCTTAAATTTTTTATTAAGGTATGGTTATTGCTCGGTTTTAAATGATTTCTACATTTTTGAACTCATTGCAGGTTAATCTAGCTAACCCATATCTCTGTTTTCAAAACTGTTATAGATTTTGAAAGATGTCATTGTTGAATGTTTGGTTGTTTAGATGATTTATAATAGATTTTTAAAGTTTGAAGCTAGATTAACAAGTTTTATAAAGTGATTTTTGATGAAATTGAGAGTTAGGGATTAAATTGAGAAATGTTGAAATGTAGAGGGTTAAAGTATGAATAAAATGAAAATATGGGCTATTTATAATATGGGAAAAATTTGGCTATATATGGGTTAAGCCCTAATTCCTTAAATTTGCCATTTTATGTGTTTTGGACTAAATTGCAAAGTAGTCAAAAGTATAGGGGCAAAAGTATAATTTACCAAATATGTGAATTATGGACTAAAGTGAATTGAATAATTACTGAAAGTACTAAATTTGACATTATATAGATCAAGATAAACAAATACCGGAACTAGATAGGGGGAAACGAAAAATAGACGAGCAATTGAAAGTTTATCCGAGCTATACGAGGTAAGTTTGTATAATTCGAATCGAACCTTTAAATATTTGTACTTAGTTGTATTGAATACTTGTGAATTGAAAAATTGACATATATGTGATCATTGGATGCCTTAATGATGGATTTAAATAATATCGAGTCCCGTTTGAACTTTAGAAAAATTGTAGGATGCGAGTGACATGTCACTAGGGTTACCGTTTTCATTGAACTCCTGCATTTGTTGCGAACTCACCACAACTTGTTTGAGCTTACCGATTCAACTATTTGGAGTTTGCTGTTTTAGTTCTTCGGAGCTTACTGTTCAGCTTGATAGAGCTTACCGTTTACCAACTGAATAGGAGCTTACCGATCATGGCTCGAAAGAGTGGGAATGATGATGAATTGATAGATTACCGATTTATACACTTAGTGTGTATCACCCAAGTATCCCTCGATATTTCATTAGGTTGAACGGGCATTATATTGAAATGGATTATAGAAATGAAATGTGATATAAGTTATATGAATTATAGAGATGAAATGTGACATGATTTATATGGAATGTATAGATGAAATGTGAGATGAACTGGGTGTTATATGAACATTTCATGCTTGGTTTCATCCTTTTGAATGGATAATTATATTGTAGCGAAGTGACTAACTTCTGAATGGATGTTTGTGAAAAGGAATTTTGGCAAATGATTCGACTTTAAATTGTTTAATTGATTGATGTCATGTTGGTAAGCTTAATTCTATATTTACGGGCTTACTAAGCTATAATGTTTACTCTGTTTATTTTTCTATGCTTTATAGATTTTAAATGCCTGCTCGATTCGGGTGAAGTCGAAGATTTGCATCACACATCCAGTCAACTCTTCGACATTTTTGGAACCCAATGAAATTGTGTAAATATGGCATGTATAGGCTAGTTTATAAGTTGAAATGTATGGCTACTTAAGTCAATGATTTTTGTACAAGTTTTGGTATATGACTAAGCTATGTGATATGGCTTAGGTTGGCAAATGGTTGGTTTTATATATATGCTTCATATGGTCTATCTATATTAAGGTAAATGTGATGAATGATGCTTGGTATTTCATAATGTTGGTTTGAATATTGTTATATGGAGTTGTGGATGAATTGTAGATTTGTTATATTGATGCATTAAGGTATATGGAATATATTTGGTATGTGTGTTTGGTTGTATAATGATGTTGAATTGAGAAAAGAAACTGTTAGTTATGAAATGGTTTATAATGTGTATTGAATTGCTTATTTGGTTGCCTATTTTGAATGTGGTTTTGGTATGATATGATTGATTGTAGGTTCATGGATGTTGGTGTGAAAAGTGGCTTAAACCAAGCCTATTTTCGTGCCACATGGTCTGAGCACACGGGCGTTTGTCTCTATCGTGTGACCCCTGCACCTTAGATAAATAAGTTAGAGAGTTACACGAGCTAGAGATATGGGTGTGTGACTGGCCATGTGACCAAAACAGTAAGCTCCCTAATTTTCATACGACTAGGCACATGAGCGTGTCTGGTGGCCGTGTGGGCAAGTCAGTAGGTATGCTCTGTTTTCCTATGGCCTAGACAGATAGGCATGTCTATAGCACCCTTTCAACATCGGAACAGGATACGAGGCGTTAGCAGAATAACACACATATAATCATACTAAATAGAGACATAAAAAAACATTCAATTTAAAACCCTTTCGCTAATCAATCATCATTTAGACATTGATATCAGGTATAACATAAACTTATAACTTAACTAGTATTATATCACATCGATAGCAGAATACTAGTGATATATCAAATATTAAAGATCAATATCTCAAGTAATATTGACATAATATACATCTAAATACTCAAGACCTCTATATATACCATAGTTCCAAAATATGATTACAAAAAACCAAAGGAAAGATGGATAGTGTTGGTGAGCTTCTGACAAATCGAGTCACAAACAAACTCGATTCCACTATAAAATAAGACACGAAAGAAAAAGAAACAAAGTAAACTTATAGCTTAGTAAGTAATATGTAAATAATAAAAATAATAAACTATTAACGATATTTATAAATCCTAAAATATGTTTCCATAGTTCTACAACCTTAATCTCACATGAAAATACCATTTACTTAAATTCAGTATAAGCTATTCATTTGAGTCCTAGTCACTCAATTATATTTATCTGGAGCTACAGAGCTCCAAATTAAGATCCATAAAATTTTCCAGAAACTAGACTCATGTTTCTTCTTATCCTAAAAATTTTAGAATTTTTGGTTTAGCCAATTAATACCGTTTATTCATTAAAGCTTTTCTTGTTTCGCTACTCGGCAGTCCTGACCACTCTTCATTAACGTTACAATTTCTAATTATAATGAATTAAAAAGATGTTCTTGTTTATTTAATATAAAAATAGACTCAATAAGGAATCTAACCATATAAATTACATTGCATAACTAGTTTTATACAAATTCTAATAATTTTTCCTAATCAGAATAGGGGATAACAAAATCAATCTGAACCAGTCTTACAAAAATTTAATTGACTTAAAATATAGAATTATTTTGCTTGCCATGTTTCTTTTATATGAAAATAGACTCAATAAGATTTAATTATATATCTCATTAAACCTCCAATTAAACGTTTACTATTTTTGGTGATTTTTTCAAAGTCACCCCACTGCCGCTGTTGTAAACTATTTTATTTCTGATTTCACCTTTTTAATAAATTTTCTCATATCCATTTTCCAATAACGCTTGTCCACATCAAATTTATCGAAGTTCGACCATTTATCGAACACATTACTCATATAATTATATACACATATACCTACACTTAATCTTTACATAATCACACTCCTTTTTCACTTGGCTACTTTCTCATTGAACATTTCGGAATAGAACGATAATAAATACTCGGTGGCTTCCACATAGTACTACCTTCGAAGCAAAGATTAATTGGTGTACATAGTAGCCTTTACTTAGAACTACACTTGTGACCAAAATCATTCCTTACAAATAGTGGCTTGTACCTAGTACCACATATGTGATCGAAGTTATCGGGTACACATAGTAGCTTGCACATAGTACTACACATGCGACCCCAACCATATGGTACTCGTAGTAGCCTGTACTTAGTACTGCACACGTGACCTAAGCCATCCTAACACATAGTAGCCTGCACAGAGTACTACACATGTGTTCTCACCCCGAATAATTCGTATCTTTTCTATTCTGAAGGTTCAACCAGGAAATCCCTCGCTTTCCAACATTTTGCCAATTCATCCATACTCAATTTCAATTCATATTTTACCTCAAATGAACAATAAATATGCAATCACATCTCATATAATAACAATATATTATAACATAAGTAAAAACAATATATTATTTACATAAAAACTTACCTTAGTGCAAAATATAGTAATTTTGCAATTTAGTCCATAATCTTTTCCTTTCCCCGATCAAGGGCGATTCCACGTCTTTCTTGATCTAAAATAACACATTTAGCTTATTTAATACTCACATTTATCAAAACAGTCCTTAACTCTAACTTTGGAAAAATTATGATTTTGCCCTTAAACTTTTGCATATTTACACTTTTGCCCCAAAGTTCAGAAATTAAACTTCATCTCTAATTCTTATGTTTTAGAACATGTTGATCATTTATTTACCAACGGCAACATCAAATTCTCACTCTAACATATACTTATGAACATTAGATATTTTTACCGATTATGTTGTTTTACTCGTTTTCACTTAAAACCGAATAGCACAAGTTGTTTAACATAATTTCTAACTTCATATTCTATCATAAAACATCAAAATAAACACATTTCACCTATGGGTATTTTTGCAAATATGAACCTTAGGTTAAATTATTGCTAGAATAACCTAATTCAAGTTACCGAGACTCCAAAAATGTAAAGAACATTAAAAACGGGGCTTGGAATCACTTACTATGAGCTTGAGAAGTTGAAGAAACCCTAGCTATGGTGTTTCTTGGAGTTTCGGCCTACTTGAAGAATATGGACAACATTTCGCCATCTTTTCCCTTTTTAATCTTTTAATTACCAAATGACTTAAATGCCCTTCATTAAAACTTTGGTTATTTTTATCTATGTATGTCCATTTTTTCCATGGAAACCAAATGGTATAATTACCATTTAAGGACCTCTACTTCAATTACGCTCTTCAATTTAATCCTTTCCTATCTAGAACTCATATTTATCAACTTTTTCAAACAAGCCCTAATAAGCAAATTAGACATGTAATTCATAAAATTTTCTATCGATACTCTAACACATGCATCTAATCACACGGTAAATTATAAAAATTAATCAGAATAAATTTTTTTATTTTAGATTCGTGGTTTTGTAACCACTGTTCCATTTAGGCTCTATTTCGAGAAGTGACAACTCTCCCCCTTTAGAGATTTTCGTCCCTAAAAATCTTACTGTTAAAAAGGTTTGGGTACTGTTCTCTCACAGCTTCCTCCGATTCCCACGTTGCCTCTTCTACTTCATGTTTTTGCCACAATACTTTTACTAACTTTATCCTTTTATTTCTGAGTTCTTTGGTCTCTTGTGCTAAAATCTTAACTGGTTCTTCACTGTAACTCATATTTGGCTGAATCTTTACTTTTGTAGGAGAAATAACATGTGAAGAATCTGATCAATACCGTCGTAGCATAGATACATGAAAAACATTATGAATTCCATCGAGTTCTTGTAGCAATGGCAATCGATAAGCAACCGGTCTAATTCTTTCTATGATTTCATATGGTTATGATGAATCTTGGACTCAATTTACCTTTACAACCAAATCAGAGAACTTTATTCCAAGGTGATACTTTCAAGAATACTTTATCCTAGACTTGAAATTCAATCTCCTTCCGTTTAAGATTGGCGTATGATTTTTGACGGTCAGAAGCAAGTTTCAAACTTTCCTGAATCACTTTTACTTTTTCTTTTGTTTCCCAGATCAAATCAACCCCATGTATCTTCTTTTCACCGAGCTCTGTCCAATATAATGGTATTCTACATTTTCTACCATATAAAGCTTCATACAGAGCCATTTTAATTCTGGACTGATAGCTATTATTATAAGCAAATTTGATCAAAGGTAGATAGTTCTCCCAATTAACTTCAAACTCTAGTATACAACATTGGAGCATATCTTCCAATATCTGAATTACACGCTCAGTTTGGCCATCAGTTTGAGGATGAAATATAGTACTAAAATAAAACTGAATGCCCAAGGCTTCCTGCAATTTGTTCCAAAAATGAGATGTAAATTGGGAATCTCTATCTGATATGATAAAAACAGGCACTCCATGTCGCCTAACAATCTCAGATATGTACAACTCAGCCAGTTTATCTAAAGAATAATCCATACGTACCGGAATAAAGTGCGCTGATTTTGTTAATCAGTCAATAATCACCTAAATGACATCTTTATTCCTTGGAGAGAACAGTAACCCAGATACAAAATCCATAGTAATTCTTTCCCATTTCCATTTCGATTTAGTGATTGGCTGAAGTAACCCCGAAGGTACCGGATGTTCAGTTTTAACCTGCTAACATATCAAACACTTTGATACAAATTTAGACATATCACGTTTCATACCTGGCCACAAGCACATCTTTTTCAGATCATTATACATTTTATTACTCCCCGAATGTATAGACATGGTACCATTGTGAGCCTCGTGTAGAATCTTCTGTATGAGCTCTGAATTTTGAGGTACATATACCCTGCCTCTGAATAACAAACAACCATCTATCCCTACTTGAAATTTAGAATTAGTACCCGACTCACATTGAGCCCATTTATTTTGTAACTTTTTATCATTTTTCTGAGCCTCATAGATCTACTGTATAAACATTGGTCTAGCTCTCATTTCAGCTATAACTGAACCATTGTTAGACACAGATAACTAAGTATTGATAAATCGTAAAGCAAATAAAGATTTCTGGCCCAAAGCATCAGCTACAACATTAGCCTTACCCGGATGGTAATCAATAATCAAATCATAATCCTTTATCAGATCAAGCCACCTGCGCTATCTCAAATTTAAATCTTTCTGTGTCATCAAGTATTTTAGGCTTTTATGATTAGAATAAATATGACATTTCTCACCGTACAAGTAATGCCGCCATATCTTCAATATAAATACAATAGCAGCTAATTCGAGATCATGTGCTGGGTAATTTCTTTCATGTAGCTTAAGTTGTCTTGAAGCATAGGCTATTACTTTACCTTCTTGCAGCAAGACACAACCTAAACCATTTAATGATGCATCACTATAAATAATAAATTCTTTACCCGGTTCAGGCTGTACCAACACAGGTACTTTTATCAACAATTTTTCAATCTATCAAAACTTTGCTAACATTCTTCAGTCCACTCGAATTTAACATCTTTCTGCAATAAACGGGTCATCGGAGAAGCTATCATAGAGAACCCCTGTACAAATCTTCGATAATAAACAGCTAAACCCAAGAAACTTCTAACTTTAGATACATTCTTCGGTGGACTCCAATTCATAATAACTGAGAATTTACTCGGATTTACCCTGATGCCTTCGGCGTATACAATATGCCCGAGAAAACCTACTTCTCGAAGCCAAAATTCACATTTACTAAATTTAGCATATAACTGTTTCTCTCATAGAATTTGCAACACAACTCTCAAATGTTCTGCATGTTCTTTTTCATCCCGAGAATAAACCAAAATATCATCAATGAATACTACCACAAATTTGTCTAAATACGGTTTGAATATCTGGTTCGTCAAAACCATAAATACCGTAGGTGCATTAGTTAGCCCAAACGGCATAACCAGAAACTCATAATGTTCATACCTGGTTCTGAAGGCTGTCTTTGGCACATATGACTCCTTTACCTGTAACTGGTAGTAACTTGATCGGAGATCAATCTTCAAGAATACTGTGGCACCTTTCAGCTAATCAAATAAGTCATCAATTTGGGGCAACGGGTACTTATTCTTTATAGTTACCTTATTGAGCTGCCAATAGTCGATACACAATCTCAAGGACCTGTCTTTCTTTTTCACGAACAGAACCGGAGCACCCCAAGGTGAATGACTTGGTCGAACAAAACCCCTATCCACAAGTTCTTGTAACTGTGTCTTTAACTGCTTTAATTCTGTAGGAGCCATCCGGCATGGAGCTATGGAAATCAGAGTAGTTCCTAGAATCAAATCTATAAAAAATTCCACTTCTGAGTAGTTCCTAGAATCAAATCTATAAAAAATTCCACTTCTCTTTCTGGTGGTAACCCTAGTAATTCCTCTGGAAACACATCAGAAAATTCACATACCACCAGCACTGTATGAATCTCTGACTCTGATACTTTAGTGTTGAGTATATAAGCCAAGTAAGCATCATACCCTTTTTTAACATATCTTTGTGCTGCCATCACCAAAATCACATCAGATAACCCCTGTCTGATCAGATTTAAACTGGAGCAACTCGCTGGTCTAACATTTTAACAAAATATATTTCTGTCTACAGTTTACTACTGCATCATACTGAGTTAGCCAATCCATACCCAAAATAACATCAAATTCATCAAATGGCAACAACATCAAATTAGCCAAAAAATAGTAGCATTGAATCATCAAAGGATAATTCCTGCAAACCTTATTTACGAGCACATGTTTGCCTAAAGGATTTGATACTTTAACTACAAATTCAGTTAATTCCATTGGCAATTTTTTACTATGTACTAAATTTTCAAACATATAAGAATGAGTGGACCCGAGATCAATCAAGACAATAACATCAGTATTATAAAGTGAGAAAGTACCAGTGATCACATCGGGAGAGGATTCCGCCTCACGAGCTCGTATAGCATAAGCTCTAACAGGTGCTCTTGTTTCTGACATTATAGCTGAGTCTTTTACCATACCTCTACTACTAGTCCCAACTCCAACATTCCACAGGGGTCTACCCTTGCAAGTAGTATTACTCTACTTAACACTCTGACCTTTCTCTTCTTCCACTTTCTTGGGATAGTTTTTAATAAAATGCTCTCTAGAGCCACATCTATAACAGGCATGACTAACCATATAACACTCATCGAAGTGTCGTCTACCACAATGTTGGCATTCGGGTCTATTAGATCTCACAGTACCCACACTCGCCATTGACGTAGCTGGAGTTCTAGAACCTGAATAGGGTTTCCCATGATCGTGGTGTGAATACTCAACTGAAGTTATCTTTCGAGGATTTATCTCCTTGGACCTCTTTGAATGAAATTGGAATGATTTTTTCATCGGTCTCTTTCTTTGATCTCAGGCTTCAATAGTAGCTTTTCTCTTTTCTTTATTCAACTCCTCAGCTTTACAAGCTCTATCAATCAGTACCACCATTTCTTTTAATTATAGAATTCCCACTAACACCTTAACGTCTTCATCAAGTCCATCTTCAAACCTTCTGCACATCATTGCTTCTGTAGAAACACATTCTTGTGCATATTTACTAAGTCTTACAAACTCGCGTTCATATTTGGCCACTGTCATCTTACGTTGTTTCAATTCCAAAAATTTCTTCTATTTTTGATCGATAAATCACTAACTAATATATTTCTTTTGAAACTCTTCCAAGAAGAAATCCTAGGTTACTTTTTCCTTTGGAACTACGGATATCAAAGTCTTCCACCATGATAGGTCGAATCTTTCAGTGATGGTACTGCACATTTTAGACACTCCTCAGGTGTGCAAGATAATTCATCAAATATCCGCATTGAACTCTTAAGCCAAAACTCTGCTTTTAGTCATTCATCATTTGCAGAAAAGCATTCCTACCTTCATCTTCCTGATTCGATGTCTCATGTCTACTTTCTACAGGCGCAGTCCCTTGCGCGGGAGCTAGCGCGTTACTTGCAGCATCATCAGCCGCTGCTCGATCACGATCCATTACTATACAAAACAAAAGACAGTTTAGTAATGTCAGGAGTCACCACACTATCACAATATATTTATGCCATGTATAGATAGACTTTCACACACACTATACTGGTTCGAGAACCGACTAAACCACAGCTCTGATACCACTAAAATGTAACACCCTTTACCTGTGTTCAACACCAGAAAAGGATACCCCTACCAGAATAACACACATATAATCATACTAAATAAAGACATAAAAAAAATTCAATTTAAAACCCTTTTGCTAATCAATCATCATTTAGACATTGATATCAGGTATAACATAAACCTATAACTTAACTAGTATTATATCACATCGATAGCACAATACTAGTGATATATCAAATATTATATATCAATATCTCAAGTAATATTGACATAATATACATCTAAATACTCAAGACCTCTATACATGCCATAGTTCCAAAATATGATTACAAAATACCAAAGGAAAGATGGATAGTGTTGGTGAGCTTCAGCCAACTTTTCCGAGTCACGAACAAACTTGATTACACTATAAAATAAGACAAGAGAGAAAAAGAAACAAAGTAAGCTTATAGCTTAGTACATAATATGTAAATAATAAAAATAATAAACTATTAATGGTATTTATAAATCTCAAAATATGTTTCCACAAGTATACCACCTTAATTTCACATGAAAATACCATTTACTTAAATTTAGTACAAGCTGTCTATTTGAGTCCCAGTCACTAAATTATTTTTATCCGGAGCTACGGAGCTCCAAATTAAGATCCGTAAATTTTCCCAGAAACTAGAATCATATGTATTCTTACCCTAAAAACTTAAGAATTTTTGGTTTAGCCAATTAATACAATTTATTCATTAAATCTTCCCCTATTTCGCTACTTGACAGTCCTGTCCGATTTTTCTTTATACAGTATTCAAAATATGTTCTAGTTTATTTATTCTAAAAATAGACTCAATAAGGAATCTAACCATATAAATTATATTCCATAACTATTTTTAAAAAATTTTTAATGATTTTTCCAAATCAGAACAGGGGATCTAGAAATCAATCTGAAGCAATCTTACAAAAATTTAAATAACTGAAAATATAGTATTCTTTTACTTTCCCTATTTCTTTTATATGAAAATAGACTGAATAAGCTTTAATTAAATATCGCATTCAACCTCCAATTACACATTTACTATTTTTGGTGACTTTTTCAAAGTCACCCCACTGCTACTGTTATCAACTGTTTTATTTCTAATTTCACATTTTTCAAACAAATTTTCATATCCATTTTCCAATAACTCTTGTCCATATATATACACTTAATCCTTACATAATCACACTCATTTTTCACTTGGCTACTTTCTCATTGAACACTTCGAAATAGAAGGATAATAAATACTCGGTGGTTTGTACATAGTACTACCTTTGAAGCTAAGATTAATTGGTGCACATAGTAGCTTTCACTTAGTACAACACTTGTGACCAAAATCATTCCTTACACATAGTGGCTTGCACCTAGTACCACATATGTGATCGAAGTTATCGGGTATGCATAGTAGCCTACACATAGTACCACACATGTGACCCTAACCATATGTTACACGTAGTAGCCTGAACTTAGTACTACATACTTGACCTAAGCCATCTTGAACACATAGTAGCCTGCACATAGTACTACACATGTTTTATCACCCCGAATCATTCGTATCTTTTCTATTCTGAAGGTTTAATAGGGAAATCCCTCACTTTTCAACATTTTACCAATTCAGCCATACTCAATTTCAATTCATATTTTACCTCAAATGAACATTCAATATGCAATCACATCTCATATAATAACAAAATGTTATAACATAAGTAAAAACAATATATTATTTACATACAAACTTAACTCGATGCAAAATATAGTAATTTTACAATTTAGTCCACAATCTTTTCCTTTCCATGATCAAGGTCGATTCCACGTCTTTCTTGATCTAAAATAACACATTTAACTTATTTAATACTCACATTTATCAAAATAGTTCTTAACTCTAACTTTGGCAAAATTATGATTTTGCCCCTAAACTTTTACATATTTACACTTGTCCCAAAGCTCGAACATTAACCTTTATCCTTACTTCTTATGTTTTAGAATATGCTGATCATTTATTTACCAATAGAAACGTCAAATTCTCACTCTAACATATACTTATGAACATTAGATATTTTTACCGATTATGTTGTTTTACTCGTTTTCACTTAAAACCGAATAGCACAAGTTGTTTAATGTGACTGCCTTAAAACGACCCTAGTCGGAATGTGGTTTCAGGACCACAACACCGAGGCATAAAATATATTTAATATTCATTTTGATGCCTATAATATGTGGTAATTCATGTGTGACATGTTTGGTGTGTCAATTTAGAGTTATAAATTTGAATTTTACCAAAAAGGACTTAGTAGTGAACTTTGGAAATGTGTTAGACAAATGTGTGAAGACTAATTAATAAATGCATGCAAAATAAGGGATTTGCATGTCAAATTGCCCACTTTTATGATAGTGGAAGGTAATGATGAAATTTTGGCAATTTGTGAATTCTTATTTAGTCTAATATTAATAATAAAAGAAATTGTAATTAGTTGTCATAAAAATAAAAGATGATTTATAATAAAATAAAGGGTGAAAAGAACAATGTGCCTTTCATTTTTTTTCTTTATTGCCATGAACCAAAAGAAGAAAAAGGGGGAAGAGAAACTAGGCATTTGGTCTTCTTCTTGCTTGATTAAGGTAAGTTTTTGGTTAATTCTTTGAGATTTAATGAAATTTTGGTAGATGGTTAGGTCTATGACATGGCCCATGTGTAAATTTTGGTTCTTGGGGAGCATGGGGCATTCGGCTAAGATAGAAATGTTAGAAGGAGATTTCTATTCTTTATGTTCCATGAGTTGCAAGCTTAAATAGAAGTGATTGAAAGGAATGTGTGTGGTTACTTGCTGAAATTGGTATTAAGGTTAGTAGGTTGGTTTAATTCTTGTATTAGAAATCTATTTGAGCAATTAGATGGGTAATAAATTGGTTAAAAATGAAAGCTTTGAAGCCTTGAAATTTAGGAGTGTATTGAAGTGCCAAATGCCTTTGTAAATGAGGTTATTTGTATTTGGAAATAAGAGAAAGTGTAGCTAAGGTATTCGGCCATGACCTTGATGAGTTTAGGTTGTTGTTGATTGATGTTGTGTACCAAGGGATGAAAATATGTGAATCTAGATTAGTTAAAAATTTTGTTATGAGTGACTATCTTGAGCAAATTGCATTTGGTTATTGTGGTAAAGTATGAAATTTTGTTTAATTTTGGGATCCTATAATTAAATTATTCATATATGATTTTGTATTAGTTGAATGTGAAATTTGAATGAATTGGGTAGTAAGTGTGCAAATTCTTTGTTAGTTGATGTTGTAGCTTGAATGGATGTGAATTGTGTATGTATATATATGTTAAGGTTAATGACAACTCTAAATGGTGCCTTAGGAAATGCTATGTTTTAAGTATGTGCATAAGAACATTAAAGAGTGGATTTTGTATAAAAATCTGCTTGGTACAGCAGCAGTAATGTGTTTTGGAAAAATCACCATAAATTGTGCAAGTTGAATTAAAGGCTGAATAAACTGTGTAATGGAAGCTTAATGAGTCTAGTTTCTTATAAAAGAAACTTTGCAAGCAAAGGAATTCCCGATAAAAAGATTTTTAGAGTAGAGTGAGACAGTGTCAGATTGACTTCGAAGTCCCCTTCTCTGTTTTTGGAAAATCACTATAAATTGTATAAAAATTGTTATGAGACAAAATTTATAAGCTTAGACTCCTTGATGAGTCTAGTTTCGAATAAAATAGGTGAGGACATATTTGGAACTCTGTACAAGGAGAAATTCGGTTCGTAGTATAGAGTGGTCAGTTTAATCAAGCAGTGAAATAGGGAAACTTTAAGAAAATTCTGGTATTGATTGACCAAACCAAAAATTATGAAAATTTTATGGATTAAAGATAAATGAGTCTATTTTCATGCAAAATTTACAGCACTACATTTGGAGTTTTGTAGCTCCATTTATGAGTGAATTATTGAATGCTGCTCAGAAAATCAGGTTGTTGTGACTTGTGATATGTATGTGAAATGCTCAAATGTGCATGTGTGTTTGCAATGAGAAGAATATGCATGTATGATTTGACTATGACTGAAAATGATTCATTGAGGTGCTTGAATAAGGATTAATAGAGTTAAATGTTTTATTTAGCTCAAGAGCATAGAGGGACGAGTTCGGATAAAGGGAAGGCTAAAGTGGTCGAATAGCCAACTTGTAATTCCTCGTGAAAGTTCAAGGTAAGTTTTGAGTAATCGAATTTGGTATTTAAGTTAAAATGCCATGACATACATGCTGATATTTGAACGATGTCCTATTGAGAAAGACACCTTATTTATGTTTGCTATATAGCCGAATGGCTCATAGAGAAAAAGAACCGAAATGAGATTTGAAATGCATTGCTCATGTATGTTTGATTTTTGGACCGAAAGTCTAGAAAAGAACAGTATACGTGTATAAGTTTGAATTATATGTACATTTATGATATAAAGTCAAGAAGCATGTTATATGTTGTATGCACATGAATTGATTGAATTGCAAGTGAAATCTTGCTATGTGAAACTTGGCTACATGCGAATATATATATATGTATGAGAAATTGTGATGCGAATCCGGGTTAAGACCCGAAGGCTATATACAGAGATGATGTCCGGGTTAAGACCCGAAGGCTATATGCAGAGATGATGTCCGGGTTAAGACCCGAAGGCTATATGCAGAGATGATGTCCGGGTTAAGACCCAAAGGCTATATGCGGAGATTATATCCGGGAAAAGACCCGATGGCTATGTATAGAGTTTACCCGAGCTAAAGATCTCGATGATGATGAGAATAAAGCCTAAGACTAATGGTCTTCAAGGTAACGATCGCTAATGAATTGCGCTGAAAGTGTTAAGTTATACAGGTATGTACCCTTGGCTTATATGCAAGCTGGATTTTGGACCGAATACTAAGGTCATTATGTGATTTCATATGTGTTCATGAAATGAGATTATTAACATGATCAAAGTACAATTGGCCTATGTGAAATGTTATGTGAATTTTTGTGACATGTATATGTTTATGTGAACTTACTATGAGTGAAAGCTATCCATTTCCGTATGTGACGTGAATGTATATATTTGGAAAAAGGGTGACTTACCCAAAGGAAGAGGGAAACTAAGATACGAATAACTATGTTAGAATTTAATGCTTTATCTGTGACATTGTTTAAAACTTACTAAGCATTGTAATGCTTACTCCGTTTCCCTTGTTTCCTCTATTTTATAGATCTCATTTTGGAAGCTACGGACTCGGGGATTGAAGCCTTAATCACCTACATTATCGCTGTTATTTTGGTACTTTTGATGGTTATTTTGGGTCAATGGCATGTATAGGCTAATCTCCTTTTGTTGATTCAAACTACATTTTGAGTTGTAACTATTCTAGCCATGCGAAAATGGCTTGCTTAGTCTTTGTGTTGAATATATGTGTGGATGATACTTGTATGGTTTAATGTTGTGGCATGCTATTTAGTTAGTACCCCATATGCAAAGAGTTGCTAATAGGGAGTTCGGTCAATGAAAGGTTTAATTCGGCCAAGTTGTTAGTAGCCACATGGTAGAAATATACTAGCATGATATGTTTACGAAACTCTTTTAATGAGATATGACGTACCGTCCGAACTAAATTGCAAGTGTTATACATTCGCGTTTTGAACTAAATAAATCTATGTCTAGTATGTAACTATGAACCTCGGTAGGCTGTATTTAGATTTGTAATACCTTATACCCTATTCCGGCGATGGATAAGGGTGTAGGGTGTTACATTTAACATAATATCTAACTTCATATTCTATCATAGAACATCAAAATAAACACATTTCACCTATGAGTATTTTTCCAAATATGAACCCTAGGTGAAATTATTGCTAGAATAAGCTAATTCAAGTTATTGGGACTCCAAAAACGTAAAGAACATTAAAAACAGGGCTTGGAATCACTTACTATGAGCTTGAGAAGTTGAAGAAACCCTAGCTATGGTGTCCTTTAGAGTTTCGGCCTACTTGGTGAAGATGGACAACATTTTGCCATTTTTTCCCTTTTTAATATTTTAATTACCAAATGACTAAAATGCTCTTCATTAAAACTTTGGTTATTTTTATCTATGTATGTCCTTTTTTGTCCATAGAAACCAAATGGTATAATTACCATTTAAGGACTCTAATTCAATTATGCTTTTCAATTTAATCCTTTCCTATCTAAAACTCATATTTATCAACTTTTTCAAGCAAGCCCTAATAGGCAAATTAGACATGTAATTCATAAAATTTTCCATCGATACTCTAACACATGCATCTAGTCAATCGGTAAATTATAAAAATTAATCAGAATATTTTTTTCTATTTCAGATTCGTGGTTTTGCAACCATTGTTCCGTTTAGGCTCTATTTTGGGATGTTACAGTGTCTTGTGCCTGTGTAAGGCACACTGCTTATTCACACGAGCGTGTGACCTCTTTTCGAAAATTTTCTGAAGTATTCTCAAAGTTTCCAAATGTTACTGTTTTAGTCTCGAATGTATGTTGTAAGCTTTGTATGCTCAAATTAAGCATGTTATAAGTATGAATGTTTGATAAGTTTTGAAATAATATGATACTTGCTAAATGTTTGGTGAATTACTATTCTGATTTGGGTTGAAAGTCTGGTAATGCCTCTTAACCTATTATAAGGATGGTTACATGTTAGGGGTGTTACATTTCATTGGTATCAGAGCTATGATTTAGTCAATCCTAGGACTACCATAGCGTATGTAGTCTAGTTATACATGCCATATATAGACTGCGATACTGTGATATCTCTTGATAGATTCTGATTTATGTTTTATATAGTAAATGGACCTAAATCGAGTTATAGCTGATGATGTAGAAAGTAATACACCAGCTCTCGCTTAAAGGACTGTGCCGTCTGAATCTAGTCCCGCTACCGATAGTCAGGGAGAAGCTAAGCAAGCTTTCTTCCAAATGATGAGTGAATGGTTTACTGAATTTGTTCGAGCAAACCTGGCTATTCAACAATGAGAAAGAGTTACATGGGATTTCTTCCAAATAGAATTTTGAAAGAAATATATCAGTCAATGGTTCGTCGAATAGAAACAAAAAGAATTTCTTGAATTGAAATAGAACCATATGACGATAACTAAATACAAGAGAGAGTTTGTCAGACTCAGCAAATATGCTTGTGAATGTGTTTTCACTGAAGCTATAATGTGTAAAAGATTCGAGGACGGGTTGAATGAAGATATCTGATTATTAATCAAAAATCTTGAGTTGAAAGAGTTTGTTGTCTTGGTTGATAGGGCTTGTAAAGCTAAAGAACTTGGCAAAGATAAAAGAAAAGCTGATTTTGAAGCAAGAGATTCTAGAAAGAGATTCACGCGTAAATTGCATCAGTCTGGATTGAAGAAATCTAAAGATTATCACCATCATTCAACTGCTTCTGTAAAATATCTATTAAGGATAGAGATGCTAGACAGTTCAGCCCGAGACCCCAAACAACATCTGTTGCCAGTGTGGGTAGCGTGAGAAATGTGGGATCTAAATGTAAACATTGTAATAGGAAGCATTATGGTGAATGTCGAATGAAAAGTGGGGCATGTTTCAGATGCAAATCATTGGATCATTATCTACAAGACTGTCCAGGGAAACCTACAGCTGAAAGAGAGCATTTCGTAAAAGTGAGCAATACAGTTACTAGAGGGAGACCACCCCGAAGTATTGGAAATCTGAGTGGTAACCATAGTACTGCACAAGACTCAAATGTGAGATCAAAGACACGAGCACCTGCTCGAGCATATGCTACTCGTGTACGTAAGGAAATATCGTCACCTGATGTTATTACCGGTACTTTTTCTCTTTATAACACTGGTATTATTGCATTGATAGATCCTGGATCAACCTATTCATATATCTGTATGAATTTGTGTTTAAAAAGAGTTTACATGTTGAGTCTACAGAGTTTTTAGTGAAAGTATCGAATCCGTTAGGCAAGTCTGTATTAGATAATAAAATTTTCAAGAAATGTCATTTGATGACTCGGGGTTACTGTTTTTCAACTGACTTGATGCTTTTACCATTCAATGAGTTTGATGTGATACTGGGTATAGATTGGCTGACTATGCATGACGCAGTTATGAATTGTAGACGAAAGATCATAGAATTGAAATGTCAGAATGGTGAAATTCTTCGGATTGAATCTAATGATTCGAATGAATTACCAGTTGTGATATCATTCATACGAGCTCAGAAATGTGTGAAAAAAAGGGTAGTGAAGTGTTTCTTGTGTAGGTACTTAGACTAAAGTGGTAGAATTGAAGATTGAATCTATACTAGTCATTTGTGAGTTTCCAAATGTATTTCTAGAAGAATTACCAAGATTACCGCTGATTAGAGAGGTTGAATTTGGTATTGAGTTGTTATCAGGCACAACACTGATATGGATAGCTCCATACAGAATGGCACCGATTGAATTGAAAGAGATAAAAGCACAGTTACAGGAGTTAATAGATAGAGGATTTGCACGACCAAGTTATTTTCCTTGGGGTGCACGGGTATTACTTGTAACGAAGAAAGACGGGTCAATGAGAATGTGTATTGATTACAGGTAACTAAATAAAGTAACGATAAAGAACACATATCCCTTACCACAGATTGACAATTTATTTGATCAGTTGAAAGGAGCTACAATATTTTTAAAGATCGATTTGAGATCAGGCTACTATCAGTTGTGAGTTAAAGACTTAGATATATCAAAGACTGCTTTTAGAACACGGTATGGTCACTATGAATTTTTATTTATGCCATTTGGTTTAACTAACACTCATGCGGTGTTTATGGATTTGATGAATTGTATATCTATACCGTGTTTAGATAGATTTGTTGTTGTGTTTATTGACGACATTCTGATCTATTCTCGTGATAAGATAGAGCATACCAAACATTTGAGAATCATGTTACAGACTTTAAGAGATAAGCAGTTATATGCTAAATTTAGCAAATGTGAGTTTGGGCTTCGAGAAGTTGGATTTTTGGGTCATATTGTTTCAGCGGAAGGTGTTAAAGTTGATCTAAGAAAAATATCCATAATTATAGAATGTATCTGAGATTAGAAGTTTTCTAAGATTAGCGGGCTATTATCGAAGATTTGTGAAAGGATTTTGTAACACCCCAAACCCAGCCCAGATGTTATGGCCAGATCTGGTGTGTCACATGGATGATTGACTAAGCTTTTTATCTTCTTTTATTAAAACACAATATTGT
Organism: Gossypium stocksii; assembly: GCA_020496765.1. Lineage (NCBI taxonomy): Eukaryota > Viridiplantae > Streptophyta > Magnoliopsida > Malvales > Malvaceae > Gossypium > Gossypium stocksii. Next base: position 77,001,109 of record CM035629.1, read on the forward strand.
TTGTAGTTAAATCGTGTTCAAAAGTTTATAACTAAGAATCATTTTCAGCTTTAAAACCATAGTTATTATTGAGTAAAATTCCAGTTTTAGTGAATCTCGTTATTGTGTTATGGATGTTAAGTTATTCAATCGATACGTATCGCATGTTTTGAAAACATTTGATTAAGTTTGGGAAAACCCATATAAACTAGCCTACTGTTGTAGAAATACGTAATAAAGAAAACAAAACCAAACATCCGAGTGGCCTTATTACAACTTAAACCTGAAATTTAAAATAAAAATAAAATAAATTTATATAACCCAGAAATATGATTCACGTGGCCACCCCGAATCCCTCACAGCTCCAAGTCCTCTATGGTTGGGGCTAACCTGCATGGATGGAAAATAGAGGGTGAGTTTGTGGAAACTCAGTGTGTAAACTAACCTAACCAGTGTCAGAGACCAGTCCAAGCTCAGTTTGGGCCGAAGCCCTATTCAGATACAGATTAAACTGGGCCTTGGCCCTTTTTAGAAAACAGTGTAGCCCTTGGGCATATTACAGAAACAGATCAGTGGATATATATATGCATGTATGCAAAGCCCAAGCCTAGTCCAGCCCTACACACCACCCGTACCAGCCCTACACACCATGTGGGGAACAACTCAACCCATCCAGCCCTACACACCACAGTCGCAGCAGAGCTGCTAATACAGATATCATGGCCAAGCCACCCGAACAGTAATACAAGGCAGAGCATCTGAGTAGATCACATGGCATTGCCACTTTTAGCACTTTCTCCGTATCAATAACCCAACCCCATACAAATCAGAATATAACATGACATGGCATACAAAATTTTAGATAAAGTAACATGCAAATCAGTCAACCTTTCTCTAGGGGTAAAATTGACACTTAGCATCTAGGGGTAAAATGGTAATTTTCACCCTTCAGGGGTATTTTCGTAAGTTTTCTATGTCTCTAAGTATCATGCTTAATACGACATTTTAACAGATCTAACGTTGCTCTGAGTGACTCAAGTAGTCCACTCATTCATACAATGCCATCGGGCCCTAAAACCCCTAATGGGCCCGAGGGAGCCCACAAGGTACTGTGGCCCGCTAAGTCTACATCTTACACATATTTTTGCAGAACTACTATCTAGTTTACCAAAAAATACTTACCGCACACTTATACCCATATGGGCCCGTAAGCCCATTGGGCCCAAATTTGGCCCATCGAGGCCCAAAATAACCCATGTGCATGAAAATGCACATAGCAAACTTACCGTCCATTATTTCAAATTTCATGATTCCGTACCGACCCACGAGTGCTCGAACGCTTGTAAGCCCTCGAAATGTAGACATTTTGGCATTTTGGCTTTTCAGCTTTTGCCGATCTAATCTACTAAAGGGTGTCGATTACACACCTATTTGCATACTACGTCGAGACCCCTCAAATAATCAACCTCCATCAGTTTAATCACTATGTCAAACCATAATCCAATAGAAAATCAACACCATGATGACTTACATATTCCGCAACCACTATCTTATCACCATCATTTACCTTTGCCAAAATCTACCCCACAGATCTAGATCGCTTATCTATCTCTTATCCACTAACGCCCTTCACGAGATCAACCCTTAAGATCGACTATGGACACAAGCAGACAAAGAAAGAACTTGAATCGATTTTTGAAGAAGGATAAAGGCCGATTAGTATAAAAAAGGTTAGGGGTTTTGATTTTTTATTAATCATTTGCAAGAGAAAAAAAAAAGAAGGAGATCACTTACCCAAAAGTTCACTGGCTTACCTTGACAGAAGAGAGAATCCCCAATCACCAACCTAATCCCAGATCTATGGTAGATCTAAACAAAACGTGAGAGAAAGAGATGAATGGATGAAAAGAGTTGGAAGATTAACAAGGAAAAGAGGATGGGATTCGATTCTAAAAGTAAAGGTAGAAGAAGAAGAAGAAGTTATGGCGACAGAGAGATGAGAGTCTTGCAAGTTTTGGCTTTTCACACTAGATATGAGAAGGGTTCGGCTCAAAGAGAAATCTGCCAAGAAAAGATTTTAAACTTTAGGTTTTCGGCTTTTGAGACAATCAGCCAAGGAAGAAATAAGCAAGAGACTAACTGTTTTCGGTTTTGAAATAATCGGCCAAGGTGATTCTAGGTAAATCAATTTCTACTAATGAAGAAAAGAAGAAGGGAAAAAGAAGAAGCAGTGTAGTCGGCCAAAAGAAGCTCTAGGGGTTAGGGTTTTTGGCTTATGAAGAGAGAATAGAGGAGAGAAAAGATAGGGAAGAAATCAAATGCACAAATTTACCTATTTGTCAGTAAAGAAGGACCAAAACATATCCCGAAGGAATAGCAAATAGAAATTGGCGTAAGAGTATGCCCAAAGATCAATCACGAGATAGTTGTGATAACATACTTGATTTATCATGTTTATTAATATAAGGCTTTGCCATTATTATTTCAGTTTCATTTATGTGTGCATAAGTAAACTGTTTTATAATAATGTCCTAAGAATAATATGATTATTCTTAAAAGATCCTTAGTCAAGTATTATTGTTGGCTAGGACAATAATAATGCATTAAGACTAACATGTAGTTGATTGATGATAAAGGGTTGTCATTGATATGGAGTATCAGAATCAATGCATGAATATGTGTGTTAGAGAACAACATATTGGACTAGCCCGCTATGAGTATGTTTCTTGGATTATTATGTAATTGTCACAATATTACTCATAGTGATTAATATGTATATGATCCTCATACTTGAGATCATCATCATTCCAACATCGTGAGTTGTATATTTTTATATAGTCAAACGAACACCGTAATTGGTTGTTCTATTAAGACTAATGTTGGATATACCACAATCTATGTAGAGGGATATGGTTGATCAATATAGGATAAGTCTCTCCTACATAATAGGAGTAATATCTCAGGCCACTTGATTGTGTGAGACTAGAAATGCATGGCCATGCTCAAATAAGTTGATATGAGATGTCATACTTATTTGTATATCATAGTCTACTCAAGGTATCAAGAAACATGGGATGGACTATGCAAGTGTGACTGTTCCATGACTTGTGTCCATTCCAAAGATATAGGACTTAAGGATTAATGCATGAAAAGTTAATCATAAAAGGTTATGTCAAATCATGACTTCTTGTAACTTAGGTAGCAATGATGCATTGCTAGATGCCACTCATTGTTTGTAACATTAGAATAGTTCTAATATTACTACTAACGTTACAAGAACCTATAGGGTCACACCCTACGATTGAAATGAACGGAGTAAAACATAGTTGGTATTGTGTCTGGTTGTCACATGAATTAAATTAATTATGGAATTAATTTAATTGGGCAATCAACCTATTGAACATGCTATATGTACAAGGATGTTGTACACATAATCAGAACATAATTTTTCTAATATATGAATTTGGTTCATATATATATAAAATTAAATAAATATAGTTTACCGAAATCTTTATTATAATTAACGTAATTATAATTTTCGGTTAAATGTTATTATATTTATTTTAATGATGACTATTATGATTTGGATTATATATGGCAATAATAATTCATTACGAATATATACCAATTAATACAGAGTTATATATAGCAAGGGTAAAAAAAACCTAAAGAGCTAAAAATATATAGGCAATCCCGAAACTATGTTAAAGGGTCTAGCAGCCGTCAAAATAATATAATCTCTGAAAGTAGTTTTCTGGGATATTACCGTTCGTTGTCAATTGGGTGGACTACGTAGAGGCTGACATCGGTAAAGGTTGCGGCTTGGTTCGATAGTGCTTCAGGATTCTCGTTGCCTTAGCGTCGCTGTCTACTCAGATTGAAGTTTCGGTAATTTCGAAACCTTTATCACCCCGATTCGTTCCTTACACATGGATCCATGGTATGGATCACCGGAAAAATTTTATTATTCTAATTTTCCGCTGCGCCTTGGAGGCACCGGTGTTCCTTCAATTGGCACACTCTCTTCACCTCAACTGCCGAAACCAAGACCCAAAAGATCCCAAAAAGAATTCAGCATACACCCTAATTGCTGAAATACACTACCCTTAGCCCCTTAGCCGAATATGCCCTCCAAGCACTCCCACAATCGGCCAACTCTTGCTCCTCACCCAACTCCTAAATTTTCTCCTCTTATCGCTCCTTAATCTAATCCCATGAACAGTTAAAACTCCTTCCTTCAGAATTTACTCGGAGTCCACCTCTTACAATGCACATGTAATAAAAATAAAACAACACTTTGCTCACCAAGGGATTCGAACCTCCACTCCTTCACAAGCTTCCACACACCAATCCTATGCTCTAAGTGACGCCACCTTGCCACTTTTCCATAGGCTTCCTTGTGCCTTAAATCCCCAACATTAATTTAAAAGCCCACTAAGCGTAAGCCCATTCTCACCTAAGCTAGAATTTAAAATTTTGCCTGACTTTAGACTTAAACTTAGGCCTTCTAAAGGTCCACTAAATACACCAATCACATCAATATAGCACATCCAGCCATGCAAAAATAAATCCAAGTAGAAATTTAAAAACCCTAAAAATTGGGGCGTTACAGATTTTCAATGATTACAGTATTGTTAAATCGATTACTTCAAAAGGATGTGAAATTTAAGTCGTCAGAAAAGTGTCAACAGAGCTTTGAACGGTTGAAAGCACTGCTAACTGAAGCACCGATTTTAGTTCAACCTGAATTGGGTAAAGAGTTTGTGATTTATAGTGATGCATCATTATAAAGACTGTGTTGTGTATTGATACAAGATGGAAAATTTATAGCTTATGCTTCTTGATAGTTAAAACCACACGAGAAGAATTATCTGACACACAACCTTGAATTAGCTGTAAATGTATTCGCATTGAAGATTTGGCGACACTATCTATACGATGAGAAATGTCGAATATTTACATATCACAAAAGCCTAAAATATTTAATGTCATAAAGAGATTTAAATCTGCAACAACGAAGATAGCTTGAACTATTGAAGGATTACGAGTTTGTGATTGATTATCATCCAGGAAAAGCTAACGTTGTAGCTGATGCTTTGAGCTGAAAGTCCTTATTTACTCTACGAGCAATGAATACTCAAATGATGATATGTGATGATGGGTTAATTTTAGCTGAATTACAAGCTAAACCTATTTTTCTTCAACAAATCAGCGAAGCTCAGAAAGATGACTGCGAGGTGCAAGCTAAATGAATTCAATGTAAGTCTAATTCTGATTCAGAATTTCACATTGGAATGGATGATTGTTTAATGTTCTGGAATAGAATTTGTGTACCGAAAGATACTGAACTTATTCAGAAAGTTTTGCACGAGGCACACAGTAGTCGCTTTTCTCCCTGGTAGCACCAAAATGTATAACGATTTGAAATAGTTGTATTGGTGGTTAGGAATGAAACGAGATATATCAAAGTTTGTATTGACATGTTTGATCTGTCAACAAGTAAAAGCCAACATCAAGTACTGTCAGGTTTATTACAGCCGGTGATGATTTCGAAATGGAAATGGGATAGATTTACAATGGATTTCATATCGGGATTGCCCCTAACTCTGAAAAAGAAAAATGCAATATGGGTTATCATTGATTGACTAACAAAATATGATCATTTCATGCCGGTATGTACAGACTACTCTCTATATTAACTAGCTGAATTGTATTTGTCTGAGACTGTATAATTACATGGTATACCACTGTGTATAATTTTTGATAGAGAACTAAGATTTACGTCACAATTCTAGAAGAAATTACAAGAAGCTCTAGGAACAAAATTGAATTTTAGTACTGCTTTTCATCCCCAGATTGATGGTTAGTCTAAGAGGGTCGTACAGATACTTGAAAATAAGTTGCATTGTTGTATTCTCGAGTTTGAAGGTAGCTTAGAGCAATACTTGCCTTTGATTGAATTTGCGTATAATAACAGTTTACAGACGAGCTTGAAGATGGCACCATATGAAGTTCTATATAGTGGTAAATGTTGAACACTATTATATTGGACTGAATTGAGTGAGAAAAAGATTCACAGGGTTGAGTTGATCAAAGAAACAAAGGAATAAGAGAACGTATTTTATGAGAGTTTAAAAGTAGCTTTAGATCGACAAAAATCTTGTGTGGATTTGAAACGTAAAGAAATAGAGTTTTAGGTCAGAGATCAAGCATTCTTAAAAGTGTCACCGTGGAAGAAATTCTCCGTTTCGATTGCAAAGGAAAGTTAATTCCGCGATACATTGGACCGTATGAAATTGTTGAAAGAATAAGGCCCGTAGCATATCGATTATCATTACCGTCTGAGCTTGAAAAGATACATAATGTCTTTCACATTTCATTGCTACATCGATACCAATTCGATCAATCACATGTGATCTCTCCGGTTGATGTGGAATTACAGTCTGAATTGTCATATAACGAAAAACCGATCAGAATTTTGGCTCGAGAAATTAAAGAATTGAGAAATAAACGTATAGCACTTTTGAAGGTTCTTTGGCATAAACATAGGATAGAGGAAGCTACGTGGGAACCCGAGGAAGCTATGCTAAAACAGTATCGTAACCTTTTTATCGGTAAGATTTTTAGGGATGAAAATCCCCAAAAGGGGGAAAGTTGTAACAACCCATTTTTGAGTCAGATCGAAACAATGGTTTTGGGACCACAGAATCAAGTAAAAATATTTATTTTATTATTTTAATGAGTTTTACAACATGATAGAATGATAGTATAAAAGTTTCGTTAAGAAATTTTACCATTTAAAGGGTTAATTCGGTAAAAAGGACTAAAACGCGTAAAGTGTAAAAATAGAATTCTATTTGGTAAAAGTGTTATATGGCTATGAAATTAGATAGTAAGGGTGCTTAAATGGTAATTATACCCTTACTAATATTAGTGGGCATTTATGTCCATAGTTTGAATGATTTTCATGGTTTAAATAAAAGGTTAATTTAGTAAAATGAGAAATAATAAAAGTAAAATGTCATAAAACAAATGTGTCATCTTCCTTAACCTTATTTTCCATTGAAAATTACCAAAGAAATCAGCCATGGTTAGGGTTCCATTTGGCCAAGCTTAAATTTTTTATTAAGGTACGGTTCTTGCTCGGTTTTAAATGATTTCTACGTTTTTAAAGTCGTTGCAGCTTAATCTAGCTAACTCATATCTCAGTTTTTGAAACTGTTATAGATTTTGAAAGATTCCATTTGTTGAATGTTTGGTTGTTTAGATGATTTATAATAGATTATTAAAGTTTGAAGCTAGATTAACAAGTTTATAAAGTGATTTTTGATGAAATTGAGAGTTAGGATTAAATTGAGAAATGTTGAAATGTTGTGGGTAAAAGTATGAATAAAATGAAAATATGGGGTATTTATAGTATGGGACAAATTCGGCTATACATGGGTTAAGGCCTAATTGCATTAATTTGCCATTTTATGTGTTATGGACTAAATTGCAAAGTAGTCAAAGTATAAGGGCAAATGTATCATTTACCAAATACATGAATTATGGACTAAAGTGAATTGAATAATTACTAAAGGTACTGTATTTGACATTATATAGATCAAGATAAACAAATACTGGAACTAGATTAGGGGAAACGAAAAGTAGACGAGTAATCGAAAGTTTATCCAAGCTATACCAGCTAAGTTTGTATAACTAGAATCGAACCTTTAAATATTTGTACTCAATTGTATTGAATACTTGTGAGTTGAAAAATTGACATATATGTGATCATTGGATGCTTTAATGATGGAATTAAATAATATCGAGACCCGTTTGAACTTTAGAAAAATCGTAGGATACGAGTGACATGTCACTAGGGTTACCGTTTTGGTTGAGCTCCTGCATTTGTTGTAGACTCACCTGAGCTCGTATGAGCTTACCGATTTAGCTCTTCAGGGTTTACTATTTTAGCTCTTCGAAGCTTACTGTTCAGCTTGGTAGAGCTTACCGTTTACCAACTCAGAAGGAGCTTATCGATCATGGCTCGAAAGAGCGAGAATGATGATGAATTAACGGATTACCGATTTAAACACTTAGTGTGCATCACCCGAGTATCCCTCAATATTTCATTAGGTTCAACGGGCATTATGTCGATACGGATTATAGAAATGAAATGTGATATGAGTTATATGAATTATAGAGATGAAATGTGACATGATTTATGTGGAATGTATAGTTGAAATGTGAGATGAATTGGGTGTTATATGAACATTTCATGCTTGGTTTCATCCTTTTGAATGGATGTTTATATAGTAGCTAAGTGACTAACTTGTTAATCGATGTTTGTGAATAGGCATTTTGGCAAATGATTCAAATTTAAATTATTTAATTGCCTGATGTCATATTGGTAAGCTTTAATTCTATATTATACGGGTTTACTAAGCTATAATGCTTACTCCGTTTATTTTTCTATGCTTTATAGATTTCGGCAGCCTACTCGATTCGGATGAAGCTGGAGATTTGCATCACACTATCTAGTCCACTCTTCGGCATTTTTGGAACCCAAGGAAATTGTGTAAATATGGCACGTATAGGTTAGTTTATAAGTTGAAATGTATGGCTACTTAAGTTAATGATTTTGGTACAAGCTTTGGTATATGACTAAACTATGTGATATGGCTTAGGTTGGCGAATGGTTGGTTTGATATAAATGCTTCATATGGTATATCTATATTGAGGTAAATGTGATGAATGATGCTTGGTATTTCATAATGTTGGTTTGGATGTTGTGAATTGTAGATTTATTATATGGATGCATTAAGGTATATAGAATATGTCATTTTGGTATGCGTGTTTGGTTGTATAATGATGTTGAATTGAGAAAAGAAATTGTTAGTTATGGAATGGTTTATAATGTGTATTGAATTGGTTATTTGGCTGCCTATTTTAAATGTGGTTTTGGTATCACATGATTGATTGTAGGTACATGGATGTTGGTGTGAAAATTGGCTTAAACCAAGCCTATTTTTGTGCCACATGGTTTGAGCACACGGGTGTGTGTCTCAATCGTGTGACCCCTGCACCTTAGATAAATAAGTCAGAGAGTTTCACGGGATAGACACACGGGCGTGTGACTAGCCGTGTGACCAAAACAGTAAGCTCCCTAATTTCACACGGCCAGGCACACGGGCGTGTCTGGTGGCCTTGTGGACAAATCATATGTATGCTCTACTTTCCTACGGCCTAGACACATGGGCGTCTCTGGTGACCGTGTGAGGCACACGGCCTGTTTACACAGGTATGTGACCTCTATTCGAAAATTTTCTTAAGTTTTCTCAAAGTTTCCAAATGTTACCGTTTTAGTCCCGAATGTATGTTGTAAGTTTTGTATGCTCAAATTAAGCATGTTATAGGTATGAATGGCTGATAAGTACTAAAATAAGATGATATTTGCTAAATTTTTGATGAATTACTTTTCTAATTTGGGTTGAAAGTATGGTAATGCCTCTTAACCTATTCCAGCGACGGTTATGGGTTAAGGGTGTTACACAACCTTAGGCAAGTTGCTCCAAATTCGCCTAAATCAACATAACTCACGCAAAATGAGAATTCTCATAGCATTTCTCTAAGGGACCAAATTATAAAACAGAAGTAAATTGAACACAAAAGAAAGCTTGAAAGAATAGAAAAGAAATGTTGACCAGGTGTTTGAGTAAATGCTCTCAATATATTCTTTACTTCAAAGAATATGATAGAATCGATGATTACAAATGAGGAGAGGCACCCTATTTATATTTGAGCTCCCCAAGTTCAACAATACACAACTAGCTTTACATTGATAGGCGAGATTGAAACATATCTACAATTAAGTGATTTACATAATCCTAGAGATTATGAAACCAAATCTTATCTTATTATGAATCTTCTAAGATTCCTTTCCCTATTTACCAATGAATCCCTGATTTTCCATATGTGCTTTGCTAGGCCACCAAGGCTTCAAGCAAATCGGCTTCGCCACTTGTTTTTTGAATTGGGTAAGTTCCAAATGAGGCCCATTAAATAGATTGACATCTGTGGTGAAACACCCCTTACCCGTACCGGATACCTGGATAGGGTTCGAGGTATTACCGTACTTACACTCACTTAAACATAAAAAGTCGAGTCATAAAAGTTGCATCCAATTTAAAACTTTTCAAATGTAACACCTCAAACCCGACTTAAACGTTACAGCCGGATCTGGCATGTCACATCGAAGTGTTCTTCGAAAATGTAATTGTTGGTAAAAACCCGTTTCCAAGTAAAAAACCCTTTTATTACTTTTAAACAAAATATCTCATCAAAATGTTTGTCATGTTTGTTACATTTGATTTCTCAATTTGTTTTATTCCACGAACGCATGTTTTTGAAAACTGTTATTATTTTGAAAACTCATCATTTCCTAACTAGCAGTTTTAAGTAAATAATCAAAAGCCCAATTAAAAATTAATTCCCATAAATGGCCTTATTACAGAAACAAAACCCCAAAACATAAGTAAAGGTATAAACAAAACCAAATGTACAAATATCTGCAGTTGTGTGGCCACCTCTGAGTCTCTCGCAGCACCAAACCGCCTAAGGCTGGGGATTACCTATACAGTTAAAAGAAAAGGGTGAGTTTGTGAAAACTCAGTGTATGATCCCTTAACAGTCAGTCAGTAAATAGTATATGGGACAGTCTAGGCCGAAGCCCTATTCAGAAGTAATACAGTGTGGCCTTAGCCCAATACAATATCAATATGGGCTTTAGCCCGATATAGTATCAATGTGGGCCTTAGCCCGATATCGTAACAGTACGGTGAAATCATGCAAAAGTGCAACCCACCCCAATCCAACCAACACACCTCACTCCGTACCACCAACGCACCATGTGGGGATAAAATCAACCCACCCTGTAACGCCCCTAACCCGTATCCGTCACCGGAGGGTTAGGAGGCATTACAAGACAAACACCCAGTTTAAGAATTCCATACACATAAAAATTCGATTTGAACACTTGAGGATAATAATAGTCTAACAATAATTAAAGATATTAACAGATGTATAAACATTTATTAATTCAATCTGATCTCAACCTTCATAAAACCGAACATAGGAGCATGCATGTCCAATAAAATTTTGAAACCATTTAACGTATCTATTACCTAATACTATTCATATGGTAATAATACCAAAGCTCATCCAATTTCACCAATTCATCCACAAAGCCGAATGTGTAAGTACCTATATATACATGTCATCCAATAAGTATCAATTGACAAGATATTTCAAGTTTTTAAAATAATTACTACATGCTCTCATGAATAAGAATCATCTATGCAACCTATAGCCCATTCGGTTCTATTCATGTTTCCATATCCATATTACTAAGTTTAAATTATAAATTCTCATATGCACCATTCAATTCATATACACTACTGAATGCACACTCTCATTCTGAACTTTCCACCTTTAAACACATTGTTCTCATTCAACCCAAACATGCTTTTCTAACATAAATCCCAAAATGCACTATATATCAAGCATTTACAACGGAACGCACATAGCTTTCACATTCATCTATGACCAATATTATCAAGCTTAAAATCCATATTCAAATAAAAGGTAACATAGCAAGCCATTTTCGCATGGCTATACATATATACATCATCAAAATGATACCTATTTATCATCAAAAGTCAAGCCTATACATGCCATCTTCAAAGTTTACCCACTAAGTACCGAATGAGCTTTGATAGTGTGAATGACAACGATCTTGAGATTCCCGAGGCTGTAGCTAACGAACGAGATCTATAAAATAGAGTAAGCATTTCTATGCTTAGTAAATTTTTAAGCAATGAAATCATTTAAATTCATTGTATAGCAATCATAGTACTTAACATCTTCTCTTGGCCGAATCTAACATGACTAAATATACTACCATTCCCGTACATGGCATTTAAACTTTCCCTAAATATAACTTCATAGCACATAAATAACTTCATTTATATCCATCTAAAATCAACCCTTGGTTGAATGCATACAATTTGATTACAAAGCTAAATTTATGTTCATTCACATACTCACATATTCATATAACTTCACACTTCAACCGAATATACTCACATAATCATTGCCAATTTTAAGATATATCCACTTGAACCGAGATTCATGTATCATGAATAGGTCCTAGAATTTCATACAACCTTAAATAGTGGTCAAGGCATCTCCATTCAAATGAGTATTCACAATTTATAACGAGTCTAATTCACAACGAGTATGTGGTACATACCTGACTAATTTAAGGTAATGAGCACATTTGTTTGGGGATTATTATGACATACATCATATAATTCTTGCACGAATGCCTGCGGGATTTTAACCCGGATATAACACCAGTACGAAGGCCCTTTGGGACTAAGCCCGGATATAACACTGGTACGAATGCCCCTCGAGACTAAGTCCAGATATAACACCGGCACAAATGCCCTTCGGGACTAAACTTGGATATAACACCGGCACAAATGCCCTTCGGGACTAAGCCCGGATATAACACTGGCACAAATGCCCTTCGGGTCTAAGCCCGGATATAACACTGAACCTTTATGCACATTTATGCATCAAGTATACCTTTCATAATTCCATCACATTGGAATTTCATTTGTTTCATTCGCATATCAGCACATAGTATAACACTTTCATTTAACATTTGGTTTATAGGCATATACAAAGATCACACATCCATTTAATTATCGTAGCTTATTTTACTAATGAGCATTCGGCTGTTTGCCATATTCACTACTTATTTCACAATAATCACATTCAAACCATGTCAATAGGCCATAACTTATCAATTACATGAACATATATATATATATCATGTTTTCATCAAATCATATGCTAGGTTTCATTGCTCAAAACTTACCTCGAATTTTTCTGAATAACTGCGGGTCAGCTATTCCATCACTTTAGCTTTTCCCTTATCTGATGTTGTCCCTCTATGCTATTTAGCTTAATTTGAACAAACTTTATCTCATTAAAATTCCTATATCAGATCGCTTATGGCCATATATATCAAAACTCAACAAGCATTCATTCTAAAACTTTAATTCCATAATGTCGAGTGCCGTTATTTACTAACCACACACATTCATATGCATTAACATTCATCCATGTACAACCTATAATTCATTTGGCCATTCATCATTCAAGGCCACAGAAATTTCATGTCAAATTTCCTTAGTTGAATACATATACCAGCACGTAATGCACATTAACATTTCGTTTTAACAACTCACAGTTCAATTTCATCCTTAATTTCTCTCATAACTGTTTCATAAAAATTCAACAAGAAATACATCAAATTTCTTAGCAAATTCCCAAATTTCAAATTCGGCAATCATGAGTAAAATTTACTCACACATTAGTTATTTCTAAACTATCATTGAATCCACATGAAAACACATATAATTTAGCTTAAGCATCCACTAAACTCCCTTACTTAACCAAACATGAAAAGAAAACATATCTATTCCCCACTTCCCTATATAAGACCATATTCGGCAACCAAAAGAAAAATAACATAAGCACATAGTCGATTCTTAGTTCTCATAAAATCCATAAAACCATGAATTTAGCTAGCTTAATCACTCCTATTCTTCCATGCTCATTGTATTATAAAGAAAACAATTTATTCATCCACCTTTTAACATAGCTGAATGTAAGCTTCACCTAATCCTTAAAATTCCTTACAACCATCACTCCTTTCTTCCATTTAGCACTTAAATTTCATCCATTCAAGACTCCAATACTCAAATAACCGTGAATTATAAGTTTTTGCAAGATTTCTACCTTTCTCACAAGTTGCCGAATGCACCATGCTCATTTAATCTAGAATTTAAACCATGGGTTATAAACTACATGCCATTAACAACTAAATTTCATAACCAATTTAAAAGAATCATTTTACTTACCTTAAAAATCAAGTTCCTCCATTGCCGAAAGCTTTGGGAGTTTTTCTCTTCTCTTTTCTTTAATATTCGGCCAAACAAAGACATAAATAAAAATGAAGCTTTTTTTTTTTTTTACTTTCATAACATGCATTTTTTATTTATTCATTTACCATCATAACCCTTTTAATAATTATGCATCTCCACTAAGCCATGGACGAAAGTGTCCATGCAAATTATGCAGGGTCAATTTGCAACATAAGCCCTCTTTAATTTATGTAACATCTAAATTCGGCACTTACACAACAAGCCCTACTAAACTACCTTCTATGCAATTGAGTCAAAATTTCGAATTTAACCCACAATTTATAAAAAAATCAAATCACCAAATTTTTCCACACATATAATTCACATAATAAATCACAATTAAATCATATTTCTAAAAATTCATTTCTAACTCGGTTTAATGGTTACGAAACCACTTTTCGACTAGGGTCGAATTAGCGCTGTCACACACCCAGCCAACACACCAATATCGCAGCTGAGCTGCCAGTACAGTAAATGTGGCATAGCCACCAGTATCAGTAAATGTGGAAAAGCCACCACTAATAGTATGTCGCAGAGCCATCAGAACAGTATAAATGTGGCAGAGCCACCAGTAACAGTATAAATGTGGTAGAGCCACCAATACTTCCTCCGTAATAGTATCCCGATCCCATGCAGTATGACATGTCATAAATAATACGTGTGTAGTATTTCATGCTCAGTATCAGTCATAGTCATACCATAAATACAGTCAATCTACCTCTAGGAGTACAACGGTCATTTTTGACCATTAGGGGTAAAATAGTAATTTTACCGCTCAAGGGTATTTTGGTCACATATCGACCTCTTAGAAGGTTTACGGATGTCTACAACGACTTAGATAACCAAACTGGTCATAGTAGTGCCTTCGGACCCAAGGCCCATTGTCCGGCCCGTGTGGGTCCACACGCTTGTGTGGCCCATTTAGCCCAGATTCAATTACGGTTAAGCGAGCTACATAGACCACTTCAGAATTTGTCATATTTCATCGACTTCAACTGTTTGAGGCCCACAAGCCCATTGGGCCCATATGGCCCATTGTGGCCTAATAGTAGCCCAAGCCCACGAGAACGTTTATGGTGGCCTACGACCATGTTTTGTAGGCTCGTATTTCCATATGAGCACTCAAATGCTCGTGTGGCATCAACACCCAGCCTTTCGACTTTTCGACTTTTTGGCTTTTGCCGTCCTACAGTTACAGTGGGGTGTTTACACACCCGTTAGCGAAGTCGAGTGAACCGCTCATGAGCCCAAACCCTACATTCCAACAAGGCATATGTTAGCCTTGCAATCGTTAAAGTTCTCAATCATTAACTCCTCAAACTATCAATCATCACTAACCTTTATTGATAGCGACACAGCCTAATACCCTAACCCTTCTAACTAGAACCAATAGGTGCTCCTTGTCAATTATCTGCATAGTCACAAAGTTTATTAGATAAGATCATTTACCAGAGTATGGCTTATAACCTTAATACTAAAATCATAAGACAATCGGCCAATAAGCCATCTTACCTCAACAATCCAATTAATTGATGGTAGGAAAGCTTGAAAGCCTCAGCCTACTTGAGAAACCCTCCTACTCTTTGAGAGTTTTTGAAACCAAAGAATCCACGAATGGGAAAGGACAAAGAATCAGTAACCAGAGACCCAACATTCAGCTTAAACAGTGAAGAAAAAAACAAAAAGAATAGCACCAAGGCAAATGAAGTAAGGACTTACCCAAAATCGAATAATGGAAAAGGATGAATGATAGAACAATCGGCCAAAACACCCTTAACCACAAGGATATAATATTCGGTTTGTCAGCCCAAAGTGTGAGAGAATATGTAATAGCCCAGATTGGACCCTAGTCGGAATAGTGGTTTCGGGACCACAAATTCGAGTCTAAAAATATTCTAATATTATTTTCTGTGTCTGTGATATATGAATCTGCATCTGTGAAATTTCTATGATTTAATTTGTCTGATTCCATGCTTAATTATGAAAAAAGATCAAATTGCGTAAAATCCAAATTATGCAAGTCAATTTGAAAAGTGTTAAATTGACATGGCTTTTTAATTAGGAAGTCCTTGCATGTCAAATAGACCATTTATTATAGTGGTGGGCATAATTGGACATGGTTAGGTGAATATATGTCTTTAATGCATGGGGTAATATTGGAAATTTATTATTAAATGTTTTTTTTATAAATCAAAGCATAAAAATAGGCTATTATTCATGCATGAGTGCCGAAAATTCAAAGAAAAAGAAAGGAATTAAGCTCCCTAGGTTTCGTCTAGCAAAATACTTGATTAAGGTATGTTTTGAGCTTAGTTTTTGATAATTTCTACATATTTGTGATCGTTGCTTCAAAATCTTTCATGCCCGTGTCTCAACTTCTATTTTTGATGAAGATTATGAATAGTGACATTTATGTTATTTGAAGCTTTGTGATGAATTTGGTTGAATTATGATGGATAGGTATTGAATAAATATGTGTTGCCATGAAATTTTGATAAATTTGAGCTATGTGGGTTAAATTGTGAAATTTAAGTTTCAAGGGGATTAATTGGTGAAATAAAAGTGTTAAGAAGCCATGAATATTTGGTCAAGCTTGTATTTAGTTGAATTTTATAAATTTGATCTTTTTGTGAATTAGGGGCCAAAGTGTTAAAATGTGAAAATATGAGGACTAAAAATGTAAAATGCCTTAAATAAGTGTCTATGGATTGAATAGAATGAAATGGATAATGGAATGGCTGAATTTGGATTTATTTAGATCAAGAACCAAGGAAATCAGACTTAGATCGAGAGAAGTCCAAAATAGTTGAATAGTCGGCTCGAATTCGTTTAAATCCGTATGAGGTAAGGCAATATACAAGTATGTGTTATTTTGATGTATGTATAAATGCTTGAATTATAAACTGAATTGGATGGCCATGAGAGCTTGATATATATATATTTCCAATTAGTGAATGGTGAAATGATATCATGTAAGACCTCGTCTGGGACGTAGGCATTGATTTGAGAATTTCGTGTAAGACCACGTCTGGGATGTTGGCATCGATATCTGTTTTCGTGTCAGACCGTTTCTAGTACACTGGCATCGCATGAGTTTCGTGTAAGACCCTGTCTGGGACAGACGCATCGGTATTGAAAGACATGTAAGTCCACGTCAAGGACGTCGGCATTGTACGATGCTTCCATGTTCTATAATATCTCCGAATAAATTGAAGCGAAATTTTGAAATAGGAATGAATACATGTTCTTGATGTCTGATTCAGGTATGTCTGTTCTGTACTGAATTTCTATGAATGGAAAATAAATGTTGTGAACTATGGATATGAATGTATGAAATGGTTATCAATTGGTAATTATGAACTGCATATCCTTGTATTTGGCTTACTAAGCTCATTATAGCTTACTTTGTTTATTCTTTTAACTGTTTTACAGATATCATAGCTACTGTGGGCTCGAGGATAGTCAAGGATCGTCACCATACTATCGAGCTTGATTTTAGTACCTTTTGAATGTACAAAGTTTAAGTATGGCATGTATAGGCTAGAATGTCTATGTATTACGCTTGAGATATGTTTAGTTCTAATGCCATGAGAATTGCCTAGCAAATGTATGTTTGTGCTTAGTTTTGGTTTATGGCTTGTGATGTCAAATTGTGTAAGTTTATAATGGTTTTATAATCTAGTTTGTTTTTGGTCATCTTGAAACATGAAAATGTGAAGAAATGGTAAAATTTGGAGGTGGTATGAATGAGATATGTACTATGTGTTTAGTCATGAACTTTGTTGTGATATAGATATGCTTTGTGTGAGATTAGAATATTAATGGTTTGATCATGTGGAGGTATGATTAGGCATTCAAATTTAGTTGAAACTGTGATATTGTTGTGGCATGAATTGGCTTGTAGGGAATGACCCTTAGTGGGTGGAAAGTATGACTTAAACCAAGTCTGCTTAGTGCCACACGGCTATGGCACACGGGCGTGCCTTATGGCCGTGCTCGTTTTCCAGTATTTATGCAAAATATCACACGGCCAAGACCCACAGGCGTGTCATGTGGCCGTGGCAAAAAGTCAGTATGCTTGCTCCTTTTTGGCATGGCTTGGGTGCATGGGCGTGCCTAAGTCTCTTATGAGGTACACGGCCTGGTCACACGGACATGTGACCTCCTAAATTTGGAAAATTTTATATGTGTTCAGAAGTTCATGAATGTGTTTGGTTTAGTCCTAGTCCTATCTTAATGTATGTTTGAGGTATATAGGCTACCAAAAAGGGACTTTATGTTTGAATCTTGTTTTGATCTCTAAATTTTCTGTTCTGATTTATTTTGAATATCTGGTAATGCCCCTTCCTATTTCGGTGACGATCACGGGATAAGAGTGTTATAGAATAGGATGAATAGTGACTGACTTAGGGGAAAAACGAGAAAAGGGAAAGAACGATAAATGAAGAGAGAAGAAATGGAGCAGTATTTGGCCAAGGAAAAGAAAAACGTTGAGAGGTGAAGCAAGATGAATGAAGAGGGAATTTGATTAAGAGAAAAGAGGAACAAAAGTTCGTCCAAATGGAGAATTAAGATTGAGTGGAGAAAGAGATACAAGGTTCGACTTTTAGAAGGAAGTAAAGAAAATGCCCAAACAATTTGGTCACAGAGGTAGAGCACGAAATCCCAAGAGAAGAGAAAATAGAAAAGTTCGGCACTCAGGAAAAACAAATCTAGTTGTCACACTCCCAAAACTCAAAATTGACACCACGAATAATGCCTCAAAACTCTCAAATTGCCGAAAATGCACACAAAGGGACCCCTTAGCCGAATTTGCATACACAAGCTTACCTATTCTGCTACAACACTCCAAGTTTCAAATTCCTTGATTTTCTCCTCCTAAATCTCCTCCATAACAATACCAACATTATCATATCCCTTGATTTCCTACCCTTGACCAATTTGACAACCACCTTAGCAGAGATTCAGTCAAACTCTGCCTCTCACACCAC
Organism: Gossypium stocksii; assembly: GCA_020496765.1. Classification (NCBI taxonomy): domain Eukaryota; kingdom Viridiplantae; phylum Streptophyta; class Magnoliopsida; order Malvales; family Malvaceae; genus Gossypium; species Gossypium stocksii. The sequence continues at coordinate 77,020,115 of CM035629.1, forward strand.
AAAGAAATAAAATAAATATTCCTTTGCATATTAAAGGATTCGAACCCAAGCTCTCCCAGTAACCATAACATGCCACTTACCTCTTAACCATCCACCTCTTTATGTCATAGTTTAATGCAATATTTTTAAAAGGCTGCCCCCTAATGTCCAATCCCTTAGCTAAGAAAAACAATTTTTTTCCAATGGCAATGCTTAAACCCAGGGTTTCTCAGAGACCCCCAAACACTCCTAAACCACTCAAACAGACCTTTATTTGAATCATACACATAAAATTAATATATAGATTTTTGAGGCATTACAATTCTACCCCCTTAAAGAAATTTTGGCCTCAAAACTTACCTGGTCAAAATAGGTGAGGGTATTGTTGTCGCATTGCCTCCTCAAGTTCCCATGTGGCCTCTTTAGAACTATGGTTACGCCATAGCACTTTAACTAGTGGAACAGACTTCCTCCTCAGTACCTTAACATCCTGATCCAGTACCTGCACTAGTTCCTCCTCGAAAGTCAGATCTGACTTAACCTCGATCTCCTCAAATGATACTATATGCGAAGAATCGGAGCGGTAACGCCTTAGCATGGATATGTGGAATACATCATGAATCCGATCTAATTTAGGAGGCAACTCAAGTTGATAGGCGACTGGTCCCACACGCTTCAGCTTATAGGAAGGCCCAATGAACCTAGGGCTTAGCTTGCCCTTCCAACCACACCTCAGAATCTTTTTCCATGGTGAGATTTTAAGAGAGACATAATCCCCCACAAAGTACTCAATCTCTTTACGCTTCAAGTCTGCGTACGACTTCTGTTTATTTGATGTTTCTTTTAAACGGTCTCGAATCAACCTTACATTGTCTTTAGTATCAGAAACTATCTCATGACCCAGAGCTCACCGTTCACCCAACTCAGTCCAACAAGTAGGGGTACGACACCTATGACCATATAATGCTTCGTACTGTGCCATCTGAATGCTGGACTGGTAGCTATTGTTATACGCGAACTCTGCTATGGTAAATTGTCTTCCCAGCTACCTCAAAAGTCAATTACACAGCTTCTTAACATGTCCTCCAATACTTGAATCACCCTCTCTAACTAACCATCTGTTTGAGGGTGGAACGTAGTACTGAAGTCTAACCTAGTACCTAGTGCCTCATATAACTTTTTCTAGAACCGAGACATGAAACGATGATCTCTATCGAATATGATAGAAACTGGTAACCCATGCAGCCTTACAATCTCGGCCACATATAACTTAGCCAGCTTCTGCCACGAGTAATAAGAACGGACCGGTATAAAATGGGCAGATTTAGTCAATCAATCTAGAATAACCCATACCAAATCCTTGTATTTTCTTTGGCATACTCTTTGGATTACCTGTTGAACCACTTGGAATACTAAGGATACTCGGGAAATCTCATGCACATAGTAGGATGCCAATGCCATATCTCATATATGGTCTTACATGGGATCACAAATTGATGGCGATGCCATATCCCAGATATGGTCTTATACGGGATATTATATCGATGCCATGTCCCAGACATGGTTTTACATGAAATCTCATAACGATGCCAATGCTATGTCCCTGACATGGTCTTACATGGGTCACATATCGATGCTAATGCCATGTCCCAGAAATGGTCTTACATGGGATCACACATAACCCTAATGTCATGACATTTGTATCCTAGCTATTCCTAAGGTTCAATCTGTATTTCAAAACTTCAAACCTCGTTGCATCGTCATTGAGTCATTGTATACCAAAATTCATAAAGCAATTATACATATCATGCAAAAATTAAAGCATTAAATACAAAGTGAAGTAATGTTGCACTATTTACCCACAAACTTACCTCGTTACCAAAATGTGACTTGCTATTCAATTAAGTCTGTAACTTTATTCTTCCCTCAGTTTAGGTTCAGACTTCGTTCTTCTTGATCTATAATAACAAATTTCACTTATTTAATCATCACATTGTTCAAATCAGTCCATAAATCATACTTTGGCAAAACTACAATTTTTTCCCCAAACTTTCACTTATTTACAAATTAGTCCCTAAGCTCGTAAAATGACATGGACTCATTTTCCTTGCTACTCAAGCCTAGCTGAACCGCTTTCATAAATATAACAGCTTACCATTTCTATAACGCCCCGAACTTGGGCCTAGAAAAATAGGCCATGTGGGCCCAATGGGCTTGTAGGCCCACAGAGGTCGTTGTCTTTGGACTTACGAGAATTAGTGGACCGGCTATGTCATACACGTGGCTATGGGCAAATCTGGCTTAGTGGGCCATGTAAGCACGTAGGCCCCACTTGGGTTGCGTAACGGGCCCCAGGCCCATATTTATTGAATGGCGTGTTGGTGTGATGGCTAAGAGGTTTGAGAGTGTTAGAGAAGTCCTGGGTTCAAACATGGGCCTTAGCAAAAATTTATGTTTTTCTCTTATGGGAGCCTTGATGTTAGTGGGCAGGCTTTAAGAATATTTTTGGTGAAAGCATAACACAAAAAGGAGTGTGGTGTAGTGGCAAAGTAGCGCCACTTAAGGGACAAGGAAATGACGCCATAAAGGAAGCAAGGGGGTCCAAGGTTCAAGTCCTGGCTCTTGCAATTTATTTTGGTTTTTCTTTTAAATAAATCTGGAAGCGAGTAGGCAAGCTTTAAAGATAAATGTGTTGGACTTATGACACAAAGGAGCTTGTGTCTGAGTGGTGGTGCCTTGACATGACTATTGAGAGGACTATGGTTCGAATCCTTTTGTACACAAAGGTTGATTATTTTGCTAATGCTTTAATTTTGGGGGATTGATGGAGAATCCCACATAGAGAAGCTATCATGAGAATAGGTGAGGAGTTGGCTTTAAATAGAGCAAACCATGAGGAGAGTAGGCATACCTTTCTTGGCTTATCCCTTTAAAGTTGTGGCGTGTTCATTTGGGTTAGGCGTTGGATCATTCGTTGATCTGTATGTCATTGGGTCACAGTGATGGTGACCGTAGTTGATCGACACCCCCTGGGGAGTCAAAGGTGCGATTATTGTTGGCTTCTGGGCATAGCAGCGTTCAAAGCGTGGATTAACTTCATATGCCTATCAGGTGTGTACTTCACCCTACTCTAGTTGTAGAACGGCAAATGTCGGAATGCCGAAATGGGCCACATGGGCTCAATGGGCCCGTAGGGCCAATCGAGCAAATTGTATGATTGTGTAGTAAATATTGGACTAGACTAGGTGAATCTCATATCTATGTCTAGTTTTGGGCTAAAGGGCCACACGAGCGTGTGGGCCTACTTAGGCCAAGAACAAGCCTTAGGCCCATTCATAGTGTTATCTCTGTTTAGAATACTTGAGTCACCCGAGGCGACTGTAGACTTTTTGAGGGATTGATCAAATGACTAAAATACCCCTGTAGGGTAGAAATACTGTAATACCCCTGATTTGTAAAATTACCGAATTACCCTCGATCTGTACAATTACAGAAATACCCTCGATTTGTAAAATTACAAAAATACCCCCGATTTGTAAAAGTATTATTTTACCCCTAATTTGTAAAGTTACCGTTTTACTGCTGATTTCTAAAATTACTGTTTTACCCCTAAATTGTAAAATTACCGTTTTACCCTCGATTTACAAAATTACAGAAATACCTCAGTTTACAAATTACAGAAATACCCCAGATTTCAAAATTACCTAAAGACCCCTAGTTTGTAAAATTACCGAAACACCCTTAGGTTACAAAGTTACCGAAATACCCCTGCTTTGTGAAATTACCGAAATACCCCCAGGTTGCAAAATTACCGAAATACCCCTGTAGGGTAGAATTACCGAAATCCCCCTATAGGGTGTAATTACTGAAATACCCCTATTGGGTAGAATTACCAAAATACCCCTGTAGGGTAGAATTACTAAAATACCCATGTATGGTAGAATTACTGAAATACCCCTGTAAGGTAGAATTATTGAAATACCCCTGTAGGATAGAATTACCGAAATGCCCCTGTAGGGTGGAATTACTGAAATACCCCTGTAGGGTAGAATTATCGAAATACCCCTGTAGGGTAGAATTACCAAAACACCCCTGTAGGGTAGAATTACTGAAATACCCATGTAGGATAGAATTACCGAAATACCCTTGTAGGGTAGAATTACTGAAATACCCCTGTAAGGTAAAATTATCGAGACACTTCTATGGGGTAAAGTGACCATTTTGCCCCTAGGGTGTTAAATGATTCTTTTGCCCTTGTGGGCAAGTGACTGACTTGGGCTGTGTGTTTGACGAATTTTACTGTGTTCATATGACAGTGATTTGACTAACGTGACGGTAGTTGTGTGATTGATATGTTTTAATATGTGTTTATATGGCTGATACTGAATATGACCATTCTGCATACATGTGTGATAATTGAGCATAGCATACACGACATATGGGGTTGGGTTATGGATATGGAGGAAGTGCTAAAAGTGGCAATGCCACGTGATCTGTTTAGAGGCCTGCCTCATATTTCTATTTTGGTGGCTCTGCCACAATCATTGTATTTAGTAGCTCTGCTACGTATATGGTGTGTAGGGCTGGGTGGGTTGAGTTATTCCACACATGGTGTGTAGGGTTGGTACGGGTGGTGTAATGGCTAGATTGGGTTGGGATTGCATTCGCATATTGTTCTGATTCTGCTATGGGCTTGGCCCACACTGTTCTGTATAGGGCTTCGGCCCAGTCTATTCTGCATATATGTATTATACTGATACTGATACTAATTCTGATTCTGATTCTATTAACTGATTCTGATTCTGACCCTAATTCTGATAATGTTTCTGATTTTGTAATAGGCTAAGGCTCACCTAGTACTGTATATTATAGTGGGCTAAGGCCCAATTGATAGGGGAACTATAGTAGGGCTGTGGCCCAGACTGTTAATTTGTTTGTATGACTGACTGTTCATTTTTTTAGTAGGGGATTACACACTAAGTTTTTGCAAACTCACCCCATTTATTAATCTTTCAGGAAATTCCCAACCTTAGACGGATCGGAGCTGCGAGTGACTCGGAGAAGGCTACACATCTGCTTTTGTATTTCTATTAAATTATTCATGAGTACTTTAATTTGGTTGTGAGTTGTAATAAGGCTTTTATAATTTTTGAATTTTAACTTTGGGTTTTTTTATTTACTTTGATTTATATCTATTAGAGGTAAATCATGATTTTCCAAAATGTTAACTGTTTTAATTAAAACATCTCGTTTTCGTAAATCAGTTTCTTTTAGATAAAGCTTTCATAACAAATAGGGTTTAAAAGGGTAATAATGTTTTATAAGAGAATAGTTTTTAATAAATCACGTTTTGAAAATAAGCAAACGAAATTCGAGATTTTACACAAGTTTTAAATGGAAACAAGGTTTTCAAAAAACACTTTAATGTGACACGCTAGATTCGGGCCTAACTTCTAGGCCGGGTTTGGGGTGTTACAATTTCCATTAAAACACATGTTTACTACTTATTTTGTAACTTTTACAAATTAGTCCTTTTTAGGTGTTTTCATGAAAAATCATTTGGTAAAAGATGTTTATCACACATCAAACTTTCATAGTCTTTGATTAAACAATAGAATACATGCATGTTACACATGGGTAAATTTTTAAGCATGAACCCTAGCTCAAAATATGGCTAGAAATAGGTAAATCGGGTTATGAGGGTTTCAAAAATGTAAAGAGCATTAAAAACGGTGCTAGGATGTACTTACTAATGAGATTGAAAGGTGATGAAACCCTAGCTATGGCTCCTTAGGGATTTTCGGCTATAGCATGAAGAAGATGAGCAAATTTTGACTTCTTTTCCCATTTTATTAATTCCACATACCAACCATGAACATGCTTAGCAATAACATTCTCAGTATACCATACCATTTTCAATTCACATGTACAATCACTTCATCAGAATACAGTTAATCTAATTCCCATTGAGCAATTTCAGAATATGAACAGATATACAGATGTTAGCACATAAGTGCCATACAGACATGGCAAAGCCATGAAATAGCCAAAGCTATTAACAGTAGGGTAGCCGAAGCTACAATCAGTAATAGTACAGAAGTTAACCACGGGTCTACTCATACAAGCTGACCGGTGTCTGCAACACATGCAAGACTACCTAGCACCCAGGTAACTATAACGGTCAGAACAGTACGCGTCAAGTGACATGTCACTGATATCTATGTGTATTCCTGCTTTCTCAACTGGGATTTACAAATAATGCATAAATCAATAGTTTCAAAAGCACATATAATGATCAATCGGAACTTACAGTCAATACTATTTTCCATACATTCAGTCACCTCATAAAGCAATTATCCATGTATCATCATATAAGCAAATATTCTAACAGAACTGATCGAATTCGCTAGAATTACATATAACTTACTTGGATTGCCAAAAAGGGCTAATTTTCGAAATTAGTAGAGGGCTTTCTCTTTTCCCCAATCACTGGCTCTTTTAGACTGTTCTTGATCTAAACTAACACATATAGCACAAATATCAATCGTCTAATTCAATTCAGTTACAATTCACATTTAGGGGCAAATTTCCAATCTTACCCCTCTACTTTACAATAATTACAATTTAGTCCCATAGGCTCAAAATCTCATTTTTTTATTCCAAAGGCTTATAAAACTCATTTCCACAATTATGACACTCAAATATTCAATATTTCATACATTTAGGGACAATTTGTAATCTCTACAATTTAGCCCATTTTTGTGAACTCTCATTCAATTTCATCCATTAAAACACATATGTAACACAATAATCATTCATTATCTACCATTAATGAGCTAAAAAAACTCATATCACAAATGGGTAAATTTATAGACCTCAATATTTCTTCAAATAAATGGCAAGGAGCCCCAAAATGCAAAAATAATTGAAAAATGGACCAAATTGCACTTACATAGAAGCTTGAAAAAATTTTGAAACCCTTGGCTATGGAGTTAGGGATTTTCGGCTGAACATGGGGTGTTTCATGGAGAAGATGATGTTTTATTTCATCTATTTTGTATTTTACTCACTTTTGACAAAAATGCCCTTCCATCTATTACTTAGATATTTTCCCATGCATGCCCATAATAGTCCATAACACTCACTATTGGCCTTATTGGTACATAAAAGCTTCCTATTTCATGTGGCAATTCAATCAAGTCTAATTATCAACTAATAAGCACATTTTGCACTTTTCTCAATTTAGTCCTTATGAAGCAATTATGCATCAATAGAGTAAAATTCTCAATCAGTATGTTAACTCAAATTTTCAGTCAAGCAGATATCATCTAAAATTCACATAACTAAAAATTTTTGCTTCGAATTTGTGGTTACAAAACCACTATTCTGACTAACCCCTAATTCGGGTTGTCATATACTAGCTAGCTTATGCCCTAATTTTTATGTTTTTTGATGATTTTGTGAAGTGCCATTGATAAATGTTTGAGCTTTGTGATAGTTGATGATGAAAAATGGATAATTGTTGATAGATTATCATATTTTGTTAAGTAATTTTAGTTGAAAATTGTATTTAGGGATTAAATTATGAAAAGTACAAATTATGTGGTTCAAATGTGAAATAACTGAAAATTATGGGCTACTAAGAGCATAAGGGAAATCCGGCCAAGCATGAGTGCATTGAGATTTTGTGTAATTTGTGATTTTATGAAATAAGGACTAAATTGTGAAAAACGTAAAATACATGGGGTAAAAGTGTAAATGTGTTTTAGAGTGTGTTTTGGATTAAATTGAATGAACGTGTGATTAAGTTAGTTAAATTTGAATTTATATAGATCAAGAAAGAAAGAAATCGGATTTAGGTTGAGAAAAATCGAAGGTTGTTAATTAGTAGATCCATACGTTCCTCCTATTTCTGAGGTAACTTCATATGCAAATAAATGTCTTTAAATGGAATTATACATGTTTATTTGTCATTGAACTGCATTAAATGCCGAATGATCAAATACGAGTAAGAATCGACAAAGTCATAACATTCAAAAGCCTTGTACGAACCTTAGGAATAGTACAGGATACAAATGTCATGACATTAGGATTTTCGAGATGTGATTACATGTAAGACCATGTCTGGGACATTGGCATCGTATTATGATTTCGTGTAAGACCATCCCTGGGACATTGGCATCGTATTATGATTTCGTGTAAAACCATAGCTAGGTTATTTGCATCGATATGTGAAAACATGTAAGACCATGTCTGGGACATTGGCATTGTATGTGATATACGAGACTTTCGATTATCCTTAGCAATTCTAAATGGTTCAATGGGCAACGAGAATACATGAAAGAATGTGTAAACAAGTTAAACGACTTAGGTACGTATGAAGTTAATATGAATATTGAAAGAGAAGGTAAGTGATGAATTATATGTGAATATGTGTATAATATGAGAAAAGTTGGCACATATCTATGTGTTTAACCATGCTTTATATATTTGGATTGTAACAACCCGATTTAAGACCAAGTCAGAACAGTGGTTTCGGGACCACAGATCTGAAGTAGAAAAATTTATTGTGATAAAGTTTTAAGGTTTATTGAATGATCAAATACATGTATGAAAATTTCGTTAAGAAATTTTATTGATAAAGTGTCCAATTTGGCTATTAGGACTAAATTTCAAAAAGTGCAAAATATGTGTTCTAAAATCATTCGATGTTTCATTGAAATGAATTTTTAAATTAGGGGTCCTTATTTAGTAACTAGACCATTATATATCATGAAGGACAAAAATGGACATGGAAGGGTAAAATTTCAAAGAAAGGCTAAAAGGGCATTTTGGTCATTTGGTTAATAAAAGAATAAAAAGGGAAAATAAAGTAAAAATTTATCCATCTTCTCCATGCCATAGCTGAAATTCTAAAGCTCTCCATAGCTTGGGTTTGGCCAACTTTCAATCTTGATAGTAAGTGCATCGTAGCCCCGTTTTTAATGTTCTTTACGTTTTTGAAGTCATTGTCACTTGATTTACCTATTTCTGCCATCATTTTGAAGTATGGTTTATGTTTAAAAATTTACCCATGTATGGTATGCATGTATTTTGATGTCTAATGGTAGAAAATGAAAGTTTAGTGTTAGATAAACGACTTTCACTAAGTGATTTTTGATAAAAATGTCAAAAAGGACCTTTTTTGCAAAACTTGTAAAATATGTAGTAGAAATGTGAAATAAAAGAAAAAAGTGGGCTATTATAAGCATGAAAGAGGTTCGGATAGGTTTGAGTTTTGAGAAAAATGAATACATTTCATTTTACGAGCCTAGGGACTAAAGTGTAAATATATGAAAAGTTATGGGTAATAATGTAATTTTGCCTTAATATGATTTTTTGGGCTAAATTGAATGGTGTGATAATTAAATGGGCCAAATTTGTTATTATATATCAAGCAAAACTAGTTTCTGACCTAGACCGGTGAAGGGCAAGACTATGTACTAAATTGCAATATTAGCAATTTTTGATCCGATGTATGTTTGTATGTAAATAATGCATCATTTTATTATGTTTTAATGTTTTAATGTTGTATAAATTGTGTAATTGATTTATGTGATATAATCGGCAAAGTTTCGATAAGTGAAGAAAATCCCGGTTGAACTTTAGGAATATAATAGGATACGAGTGACATGTCACTAGGAACCTATGTGTGCGATTATCTGATTATTTGATTATGTGATTCTAGGTGCTAGTCTTCTATGTCTATTAGTGGCTAGGTAATCCTACATAGGTTGTGGATACCTGTCAGCTTGTGTGAGCAGCACTGAGTAGCAATGTCCTGACCGTTAGCTTGTGTGAGTAGACCCGTGACTAGCTCGAGAACAAGCATATGTGTGAAATATGATATAAGGTAGCTTGGCTACATATGTTGTAACAACCCATTTTAGACCCTAGTCAAAACGAGTGGTTTTGGGACCACTTAACTGAGTTGAAATATTATTTTTATTGTTTTAATATGCTTTACAGCATGATAAATTTATTGTGTGAAAGTTTCATTTTGAAATTTTACTGTTTCGTTATCTAATTTGGTAAAAAGGACTGAATCGCGTAAAGCGATAAAAATGAGTTCTATTGCATAGAAGGGCTTAAATGACCTTGGCTTTTTAAATGAAGATCCTTAAAGTGATTTTTTCCCTTTATAATTGTATATGGACGGTAGTGGGTTTGTTTAAATGATTTTCAAATGGTTTTATAAAGGTTATATAAGGTATTTTATAATTATATGTTATAATTGTTTAATAAAACATAAAATGCTTCATCTTTATGTTCTTCTTTCATCGATTATCAAAGAAAGAAAAAGGGTTTGGAAAGCTTTCATATTTGGCAAGCTTAAATTCATCAATTAAGGTATGTTTTGAGTTTGATTCTTAGTGATTTTTACGTTTTTGAGATCATTGCAGCTCGGTTTAATTGACCCACACCTCCATTTCTGAAATTGGTTGTGTTTTTGAAAGATGCCATTGTTGAATACATTGTTATTTAAATGGTTCTTGATGAATTATTGATGGTTGTTTAAAAATATACAAGTTTTACAAAGTGATTTTTGATGAAAATGAGTTTTAAAGATGAAATTGAAAAAGGTAGAAATTTTGTGGTTAGAAGTGGAAATAAATGAATTATATGTGATGGTATGAGGCGCTTGAATATTCGACTAGGATGAATTAAGGATCCTATTGTGTAATTTGTTATTTTCTAAATTTAGGACTAAAGTGTTAAAGTATGAAAAGTTAAGGGCTAATTTATAAATAGGCTAAAATACATGTTTTTGGACTAAATTGAATATGTTGGTGATTAAATAGTTTAATTTAGATAAAGACAATCGAATCCCGGAACTTGATTGGGGAAAACAAAAGGTAGACGAGTAGATATTGAGAAATCGAGGTAAGTTCGTATAATTAGAATTCAATTCGTATTATATTTATAATAGTTGCATTAATGCCATATGAATGTGTAAATCATTATAGAATGGGATTGCCTATTGGATATATGTGAATTGGTATGAAATTGTATAAAGGTTATAAGAACGATTTGATTATCGAATCCCGTTCGAACCGTAGAAGTCGTAGGATACAAGTGACATGTCACTAGGGCTACAGGGTGGTTGAGCTCCTGCATTTGTTGCAGACTCACCACAGCTCATGAGCTACATGTTTAGTCTTTAGACCTACCGTTCATCCTTCGAGATTTCATGTTCAGCCTAAGGGCTTACCGTTCATCCTTCGGGATGACATGTTCAGCCTTCGGGCTTACCGTTTCAGGCTCGAAAGAGTATATATAATGCATTGACAGATTACAGGTTATACATATATACACTGTGTGTGTATCACCCGAGTATGCCTCGATGTTCTTAAAGGTTCAACGGGCAATTATCGATACATGTTACATGATGATCAAGGAGTATATGAACTATATGTTACATGAGTTATAAGATTTATAGGAATTATATGATATGAACTACATGAATTATATGTCATAAGTATTTGATTTATGCTTGTGATATGTGAATGGTTTACTTGGAGAATGAATGATTCATGTGGTTACAAAGACTAATATATGTGGACTTGTTAAATAGGCAATATGAGCATATGACTTGAGTTGGTAATTATGGCAATGCTTATTTCTATTGATTCGGTAAGTTAAATTCTATGTTGTACAGGCTTACTAAGCTTTTAAAACTTACTCTGTTTACTTTTCTATTTTTTATAGATTCGGAAGCTAGCTCGATTTTCGAACAAAGTCAGAGATTGCAATCACACTATCCATCAAGCTTTTGGTACTTTCGAATTTTGTAAATGAAATGGTCATGGCATGTATATGCTAGTTATTAAGTTAATGTTTATAGTTAGCTTTGATAATGAATGTGGTATGTTTTGGGCACTTATTCAAGCTATGAGATGTGGCTTGTTTTGTATATGTTTAACCTATTTTGAATAACTATTATGATGTGTTCTTATGTGATAAATTGAGAAGTATTATGATGTTATTTGATTAGTATTATAGCTATTGAGTTGATGAGTGATTTGGTATGGAATGGTGCATATTTGGTACATGTTTAGATAATGCTTAATGGTTGCAAATTTTGTTTTGAATGTTATGGTTTTGATGCTTGTAGGGATTATCCATTTGGGTAGAAAAATGGCTTAAACCAAGTCTGCATTGTGCCACACGGTCAGAGCACACGGGCGTGTGACTCAGCCGTGTAACCCTTGCATCTAAAATATTTTAGGCAATCTTGCACACGGCCTAGACACACGGGCGTGTCTAGCAGCCGTGTGGTATATGGTAGTGTTGAGCACGGACTGGACACACGGGCATGTCTAATGACCGTGTGATGTATGGCAGTGTTGCCCAGGGCTAATGTAAGTTTGGGGCACGACCGTGTGAGGTGCACAGGCTAGGGACACGACCATGTGTCCATAACTTGAAAATTTTGTCAAAGTTCCTTAGACCTTTCACATGTTTTCAATTTGATCCCTAATGAATGTATGTATTATTATATGAATCTTTAAAGCATGCTTTGATGTTTGGTTATAGAACTATAATGATGAACGTTGGATCCAAAATTTTACTGATCTAATTTGAGTTACAAGTCTGGGAATGCCTCTTACCTATTCTGGCGACGGTTACGGATAGGGGTGTTACATTTTATTGGTATTAGAGCTATGGTTTAGTTGATTCTAGGACTACCGTAGTAAGTACAAGTCTAGCTATACATGCCATGTATATGAAATGCGATAGTGTGATATCTCCTGACATCCTCTGAAATCTGTTTTATATAGTAATGGATCCAAATCGAGCAATAGCCGATGATGTTGAAAGTATTGCGCCAGCACCTGCTCAAGGGGCTATGCCTTCCAAATCGAGCCCTGTTACGGGCAATCATGGAGAAGCTAAGCAAGCTTTCTTCCAAATGATGTCTGAATGGTTTAATGAATTTGTGCGAGCAAACCCGGCTGCTCCACAACCTCCACCCCCTCAGGTCCCCCAACCTAATCCTGAAAATGTACGAGTGATGATGCTGCAAGGGTTGAGTTCTGGCTTGAGAAGACGATCAGGGTTTTTAATGAATTATCTTGTACGCCTGATAAATGTTTGAGATGTGTAATTTCTTTATTACGAGATTCGACATACAAGTGGTGGAATACCTTGATATCTGTTGTTTCGCAGGAACAAGTTAATTGGAACTTCTTTCAGACAAAATTTAGAAAGAAATATATTAGTCAACGATTTATCGACCAGAAAAGAAAAGAGTTTCTAGAGTTAAAACAGGGCCGAATGTCAGTGACTGAGTATGAGAGAGAGTTCGTGCGACTTAGTAAATATGCTTGTGAATGTATTTCTACCGAAGAAATAATGTGTAAATGGTTTGAAGATGGATTAAATGAAGAGATTCGACTGTTAGTTGGGATACTTGAGCTGAAAGAGTTTGTAGTTCTAGTTGACCGGGCTTGTAAAGCTGAAGAACTTGTTAAAGAAAAGAGAAAAGATGATTTTGAATTCAGAAAGGCCAGAAAGAGATTTGTGAGTAAATCAAACCATTCCGGGTCCAAGAGATCAAAAGACTTTCATTCTCGTTCTATTACTTCTACGGGCATATCCATTAGAGAAATATATGTTAGATCTTCTCATTCGAGACCTCAGACAACCTCTGTGGCTAGTGCGGATAGTGTGAGAACCCCCGGGCCTGATTGTAAGCACTGTAACCAGAAGCATTTTGGTGAATGCCGATTGAAGAGTGGAGCTTGTTTCAGATGTGGATCACTGGATCACTATTTGCGAGATTGTCCTGAAAGATCTATAGTTGATAAAGAACAGTCAACTAAATTAAATAATACTGTAACCAGAGGTAGACTCCTCGTAATACCGAGAATTAGAGTGGAAATCACAATGCTCCATGAGATGCTAATGTGAGATCTGAGACATGCACTCTTGCTAGAGCCTATGCAATACATGCACGCGAGGAAGCCTTGTCCCCTGATGTTATTACTGGTACTTTTTTCTTTATAACACTGATATTGTTGCATTGATAGATCCTGGATCAACTCATTCATATATCTGTATGGAATTAGTGTTTAAAAAGAGTTTACATGTTGAGTCTACAGAATTTGTAGTTAAAGTATTGAATTCGTTGGGAAAATTAGTGTTAATTGATAAAATATGTAAAAATTGTCCATTGATGACTTGGGGATATTGTTTTCCGGCTGACTTGATGCTCTTACCATTTAACGAGTTTGATGTGATACTGGGTATGGATTGGTTAAATGTACATGAGGTAGTTATGAATTGCAAACGAAAGAGTATAGAGTTGAAATGCCAGAATGGTGTAATTCTTTAGATTGAATCAAATGAACCGAATGAATGGCCGATAATTATATCTACTATACGAGCCCAGAAGTATGTGAGAAAGGGTTGTGATACATATTTAGCGTACGTGTTAGATACTAAAGTGTCAGAATCAAAGGTTGAATCCGTGCCAGTTGTTTTTGAGTTTCCAGATGTTTTTCCAGAAGAGTTACCGGGTTTACCACCGATCAGAGAAGTTGAATTTAGTATTGAGTTATTACCGGGTACTACACTAATATCGATAGCTCCGTATAGAATGGCACCGACTGAATTGAAAGAGTTGAAAGCACAGTTACAATAATTAATAGATAGAGGCTTTGTGAGACCGAGTTTTTCACCTTGGGGTGCTCCCGTATTGTTTGTGAAAAAGAAAGACGAGTCAAAGAGAATGTGTATTGATTATCGGTAGCTAAATAAAGTAACAGTAAAGAATAAGTATCCTCTTTCATGAATCGATGATTTGTTTAATCAGTTAAAAGGGGCTACTGTATTTTTAAAGATTGATCTGAGATCGGGTTATTACCAGTTACGAGTTAAAGATTCAGACATACCAAAGACTACTTTCAGAACACGGTACGGTCATTATGAATTTTCAGTTATACCTTTTGGGTTAACTAACGCCCCAGTAGTGTTTATGGATTTGAGTATTTTCAGACCGTATCTAGACAAATTTTGTTGTATTTATTGGTGACATTCTGATCTATTCACGTGATGAGATGGAGTATATCGACCATTTGAGAATCGTGCTATAGACTTTGAGAGATAAATAGTTATTTGCCAAATTTAGCAAATGTGAATTTTGGCTTCGAGAAGTCAGATTTCTAGGTCACATTGTTTCTGCGGAAGGCATCAAAGTTGATCCAAGTAAAATATCTGCAATTATAGACTAGAAACCAACGAAAAATGTATCTGAGATTAGAAGTTTTTTGGGATTAGCGGGATATTACCGAAGATTTGTGAAAGGATTCTCGATGATTGCAGTACTGTTGACTCGAATGCTAAAAAAAGATGTGAAGTTTGAATGGACAGATAAATGTCAGCGGAGTTTCGAATAGTTGAAAACTTTATTAACAGAAGCACTGATTTTAGTTTAACCTAAATCGGGAAAAGAGTTTGTGATTTACAGTGACGCATCGATAAACGGACTGGGTTGTGTATTGATGCAAGACGGGAAAGTTATAGCTTATGTCTCCCGACAGTTGAAACCGTACGAGAAGAACTACCTAACACATGATCTTGAGTTAGCTGCAATAGTGTTCGCTTTAAAGATTTGGCGACACTATTTATATGGTGAGAAATGTCGAATCTTTATAGATCATAAAAGTCTGAAATACTTGATATCACAAAAAGACTTGAATATGCGACAACGGAGATGGCTTGAATTACTAAAAGATTATGAGTTTGTTATTGACTATTATCCGGGAAAACCAAATGTTGTAGCCGATGCATTAAGTTAGAAATCTTTATTTGCTTTGTGGGCTTTGAATACTCATATGATGCTATGTGATGACGGATCTATTATAGCCAAGTTAAAGGCTAAATCGATGATTCTACAACAAATCTGCGAGGCTCAGAAGAATGATCATGAAGTGCAAGCTAAGCAACTTCACTGTGAGTTAAATTCTAATTCTGAATTTTCTATTGGGACTGATGATTGTTTAATGTTTCAAAATAGAATTTGTATACCGAAAGTTAGTGAACTCATTCAGAACGTTTTGCACGAAGCACATGATAGTCATTTTTTAGTTCATCCGGGTAGCACTAAAATGTATAATGATTTGAAGCAATTATACTAGTGGTTGGGAATGAAACGGGATATATCTGAGTTTGTATCAAAATGTCTAATCTGTCAGCAAGTAAAGGCTGAACATCAGGTACCGTCAGGTTTATTACAGCCTATTCTGATTCCAGAATGGAAATAGGACAGAGTTACAATGGATTTTGTATCAGGATTACCCCTGACTCCGAAGAAGAAAAATGCAATCTGGGTCATCGTTGATAGATTGATGAAATCTACCCATTTTATACTAGTACGTACAGACTATTCTCTGGATAGATTAGCTGAATTGTATTTATCAGAGATTGTGTGACTACACGGTGTACCGTTGTCTATTATATCTAATAGAGATCCGAGATTTACTTCGAGATTCTGGAAGAAATTGCAAGAAGCTCTGGGAATGAAATTGAATTTCAGTACAACATATCATCCCCAGACCGACAGTCAGTCTGAAAGAGTTATACAGACTTTGGAAGATATGTTGGGATGTTGTATTCTTGAATTTGCAAGTGGCTGGGAGAAATATTTACCCTTGATTGAATTTACGTATAATAACAGCTTTCAGACGGGTTTAAAAATGGCTCCGTACGAATCATTATATGGTTGTAAATGTCGAACACAGTTATACTGGACAAAATTGAGTGAGAATAAGTTACACGGGGTTGATTTGATCCGAGAAACGAAAGATAAAGTAATAGTGATTCGTGACAATTTGAAAGCAGCATCTGACAGACAGAAATCTTATACAGATTTGAAACAGAAAGAAATAGAATTTCAGGTCGGCGATAGAGTATTTCTGAAAGTGTCACCGTGGAAGAAAATTCTTCGTTTCAGTCGGAAAGGAAAGTTAAGTCCTCAGTTTATCGGGCCGTATGAAGTTGTAGAAAGAACAAGACCTGTAGCTTATCGACTATCGTTACCATCTGAACTTGAAAATATGCATAATGTGTTTCACGTTTCAATGCTTCGCTGATATCGATCCAATCCGTCTCACGTCATCTCTCCCATTGATGTGGAAATACAGTCTCATTTGTCGTATACTGAAGAACTGATCAGAATTCCAGGTCAAGAAATTAAAGAATTAAGAAATAAACGTATAGCACTTGTAAAAGTTCTTTGGTGTAAACATAGTATAGAAGAAGCTACGTGGGAACTCGAGGAAACTATGTGAAAACAATACCCAAACCTGTTTACTGGTAGGATTTTCGGGGACGAAAATCCGTAAAGGGGGAGAGTTGTAACAGCCCATTTTAGACCCTAGTCAGAATGAGTGGTTTTGGGACCACTTAACTGATTTAAATATTATTTTTATTTTTTAATATGCTTTATAGCGTGATAAATTTATTGTGTGAAAGTTTCATTTAGAAATTTTACTGTTTGGTTAGCGAATTCGGTAAAAAGGACTAAATCGCGTAAAGTAATAAACTTGAGTTCTATTGCATAGAATGGCTTAAACGACCTTGGGTTTTTAAATGAAGATCCTTAAAGTGATTTTTCCCTTTATAATTGTATATGGATGGTAGTGGGTTTGTTTAAATGATTTTCAAATGGTTTTATAAATGTTATATATGGTATTTTATAATTATATGTTATAATTGTTTAGTAAAACATAAAATGCTTCTTTTTTATGTTCTTATTTCACCAATTATCAAAGAAAGAAAAAGGGTTTGGAAAGCTTTCATATTTGGCAAGCTTAAATTCATTAATTAAGGTATGTTTTGAGCTTGATTCTTAGTGATTTTTACGTTTTTGAGATCGTTGCAGCTCGATTTAATTGACCTACACCTCCATTTCTGAAATTGGTTGTGTTTTTGAAAGATGCCATTGTTGAATACATGGTTATGTAAATGGTTCTTGATGAATTATTGATGGTTGTTTAAAAATATACAAGTTTTACGAAGTGATTTTTTATGAAAATGAGTTTTAAGGATTAAATTGAAAAAGGTAGAAATTTTGTGGTTAGAAGTGGAAATAAATGAATTATATGTAATGGTATGAGGTACTTGAATATTCGGCTAGTATGAATTGCGGGTCCTATTGTGAAAATTGTTATTTTGTGAATTTAGGACTAAAGTGTTAAAGTATGAAAAGTTAAGGGCTAATTTATAAATAGGCTAAAATACATGTTTTTGGACTAAATTGAATGTGTTGGTGATTAAATAGCTGATTTTGCATTAATTTAGATGAAGACAATCGAATCCCGGAACCTGATCAGGGAAAACGAAAGGTAGAATAGTAGATATCGAGAAATTGAGGTAAGTTCGTATAATTAGAATTCAAGTCGTATTATATTTTTAATAGTTGTATTAATGCCATATGAATGTGTAAATCGTTATAGACTGGGATTGCCTATTGGATATATGTGAATAGATATGGAATTGTACAAAGGGCTACAGGGTAGTTGAGCTCCTGCATTTGTTGAGGACTCATTACAGCTCATGAGCTACACGTTTAGTCTTCGGACTTACCGTTCATCCTTCGGGATTTCATGTTCAGCCTACGGGCTTACCATTCATCCTTCGGGATTACATGTTCTTAAAGGTTCAACAGGCAATTATCGATACATGTTATACGTTTAGATATGATGCATTGATGGATTACAGGTTATACGTATATACACTGTGTGTGTATCACCCGAGTATGCCTCGATGTTCTTAAAGGTTCAACGGGCAATTATCGATACATGTTACATGATGATCAATGAGTATATTAACTATATGTTACATGAGTTATAAGATTTATAGGAATTATATGATATGAACTACATGAATTATATGTCATAAGTATTTGATTTATGCTTGTGATATGTGAATGTTTTACTTGGAGAATGAATGATTCATGTGGTTACAAAGACTAACATATGTGGACTTGTCAAATAGGCAATATGAGCATGTGACTTGAGTTGGTAATTATGGCAATGCTTATTTCTATTAATTCGATAAGTTAAATTCTATGTTATACGGGCTTACTAAGCTTTTAAAGCTTACTCTATTTACTTTTCTGTGTTTTATAGATTCGGAAGCTAGCTCGATTTTCGAACAAATTCAGAGATTGTAATCACACTATCCATCAAGCTTTTGGTACTTTTGGATTTTGTAAATGAAATGGTCATGGCATGTATAGGCTAGTTATTAAGTTAATGTTTATGGTTAGATTTGATAATGAATGAGGTATGTTTTGGGCAGTTACACAAGCTATGAGATGTGGCTTGTTTTGTATATGTTTAACCTATTTTGATTAACTATTATGATGTGTTCTTATGTGATAAATTGAGAAGTATTATGATGTTATTTGATTAGCATTATAGCTATTGAGTTGATGAGTGATTTGGTATGGAATGGTACATATTTGGTACATGTTTAGATAATGCTTAATGGTTGCAAATTGTGTTTTGAATGTTGTGGTTTTGATGCTTGTAGGGATTATCCATTTGGGTAGCAAAATGGCTTAAACCAAGCATGCATTGTGCCACACGGTCAGAGCATACGGGCGTGTGACTCAGCCGTGTAACCCCTACATCTAAAATATTTTAGGCAGTCTTGTGCACGGCTTAGACACACGGGTTTGTTTGGTAGCCGTATGGTATATGGCAGTGTTGAGCACGGACTGGACACACGGGCGTGTCCGGTGACCGTGTGATGTATGGCAGTGTTGCCCACGGCTAAGGTAAGTTTGGGGCACGACTGGGTAAGGTGCACGGGCTAGGGACACGGCCGTGTGTCCCTAACTTGAAAATTTTCTCAGAGTTCCCTAGATTTTTCACATGTTTTCAATTTGATCCCCAATGAATGTATGTATTATTATATGAATCTTGAAAGCATGCTTTGATGTTTGGTTACAGAACAATATTGATGAACATTGGATCCAAAATTTTACTAATCTAATCTGAGTTACAAGTCCGGTAATGCCCCTTACCTATTCCGGCGACGGTTACGGGATAGGGGTGTTGCATATGTGGCAGTTATGTGCAACTTTCCATGTATCTGTTAGTTTTTTGAGCGTTCAATGGGAATAATAAAGATGTGAACATATGTGTTTGTATAATGATATGATATAAGGTGTACGTGAAATTCATAAATACGAATTCTATAAGTGATGATCATATGGTGGAGTTGTACTTGAGTAAGTAAGCTTATGTGATTTCGATGATCAACGTATTTTCTTTCATTTTATGAAATTACATGGTTATAATAGAGTTAAGATGTCTATTATTTGCATACAAACTTACTAAGCTTTTTAGCTTACTCCCTTTACTTCCCCTTGTTTTATAGTGTTACCAAGCTAGCTTGGAACCAAGACTTGTCGAAGGCTCACATCACACTATCAGAAACATTATTTTGAGTATTTGTTAATTGTGATATTTTTTAAAGTATGGCATGTATACAAACTTGGTCACTATCAGTTTTGAAGTTATGTGGTGTTGTGTATGATGTTGTGGTATGTGAATGTTGAGTTCTGTCTTAATTAAGGATGTTTAGCTGCTAACTCATGTTATGCTATGTGTTGTTGAAATTGGTGTTTATGTACATGTGTTTCAGGGTGGTAAAAGGCTTGATAAATAGCCTATATATTGTCCACAGGGGTAGACACACGGGAGTTTGTCTAGGCCGTGTGTGACACATGGTCAGCCCCATGGGCATGTGAATAGGCCGTGTGTCCCCTGCACCTTAATTTTGGGAAATAGAATGCCCAATATGGAGCACACGGGCAGAGACATGGGTGTGTGTCTCAGCTATGTGGACGACACGGCCTTGGACAAGGGCATGTGCCAAAGGCGTGTGAAGTCTGCACCTATTTTATGATAATTTAATTCATCACATGGCATCTTACATGGGCATGTCACTTGACCATGTGGTTTCATTTGGCTGATGACGTCATAAATAGAGAGTTACATGGGATATGGACACGGGCATGTGTGACCACACAACTTACCCACACGGGCATGTGATCCCTATTTAAGGCAAAATTTTTATAAGTTTGTAACATTTCTGGAAGATCTTAGTTTGGTCTCGATCTGCTTCCAAAGTATGTTTTGAGCCTCGTAGGTTCATGCCATATATAAATTGTGATATTATGATTACTCATGACAACTTAAATTGTGCTTTCATATAGTAAATGGATCTCGATCGAGCTGTAGCTGTTGATGTAGAAAGTAATGCGCCGGCTCTCGGCCAAGGTATCATGCCACCCGGTAGTCAGCATGTGGCAACTAGTCAAGAAGGAGAGGCTAAGGAAGCCTTTCTCCATATGATGGATGACTGGTATACGGAGTTTATTCAGGCGAATCTGAATGCTCAACCTCCTCCACGGCCTCCTATTCCTCAACCAGTTCCTATAGCTCTCCAAGGTGTTGAAACGGTAAGACTGAGTAAGCCTCCAGTTGATAAGATTGAAAAGTACAGGGACGAAGAATTTAGGGCTAATGGAGAGGATGATCCCGAGAGGGCAGAATTTTGGCTTGAAAATACTATTTGGGTATTTGATGAGCTCTCTTGTACACCTGAGAAGTGTTTGAAATGTGCTATATCACTTTTGAGGGACTCAACATACCATTGGTGGAAAACTTTAGTCTCAGTGGGTATCCAGAGAGAGGGTTACATGGGATTTCTTCCAAAAGGAATTCTGAAAGAAATATATAATTCAACGGTTTATTGATCAGAAATGTAAGGAGTTCTTGGAATTAAAACAAGGTCATATGATTGTATTTGAATACGAGCGAGAGTTTATTAGACTAAGTATGCTCGGGAATGTGTTTACACCAAGGCTATCATATGTGAGAGATTTGAAGATGGACTGAATGAGGATATCAGATTATTTGTTGGAATTTTAGAACTGAAAGAGTTTGTTGTTCTAGTAGAATGAGCTTGCAAAGCTGAAGAATTGAGTAAGGAAAGGAGAAAAGTTGAGCTCGATATAGAGATTTGAGAACGAGACCTATGAGTAAGTCCTTTCAGTCCTCATTTAAGAAGTCAAGAGAAATGCATATTAGTTCATATGTTTCAGCAAGGAATCCTAGCAGAGATCGCGAGAAGCAATATTCGAGTTCTAAGGCTCAAACTACGTCCATAGCGAGTGTTGGCAAAGTGAGATCTGATAAGCTAGAATGCCAACATTATGGTAGGCGACATCCCGGTGAATATTGGATGATCAACCGGGCTTGTTTTAAATGTGGCTTCCAAGATCACTTTATTAAGGATTGCCCTGAAATGATTGATAAAGATAACTCCAAGAATGCTAGATCAAGTAACACGGCTGGCAGAAGGAGTCTAGCGAGAAATACGAGAAATAGGGCCAGTAGCAAAGGTATATACATGGACTCAACTTTGAGATCAAAAGTTAAAGCACCTGTGAGGACTTATGCCATTCGAGCTCGGGAAGATGCGTCATCCCCTGATGTGATCACTGGAATATTTTCTCTTTATGATACTAATGTAGTTGCATTAATTGATCCTGGATCGATGCATTCCTATATTTGTATGGATTTGGAAACTAGTATGAATTTATCTGTTGAGTACACTGAGTTTGTGATTAAAGTGTCAAACCCCTTAGGCAAGTATGTGTTAGTGGATAAAGTTTGCAAGAATTGTCCTTTGATGATTCAAGTTTACTATTTTTCGACTGACTTAATGTTATTACAATTAGATGAATTTGATGCTATTTTGGGTGTGGACTGGTTGACATTGCATGATGCCAAGGTAAATTGTAGGCAGAAAATTTTTGAATTGAAATGTGAAAATAGTGAGGTTCTTCAAGTTGGAACAGATGAATCCAGTGAACTGTACGTTGTGATTACGTCAATGGCAGCTCAGAAGTAAGTAAGAAAATGATATGAAGCTTATCTTGCTTATACATTGAATACAAATATGTCTAAATTGAAACTTGAATTAGTGCCGATAGTCTGCGAATTTCTGGATGTGTTTCCAAAAGAGTTACTAGGGTTACCACCAGTCAGAGAGGTGGAGTTTGCCATTGATTTGTTACCGGGGACTGCATCAATATCGATCACTCCTTATAGAATGGCTCCTACTGAATTGAAAAAGTTAAAAGTTTAGCTGCAAGAGCTGACCGATAAGGGATTTGCGAGGCTGAGTTTTTCTCCCTGGGGTACTCCCATGTTATTTGTGAAGAAGAAGGACAGATCTATGAGACTTTGCATTGATTATTGACAACTCAACAAGGTGACCATAAAGAATAAATATCCTTTCCCGAGGATTGACAACTTGTTTGACCAATTAAAAGGGGCAACAATTTTTTCGAAGATAGATTTAAGATCTGGCTACTACCAATGGAGAGTTAAAGAGTCGGATGTCCCGAAGACCACTTTCAGGACACGGTATGGACATTAGGAGTTTCTTGTTATACCTTTTAGACTTATTAATTCTCCAGCCATTTTTATAGATTTAATGAATCAAATCTTCCAACCATACTTGGATAAGTTCGTAGTGGTGTTTATTGACGATATGATGATTTATTCTCAGGATGAGTTCGGGCATGCCGAACATTTGAGAACTATGTTGCAGATTTTGAGAGATAAGAAATTGTTTGCTAAGTTCAGTAAAAGTGAGTTTTAGCTCAGAGAAGTCGGATTTTTGGGACATATTGTCTCTGCTGAAGGTATAAGGGTTGACCTGAGTAAGATTTCGGTAATTGTTGATTGGAAGCGACCAAGAAATGTATCCAAGGTTAGAAGCTTTCTAGGCTTAGTTGGGTATTACCAATGATTTGTCAAGGGATATTCAATGATTGCTACACCTATGACAAGATTGTTACAAAAAGATGTTAAGTTTGTGATATGCAATGTCAAATAGATGATTTTTGTGTCACGAGGTTCTTCAAGGTAAATTGTGATCATGCAAAAGAATTTGTGATTTATAGTGATGCGTCTTTGAATGGTCTTGGGTGTTATTGATGCAAGAAGGCAAGATGATAGCTTATGCCTCGTGAGAACTGAAACTACATGAGAAGAACTATCCCAAGCATGATCTAGAGTTGGCTGCCATTGTGTTTGCTTTGAAAATTTCTCATCATCATTTGTATGGTGAAAGATGTTGTATTTTTACTGATCATAAGAGTTTTAAGTATATTATGACTTAGAAAGATTTGAATTCAAGACAACAAAGATGGCTCGAGTTACTAAAAGATTATGAGTGAGTGACTGATTATCACCCGAGAAAGGCAAATGTAGTCGCTGATGCCTTGAGTAGGAAATCCTTGTTTGCCTTGAGGGCTATGAACACGAGATTGGCTTTTTCTGGTGATGGTTCGGTTCTAGCTGAGCTAAAAGCTAGACTAATGTTTCTTCATTGACATTGTGAAGTTTAGAAGAATGATAATGATTTGCAAGCCAAAAGAGTTCAGTGTGAATCGGCTAGTGATTTAAATTTTCAAATTGGGGCTGATGATTATTTGATGTTCCGAGATAGAGTTTGTGTTCCGAAAGATAATGAACTTATTCAGAAAATTTTACATGAGGCACATAGCAGTTGTTTGTCAGTTCATCTAGGTAGTACAAAAATGTACAATGATTTGAAGAAATTGTATTGGTGGTCTGGTATGAAAAGAGATATTTCTGAGTTTGTATGAAAGTGTTTGATTTGTCAACAAGTGAAGGTCGAGCATCAAGTGCCTTCGAGTTTACTTCAGCCAGTGATGGTACTTGAGTGGAAATAGGATATAATTATGATGGACTTCATAACATGTAACACCCTTTGGCCATATCTGACACCTGGATAGGGTTCGAGGCGTTACCAGACTAAAACATACACATTCATATAGAACCGGGCCATAAAATTTCATCCAATTTAATACCATTCATACTCATGTACTTTGTCCCTTATACTAGCCTACGAGGCCCATAAATTACTTTGGAAGTAGTCCAAGACTAAACCGAGAACTTCTGAAAATTTTATAAACTCAAAAATTTTGCCCTAAACAGGGGTCACACGCTCATCTTGATATGGGACTCACCTGTGTGGGTAGCTCATGTGGTCACACACACCCGTGCCCATACCCTGTGTAACTCTCTGCTTATGACATCATCAACCCAAATGAAACCACACGGCCAAGTCACAGGCGCATGTGCTAGGCCATGTGGCGAATTAAATTCCCATATATTAGGTGCAGACTTCACACGCCCTTGGCACACACCTCTGTCCAAGGCCGTGTCGTCCACACGGCTGAGAAACATGCTCGTGTGCTCAGCCCGTGTCGAATTGTTTTTCATTTCGAAGCTAAACTAGTTTTCACACGGCCTAGTACATGCCAGTGTTCCAGGCTGTGGCCTTCACATGGCTGAGACACACGTTCATGTCTTTGCCCGTGTGCTCTATACTGCGCATTCTGTTTCTAAAAAAATATTAAGGAGCAGGGGACACACGGCCTGTTCACATGCCTATGGGGCTGACTATGTGTCACATAAGGCCTAGACACACGCTCGTTTGTCTACCCTTGTGGACAATATATAGGCTATTTACTAAGCCATTTGCCACCTTGAATCACATACACACTTCACCAATTCACAAGCATGTAACATAACATACATGAGCAACCAAATGTCCACAACCAAGACATCAATTCATTGTTCTCATGTCACAACTACCATGCATAAATATTACCTATTCAACCATTCATAACATGCATTTCCACGCATCCATGAGAGGCATCATCACATACTTATACTTATACCAATATAAACCAAATTCAAATGGCATTATACAAAATGAATCAAGTATCATCATAAGCCAACATATTTGGCTAAACCAATATGACATATAACAAAAAGACCAAGTCCCTATTCATGCCATACTCAAAATGTTAAGACTAGCTGTACCCAAATATTCCAATTGCTAGTGTGATCGAGTCTCAGACATCTTTCGATCCTCGAGCTAGCTTGGCGATACTATAAAACAGAGGAAAGGAAATGAGGGAGTAAGCTAAATAGCTTCGTAAGTTTATATGCAAATAAAAAACATCTTAACCATGCAAATTCATATAATGAGAATTAATACAGTTACCATTGAGCTTACATATGCTAAACTTACTCAAGCACAACTTACCACGATATCATCACTTATAACTTTCATACTTACAAATTGCTCGTACACACCTGTACCACATCATCATACAAACACACAAATTTTCACAACTTTTGTTGTTATTACAACAAAAACTACAAAAAACAAGGCACACGCCTGTGTGGATGGGTAACACGCCCGTGTGGTCTCTAAACATGACCGTGCTGACGTATGGACATGCTCGTGCCCCTTGTCTGTGTGGATATATTTTCTATCTTCGAACCTACAGGGATTTTCACACGGCCTGACACATTCCTGTGTCCCTGTTCAGTGTCTGATTACGGCTTTCGATATTAAGTAATAAAATTTATAAAACTGATTACACCAAAACTAACTAATATCGCGATGTTAAAGGCAAGCGCACCTATCGAACAGTAGTATAGTTTAGTGGCAAGACCGAGTTATCGTACCCAAAGGAACCAAAAGTACTAGTACTTACTTCCTTTCTATTATCTAGCCTAAAAATAAAGAGAGTTGATTTAAACTAATTCTAAAACTAACTAAAAGTGCACAAAAAGTAAATTGAGGAAAGACTTTTGGGAAAACTGATTGATATAAGCAATACTTAAGGGAGAATCCACCTAGACTTCACTTGTTATTGGTTCTTGAGCTAGACGATTTATTCACTTGACTTGATCCGTAGAGATCCCTAATTTATGGTAAACCCTCCGTTGAGGCAAAAAGCAACTAGGCCTAGATTGTTAACTAAAGTTCCTTTATTAATTAACACCATAGGTTGCATTAATTCGATCTATGGTTCCCCATATTAGGTTTGACCCTAATCTGGCAGATTTATGTCACCCTATGTCTAGGGTTGCATGCAACTCCGCTTAATTATGGTAGATCTACTATTATCACAGGGACTTTTGCTCCTCTGCTTTAAGCACATCCGTTTCTTGAATTAATACCTAGGCTTATTAACACAAGAATTAAGCACACATAATTAAGAGAACCTCAAGTATTTATCATATAACTCAAGAATAAATAATAACAAGATTCATCTTAGGTTTCATCCCCCTCAAGTATTTGAGGGGTTTAGTTCATAATAAAGAAAGAAAACATCTTGGAAGAATTAAGATAACAAAACATAAAGAACCCGAAAACCCCTGAAGGAATTTAGGGAGATCCTTTGTCTTGATGTAGAATTCTAGCTTCTAGGATGAATCAATCGGCTTCCTTTGGAGTAATCCCTTGCTTTCACCCTTTGTGTTGGCAGAAATATGGCACTCTTTCCTGGGAGAAAAGAGTATTCCCTTGGCGGGAAATAAGCACACCTTTCAAGTTACCTGCTAGGGTCTTTATATAGAATTTAGAATGGCTTTCTTAGCCCCTAAGTATCCAAATTCGAGTGAAATTCCTCTTCTTCACGACTAGAACACGCCCGTGTGCCACGCCCGTGTACTTCGACAAGAGGCTATGTGAGATTTTGTCGATTGGGGCACGGCCGTGTGGCCTGGCTGTGCTTGTCGGGGCTGGACTGTGTGGTTTTCGTGTGGCACGGCTATGTAGTACGGCCGTGTGGTGACTTCTTGGGCTGTGCGTTTTCACATGTTGGCCCATTTTCTCTGGGTTTTGGTCCATTTTCTGTTCTTTTCTCTTCCCTATGCTCTCCTGAGTGTAAGACATGAAAAAGAAAGATTAAGAGCACCAATGTTCACTAAATTGATAATAATTCATCCAAAATATAGACTAAACATGGGTAAAAATATGTATAATTTAGCGTTTATCAAATTCCCCACACTTAAGCCTTTGCTTGTCCTCAAGCAAAATCTCAATCCCTAAATAAGAATTATTCTTCTCAACTTACAATTTTTATCAACAATGTTTCAAACTAATTCACAGGTAATCATACAATGAAGATTCAATCAAAAGAACATTAAAGACTCAATCACTTTAAGTTGAGAATTTTATCATTGAAACATAAGTTTCTTCCTATTGCCTGAGTAGTTATCTCTCCATCTTTAATTAACAGAAGTTGACATCCTCACTAAGTATTCACTCTATCCACTCGAAGTGTTTAGGGTTCAAAAGTCAACCTGAAAAGTTATTACCATAGGCTTGCTAAAAAAATCATATCTCCACCACTATAGATTGATATGATACATCGATCAAAAGGTCTTTCAAAGGTTGTAATGGGGCTTGGTTAGGGTGTTGTCACTGGCTGCAAAAGAGGGTTAGAATCTAGATTGAACTGAAAAATTATCTAGCTAGAAAAATCTCTATCACTTGGAACATATTTCTGGGGCTAATTCTTATGATGACCCTATTCTGGATTTGGAAGCTTGTAGAAATATGCAAAATCTATTGAACTATTACAGATTACAACTGAATTAACTGTATATACATTTTTTTGTTGTTGTTGTTTTTTTTTAAGAACAATTCAATACAATAACTTGAATATTTACATTCTGAAAAAGAGAATAAAGCTAGATGATAATTTCAACTCAAATCTCGACAAAAATAGGGGTCAAAGTAATTAAATAAGATTCATCAAAAAATAGGTTATTGGTTAATAATTAGGGGGTGAGTCAAAGAATGGGGTGTTAGGCTCAACGGGGTTTACTAGGGGTTAATTTATGGAGGTAGGCTTTTTGCGGAGTAAGTAGGTTAAATCCTAAGTGCCTTTATCATTTTGGTATATCAAATCAATGATGTAGTCTTGATGCGTATAATCAAAGCAAGTTCTAGAATAACAAATCAGTGTTGACTCACTCAAAGCAATAATAAAAGTGAGCACGAAAGAATGTATGCTCAAAAGGCTCAAAATTTCAGCAGAATTATGGCTTTTTGATGTCAATCCTGTGAATTTCAAAATTCAAGATAATACTTAGAATTAAAGAAATAACTTATGTAAAAATCGGGGTTCTCAAAAATTTCAACTTATCATGCTTGATTCCCTAATGTTTTAAAGTTTGAATAATCAGAGTACAGGCACCTATTTCTTAATTCTCAACATATCAAGAAAATCATAAATCAATCAGAATTAATTCCTAATAGGAGACTGAGAATTATTTGAGAACAAAGCATGAAAAATTTCAGGGATTTCATAGGTAATTATAGATTTAAAGTAACTTCCCCCCCACACTTAAGATATACATTGCCCTCAATGTACAAAGATATAGGTAGCAAGAGAAGTATAATATCATAAGATAGGGAGAGGATTGAAACTTCCTGAATTTAGGATGAACTTGTGAGGAAGAGTCGGCAATTGTGGCAGGGTGTTCCCATTTTCGGTTGAATATGAGCTATAGAGCCTCTTTTTTGAAACTGCGAAAATATTAATTAGTCGTGGGACTTTTGGTTTAATAGAGATTGCTCGTTAGGGATTGACCGATATGAAAGACAGAAAAATAAATAACAGAAAAATAATAAACTAAGTTCTAAAAATAGTAATAATGTAATGATTAAAAGGAGTTAACATAATAAAAATAAGATTCGAAATAAAAATGAGACTAATAAAGGAAAAATAAAAATGAAAAATGAGAAAGATAGAACTGAAAGGAAGAATAGAGGCACACGCCCGTGTGTCTCAGGTTTAGCCCGTGTTGGCCAAATTGCAAGGCCGTTTGCAAACTTGTTCGCTCTTCACACGGTCGTGTAAGTGGTCCCACAGTCGTGTGCGATGATGCTTTGCTACTCCCACGGTCGTGTGGGGGGCACACGGCTGTGTTTAATTTGGCAGTGTTTTCCACAGGCTGGGGACAAGGGCATGTGGCATTGTGCCAGCGTGTGGCGTTGTGGCAGCCCGTGTCTAAACTGAAGGGTTGCCACGGCCATGTCGCATGGCCGTGGGGATTTGTCAGTGGCCCATGCTTTGGGAAAAATTTTCCTCTGTTTGTACATGACCTAGGTGCACGACCATGTCTCTGCTTTAAATGTTCACACGGCCTTGGCCACGCCCGTGGGCATGGCCGTGTGGTCCTCAATTTCTACAAAAAAAAGGGTTAGTTGATGAATTAAAAGAAAAATAAAAGAAAAGTTACTAAGTTAGTGCTCGGGTTGCCTCCCGAGAAGCGCTTATTTATAGTCTACGCTCGACTCTGTTCAAGCTTTGTATGTTCATGGTGGCTTGAAGAGCTGATACTCTTCTATCTTGCTTGCAATTTTATTATCAACATAAGATTTGAGTCTAGTGCGATTTACCTTGAAAGTGCTGAGTGACTCATGTTTTATCTCGACTGTACCATAGGGAAAAATTTTCATTACTGTGAAGTAAGGTGTATCACTTGTATGCTCTTTTGAATTCAAGGTTCGAGGATCATCTTCCCCTAATATTACCTTATCTCTTACCTTGATTTGATTCGTTTTCACCTGAGGGTCGTCTTGGATGCTCTGGGTTGGTGTGGGATATTTAGGGCTTTTCATGATAGTTTAGCCACTCATCTAGTTCCTCGATCTGAAGCATTCGCTTTTCAGGTGCATCTCCCTTGGATGGACTTTCTGTGATTGGGTTGCCTTTATGTGGAGCGTATCCTGCACAGAAGGTTGGGTGGTGAGTTCAGTGTTTTTACAAGGACTCGTAACTATATTATTATCAGCAGTCTTAATCGAGTTCCGAGCTTGTAAAGTAACTTTGTTATCACCTATGCGTAGTGTAAGCTCACCTGTTCCTACATCAATTATAGTTCTGGCAGTTGCTAAAAAGGGACGCCCTAAAGTTAAGGGTACATTGCTATCCTTATCAATGTCTAAAACAACAAAGTCAACTGGGAATATGAATCTATCAATTTTGACAAGCACATCTTCAATTATTCCCTTAGGAAACCTAATAGTTTTATCAGCCAGTTGAATGCTCATCTTGGTTTGCATAAGTTTTTCAAGACCTAGTTGTTTAAACAGTTTATAAGGCATGACATTTATACTAGCCCCTAAGTCAGCTAAAGCATTTTTGGCGTCTAGGCTACCAAGTAAACAAGGAATAGTAAAACTCCCAGGATCTTTCAGTTTGGTTGGCAGTTTATTTTGGAGAATAGCTGAGCATTCCTCGTTGAGTTCCATTGTGGAAAGTTCTTCCATCTTCCTTTTATTTGTGAGAAGTTCCTTTAAAAATTTTGTGTATTCCGGTATCTGCGTAATTGCTTCAACAAATGGTAAGTTGATATGTAATTTCTTTAAGAGTTTAAGAAACTTACCAAATTCCTCATTTGTGCGGTCCTTCTTTAGCGCGGTTGGGTATGGGATACTAGGTTTAAATTCTTTGGTGATTTCATCTCTGTAACTTACCACAGGCTCCTTGCATGGCTCTGGGTTGGTTTTGGTTATCCCCTCATCATCTATCGTATCCACAGCATTGAGTTGCTCCTTAGGATTAGTCTCAGTGTTGCTTGGTAACCCACATTGCGGTCTTTCAGAGATTAGCTTGGCGAGCTGGCCTATTTGAGTTTCAAGTCCTTGAATGGATGCCTGCTGGTTCCTCAGTGCCGTTTCGGTATTTTGAAAATGGGTTTCTGATATGACCATAAATTTTGCGAACATCTCTTCAAGGTTCGGCTTTTTTCTTGTTGTAGAGGTGGCTGTTGAAATCTCGGAGGAGGTGGTTGTCTTTGATTTCCTTGTCCTCCCCATGAAAAATTAGGGTGGTTCTGCCAACCTGTATTGTAAGTATTACTATAAGTGTTATTTTGAGGTCTTGAATTGTTACCCATATAGTTGGTTTGCTCAGTTTCCATGCCATGTCCATAAGAGGAGTAATCTGGATTGAACATATTTCCCTGGATTGCGTCACACTACATCACTGGATGTGCCTGCGTAGAACCAACAAAATTATCAAACTTTTTATTTAAAAGTTCTACCTGGTTAGTAAGCATGGTGACAACATCAATATTATAAACTCTTGCAGCTTTTGTCGGCTTTGTCCCTATGACTTGCCACTGATAGTTATTTAGTGACATCTCTTCTATAAACTCATAAGCTGTTTCTGGTGTTTTATTGTTGATTGTTCCTCCGGTGGCTGCATCGATCATCTGCCTTGTTGATGGATTCAAACCGCTGTGAAAGGTTTGAACTTGTAACCACAAAGGCAACCCATGGTGAGGGCACCTTCTCAAAAGATCTTTGTATCTCTCCTAGGCATCGTAAAGTGTCTCTAGATCCATCTGCAAAAAAGAAGAGTGTTTTAGCTGGAGGAAAATATTTAAGTAAAAAATTTTTGGTCATCTGTTCCCATGTAGTAATTGAGCCTCGTGGTAGAGAATTTAACCACTGTTTAGCCTTGTTTCTCAAAGAGAATGGGAATAGCCTAAGACGAATGGCATCATTAGAAACGCCATTTATTTTGAATGTATCGCATATTTCCAAGAAATTGGCTAGATGCGAGTTAGGATCCTCATCCTGCAAACCATCAAACTGAACAAATTGCTGTATCATTTAAATAGTGTTAGGTTTCAGTTCCAAATTATTTGTAGCAATAGTAGGCCTAACAACGCTAGATTCAGTGCCTGCTAAATTAGGTCTAGCATAATCATACATAGTACGCGGAGCAGGATTTTGCTCAATAGGATTTGCAGCTACTACAGGAAGTAGCTGATTATCCTGATTTGCTTCCATCTCTTCAGTAGGTTCAGGTTCTTCTTCTTGTCCTTCTTCTGGATATGGCAAACTTCTTCTTATCTCTTAGCGAATTCGACGAACTGTCGCTTCTAAATCGTCATCGAAAAGTAATGGTTCTCCTGGGTTTCTTCTAGTCATAAACTAAAGATACCTAGAAGGAAAAAAAAACACAAAGAAAAATAAAAATAATAAAAAATAATAAAATAAAAATAAAAATAAATAAAAACTAAAAAAATAAATATAGTAATGGCTAAAGTAATAGAAATCGAGTTTTCTTAATATTTCAGTTCCCCGGCAACGGCGCCAAAAACTTGATAACGACTCTCGATATTAAGTAATAAAAATTTATAAAACTGATCACACCAAAACTAACTAATATCACGATGTTAAAGGCAAGCGCACCTATCGAAAAGTAGTATAGTTTAGTGGCAAGACCGAGTTATCGTACCCAAGGGAACCAAAAGTACTAGTACTTACTTCCTTTTTATTATCTAGCCTAAAAATAAAGAGAGTTGATTTAAACTAATTCTAAAACTAACTAAAAGTGCACAAAAAGTAAATTAAGGAAAAAATTTCGGGAAAACTGATTGATATCAGCAATACTTAAGGGAGAATCCACCTAGACTTCACTTGTTATTGGTTCTTGAGCTAGACGATTTATTCACTTAACTTGATCCGTAGAGATCCCTAATTTATGCTAAACACTCCGTCGAGGCGAAAAGCAACTAGGCCTAGGTTGTTAACTAAAGTTCCTTTATTAACACCCTAGGTTGCATTAATTCGATCTATGGTTCCCCATATTAGGTTTGACCCTAATCCGACAGATTTATGTCGCCCTATGTCTAGGGTTGCATGCAACTCCGCTTAATTATGGTAGATCTACTATTATCATAGGGACTTTTGCTCCTCTGCTTTAAGCACATCCGTTTCTTGAATTAATATCTAGGCTTATTAACACAAGAATTAAGCGCACATAATTAAGAGCAACTCAAGCATTTATCATATAACTCAAGAATAAATAGTAACAAGATTCGTCTTAGGTTTCATCCCCCTCAAGTATTTGAAGGGTTTAGTTCATAATAAAGAAAGAAAACATCTTAGAAGAATTAAGATAACAAAACATAAAGAACCCGAAAACCCCTGAAGGAATTTAGGGAGATCCTCTGTCTTGATGTAGAATTCTAGCTTCTGGGATGAATCAATCGGCTTCCCTTGGAGTAATCCCTTGCTTTCACTCTTTGTGTTGGCAGAAATATGGCACTCTTTCCTGGGAGAAAAGAGTATTCCCTTAGCGAGAAATAAGCACACCTTTCAAGTTGCCTCCTAGGGTCTTTATATAGAGTTTAGAATGGCTTTCTTAGCCCCTAAGTATCCAAATCCGAGTGAAATTCCCCTTCCTCACGACTAGAACACGCCCGTGTGCCACGCCCTTGTACTTTGACAAGAGGCCGTGTGAGATTTTGTCGATTGGGGCACGGCCGTTGGCCTGGTCGTGCTTGTCAAAGGTGGACCGTGTGGTCTTCGTGTGCCACGGTCGTGTGCCACGGTCGTGTGGTGACTTCTTGGGCCATGCGTTTTCACATTTTGGCCCATTTTCTCTGGTTTTTGGTCCATTTTCTGTTCTTTTTCTCTTCCCTATGCTCTCCTGAGTGTAAGACATGAAAAAGAAAGATTAAGAGCATCAATTTTCACTAAATTGATAACAATTCATCCAAAATATAGGCTAAACATGGGTAAAAATATGTATAATTTAGCGTTTATCAGTATCCCTCACACGGCCTTGACACGCTCATGTCGCAGCCTGTGTGCAAAAACCTTGGTATTCTGTTTCTGACGTCAGGAATTCTTAAGGGTCACATGGCCATAGCATGCTAGTGTGCTAAGCCATGTCCTTTACACAGTTGAGGCACACGGTTGTGTCTCAACCTGTATGTTTACTACTGGGCATTTAATTTTGCCAACCTAAGGTGCAGGGGACACACGGCCTAACCACACGCCCGTGAGGTAGACCATGTGTCACACACTGCCCAGACACATGCCCATGTGTCTACCCATGTGGGCAAAAATATGGCTATCTTCCAAGCCTTTTGCCACCCTGAAACAAAATCACACACAACCCAAAACATCACAAGGCACCAATACTCAACCAATGACCATAATTTGGCATTCACATAACTTTACATAATCAAAATAACCAAGCATTCATATTACTATCCTAGTACTCTTGTTAATCCATACTACTTTGCACATTTACAAAAAGATCACTTGCATATATCAATAATGAATATTAGCCATTACCCATGGCCTTATATAAAATGAGGTATTTCAAAACTAAGCCAACACACTTGGCCCAACATAAATTGACACATAACAGAGACTAGTCCCTATACATGCCAGTTTTCAAAATACTAGAGACTAATTGTACCGAATGCTTTAGTTGATAGTGTGAGTGAAGCCTCTGACGTCCTTTGATCTGTCAGCTAATTAGGCGGCAATATAAGAAAATGGAAGGAAGAGGGAGTAAGCATAAAGCTTAGTAGGTTGCAAGTAAATAAATGACAACAATTTATCATTTAATACTAAATAAATGCTCTCATGCATAACTCATAATCACAATTAATCATTTTATCAATAATTTCATGCATAATTATAGAAAGGTTGCATTATTTACCTACAACTTAACTTGGTATACAAAATGTGAGCGACCTCTCAATTAGCCGTTTGCTTGGCCTTCCCCCGGTCTAGGTTCGGATTTGTAATTCTTGAGCTATAATAATAATAAGCCACTAATTTAAACACTATATTAATTTAGACAATTCAAAATTCACAATTTGGTAAAATGACCATTTTACCCCTAGCCTTTTACAAAATGACCATTTTACCCCTAGGCTCAAAAATTGATTTTTATCGAATTTATTCATTTCTTATGTGTAGCCGAACCATTTTTATTTTATATCAACTCAAAATTTCTATTATTTCATGCATTTACTACACAATTTTCCAACTTTACAAGTAGGCCTATTTTAGGTGTTTTCCATGAACACCAATCCACAAAAGTTGTTTATTTAATAACTAAGACTCATTTTCTTCCAAATATTTTCAGAAAACCACATGAACACTTTCATGGAAAAACCTTAAACTCTCAACCATTTGGCAAAATAGTCCCCTTGTAACACCCCAAACCCGGCCTAGAAGTTAGGCCCGAGCCCAGCGTGTCACATTGAAGTGTTTTAAGAAAACTGTGTTTTCATTGAAAACCGTTCTAAAGAAGTTTTAAAGAAATCACTATTCCATCTATTGTTGATTAATCAGATTATGAAAGTAGTTTACTTTGGAAAACATAACCGTTGCGGAAGCTTTGTTTGAATTTTCGTTTGTTGTGAGAACGTGGTTTTTGAAAAACAGATGTCTTTTTGTAAAACGCGCCCTAGAGCTAACAAGTTGTAAACATGCAAATAAATAACCTAAACCTTAAGAAAAATTAAATAGCGGCCTTATTACAAACCAAAATAAAAACCATAATTAAAATAAATAAAAACTAAAAACAATATAACAGCAGAATGTGGTTGCCTCCAAGTCCAAGTAGCACCGAATCGCCTATGCCTCAGAATTACCTGTACAGTTAAAAATAAAAAGGTGAGCATACGAATACTCAGTGTGTAACTCTAGCAATAATAATATAACCGAATCAGTCTGGGCTAGAGCCCATTATAGTAAACAACATAGCATGCAATTAGAGTCCATATCACAATCAGTGGGCCTAAGCCCATAACAATAACAGTATAATATGTAATCAGAATCTTACCCAACCAACCGCTACACTCCATCTCCGTCCAACCCATCACTCTATAAGGGGATATAATCAACCCATCCAACCCTACACTCCACAGTGTAGTACCGATGCGGCACTATCGATAAAATGCAACAGAGTTGGCAGAATATTAGGCTACAAGCTTCAGAATAATGCAGCGAAGCTGCCAGAACAATACACTTCCTCCAAAAAAATATATACCCAACCCCCATGCAATGCAACATACTCAATGTCATGTAATGTCAAATTACATAATATACACACATACACACACACATATATATATATATATATATATATCAGAGCATACATAATAATTCAAACATTATAACGGGTCAAAATGGTTAATTTACCCACGAGGGTATTTTGGTCATTTCGCCCCTTAGGGAAATTCAGTCATTTGTCAGTGTGGTCTTTCGTATGTGAAGACCTATTAGTAGGCCCATGGTCATCTAGCGACACATGCAGCCAAACAGTCCAGAGATTTGAAAACGATCTAAAACCCATCTAACGGGCCCATGGGCCCATTGGGCCCATTTTGGCCCAACCCATGAAATCTCTCATGATAGCTATTTTCAATGTAGAGCCACAATCCGTGGCATGAATCAAACACATGAACGTTCGTACGCCCAAGTGGCCAACAATTGATTTGTTGGCTTTTCGGCACTTGCCGTTTCGGCATTTCGCCTTTGTATCCAAAAGGTGCGATAACACACCTTATCACGTAGAGTATTAAATAATCCTGAGCGCCGTCACCTAAATTAAACATAATACACAGTTAAACCACTTATCTAAAAATAATTAAGAAAATACTAATCCAACCACTTAGCCAAAGTATTCACTATCACTTGCCTTCATCAGATTGATCAATTGCAATTTGCCTAGTCAAACTGTAGTTTGACGCAGTCGCCCTTTCGCATCCTGGTGGAAAGTCCCTAACTACTGGTACAGTCAAACTGTGGTTTGACACGGTCACCCTTCCGTATCCTGGCGGAAAGTCCCTAACTGCTGATACACTACGTCGCTTGAACTTGGGAGTAGAAATCGCAAGTGGACTTCTAGTAGATATTTATCCATGACCTCCCTCAATTTAGTTATCACTTGTCTCCATGATATTTACTCCAAAAGTCACAATCCTTATTTGGCCACCAAAAGGCAACAATCAATATTAAACGCTTAGAAGAAAATAATTGATCCTATATGGGTACACGTAAACTTTCAAAATGAATACTTGCGATTAAGGTACTTACCCAAAACTAGTGAACGTTCACAAAGGAAAGGAATTCGAGTCCAATACCCTAATCGAACCCCTAGCCAAAAAGGGTCAATACAAAGTGTTACAAGATCATTACTTTAACGAAGCAATTAAAAGCATGAGGGTATAAATAGCCCTCAAATAGCAAAATCAACCCTTGTGATTGAAAACTTACCAATATCCACACGGTCATGAATAAAGGAAAACAAAACATCAAATGGAATTAAAGTTTCAGTTTTAAGAATCAAGAACCTCAAATTCGGCCCCACACAAAAGAAAAGTAAAAAAGTAAGAGAAAAGGCACTAACAAGATTCGGCCAAAGCCAAGGATTTGACAAGAAAAGAATACCCAATTGGCCCAATGCAATGCTAGAGTTCTTACCGATTGATCAATAATGAAAACGAGAAACGAGAGGGAGAGATACAATCTGGTCAAAAAGAAGGAGAAAGAAATAATTTGGCTATAGTAAATTCAGCTACTATGGAAAAGTGAAAGGAGTAGAAAGAAATGATAGGGACAAAGGCTAGAAGTGCATTTTGGAGTTAGCAAAATCAAATAAGAAGAGAAGGTGCTTAAAAGGTATAAGAAGATTGTGCATGCATTAGTACAAACAAAAAGAAATGGAGATGTATGATTGGGATTCAAAAAATAATGGAAAAGAAATACCAAGAGGTAAGAAATCAAAATCGGCACAATAACCTTTGAGTAAAGAATGACACAAAAAAAATTAAGAAGAAGGAAATTTGCCAAAACCGATTAATTTGGCACACAAAGGCCTTCCCCCATTTGGTCAAAGCTAAAAACAAAAGGAAAGCCATCGAAGTCCTTAACCAATAGCAAAAAAATCTTTAGCCTAATCTCTCTAATATGCCAACAAAATCACTAATTCGGTAATTGAAAACTCAATTGACCAAAGGGACCAACACAGTCCCACATTCGACCGAATCTTCCCAAAATAATCCCCTTTAATAGTAGCTTAAAATTCGGCCAGCTTTCAAACCAAATTTCAATCCATGACTCCCACCGCTTGACTTAATTACCACCAGCAGCTTTCCATCCATATCCCACCATTTGACCACTGCTTGACCTAAATCAGCTATTACTAGCCTTGTGCGAGCAACAAAAAATTAAACCTTCCACGAGCAAGGTGAGGCTCGAACTCCAAACCTCACCTCGTCATTGCACCTTCAACCATGCTGCTGGCCACTGCACCACATTTCTTTTACACTATAATACGATCATAATTATTTATAACTTATACCTGCTGGAGCCACAGTTATTTGAAATTAAAATGAAAATTCCACCAGCCAAAAGACTCGAACCTGTGTCCCATCTAAATGCCCAACACGCTGATTACCACTGAACCAATACAACTTTCATGTCAATAACCCCAAGCAACAAATTATAAACCTTTTGTCCAGAATGTCGTGTTCCCTTTAAACTTTAAAAAATATACATTTTTCCCTTAAGTAGACTCGAACCCCCAATCTAAGCACACTATACATGTCTTGGCAGTCTTCCACAGTCTCTTTATATGTCATAAAACATCCTCAAATAATTATAAGCTTTAAAGGCCTGCTACCATGCCCAGAGACGAAAATAAAAAAAATTAAGCTAAGGCCTGGATTCGAACCATGGACCATTTCCTAGCTACCAATGCTCCTAGCCACCAGACCACTTGCTTTTCTTCATCAACTTTAACCAAAAAAAAATTATAAACTCTTTCTTGAAACGCCAATTCCATTTAGTGACAAAAATTAAAATTTTTCTTAAAGTCTTGAGTTGAACCCAAGACTTCTCAAACATCCTTAAGCACTCCAAATCACTTAATTAACAAACCAAACATGAAATTGTGAATTTTTTTTTACCACAAAAATTCAAATTTCACCGATACACGAAGCCTATTTCTCCTAAGCCCAAAATTAGGGACATTACACCCTTCAATAGGTAGCCCATGCTACAAGGATCTCAAAAGTACAAAAATTATCAAGAAAGGCCATGGGAATCACTTACTTGACAAAGAAATGAGTGGCTAGTTTTTCAAGCTCCAAAATCTTCCATTAGGCTGATACTTTCGATGGTGTGAAGAAGAAGAAATGAAAAAGATGAGGCAAAATTTTTTTATTCTATTTCTAGTCAAATAGGTCATCTAATACCACCAAAATTTGACTTTTCTTATTTATTTGTCACTATGGCTGGCCATCACCCTAGAAATGGCCTAATTGTCCATTAAAGACCCCCACATTATGATTCATGGCCATTTGACACCTTTTTCTAGTAAATCAAAACTTTTTCCCTTTATGCAATTTTGTCCTTTTTCGTAATTGAGCTCACAATCGCTAAAATTAATTCACCAAAATTTTTATGCGCTCATAATATCATGCTATAACATATAAAATAATACTAAAATAATTTCTCTGACCTTGGATTAGTGATTCTAAAACCACTATTCTGACTAAACCTAAATTCGAGCTATTACAATTCTTCCCCTTAGGGATTTTCATCCCCGAAAATCTTACCAATAAACAAGTTTCGGTATTGGTCTCTCATAGTCTCCTCAGGCTCCAATGTGGCTTCTTTGACTTAATGTCGATGCCATAATACTTTCACAAGTGCTATCCTATTGCTCCTTAATTTTTTGACCTCCCGAGCCAAAATCTTAACCGGTTCTTCACCATAGGTCATATCCGAACTTATTTCAATCTCTAGTGGTGTAATCACGTGTGAGGGGTCAGAACGGTAGTGACATAACATCGATACATGAAACACATCATGAATTTTCTCTAA
Organism: Gossypium stocksii; assembly: GCA_020496765.1. Classification (NCBI taxonomy): domain Eukaryota; kingdom Viridiplantae; phylum Streptophyta; class Magnoliopsida; order Malvales; family Malvaceae; genus Gossypium; species Gossypium stocksii. Next base: position 77,060,732 of record CM035629.1, read on the forward strand.
CTCACGAGGAAAGGCTAATCGATATGCCACCGTTCCAACTCTCTCAGTCACTTCATAAGGCTCAAAAAATCGTGGGCTTAATTTTCCTTTCCTATTGAATTTGAGGACTTTTTTCTATGGAGATACTTTCAAGAACACTCTATCACTAACTTGAAACTCAATCTCTTTCCTCTTCAAATCTACATAGGATTTCTGTCTATCTAAGGTGGCTTCAAGTGATTATGAATGACCTTAACTTTCTCTTCAGTCTCTCTGATTAAATTGATCTCGTGTATCTGATTCTCTCTAAGTTCTGACCAATACAAGGACGTTCAGCACTTGCACCCATACAAAGCCTCATAAGGTGCCATTTTCAAACTTGACTGAAAACTATTATTGTAGGTGAATTCGAACAGCGGTAAGTACTTTTCCCAACTTCCCTGAAACTCGAGAACATAACACCTCAACATATCTTCAAGAATCTAAATTACTCTTTCTGACTGACCGTCAGTCTGAGGGTGAAAAGCCGTGTTGAAATTCAATTTTGTTCCCAACGCTTCTTGTAACGTTTTCCAATATCGATATGTAAATCTCGGGTCTCTATCTAAAATTATCGACAAGGGTACTCCGTGTAGTCTCACTATCTCGGAGATATACAAATCAACTAGTTTCTCAAGTGGGTAGTCCGTACGAACTGGTATAAAATGAGCTGACTTTGCTAGTCTATCTACTACAACCCATACAACATCTTTCTTCCTTGGTGTCAATGGTAACTCGAAAATGAAATCCATGGTAATGCGGTCCCATTTCCATTCGGGGACCACCACCAGCTGAAGTAAACCCAAAGGAACTTGGTGTCCAGCTTTTACTTACTGAGAAATCAAACACTTAGAGACAAACTCTTAAATGTCTCTTTTCATTCCCGACCACCAATACAGTTTCTGCAAGTTGTTGTACATTTTTACGCTACCTAGGTGAATAGATAAGTAACTACTACGTGCTTCACGTAAATTTCTCTGAATAAGTTCATCATTCTTAAGTACATAGATTCTGTCTCGATACACCAAACAACCATCGATACTAACTCGGAAGTCTGATTCATTACTCGTGTCGCACCAAGCCATCTTGGCTTGGAAATCCTTATCACCATTTTGAGCTTTGCAAATTTCTTCAAGAAACATCGGTCTAGCTCTCATCTCGGCTAAAATCGACCCATCTTTAGTAACAGAAAACTGAGTATCCATAGCACTCAAGGTAAACAATGATGTCCTACTCAAGGCGTCGGCAGCTACATTTGCCTTCCTGGGGTGATAGTTGATTATCAACTCGTAATCCTTAATCAAGTAACCATCTCTATTGCCATAGGTTCAACTCTCTTTGAGTCATCAAGTACTTTAGACTTTTGTGATCGGTGAATATCCGACATTTCTTGCCATACAAGTGGTGCATCCAAATCTTCAATGCAAAAACTAAGCGGCAAGCAAATTGTGTGTGGGTTAGTTTTTCTCTTGTGGCTTTAGCTATCTCGAGGCATAGACTCTCACCTTGCCTTCTTGCATAAGTACACACCCTAATCCATTCAAGGATGCATCACTGTACACTATGAATTCTTTCCCCGATTCTGGTTGCACTAAAATTGGAGCCTCGGTTAACAAAGCCTTTAGTTTCTCAAAACTCTCCTCATATTTTACCATCCATTCAAAATTGACGTCTTTCTGTAGTTGTCTCATCATCGACGTAGCAATCATGGATAAACCTTTAACAAACCGTGTAACACCCCAAACCCGACCTAGAAGTTAGGCCCGAATCTGGCGTGTCACATTGAGGTGTTTTTCGAAAACCTTGTTTCCATTGAAAACCCTTCTTATTAAAACTTGTTGCCATTTAAAACTTGTGTAAGATCTCGAATTTCGTATGCATATTTTTAAAACGTGGTTTATTAAAAGACGTTCTGTTGTAAAATGTTATTACCTTTAAAACCTTAATTGTTACGGAAGCCTAATTTAAAATAGTTGTGAAAACGTGATATTTTGAAAAATAGTTGTTGTTTCATGAAAACCGTGTCCGACTTCTAGCAATTATAAAAAAATAAATAAAATCCCAAATGTAAAAACCAAAAAGTTTAAAAGGCCTTATTACAACCCAAACCGGAATAAAGCACTTAAAAGTAAATCAAGATAGAGCATAAGCAATGTGAGGCCTTCTTTGAGTCCCTCGCAGCAATGATCCTCTTAAAGCTAGGGATTACCTACACAATTATTAAACGGGGTGAGTTTTATGAAAACTCAGTGTGTAATCCCCTACCATATAAAACGAACAGTCAGTCATACAAAAGAATTAAAAGTCTTGGCCCCAGCCCTGCTACAATTCTAGTATCAATTGGGCCTTAGCCCACTATAACAAACAATACCTGATGGGCCTTAGCCCATCACAGAATCAGAAACATTATCAGACTAGAATAAAAATCAGAATCAGAATCAGGTGGGCCTAAGCCTAAAACAAAATCAGTAACAGTATAATACAGATATGCAGAATAGACTGGGTCGAAGCCCTACACAGAATAGATCAGTCTGGGCCTTAGCCCTATACAGAATAGTGAGGGCCAAGCCCATAGCAGAATCAGAACAATATGCGAATGTAATCCCAACCCAATCCAACCATCACACCACTCGTACTAACCCAACACACCATGTGGGGAATAACTCGACCCACCCAGCCCTACACACTAATGACGCAGCCATGCTGCTAATTTAAATATGGGTTTAAACCTTTAGTAGTAGTATCATAATTGGCACAAAGCCATCAGTAGCTGTAATAAGATTGGCACATAGCCATCAATTACGGTAATATAACCGGCACACAGCCATGGGTAAATGTGATCGACACACAGTCATCAGTAAATAAGATAGGCACATAGCCGTAGGCAAATATAATCGGCACAAAGCCATGATCCCGATAGCACAGAGCCATATGTTGGTTGGCATAGAGCCATACTCAGAATAACTGGCATTAAGCCATCAGTCGGTCCACAGTCGTCTCGTGCGACCCGTGCGACTTTATCAGATTATTATTGGATCCACAGTCATCTCGTGCGACCCGTACGATCCTATCAGAACAGAACTTCCTCTATATCAATGTCCCAACCCAATGTGTCGTGTATGCTATGCTCAATCATCACACATGTATGCAGAATGGCCATGTTCAGTATCAATCATTTAAACACATATTAAAAAATATGAATCACACAACCATGGTCATGTCCGTCAAATCACTGTTATACAAACACAATCAAATCCGTCAAACACATAGTCCAAGTCAGTCACTTGCCCATAAGGGCAAAACAGTCATTTACCACCCTAGGGGCAAAATGGTAATTTTACCCCAAATGGGTATCTCGGTAATTCTACCCCACAGGGGTATCTTAGTTATTCTACCCTACAGGGGTATTTCGATAATTCTACCCTATAGGGGTATTTCAGTAATTCTACCCTATAGGGATATTTCAGTAATTCAACCCTAAAGGGGTATTTTGGTAATTCTACCCTACAGGGCTATTTCGGTAATTTTGCAACCCAATGGTATTTTGGTAATTTCACAAACCAGGGGTATTTTGGTAATTTCACAAGCCAAGGGTATTTTGGTAATTTTGTAAATCAGGGTATTTCAGTAATTTTAAAAATTGGGGTATTTTCGTATTTTGTAAACTAGGGTATTTCTGTAATTTTGTAAACTGAGGGTAAAATGGTAATTCTAACAAATCAGGGGTAAAACGATGACTTTACAAATTAGGGGTAAAACAGTAACTTTACAAATTAGGGGTAAAACAGTAACTTTACAAATCAGGGGTAAAATGGTAATTTTACAAATTAGGGGTAAAATGGTAATTTTGCAAATTAGGGGTAAAACCGTACTTTTACAAATTGGGGGTATTTCTGTAATTTTACAAATCGAGGGTAATTCGATAAATTTGCAAATCGGGGGTATTACAGTAATTCTACCCTATAAGGGTATTTCAGTAATTTTATCAATCCATCAGAAAGGCTACAGTCACCTTGAGCGACTCAAGTATTCTAAACAGAGATAACGTTACTAATGGGCCTAAGACCCGTTCTCGGCCCAGGTGGGCCCACACGCTCATGTGGCCCTTTAGCCCAAAACTAGCTACAGATATGAGATTCACTTAGTCTAGTCCAATATTTACTACACAATCATACAATTTGCCCGATTAGGCCCACGGGCCCATTGGGCCCACATGGCCCATTTCGACATTCCAGCACTTGCCGTTCTACAGCTAGAGTAGGGTGAAGTACACACCTGATAGGTATCTGAAGTTAATCCACGCTCTGAACGCTGCTATGCCCAGAAGCCAACAATAATTGCACCCTTGACTCCCCAGAGGGGTGTGTCGATCAACTACGGTTACCACCACCATGACCCAACGGCATACAGATCAACGAATGATCCAACGCCTAACCCAAATGAACACGCCACAATGTGAAAGGGATAAGCCAAGAAAGGTATGCCTACTCTCCTCATGGTTTGCTCTATTTAAAGCCAGCTCCTCACCTATTCTTATGTTAGCTTCCCGATGTGGGATTCTCCATCAATCCCTCAAAATTAATGCATTAGCAAAATAATCAATTTTTGCATGTAAAGGGATTCGAACCATAGTCCTCTCAATAACCATGTCACGCCACCACCACTAGGACACAAGCTCCTTTGTGTTATAAGTCCAACACATTTAACTTTAAAGCCTGCCTACTCGCTTCTAGATTTATTTAAAAGAAAACCCAAAATAAATTGCAAGAGCCAAGACTTGAACCTTAGACCCTTTGCTTCCTTTATGGCGTCACTTCCTTGCCACTAGATCATGTCTCCTTTTGTGCCTTATTTTACCTTGATTTATTTAAGAGTCATACCACTTGAGATCAGGGTTCCATTAAGGCTAAATATCAAAATTTTTCTATGGCCTAACTTGAACTTGGGACTTCATAGTACCCTTCAAACACTCTAAAATCACACATTTGAATTATTTAAGCCGCCTTTTAACCGATCCAAAACTTAAGGCCCTCAATACTTCTAGGCCTAAAATTCGGGGTGTTACAAACCGTCTGTAGTAACCCGCTAAGCCCAAAAAGCTTCTAAACTCCAATACATTTCTCGGCAGTTTCCACTCAACAATACCCGAGATCTTGCTCGGGTCAACTCTAATTACATCTCTCGATACAATGTGTCCGAAGAATCCGACCTCTTGAAGCCAAATTTTGCTTTTGCTAAACTTAGCGTATAGTTTCTTGTCTCTTAAAGTTTGCAAGACAGTTCTTAAGTGCTCCACATGCTCACCCTCATCCGGAGAATAAATGAGCACATCATCAATAAAGACCACAGCAAACTTGTCCAAGTACGGTTGAAAAATACGGTTCATTAAATCTATGAATACTACAGGGGCAGTCTTTAAGCCAAAGGGCGTGACGAGGAACTCATAATTGTCGTACCTCATCTGAAGGGTAGTTTTTGGCACATCTTGCTCCTTAACTCTTAGCTGGTAATAACTAGACCTCAAGTCTATTCTAGAAGATACAGTAGCCCCCTTCAATTGATCAAACAAGTGATCGATCCTAGGCAAAAGGTACTTATTCTTCACTATAACCTTGTTAAGCTAACGGTAGTCTATGCATAATCTCATTGAACCATCCTTTTTCTTCACAAATAATATCGATGCACCCTATAGAGAATAGCTCGGTCTCGTAAAACCTTTGTCCGTTATCTCTTGCAACTGAACCTTTAATTAACTCTGTTGGGGCCATCCTATACGGGGCAATCGATATAGGTGTCGTACTAGGGACTAATTCAATACCGAACTCAACTTCCCTCTCTGGAGGTAATCTAGGCAACTCTTCTGGAAACACATCTTGATACTCGCAAACTACTAGCACTACCTCAATCTTTGCTTTCGACACTTGGGTATTCAACACAAAAGCAAGATATGACTCATACCCTTTTCTCAAGTACCTTTGAGCTGTCATACAAGACATTACTACTGGCAAGCCATCTGGTTCACCTAATTCAACTTGAAGAACATTCCTAGTTTCACATTTCAACTCAATGAATTTTCTTCCACAATTACCACTACATCATGAGTAGTCAACCAATCCATCCCAAGGATTATATCAAATTCATCAAACGATAATAACATTAAGTTAGCTAAAAAACAATGACCTCTAATTGTCAAAGGGAAATCCCTACACACTTGATCAACTAATTCATGCTTGCCTAATAGGTTTGACACCATTACTACAAACTCGGTTGACTCGACATGCACATTCATACCAGGTACCAATTTCATGCACATATAGGAAGGGGTAGAACCCAGATCAATCAAAGCAACAACGGGTATATCATAGATAGAAAAAGTACTCGTAATCACATTAGGAGACGAAGCCTCCTCACAGGCACGAATAGTGTAGGTCCTCGTAGGCGCCCTACCCTTGGACCCCATAGCGGGATCTCTAGGATCACCTCTGCTACTTGCCCTATTACCCAGGTTCTTCTATGGTCTACCCTTCGGAGGAGTACTATTTGCTTTCATGACTTACTTTTTGTCTTTCTCATCCATCTTAGGATAGTTACGAATGAAATGGTCTAATGAACCACACTTGAAACAACCTTTTTCATTCCGTCGGCACTCACCGAAATGTTGTCTACCACACTACGAGCATTCCAGTCATCCAGCCGAGTATTACCCACACTTGCGATAGAAGTGATTTGAGCTTTAGACGCTGTGTAATGCTTATTCTTATTTCTATCCTTGAACGCCACTGAACCATTCGACCGAGTAGTGAACTTTCTCGATCTCTTAGACAATGACTAATATGATTTTCCCATCTGTCTTTTCTTTAAGCCACGGGACTCAATATCAGCTCTTTCCTTCTCTCTGGCCAACTCTTCAGCCTTACATGCTCTATTAACGAGCACTACAAATGTAACACCCCAAACCCAACCCAGACATTATGGCCAGATCTGGTGTGTCACATGAACAGTGACCACTTTTTGATCCTCTTTTAAGAACCCTTAGATTGACTTAGCAAAACCATATCATGTTTGGTTCGTAAAACAGAGATTTAGTTAGTTTGTAAAAACCCTATCCACTATCAGTTGAAATTTACTTCTTAAAAGATCTTGTTATAGAGTCATTCTCACTAGGTTACCCATTTGTCGCGTAGAGTATATTTTGAAAACGTTTGCTAAATTGAATTAAAAATTCGCGTAGACTATTCAATCATTTAAACAAGTAACAAATAAATAAATAAAAACCAAAATAAAAATAATTATCGAGCGGCCTTATTACAGTCTAAAACCCAAAACTTAAAGAATACTAAAATGAAGTAAATTTATGAAAATATAAAATCGGGAAAAACAATTCACATGGCCACTCTGAATCCCTCGCAGTTCCAAGTCTTCTAAGGTTGGGGATCACCTGTGTAGATGGAAAGAAAGGGGGTGAGTTTGTGAAAACTCAGTGTGTAAGCTAACCCAACCAGAGTCAGAGACAAGTTCAAGCTCAAATTGGGCCTAAGCCCTATTCAGATGCAATGATAACTGGCCCTTAGCCTTATTTAGAAAATAGTGTGGGACTTAGGCCCATTACAGTAACAGATTAGTATATTATGCATGTATGCAAACCCAAGCCCAATCCAACCCTACACACCACCCGTACTAGCCCTACACCCCATGTGGGGAATAACTCAACCCACCTAGCCCTGCACACCATAGTTGCAGCACAGCTACTTAATCAAATATTGTGGCTAAGCCACTAGAACAGTAATACAAGGTAGAGCCTCTAAGCAGAATACGTGGCATTGCCACTTAAGCACTTCCTCCATCATAATAACCCAATCTCATACAACAGAATATAATATGATATGGCATACAGAGTATCAGAAATATTAGTATGCAAATCAGTTATCTTAACCCTAGGGGTAAAACAGTAATTTCCACCCTTAAGGGGCATTCCAGTAAGTTTTCTAGTTTTAAAGGTTTCATGCTCACTACGTTCTACTACAAACCTATCGTCGTCTAACTAACTTAATTAGCCCATTTCATTATTACAGAGTCATCGGGCCCTAAAAACCCCCTAATGGGCCTGACGGAGCCCACAAGCTACTGTGGCCCACTAAGTCCAAATTTCCCACTCATTTTAGCAGATTAATAACCGTTTACTAGAATATACTTACCGCTCAATTTCACCCATATGGGCCCGTAAGCCCGTTAGGCCCAAATTCGACCCTTCGAGGCCCAAAACCACTCACGTGCATGACAACGTGCACACAATAGTCTTACCAATTGCGATTACCAACTTCACCATTTCCAACTGACCCACAAGCGTTCGCACGCTTGCAAGCCCTCGAAATGCCAGAATTTCAGTATTTTGGCTTTTCGGCTTTTGCCTATCTAAGCTACTAGAGGGTGTCGATTACACACCTATTTGCGGTATATGCTGAAATCCCTCGAACAATTAACCTAAAATCATTTTATCCATATGTCAACTAAAATTCAGTTGAATAATCGATATCAACTTAACATACCTATTTGGCCACAATAGAGCATCACTAACACTTACATTTGTCGATTCTAACCACTAGATCTAGATCTAGATCTAGATTGCTTCAATGGCCCTAGCGTCCACTGCTCCTTGCTAGATCGTCTCTTAACCACCCTTAACATACATGAGATCCAAAAGAAAAAGGCTCAATGGATACTCCTCCCTAAAAGAAGTCAAAACTGATTAGGGGTTTTTAGCTTTTCATTAATCACAAGAATATGAGAAAAAGGATTCGAAAACTTACCACCGACTTTGCTAGATCGATTTTGCGATTGCTAGATGCTATTTCTGCCCCTCTAATCCCAGATCTACCCTCCTCTTAACCAAAACCCAAGAATAGATCAAGGAGGTTGAACGAATCCACGGAGAGAAAAGAAAAGGTTTCGATTGAGAAGAGGTCACTACAAAGAATTAAAGTTTTAGTTTTGGGGAGAAAAGAAGATAAAGGAAAAGAGAAGAGGTTGAGAAGAGATTTTGGTTTGCTTCCAAATAAAAATGAGAGAGATTTGGTCAATGGAGAAATCGGCTAGATGTGAGTCAAAGATTCAGGTTTCGGCTTTTTGGGGTAATCAGCCAAGAGAGTATTAAGTGAGTCAAACTAACCAACATGGAAAAGAAAAAGGAGGAGAAGAAGATGGTGCATTCGGCTTGAGAAAAAAAGAGATGAAAGGTTTGGTTCATTACACAATTCGGCACTAAGAGGGTGTAGGGATCTAGCTTTCGGTTTCTAGAACATGGAGGAGGAAGAAAAAGAAAACAAAGGGCACTATACCTATTTGACAAAAGAAAGTGACCCCTAATTGCCAAATCTTGAAGGCTAACCCCTAAAGATGTCAGCACAAAGAGCTCTAATTGCTGAAAATGAAGTCTCCTAACAACCCTAGCCGAATATGCACCCTCAACCCCCCAATCGGCCAACACAACTTCCCATTCAAAATTCCTAAATTTTCTCCCCTTATCCCTCCCTAATTCAATCCTATGAGTAGTTCAAACACTTCCCTTCAGAGTTCAACTTGAGTTCCATCACTTACCATGCACACATGTTAAAAAAACAAAACAACACTTTGCTTGCCATGGGATTCAAACCTTAGCTCTTACACAGCCCTTACACGCCACCTCATTAAGTTCTAAGTGATGCCAACTTGCCACTTTAACATAGGCTTACTTGTGTCTTACTTTACCAATTTTTGTTTAAAAGCCCACTTAGCCAATACCTCTTCTCCTTTAAGTCTAAAATTTATAAATTCAACCAGGCTTTAACTTAAACTTAGGCCTTCCAAAAGCCCATTAAAGCACATTTAATACATAATTTAACACATCCAGAGAAACAAAAAATAAATTCAAGCAAAATCTCAGAAACCTAAAAATTGAGGCGTTACAACAAATTCTCTCAACTCTAAGATGCCAACCAACAACCGAATGTCTTCATTCAAACCATCTTCGAACCTCTTACACATTATGACCTCGGCAGACACACACTCCCTAGCATATTTGCTAAGCCTTACAAACTTGCGCTCATATTCCATCACTGTCATTCGGCCTTGCTTTAGTTCGAAAAATTCTTTCCTCTTCTAGTCTTCAAACCTTTTACTGATATACCTTTTCTGGAACTCCGCTAGGAAGAATTCACAAGTCATTCTCTCTCTCCCGGTACAACTTTCACAAGAGTATTCCACCATTGGTAGGCCGAATCTCGCAGAAGTAATACTACACATTTCATGCACTCTTCAGGGGTGTACGAGAGCTCATCAAGTACCCTAATGGCATTTTCCAACCAAAACTCTGCTCTCTCTAGGTCATCATCTTTGTTTGCCCAAAATTCCTCAGCCCTGTGCTTTGTAATCCTATCCACTGGAGGTTTCTCTCTTCTAGCCATCTCTAGTCCTTGAGGAGCTACTGGGACAAACTGAGGAATTGGGGGAGGTGGGGGAGGTGGAGTATTTAAATTTGCTCGAATATACTCCGTATAGCAAGCACTCGTCATCTAAAGGTAGGCTTCTCTAGCCCCTCTGCCCTGACTCATCCTCACGGGCCCACTTTCAACTGGTGCAGTCCCTTCAAGGGGAGCTAGCGCGTTACTCTTCACGTCATCTGCCATAGCTTCGTCAAGATCCATTTATTATATGAAAATACAATTTATAATCATCAGAAGTTGTCACACTACCATATTATAACTGTGGCATGTACAGCTAGACTCGTACACAAGCTAGGTTAATCTAGAATCGACTAAACCATAGCTCTGATACCACTAAAGGAAACACCCCTTACCCGTATCTGACGCTGGAATAGGGTACAAAGAGTTATGGTACAAAAACACATACAAATATTCATTTTAAGTTCATAAAACTTCATTCCAAATTAAAACTTTTCAAACATTGTCTTACGGTCCTTAATATGGACCTACGAGGCCCAAAACATCGTTTGGAGACAATCCTAGACCATTGCGAGCACTTAGAAAAATTAAAAAAACTACGAAAAATAGGGCACACACTCGTGTGGATTGGTAACACGCCCGTGTGGTTTCTAGACATGATCGTGCTGAAGGCCCGTGTGGTTCACACACCTTAAGCACATAGGGACACACCCGTGCCCCTCATCCGTGTGGATTTATTTTCTAACTCCAAACCTACAGGGGTTTTCACACGGACTGACACACGCCCGTGTCCCTGGTCCGTGTCCATCACACGGCTTTCACATGCCCATGTCGCAGCACGTGTATGAAAAACTTGGTATTCTGTTTCTAACGTCAACAATTCTTAAGGGTCACACGGCCGTGCACACCCATGTGCTAGGCTGTGTCCTTCACACGGTTGAGACACACGGTCGTGTCTTAGCCCGTGTGTTTACTACTAGGCATTTAATTTTGCCATCCTAAGTTACAGGGGACGCACGGCCTAACCACACGTCCGTGGGGCGAACCGTGTGTCATACACAGCCTAGACACACGCCATGTGTCTACCCGTGTGGGAAAAAACATGGCTATCTTCCAAGACTTTTGCCACCCAAAAAAAAAATCACACACAACCCAAAACATCACTAGGCACCAATACTCAACGAATGACCATAATTTGGCATTCACATAACTTCACATAATCAAAACAACCAAGCATTCATATTACTATCCTCGTACTCTTGTTCATCCATAATACTTTGTACATTCACAAAAAGATCACTTACATATATCAATAATGAATATTAGCCATTACCCATGGCCTTATACAAAATGAGGTATTTCAAAACTAAGCCAACACACTTGGCCCAACATAAATTAACACGTAACAAAGACTAGTCCGTATACATGCCATTTTTTAAAATACTAAAGACTAACTACACCAAATGGTTTAGTTGATAGTGTGAGCGAAGCCTCCGATGTCCTTTGATCCTCGAGCTAATTAGTGGGTACTATAAGAAAATGGAAAGAAGAGGGAGTACGCATAAAGCTTAGTAAGTTACAAGTAAATAAATGACAACAATTTGTCATTTAATACTAAATAAATGCTCTCATGCATAACTCATAATAATAGTTAATCATTTTATGCTAAATCAATAATTTCATGCATAATTATAGAAAAGTTGCATTATTTACCTACAACTTACCTCGGTATACAAAATGTGAGCAACCTATTAATTGGTCTGTTTGCTTGGCCTTCCCCGGTCTAGGTTTCGATTTTGAAATGCTCGATCTATAATAATAAAATTCACTAATTTAATCATTATATTAATTTAGACAATTCAAAATTCACAGTTTTGCAAAATGACCATTTTGCCCCTAGACTGTTGCAAAATGACCATTTTACCCCTAGGCTCAGAAATTGATTTTTATCGAATTTCTTCATTTCTTATGCCTACCTGAACTCTTTTAATTCTTATAGCAACTCAAAATTTCCATTATTTCATGCATTTTCTACACAATTTTCCAACTTTACAACTAGGTCTATTTTACGTGTTTTCCATGAACACCACTTCACAAAAGTTGTTTATTTAACAACTAAGACTCATTTTCTTCAAAAAAGTTTCAGCAAACCATATGAACAGTTTCATGGCAAAACCCTAAACTCTCAACCATTTTGCAAAATAATACCCTCAATAGGTAGCCTATGCTACAATAGTTCGAAGAGTACAAAAATTACCAAGAAAGGCCAAAAGAATCACTTACTTGAGAGAGAAATGAGTGGCTGGTTTTTGAAGCTTCAAAATCTCCCCTTAGGCTGATATTTCCAGTGGTGTGAAGAAGAAGAAATGAAAAAGATGAAGCTAAATTTTTTTATTCTATTTGTAGTCAAATAGGTCACCTAATACCACCAAAATTTGACTTTTCTTATTTTTTTGTCCCTGTGGACGATTGTCCATTAAAGACCCTGACATTATGATTCATGGCTATTTGACACCTTTTTCTAGTAAATCACAACTTTTTCCCTTTATGCAATTTAGTCCTTTTTTTGCAATTGAGCTCACAATCGCTAAAATTAATTCACTAAAATTTTTATGCACTCATAATATCAAGCTATAACACATAAAATAATACAAAAATAATTTCTCTGACCTCAGATTAGTGATTCCAAAACCACTATTTTGACAAAGCCCAAATTCGAGCTGTTACAACATATATGTAGTCGAAGCTAACAATTATAACATTTCACATATATGCTCATTCTTGAGCTAGTCACGGGTCTGCTCACACAAGCTGATAGTCTGGACGTAACTACTTAGTACTGGTCACACAAGTTGACTGGTATCCACAATAAATGTAGGAATACCTAGCCACTGGTATATGTACTAGACCAACACCCGAACATCACTTAATTACACACTTGGGTTCCTAGTGACATGTCACTCGTATCCTATTTTATTCATAGGTTCAACTAGGATATTTCCTCACTTATTACTTATCAAACTTTATCAAATACATCCGTTAGATCATTCACACAATTCGTACAATATCTAAGCTTATAAACATAATATAATGATGCATTATTTACATATAAACTTACCTCAGTACAAAAATAGCAATTTTTTGCGATTTAGACCACAACTTTGCCCTTTCCCCTATCTAAGTCAATTTCTCGTCTTTCTCGATCTATAATGACACATTTAGCTTATTTATTACTCACGTTATTCAATTTGACCCAAAAATCATATAAAGGTAAATTTACATTATTGCCCCTAACTTTTCACTTATTTAAACTTTAGTCCCTAGGCTCGTAAAATGAAATGTATTTATTTTTCTCAAAACCCAAGCCTAGTCGAACCTTACACACACTTATAGCAGCCCCTATCTTTCATTTATTCACATATTTCTAAACATATTTTATAACTTTTACAAATAGATCCTTTTTTACATTTTTACCGAAACTCACTTAGCAAAAGTCGTTTATCACACAACTAACATTCATTTTCTTCCATTTGACATCAAAATACATGTATGTCATACATGGATATATATTTAAACATGAATCTTAGCTCAAATTAATGGTAGAAATAGGTAAGTCAGGTGATAATGACTTAAAAAAAAACGTAAAGAGTATTAAAAACGGTGCGAGGATGCACTTACTATCAAGCTTGAAAGTTGGCCAAACCCTAGCTATGGCTTCCCTTGAGAATTTCAGCCAAGGAGAGAAGATGGACACCAATTTTGATTTGATTTTTCCCTTTTTATTCTTTTACTAACCAAATGACCAAAATGTCTATAAGGCCTTTCTTTAAAATTTTACACTTCCATGTCCATTTTTGTCCATCATGACATATAATAGTCTAATTACTAAATAAGGACCCCACATTTTCAAATTCATTTCAATTAAGCACCTAATGTTTCTAAAATACATATTTTGCACTTTTTGCAATTTAGTCCTTCTAGTCTAATTGGACTCTCTATCGATAACATTTCTTAAGATACTTTCTCAAATGCATTCAATCACATTATAAACCTTAAAAATTTATCACAATAAATTTTTTCACTTCGAATTCATGGTCCCGAAACCTGTAAGACCCTAAACCTGGCCCGGACATTATGGCCAAATCTGGCGTGTCACATGGAAGTTACGATTGGAATCGGACTCATCGCTAAAAAGTTTTTCTATTTTAAAAAAACCTCCTTTAGATTTTAGACATAGAACAAAATCCGGTTAAAACCATTTTCCTAGGTTGAAAATGTACTAGTAGAAATGGTTACCATATTTGTTGTATTCAATTATTTGAAGTTATGAAAGCTCTTAATTTTTTAAAACATTACGTGTAAATTTCTCGATATCGCTTGTTATTAGTTTTGAAAACCCTTACTACTTTAACAATTTGAAATAATAAAATAGCTCAAATAAAAAGAGTTAAAACCAAAACCCCGTAATGGCCTTATTACATAAAAGATACCCAAAATAAAAATTACTTTTAACTAAAACAAATCCAGAAGCAGAAAGCATGCGGCCACCCTGAGTTCCTTGTAGCTCCAAATCGCCTATGGCTGGAGGTTACCTATAGATTTAAAACAGAAGGTGAGTTTACGAAAACTCAATTTGTAACTTCCCTAACCAATAGCAGTGAATAGACATGCAGAACAGACTAGGCCGAAGCACTATACAGAACAGTGCGAGCCTAAGCGTATTACAGAATCAAATCAGTATATGCATTCCAACCATCACACCACTCGTACTAACCCATCACACCATGTGGGGAAGAACTCGACCCACCCAGCCCACACACCAATACGCAGCCATGCTGTAATTAACAGATATTGTGGTTGAGCCACTAGAATCAAAATACGTGGTGAAGCCACTGGTAACAAAATTACGTGCAGAGCCACTTTTATAGAACTACCTCGAATGTCATACCCAACCCTATGCAGATTATCATTTCATAGCTACATATATCAGGCATGCAGATTAACAGTCATAGTTACAGTTATATATATCAAACAACCTATCTATCGAGGTATAAGGGTCATTTTAACAGTCAGGTGTAAAATAGTAATTTTAACCCTTCAGGGGTATTTAAGTGATTTTACTAAGTTTCAGAATCTCGGTACCTAATACGACCTCCTAAAAGGTCTAACGTCACTTGAAGCGACTCAGATAGTCCATATGGTCAATCAGTGTTTATGGGCCAAAAACCCCTATTGAGCTCGGTGAGCCGACACACTTGTGTGGCCCTTTCAATCCAGTTTTACGTATCATATTACGAGCCTTACCATCTAGTTTACCAACGACCACTTACCAAGTATTTTGCCCATATGGGCCCGTAGGCCCATCGGCCCCATTTTGGCCATCAATGCCCATAACGGCCCAAGTGCACAAAATTAAGCATAAAGGCCTCAATAGACTATAGCCCTTCATTTGTGAGCTCTGTTCTGCCCACAAGTTTTCACACGCCTGCAAGGCCTTCAATGCTGACGCTTCGGCATTTCAGCTTTTCGGCTCTTGTCAATCTACACTATCGTAGGGTGTGTTTACACACCTTTTGTTTCGTGATGTTAGAGAATCCCTTAAAACCTTTAGTTAGAAATAATTGCCTGCCCTTCGACGATTATCTGAACCACATAAACGATTATTATAACCAATAATCCAACTTGTTAATCTTACTACAAAACCCCTACAACAATCGGCCAATACCAATAAGAAATCCACAACCACTTACCATTGCTGAAGATTGACCAATAGGCCTACATTGCTTCAACAACACTAGCACCCCACCACTTCTTCCGAAAACAACTACTAGGGTACATAAGAGATCCAAGCAGAGTGGTCAAGAAAGAAAGAAGTTCAAACTCGATCACAAATGGAAAAGAAATAACCCAAGGCCGATAGAGACAGTAGATTGATGTAACAAATGCTCACTTCCCACAGTTCAAGTGCCCAAACCGAAATAATTCCAAAGTGATGGGGATAGGAGTATTCGGCTACTTGACAATAAAGAGACGATGAGGGAAACAGAAGATGGTGGAGCCACAGATTCAGTTATTGAAGAATTTAGTTAAGAGAGAAATGGGTAAAGAGTTGTTAGATTAGGCCTTGTAAAACTTCTGAGAAGGACAAGAAAATGGCTATTCAGAAGAGAGAAGAAAAGAGAAAGAAGTGATCGGCAGAGGATTTGATGGAAGAGGCTTAATAAATAGATGTGGTGATGATAGAATGGAAATGAAGGTTCGGCTAGAAAATGATCAAATTCAGCCAAAGCAGGATATGACGAAAAGAAAAGAAAATGGAAGAACTAGATTCAACAATGGTTTGGGAGAAGTAGAAGCATTCCTTGGCAATAATTAAAATTAAGAGAAAACAGTTGAGAAGGAAAACTCGGCTTTGGAAAGACAACATATAAGAAATGCCCAACCAAAGAGTCACCAAGCCAAGCACGGAATGAGAGATGGAAAAGAAAAGGAAATTCAGCACTATGTGCTTGAGTTACGGCAAGAAGGACTTAAATGAACCAAATTGGTAAAAGAAAGAAATAAAACCAAGATGCACGAAGCGAACGACAAGCTTTATTGGAACAAAATGGCAAAAAGAGAAAAACACCCTACTTCCTCCAAATTCGGCCAACTCTCTCCAGGCTCTCTACTTCCTCGATTTGCTCCTAACTTTTCTCCTAGATATCCTTCCTAATCCTCTCATCATTCAAATTCACTTATCCACCAAGACCGATTCAAATCCCCACCTCTTACCATGTCCACAACCACCCTTTAGTGTTTGAAACCAATTGAACCACTCGCTACCCTTAAATAGCAAAAAGATTGCATTTTGCCTTCAAACTCTCATCTCTTCTCCTTGCTTAAGTCGCCACAAGCCACTCCACCATAGGCACTCTTGTGTCATGAAACAACCACAATTAGTTATAAACCCTACATGCCAACATCCAGAATCACTTAGGGAAAAAATTAAAAATTTTGCCAAGGTCCTAGCTCGACCCCAGGCCTCTCTAATACCCTCTAATACATCCAAATCATCAAGCTAACATATCCGAAATGCAATTTGACAAAACAGGAAAAAATTACTACCCCTATATTTTGGGGTGTTACAACTCTAACCCCTTAAAAATTTTTTGCCCTTGAAATTTACTTGGTCAGAACAAGTGAGGGTATTGATGTCGCATCGCCTCTTCAGGCTCCCACGTGGCCTCCTCTACACCTTGATTACACCAAAGCACATTAACCAGTGGAATAGATTTCCTTCTCAGTACTTTAACGTTATGATCTAACACTTGCACTGGCACTATATGTGAGGGATCAGAATGGTACCGCCTCAGTATGGAGACATGAAAGACATTGTGAATCTGGTCTAATACAGGAGGCAGTTCGAGCTGATACACTACCAGACCCTCCCTTTTTAGAACTTGATATGGCCCATAAACTGAGGGCTTAGCTTGCCCTTCCTTCTAAATCTTAAGATCATCTTCCAGGGGGAGACCTTTAGAAATACCAAATCTCCCACATAGTACTCAATCCCTTTACGCTTCAAATCGACATATGACTTCTACCTATCGGATCCTTCCTTTAACCGATCCCTAATTAACTTAAATTTATCTTCACTATCTGCCGCTAACTCTGGCCCCAAAACTTAATGCTCGCCCAGCTCAGTCCAACAAGTAGGCATACGACATCTACAACCATATAACCCCTTATATGGTGCCACCTGAATACTTGCCTGGTAACTGTTGTTATACGCAAATTCTACTAGTGGCAAGTAATCTTCCCAACTACGTTGGAAGTAGATAACACAACTTTTCAGCATATCTTCCAATACCTGGATCACCCTCTTTGACTGTCCATCCGTCTGGGGGTGAATGGCAGTATTGAAATCCAATCTTGTACCCAACACCTCGTGTAATTTCCTCCAAAACCAAGATGTGAATCTAGGGTCTCTGTCAGATATGATTGATACTAGCACCCCATGTAATCTCTTAATTTCGGCCATATATAACTTAGCTAACTTCTAAAGCGAATAATCCATACGGACCAGTATAAAATGTGTGGATTTCATCAGTCTTCCACAATAACCCAAACTGAGTCCTTTTTAGAAGGCGTCAAAGGTAGCCCATTTATAAAATCCATGGTTACCCTTTCCCACTTTCAGAGTGGAATCTTGACTGGCTACAGAAGCCCAGAAGGCAGTTGATGCTCAGCTTTCACTTGCTGGCATGTCAGACACTTACACACATATTCTGGTACCTCGTGCTTAAGTCCAAGCCACCAGTATAACTCACGCAAATCCCGCTATAACTTATTCCCACCAGGATGCATGGCATAAAGACTACCATGTGACTTTCGCAGTATTGACTGCCTCAAATCAGAGTCCTATGGAACACATACTCTCCCACAGAAACCCAAAACTCCTTCACTGTTCAATCCAAAGACAAAAGTCTCGCCATTCTTTACTTGTTGAAACCGAGGAACTAGTGATTCATCTAATAATTGCTTCTCCCTAATTTACTCTATCCAAACCAGTCTTACTTGCAGCTCAGCCAGTAGACTACCATCATCAAAGAGGCTGAAACGAGTGAACATCGCTCTCAGATCAAATATAGCCCTACAGCTCAGTGCATTTGCTACCACGTTAGCCTTACCCGGGTGGTATTCAATTGAGCAATCATAGTCCTTAAGCAACTTTATCCATCTTCGTTGCCTAAGGTTTAACTCCATCTGAGTAAGGAGGTATTTGAGCTTTTATGGTCCGTGTAAATGATACACTTCTCCCTGTATAAGTAGTGCCTCTAGATCTTTAGTGCAAATACCACCGCAACCAATTCCAAGTCATAAGTAGAGTAGTTTGCCTCGTGAGGCTTCAGTTGACGTGATGCGTAAGTAACCACTTTACCCTCTTGCATTAGCACACAACCTAATCCAATGTGTGACGCATCACTATACACAAAAAATCCTTCCCAAATTCTGGCTGTATTAAAACAGGGGCTTCAGTCAGAACTTTCTTCAATTTCTCAAAACTCTCTTGTTGCTTAGCAGTCCACTTAAATGGTACTCCTTTTCTTAGTAACTTAGTCAACGGTGTCGCAATTACAAAAAAACCCTCCACAAACAGTCTATAGTATTCAGCTAGTCCTAGAGAGCTTCAAATTTCTAATACCGTCCTCGATGGTTTCTAACCCAATACCTCTTCAATTTTTCAATGATCTACCCTAATCCCCTTGGTAGAAACAATGTGACCCAGAAATGTCACTTCACGCAGCCAAAATTCACACTTGCTGAAATTTGCATAAAGCTGCTTTTGCCTCAGAATTTGTAGAACAATTTGGAGATGTGCATCATGCTCTTCCTCAGTACTCAAATATACCAAGATATCGTCTATAAAGGCAACCACAAATCAGTCCAGATAGGTTGGAATACCTGGTTCATGAGTCCATAAAAGGCTGCTGGTGCATTCGTAAGTCTGAATGGCATTACCAGGAACTCGTGGTGACCATACTGAGTCCCAAACATTTTCTTATGGATATTAGTCTCCTTAACCCTTAGCTGGTGATACCCAAAACGAAGGTCGATCTTGGAGAATACTAACGCTCCTTTAAGCTGATCAAAAAGGTCATCGATCCTTGGCAAGGGGTACTTATTTTTGATAGTCAGTTTGTTCAACTGACGATAGTCAATACACATGTGCATCGTCCCATCTGTCTTCTTGACAAATAACACTCGTGCTACCCATAGAGACACACTCGGTTGGATAAACCCACTATCCAGTAGTTTCTGGATCTATGCCTTTAACTCTACAAGCTCCTTCAATGCCATCCTATAAGGGCCGATGGACACTGGAGCTGTTCTAGGCAACAACTCAATTCCAAATTCGACCTCGCGGTTCGGAGGCAACCTAGGAAGTTCATCCGAAAACACATCCACAAATTCTTTGATAGTTCTAACATCACCCACGGAAGGACCTTCAGAATCAGAATTGCTCACATACACCAGAAGTGCCTCGCAACCCTTGCGAATCAACTTTTTGACCCTCAATGCTGAGATAATGTTAGACAAATAATCCATTCACTCCCCTATCACAGCTACCTCCTCTTCCTTAGGAGTCTTTAAAACCATTCACTTAGCAGTGCAATCCAAGTTCATACAATGCTTAACCAGCTAGTCAATACCCAAGATAAGATTGAATTCCCCAAATGGTAATTCCATTAAATTCGCTAAAAAAATTTTACCCTGAACTTCTAGAGGCACATCTCTAAACAATTTGTTTACCTTAACAGATTGTCCCAGTGGACTTAGCACTGATATCTCACTAACAGTATTCTTTGACTGGATACCCAACAACTCAGACACATCGCATGCAACATATGAGTGTGTAGACCCAATATCAATCAAGGTAGTGTATGGCATGTTGTAAATAAAAAATGTACCAATTGTGACGTCAGGGACATCACCATCCTCTCGGCGTCGAGCAGTATAGACTAAAGCTGACTGTCACGCCTCAGTACCACCAGCAGCTCTGCCTGGTGCTCCACGACCTCGTCCATTACCAAAACCGCCTCTAGCCTAGTTAAGGCCTCTCGGTGGCTGTTGACCACCTCTCACTGGCTGCACAACCCTTTGTTCCACAGCCTGCGTCTGAACTGGCCTCCGAGGGCAATCTTTGACTCAGTGATCCTTGGACCCACATCTGAAGCACGCGCCACTACGCCTCCAACACTCACCCTGATGAGTTTTTCAATAGTCTGCACACATCTGGGGTCTAACCATAGTTACCGAAATTGATCGAACTGGCTCATCAACTTTGGCCTTCTTAACAGGCCTCCCTGAAGAACTCGATGGCCCTGAATCCCTTCTAAATCTGACCCTATCCTTCTCTCGATTCTAACATTCTAAGCGCTTCACATCTTCAGCTATCTTAGTTTTTTCCACGAGAGCAGCAAAATGACGCTCCCTATGTGGTGCAATCAGTATGCGCAGCTTGTCTCTGACACTATCCTCAAACCATACACTGGGCTCATATTCAGTGGCGGCAACCCCATAAACATACCAGCTTAACCTTAAAAACTCCACCTCATACTCTACCACGGACTTGTTCCCCTGACATACTTCCTTTGAAAGGTCGTCTTAAAGAGATCCCATGTTAATCGATTAGCGGTGTACCATCTCTCACAGTGACCCACCATTGGTAGGCCTCGTCTTGCAGTAAAGACACTGCCCCATTTAGTTTCTGCTCTACCAAGCAATCCAGATCATCCATTACTCGCTTAGTGGCCTCTAACCAGTACTCGGCCACATTCAGGGCCACGCTAGATACGCCCCTAAAAATCTCCGCTCTATTGGCCCGAAGTTGCTTAGAAATTGATCCATGACCCACGGACCCAGTACTTGCTCTAGCTACCCTTTCCAACACTCAGATCATCAATTGCGACAAATCATCATGCCCTGCAGCTCGATCGTGAGACCCTGTCTCAGTCACTGGCGACGCTGGTGCCTCCTCAGTAGGAATATGTCCCGATGCTGAAGATCCAGCCCCAGTACTACATCTGCCCCTACCTCGGCCTCGAGCACCCCTACTACGTGTAGCTCTTGTGCTCATCTCGATATTGCGTATTATTTGATTTATGAATTTTATGAATTAGTTCATAATTTCAGTAGTTATTACAGGTTTTTTATGCAAAAGGCTGTAGTTTAGGGTGTTCTTTTCGCATATTGAAATCTAGCTACAGTTTTTAGTTTTCATAAAGTCTCAATTTATCCTAGCTACAAAGTTTCAGTACAGTACTACTATCTACAGTAGTTTCTCAGTATCATAGTTTAGTCATATAACAATAAAGCATATAAAAAACTTACAGATTTGGCGTCGGAGGCTCGATGTGCAATCACATTTCAAAACAACCAAGTTCACTTAAAAATCCCCATTTTTGAAAAGATCAAGGTTTAGAAAGATTTAGATACCTTTTTAAGAAAATTTCCCAAACAAACCAAATTTTCAAAACAATTTAGACCATTAAAATTAATTTTTCAGAAAACTTTCAAAACCTATTCCATAGCCGAGTTGTTGCAACCTGGCTCTGATACCACTACATGTAGCACCCCAAACCTAGCCTGAACGTTATTGCCAGATCTGGTGTGTCACATAGAAGTTATGATTGGAATCGGACTCATCGCTAAAAAGCCTTTCTATTTTTAAAAAACCCCGTTCAAATTTTAGACGTAGAACAAAATTCGGTTAAAGCCATTTTCCTAGGTTGAAAATGTACTAGTAGAAACGGTTGCCATATTTGTTGTATTCAGTTATTTGAAGTTATGAAAGCACTTAATTTTTGAAAACATTACGTGTGAATTTCTCGATACCGCTTGTTATTTGTTTTGAAAACCCGATTTACTACTTTAACAGTTTGAAATAATAAAACAGCTCAACTAACAAAAGTTAATATCAAAACCCTGTAATGGCCTTATTACATAAAAGATACCAAAAATAAAAATTACTTTAAACTAAAACAAATCCAGAAGTAGAAAGCATGCGGCCACCCCGAGTCCCTTGCAGCTCCAAATCACCTATGGCTAGGGGTTACCTGCACATTTAAAACAGAAGGTAAGTTTGTGAAAACTTAGTGTTTAACTTCCCCAACCGATAGCAGTGAACAGACATGTAGAACAAACTGGGCCAAAGCCCTATCTAGAACCAGGTCAGTCTGGGCCTTAGCCCTATACAAAATAGTGCGGGCCGAAGCCCATTATAGAATCAAATTAGTATATGCATGAATGACCCAACCTAGTCCAACCATCACACCACCCGTACCAACCTATCATACCATGTGGGGAATAACTCGACCCACCCAGCCCAGACACCAATACGTAGCCATGCTGCTATTAACAGATATCGTGGTTGAGCCACCAGAATTAGAGTATGTGGCGAAGCCAGTAGTAATAGAATTACGTGGCAGAGCCACTATTATAGAACCAGCTCTAATGTCATACCTAACCCCATGCAGATTATCATGTCATAGCTACATATATCATACATGCAGATTAGCAGTCATAGTTACAGTTATATATATCAAACAACCTATCTCTCGAGGTGTAAGGGTCGTTTTAGCAATCAGGGGTAAAATGGTAATTTTAACCCCTCAGTGGTATTTAGGACATTTTACTAAGTTTCAGAATCTCGGTACCTAATACGACCTCCTAAAAGATCTAACGTCGCTTCAAGCGACTCAGATAGTTTTAGAATCTCGGTACCTAATACGACCTCCTAAAAACCCCTATTGGGCTCGGTGGGCCCACAGCCTCGTGTAGCCCTTTTAATCAAGTTTTACGTATCGCATTATGAGCCTTACCGTCTAGTTTACCAACGACCACATATCGAGTATTTTGCCTATATGGGCCTGTAGGCCCATTTGCCTTATTTTGGCCCATCGAGGCACATAACGGCCCAAGTGCGCGAAATCGTGCGTAAAGGCCTCAATAGAATATAGCCCTTTATTTGTGAGCTCGGTTTGACCCACAAGTGTTCACACGTCTGCAGGGCCTTGAACGTCGACGCTTAGGCATTTCAGCTTTTCAGCTCTTGTCGATCTACACCATAGTAAGGTGTGGTTATACACCTTTTTCTTCTACGATACTAAAGAATCCCTTCAAACCGTTGGTTAAAAATAGCCGCCTGCACTCCGACAATTATCTGAACCACATAAACGAATATTATAACCAATAATCCAACTTGTTAACCTTACTACAAAACCCCTACCACAATCGGCCAATACCAATAAGAAATCCACAGCCACTTACCCTTGATGAAGATTAACCAATAGGCCTAGATTGCTTCAACAACACTAGCAACCCACCACTTCTTACGAAAACGACTACTAGGGTACCTAAGAGATCCAAGCAGAGTGGTCAAGTAAGAAAGAAGTTCAAAGTCGTTCACAAATGGAAAAGAAATAATCCAAGGCTGATTTAATACGTAAGAGGGAAAAAATCTAGCTTACTCACGAAAACTCATACGGAAAACAATTGAAACACTTATCCAAGACTAGCTGATAGAAACGGTAGATTGAAGTAACAAATGCTCACTTCCCACAATTCAAGCGCCCAAACCAAAATAATTCCAAAGTGATGGGGAGAGGAGTATTCAGCTACTTGACAATAAATAGACGATGAGGGAAACAGAAGAGGGTGGAGTCACAGATTCGGCTATTGAAGAATTTAGTCAAGAGAGAAATGGGTAGAGAGTAGTTAGATTGGGCCTTGTGAAACTTGTGAGAAGGACAAGAAAATGGCTATTCATAAGAGAGAAGAAAAGAGGAAGAAGTGATCGGCAGAGGATTTGATGGAAGAAGCTTATGAAATAGATGTGGTGATGATAGAATGGTAATGAAGGTTCAGCTAGAAAATGATCAAATTTGGCCAAAGTAGGATATGATGAAAAGACGAGAAAATGGAGGAACTAGATTCGGCAATAGTTTGGGAAAAGTAGAAGCATGCCTTGGCAATAATTAAAATTAAGAGAAAAGGGTTGAAAAGGAAAATTCGGCTTTGGAAAGAAAACACATAAGAAATGCCCAACCAAAGAGTCACCAAGCCAAGCACAGAATGAGAGATGGAAAAGAAACGGAAATTCGGCACTATGTGCTTGAGTTATGGCAAGAAGGACTCAAATGAACCAAATTGGTAAAAGAAAGAAATAAAACCAAGATGCACAAAGCAAACGAACAGCTCTATTAGAACAAAATGGCAAAAAGAGAAAAACACCCTACTTCCTACACCAATTTGGCACTTAAAACCGAATATGCACCACCAAAGACTTCAAATTCGGCCAACTCTCCCCAAGCTCTCTACTTCCTCGATTTGCTCCTAAATTTTCTCCTAGATATCCTCCCTAATGCTCTTCTCAGTCAAATTCACTTATCCACCAAGGCCGATTCAAATCCCTACCTCTTACCAAGTCCACAATCACCCTTTAGTGTTTAAAACCAATTGAACCACTCGCCGCCTTTAAGTAGCAAAAAGATTGCATTTTACTTGCAAGGGGGTTTGAACTCTCATCTCTCCCCCTTGCTTAAGATGCCACAAGCCACTCCACCATAGGCACTCTTGTGTCATGAAACAACCACAATTAGTTATAAACCCTACATGCCAACGTACAGAATCACTTAGGCCAAAAATTAAAAAATTTCCCAAGGTCCTAGCTTGACCCCAGGCCTCTCTAATACCCCTTAATACACCCAAATCATTAAGCTAACATGCACGACATGCAATTTGACAAAACATGCAAAAATTACTACCCCTATATTTTAGGACGTTACAAAACCACTGTTCTAACTTGGCCCTAAATCGGGTTGTTACGTAATAGGTTTGCCTTCTACCCCGAAATAGAAAGATGTTGTTTGGGTCGTTGTTGATCGATTGACAAAATTGGCTCATTTTATTTCGATACGTACCGATTATTCACTTGACAAGTTAGCTAAACTATGCATTGCTGAGATTGTGAGACTACACGGAGTGCCTATTTCTATTATTTTAGATAAAGACCTGAGATTTACTTTGAGATTACCGAAAAAGTTACAAGAAGCTTTGGGTAGAAAATTGAATTTTAAGACCGTGTTTCATCTGCAAACGAATGGTCAATCGTAAAGAGTAATTCAGATTCTCAAAGATATGCTCTGATGTTGTGCTTTATAGTTCGAAGGTAGTTGGGAAAAATATCTACCTTTGGTTGAGTTTGCTTACAACAATAGTTTTCAGTCAAGTATAAAAATGGCACCGTATGAAGCATTATATGGCTGCAAATATTGAACTCCTTTGTATTGGACCGAGCTTAGTGAGAAATAGATTTACGGGATTGATTTGGTTAAGGAAACCAAAGAAAAAGTGAAAGTAATCTGTGATTGTTTGAAAGCCGCTTCAGATCGATAGAAGTCATATGCAGATTTAAAAAGAAAAGAGATCGAGTTTCAGATAGGTGATAAAGTGTTTCTAAAAGTATCTTTGTGGAAGAAGATTTTGAGATTTGGCCATAAAGGCAAGTTGAGTCCACGTTTTATTGGTCCATATAAAGTTATTGAAAGAGTAGGACCAGTAGCATATTGGTTAGCTTTACCAACAGAGTTGGAAAGGATTCACAATGTGTTTCATGTATCGATGTTGTGTTGATATTGGTCTGATCCTTCACGTGTGATTTCTCCAATATAGATTGAGATTTAACCAGAGACAACATATGATGAAGAACCGGTCTGAATTTTGGCTCGAGAAGTCAAACAATTGAGAAATAAAAGTATAGTTTTGGTAAAAGTGTTATGGTAAAGACATGGGGCAGAAGAGGCTATGTGGGAACCCTAGGAAGCCATGAGAAAATAGTACCCAAACCTCTTTTCTAGTAAGATTGTTTAGGACAAAAATCTCTAAAGGGGGAGAGTTGTGACAACCCAATTTAGGGCCAAGTCAGAATAGTGGTTTTGGGACAATAGATTCGAAGTAGAAAAAAGTATTGTGATAAAGTTTTAAGGTTTATAGAACGATTGAATGCATGGGTGAAAATTTCGTTAAGAAATTTTATCGATAAAGTGTCCAATTTGGCTATTAGGACTAAATTTCAAAAAGTACAAAATATGTGTTCTAGAAGCATTCGGTGATTAATTGAAATGAATTTGTAAATTAGAGATCCTTATTTAGTAATTACACCATTATATATAATGAAGGAAAAAAATGGACATGGAAGGGTAATATTTCAAAGAAAGGCTAAAAGGGCATTTTTGTCATTTGGTTAATAAAAGAATAAAAAGGGAAAATAAAGTTAATATTTGTCAATATTCTCCATGCCATAGTCGAAATTCTCAAGCTCTCCATAGCTAGGGTTTGGCCCAATTTCAAGCTTGATAGTAAGTGCATCCTAGCCCCATTTCTAATGTTCTTTACGTTTTTGAAGTCGTTATCGCTTGATTTACCTATTTCTACCATTATTTTGAAGTAGGGTTTATGTTTAAAAATTTACCCATATGTGATATGCATGTATTTTGATGTCTAATGGTAGAATGAAAGTTCAGTGTTAGATAAACGACTTTCACTAAGTGATTTTCGATAAAAATGTCAAAAAGGACCTTTTTCAAAAGTTGTAACATATGTAGTAGAAATGTGAAATAAAAGAAAAATGGGGGTTGTTATCATCATGAAAGAGGTTCGGCTTGGCTTGGGTTTTGAGAAAAATGAATACATTTCATTTTACAAGCCTAGGGACTAAAGTGTAAATAAGTGAAAAGTTAGGGGAAAATGTAATTTTGTGTTAATATAATTTTTTAGGCTGAATTGAATAGTGTGATAATTAAACGGACTAAATTTGCTATTATAGATCACGAAAGACGAGTTTCTAACCTAGATCAGGGAAAGGGCTAGATTGTGGAGTAAATTGCAATATTAGCAATTTTTTATCCGATGTAAGTTTGTATGCAAATAATGTATCATTTTATTATGTTTTAATATTTTAATTTTGTATAAATTGTGTAATTGATTTATGTGATATAATCAGGAAAGTTTCGATAAGTGAAGAAAATCCCATTTGAACTTTAGGAATAGAATAAGATACGAGTGACATGTCACTAGGAACCTATGTCTGCGATTATATGATTATGTGATTCCAGGTGCTGGTCTTGTATGTCTACTAGTGGCTAGGTAATCCTCCATATGTTGTGAATACCTTTCAATTTGTGTGAGCAGCATTAAGTAGATACGTCCCGATCGTCAGCTTGTGTGAGTAAACCTGTGACTAGTTGAGAACGAGCTTATATGTGAAATGTGATATGAGGTAGCTTGGCTACATATGTGGCAGTTATGTGCAACTTTTCGTGTATCCGTTAGTATTCCGAGCGTTCTACGGGAATAATAAAGATGTGAAAATATGTGTTTGTATAATGATATGATACAGGGTGTACATGAAATTCGTAAATATGAATTCTATAACTGATGATCGTATTGTAAAATTGTACTCGAGTAAGTAAGCTTATGTGATTTCGATGATCAACATATTATCTTTCATTTTATGAAATTTCATGGTTATTATGGGGTTAAGATGTCTATTATTTGCTTATAAACTTATTAAGCTTTTTAACTTACACACTTTACTTTCCCTTGTTTTATAGTGTCAACAAGCTAGCTTGGAACCAAGACTTGTCAGAGGCTCGCATCACTCTATCAGAAACATTATTTTGGCTATTTGTTAATTATGATATTTTTGAAAGTATGGCATGTATAGGGACTTGGTCATTTTGTATATGTGTCATAGTGATTGGGCTAATGATGTTGGCTCATATTGATTAAGTGATTATTTTGTATAAGGCCATTAAAAGTTGGCTAACATTGGTCATATGGATAAGTATATGTTTATGTCTTGCGTGAATGTGATAAATAGCATGATTTGAAATGGTTAATTATATGATGTTGTGCATGATGGTTGTGGTATGTGAATGTTGAGCTATATCTTAATTGAGGATGTTTAGTTGCTAAATCATGTAATGCTATGTGTTGTTGAAATTGGTGTTTGTGTGCATGTGTTTGAGGGTGGCAAAAGGCTTGGTAAATAGCCTATATATTGTCCTTACGGGTAGACACATGGGCGAGTGTCTAGGAAGTGTGTGACACACGATCAGCCCCATGGGCATGAGAATATGTAACACCCCAAACCTGGCCTAGAAGTTAGGCCCGAGCTGGCATGTCACATTGAAGTGTTTTTTGAAAACCATGTTTCCATTGAAAACCCTTCTTTAGTATTTAAAACTCCTTGCTATTTTAAGCCAGTGTCAAGCCTTAGTTTGTGTTCGTTTATTTAAAAACATGGTTTATTAAAAGTCATTCTATTGTAAAACGTTATTACCATTAAAATCTTATTTGTTGCGGAAGCTTATTTTAAAAGAAACTGATTTACAAAAACGTGAAATTTAAAAACAATTATCATTTTGGAAAATCGTGTCCTATTTCTGGCAATTATAAACAATGAGTAAAAACCCAAATTTAAAAACCAGAAAGTTTAAAAGGCCTTATTACAAACAAGCCCAAATTGAAGTACTTATGATTAATTTAATAGGAAAATAGAAACAGATGTGTGGTTATCTTCGAGTCTCTTGCAACACTGATCCTCCTAAAGCTGGGGATTACCTAAACATCTAACAAACGAGGTGAGTTTATGAAAAACTCAGTGTGTAATCCCCTTACTAGAGTAACCG
This sequence comes from Gossypium stocksii, assembly GCA_020496765.1. Taxonomy (NCBI): domain Eukaryota; kingdom Viridiplantae; phylum Streptophyta; class Magnoliopsida; order Malvales; family Malvaceae; genus Gossypium; species Gossypium stocksii. The sequence goes on from CM035629.1 coordinate 77,090,424, forward strand.
TCAGTGTACAAAAACATAAACAAAAAGAGTATGGGCCAAAGCCCTGCAATAGTATTAGTAGCAGATGGCCTAGCCCATTACAGTTCTAGAATCCATTGGGCTTTAGCCCAATTCAGTAAAAGAATCAGAATCAGGATCAGAATCAGAATTAGAATCAGAATATGCATGAAAGCCCAACCCAGTCCAACCATCACACCACCCGTACCAACCCAACACACCATGTGGTACATTCTTGCTTTATAACTGTAAAGGCCTAAAATCGGGTCTCGTCAGAATAGTGATTTCAAAATCACTTCTCGAGGTGTAAGAAAATTATTTTAGTGTTAAATTATGTGTTTTAGTAATTTTATAAGTATGCATAAAAATTTTGGTGAATTAATTTATGCAATTGAAAGTTAAATCGCGAAAAATGACTTAATCGCATAAAGGGAAAAAGTAGCAAATTTTTTTTTGATAAATTGAGGTAATTGGCTAGAGGATTAAAATTTGGGGGTTTTAAAGGGCAATTAGACTGATGAAAGAGAGTTAGCCGGCCATATGAGGGAGTATAGGAGATAAGGTTGATAAAAAGTCAATGTTAGGTAGCCTAATTTTGATAAAATAATACCTAATAGCCTAGCCCTTGTCCATACTTCATCTTCTTCTCCATCTTGCTAGAAATACCGGCCAAAATTAAGGGTTTTGAAGCTCAAATTTTAGCCAAGCTATTTCCAGGTCCGTTCTTTGATATTTTTACACTTTTAAGACCCTCATAGCATGAGCTTTCTTTTGAGGGGTGTATTGAGCACTTTAGTTGAGAGTTTAAGATTTTTCCATGAGTGAATAAGTATTGTTTACTAGAAATTTTGGAAAGAAAATGAGCTTTTGGGGCTAGGAAAATGAGATTTTCCATGAGTGAATAAGGGTATTTCAGTAATTTTATCAATCCCTTAAAAAGTCTACAGTTACCTCGAGTGACTCAAGTATTCTAAATAGAGATAACGTTGCGAATGGGCCTAAGGCCTGTTCTCAGCCCAAGTGGGCCCACGTGCTTATGTGGCCCTTTAGCCCAAAACTAGCCATAGATATGAGATTCACCTAGTCTAGTCCAATATTTACTACACAATATACAATTTGCCTGTTGGGCCCACGGGCCCATTGGGCCCACATGGCCCATTTCGGCATTCCGACGTTTGCCGTTCTACTGCTAGAGTAAGGTGAAGTACACACTTGATAGGTATCTGAAGTTAATCCACGCTCTGAATGCTGCTATGCCCAGAAGCCAACAATAATCGCACCTTTGACTCCCCAGGGTGTGTGTCGATCAACTACGGTCACCACCACCGTGACCCAATGGCATACAGATCAATGAATGATCCAAAGCCTAACCCAAACGAACATGCCACAACATGAAAGGGATAAGCCAAGAAAGGCATGTCATGGTTTACTCTATTTAAAGCCAGCTCCTCACCTATTCTCATGTTAGCTTCCCGATGTGGGATTCTCCATCAATCCCCCAAAACTAAAGCATTAGCAAAATAATCAACCTTTGCGTGTAAAGGGATTCGAACCATAGTCCTCTCAATAACCATGTCACGCCACCACCACTAGGACACAAGCTCTTTTATGCTATAGGTCCAACACATTCAACTTTAAAGCCCGCATACTCGCTTCTAGATTTATTTAAAAGAAAAAATAAAATAAATTGCAAGAGCCAAGACTTGAACCTTGACCCCCTTGCTTCCTTTATGGTGTCACTTCCTTGTCACCTAAGTAGCGCCACTTTGCCACTACACCACACTCCTTTTTGTGCCTTATTTTACCTTGATTTATTTAAGAGTCATACCACTTGAGATCAGGGTTCCACTAAGGCTAAAAATCAAAATTTTCCTATGGCCTAACTTGAACCCGGGACTTCATAGTACCCTCCAAACACTCTAAAATCACATATTTGAATTATTTAAGCTGCTTTTTAATTGATCCAAAACTCAAGGCCCAATACTTTTAGGCACAAAATTCGGGGCGTTACAATAGTTGGGCTATTGGCATCGATATGTGAAAACATGTAAGACCATGTCTAGGACATTGGCATTGTATGTGATATACGAGACTTTCAAGTATCCTTAGCAATTCTAAATGGTTCAATGGGCAATGAGAATACGGGAAAGAATGTGCAAACAAGTTAAAAGACTCAGGTACATATAAAGTTAATATGAATATTGAAAGAGAAGGTAAGTGATGAATTAAATGTGAATATGTGTATAATATGAGAAAAATTGGCACATATCTATGTGTTTAGCCATGCTTTGTACATTTAGATTGAATTATAATTATTTAATTTGATGACTTTATTTGCATATGGATTACTAAGCTTTTGAAAGCTTACTTTGTTTTTGTCCATATTTTATAGATTATCAAAGCTAGCTCGGACGCGGGGATTGTCAAGAATAATCATTACACTATCGATCATTTATTTGATAGTTTTGAAGTTTGTCATTATGGTATATGGCATGTATAGGCTAGTATTAATATGGTATATCTTGTGTTGTGAATTATAGCCATGTGATTTGGCTTGTAAATGATGTTAATGTTGGTGTGTATGTGGCCATGTCAATTAGCCCATTTTGAGAAGTATGGTATATGTTATATGATGTGTTTATAATGTATCATGTTTGAAAGTGCTTGAATTGGTTATTCTGATGGTTGAATAAATAAGTATTTGGTAAGTTGATAATGATGTGTAATGGTTGTATAATGGCTTAATCTTAGTAGGTGATTATCAGGTTGATTTGGTTTATTGAATAGGGAATATATATCTTATGTTGAAATTAGATGAAATGAACGATTTGGCTTGTGAATTTGGTGAGTTTTGGTATAGCAAATGTGAAATAAATTGATTATGGTTTTAGGATATGAAATGTGCATATTTCGGTATGGTTTTGGCTATCAATTGTGTTATTTGGTGCCTTGTTTTGAGCTAGTAGGGTTAACCCTTTTGGGTGGAAAATCGGCCTTGTAAATGGCCTATTTTTGTCCATATAGGCAGAGACACGGGCATGTGTCTCAGCCATGTGTGACACACGGTCATAGTACACGGTCATGTGTCCCCTGGTGTGGCAATTTGAATTAAGTCAGTATGTTTCACACGGCTTCACCCACGGGCGTGTGATTGGCCATGTTGTACAAGTCAGTATACCTTACAGGTTTGGCATGGCCGAGCACACGGTCTGGACACAGGCATGTGAGGCCATTTCGAATAGGCAAACGGGCTGGACACAAGGGCGTGTGACTGGCTGTGTGACCTAAGTCAACATACCCTCCAGTTTTCACACGGCCAAGCGCATGGGCGTACGGTCAGTTGTGTGACCCAAGTTAGTGTGTATGCCCAGTTTCCACATGGTCTGTGACACAAGCGTGTCTGGTGGCGTATGAGTCACACAGCCTATTCACACGGGCGTGTGACATTTAAAAGTTTGAAAATTTTGTAAGTTTCAAAAACTTTTATATGTGATCAGTTTAGCCCCGAACCTTTATTAAAGCATGTTTACAGTCTCGTAGACCTTCTAAAAGGACATTATGTTTATGAATGAATGTGTTATGATGATATATGATCAATATATGAAATTTTTATATATTTCTGTGAATTGTTCGATAATGCCTCTTAACCCTAGTCCGACGACAGATACAGGTTAGGGGTGTTACATAATAATCCAATAAACATACTCATAGTAGGTCAGTATAATATGTTGTTCTTTAAAACATACTCGTGTATTTATTTTAACATCTCTATGTCAATAACAACTTTTGTCATAAAAAAACTACACATTAGTCTCAATGCATTATTGTTGTCCAAGCCCGCAATAATACTTGACAAAGGACCTTTTAAGAATAATCATATTTTCTTAGGACTTTATTACAATTCGGCTTATTTATATACACAGAAAAAGAAACTGGAATAATATTAGAAATGTCTTACGTTAATAAACAAGGTAAAACATATAATTACAATCATCTTATGATTGGCCTTTGGGCATACTATAACATTTAGCTAAAAAACACAGGCGTGTCGTGCCATAGCTTGTGCATGGTGCTCGACACGACGCCCTAAAGTCACCCCCTTTAGCTTCAAAGTGCTCGTGTCGCACCATAGCATATGCATGGTACGACACAACATGGCATTTTCATGTTCCCTTTGCACAAGGGTCGTGTCATGCCATGGCCTTGGAATGTTGTGACAAGACCTTGCTTCTAGCTCACAAGATATGTCAAAGTCCTTTAATCATCTGTTTTTTTCCTTGATTAGCTTCTCCTTGTCTTGTTATGCCTAAAAACCTATTTTCTCCTAATTTTAACATTAAATTATATAATAATTTATCCTAAAATCAAACTAAAAATGAAAAATTAAAACTAATTTACAATATTTATAAGTTAATTGAAGTTTAATGGTTTAAACATTAGGTTGCATTACCAAACTTGTTTGATATTTCCTTAAAATTCACCATCGATTTCAGTCACTGTTCACGACCATCGTAGCTCACTGAACCAATTCCAATCTTATCGAGATCTCGTCATCTATTTTGTTCTTTTGCAATTTGCTTACCTACACAAACACAATAGAATGACGATGTCTTGATCTTTCTCAAAATCATCCCTAATTGATACCTCACTTTGGGAATCATGGCCACACTTGAACACTTCTATTTCAGCATCGATTTTTATTATTAGCACGCTTCATTTGAGATCAATGGTCAACTTAGATGTGGCCAAGAATGGCCAACCCAACAAAATGACGATGTCTTGATCTTTCTCAAAATCGAGGACTACAAAGTCGATAGGGATTATGAATCCTCGTACCTTGACCAATACATCCTCGAGTACATCTTTTGGGTGTACCAAGGATCTATCAACTAATTGTGGCATTATTAAGGTAATTTTTAAGATCCCTAAGTTTGAGTTTCTGTAGATCGTAGGGTCATTAAGTTTATGCTTGCCCCTAAATTGCAAATGGCCTTGTTGAAATACCAATCCCTTATCTCTATTGGAATTGGAAAACTACCCAGATCTTTCAAAATTGGGGGAATCCTTTTAGCAATCAAAAAGCTATAGGAGGCATCAATGTTAGTTTTCTCGTCGTTTTTCATTTTCATATGTCATTCCATAATTTCCATTAGGTACTTGGAATATTTTTGTATTTTATCAATTAGTTCTAAGAGTAGTAAATTGACATTGAGGGATTTACATAAATTATGAAAAAAATTAAAATCTATGTCGTCCCTCTTTTTTCTTATCCTCTAATCGTGTCGAGAAGGGTACCTTCGTGGTGCTCAACTTCAAGACTATTGGATTAGACATCAGTTCTATTATCTCCTCGATCAGCTCATTATGCGCGACTTTCTACATAGGTTTGTTGACATCTTCAAAAACCTCTTCATCTTCATGGATAGGCTTGATAGGTGTTTTCAATTCCTTGCCTGATTGAAAAGAAATTGCCTTTACATGCTCCTTCCCATCACTTTGAGGGTTATTCCCTGTGTTACTAGGATACGTTGGTCACTCACTTTTGGAGCATCATCATTAACTGACTTACCTTGTCCCAAGCCGTGGATCGATAATTTGACCCTAAAACAAGCCATTTCAAGGGCAAAACAAACCTAACCAACCATCTCATTTGTGCACACATTTAAGAGACCTAAACAACATTCAAGCACATCAAAACATAACATTTTAAACATCCTATCTCATCTAAGCAATATGCCATTCAAAGGCACCACATTTAAACCAAATCATCATTAACTATAACAAGTCAATATTGCCATATTCCAACCACAAAACCTAGTTCCTTAACTACAAAATAACACCACATATGACCATTTGCATGTCATCACAAACATATCAATAGAGATAATGTATTTCAAGTACCTAAAAGTGGCCAAAATGGCCTAACTTGACAAGGCATTAATAGTCTATCAAATAAAACATAAACTTCAAAAGCATATACATACCAAATCAACCATTAACACATTCATGAAGTACCATTACAAAAGGTCCTATACATGCCATTTATAACATTGGTCAAAATACTCAAAAACTATCAAAAGTCTGTTGGATAGTGTGATAGATCTCCGACAAGCTTCCAACCGATCGACTTTTCAGTAATCTATAGTGTAACGCCCCAAAATTGGGCCTGAAAGAATGGGCCGCGTAGGCCCAATGGGCTTGTAGGCCCACACGGGTCGTTTTCATAGGACTTATGAGAATTAGTTGTCCGACTGTGTCGTACATGTGGCTGTAGGAAAATCTGGCTTGCTGGGCCATGCGGGCACGTGGGCCCCACTTAGGTTGTGTAATGGGCCCCTAGCCCATATTCACTGAATGACGTGTTGGTGTGATGGGTGAGAGGTTTGGAAGTATTGGAGAAGTTCTGGGTTCAAACCTGGGCCTTAGCAAAAATTAATGTTTTTCTCTTATAGGAGCTTGGACATTAGTGGGTAGGCTTTAAGAATATTTTTGGTGAAAGCATGACACAAAAAGGAGTGTGGTGTAGTGGCAAAGTAGCACCACTTAAGGGACAAGGAAGCAATGGGGTCTCCTGCAATTTATTTTGGTTTTTCTTTTAAATAAATCTTGAAGCGAGTAGGCGGGCTTTAAAGATAAATGCATTGAACTTATGACACAAAGGAGCTTGTGTCCGAGTGGTGGTGCCTTGACATGACTAATCGAGAGGTCTATGGTTCGAATCCCTTTGCTTGCAAAGGTTGATTATTTTGCTAATACTTTAGTTTTTGAAGATTGATGGAGGATCCCACATCGGGAAGCTAGCATGGGAGTAGGCGAGAAGTTGGCTTTAAATAGAGCAATCCATGAGGAGAGTAGGGATGCCTTTCTTGGCTTACCTCTCTCACGTTGAAGCGTGTTCGTTGGGGTTAGGCATTGGATCATTCGTTGATCTGTATGCCATTGGGTCATAGTGATGGTGACCGTAGTTGATCGACACCCCCGAAAAGTCAAGGGTACAATTATTGTTGGCTTCTGGGCATAGTAGCGTTTAGAGGGTGGATTAGCTTCAGATGCCTATCAAGTGTGTATTTCTCACTAGTCTAGCGGTAGGACGACTACTTCAGGCTGCGATGGGCCGAAGGGGCCATGTGGGCCCAATGGGCCTACGGGGCCATTTGGACAAGTTGTTTAATTGTATAGTAAATATTAGACTAGACTAGGTGAATCGTATATATGTAACTAAATTTGGGCTAAAAGGGCCACACGAGCGTATGGGCCCATTTGGGCCGAGAATGGGCCCTAGGCCCATTTGCATTGTTATCTCTATTTAGAATGCTTTAGTTTACCGAATTATTGAAATACCTTCGACTTGTAAAATTACCATTTTACCCCTGGTTTGTAAAATTACCATTTTACCCCTGGTTTGTAAAATTACCATTTTACCCCTGGTTTGTAAAATTACCATTTTACACCTAATTTGTAAAATTACCATTTTACCCATGATTTGTAAAATTACCATTTTACCCCTGATCTGTAAAATTACTGTTTTACCCTTGATTTGTGAAATTACTGAAATGCCCCCTTAGGGTAGAATTATTGAAATGCCCTTTTAGGGTAGAATTACTGAAATACCCCTTTAGGGTAGAATTACTGAAATACCCCTGTAAGGTAGAATTACTGAAATTCTCCTGTAGGGTAAAATTACCATTTTGCCCCTAGGGTGTTAAATGACTGTTTTGCCCTTGTGGGCAAGTGACTGACTTGGACTGTGTGTTTGTTGGATTTGATTGTGAATATATGTTGGTGATATGAATGACTTGATTGTGATTGTTTGATTCAAATATGGGCATGACATTCTGCATACATGACATGTTGCATGGGATTTGGGAAGTATTGATGGAGGAAGCGTTCTGGTGGCCTTGCCACATATATCTGTTCTGGTGGCCTCGCCACATATATCTGTTCTGGTGGCTTCGCCACATATATCTATTCTGATGGCTTCGCCACAGTATCTGTATCTGGTGACTCTATCACAATATCTGGCAGCCTCGCTGCAAATTCTGTGGTGTGTAGCGGATGGGTGGGTCGAGTAGTTTCCCCACATGGTGTGTTGGCTGGTACGGGTGGTGTGTAGTGGTTGGATGGGTTGAGTAGTCTCCCCACATATTTCGGGCTTTGCATTCATGCATTTTATCTATACTGTTACTGTTATGGGCCTATGGGTCGTACTACTATCTGAAAAGGGCTAAGGCCCAGTTTACTGTTATCTGAATAGGGCTTCGGCCCAGATATTACTGTGACTGGTTAGGGCTTAGGCCTTGTGGGCTTGAGCTAACTTGGGCTTCGGATGGGCTTCTTTGCACACTGATTCTGATTCTGATTCTGTTAATTGTTTTTGATTCTGTAAATTAATTCTGATTCTGATTCTGTTAATTGATTCTAATTTTGATTCTGTTAATTGATTCTTATACCGACTCTGATTCTGTTTCTGATTCTATTGTTGATTCTGATTCTAATTTTGATACTGATACTGATACTGACTCTGATTCTGATTCTGATACTGGTTCTGGTTCAGATAATGTCTCTGATTTTATAATGGGCTAAGGCCCAATTAATACTGAAACTGTGGGAGGGCAAACTTTTAAATTCTTTTACATGACTGACTATTCGTATTTGTAGTAAGGGGATTACACACTGAGTTTTCATAAACTCACCCCATTTATTAACCTTTCAGGTAATCCCCAGCCTTAGACGGATCGGAGCTGCGAGGGACTCGGAGAAGGCCACACACACAACTTATGTTTCTGTTTTGATTATTTAATCTCAAGTACTTTATTTTGGGTTTGGTTTGTAATAAGGCCTTTTATAATTTCTGAATTTTTATTTTAAGGTTTTTATTTACTTTGAATTATATCTACTAAAGGTGAATCGCGGTTTACCAAAATGTTAACGGTTTTCGAACATTACGTCTTCCGCAACAAACTAAATTAAGCTTTCGCAACAAAAGAGGTTTTAAAGGTAATAATGTTTTTAAAAAAAGGGGATTAACTTTTAGTTGACCATGTTTTGAAAGTAAACAAATGCAAGTTTTAGTCGGTAACAAGTTTTAAACAAGAAGGGCTTCAATGAAATCATGGTTTTTGAAAAACACTTCAATGTGACACACCAAACTTGGCCGTAGCGTCTAGGCCGGGTTTGGGGTGTTACATTTAGTGGTATCAGAGCCTGGGTTGCAAAACTCGACTGTGGATTGGGCTTTTAATTTTGAATTTCTGAAAGAACTTTTTTAAAAGATTTAAAGTATTTGAAATGTTTTACTGACTATTTTCCTAAAAGTGTGGTTCACCGAGTCTCTGGCGTCGAATCCGTAAGTTTTCTAAATACTTTTGTTTGTTTTGGAATTGAAATACTGTGGATTCTGTAGATATTGGACTGTATTGAGATTTGATATTTATTCTTCTTGTTTGGAATTGTTTGGATGTGATGTCTTGAACAAGGAAATTGTATACATGTGATATATATCCACTTCGCTGAATAGATATTCTTGGTTGTGTGTTAGTATTATTAGGATTAGAGTACGCAGCGGGAGCATAGTGGTGTAGTCTAGACTATGTGACTGTTTAATAGTTGGAAATTTCGAGGACGAAATTTCTTTAAGGGGGTAGAGTTTTAACGCCCCGAAATTGGGCTGGAAGAATAGGCCGTGTGGGCCCAATGGGCTTGTAGGCCCAATGGGCTTGTAGGCTCACACGGGTCGTTGTCGTAGGACTTATGAGAATTAGTGGTCCGACTGTGTCGTACATGTGGCTGTAGGAAAATCTGGCTTGGCGGGCCATGTGAGCACGTGGGCCCCACTTGGGTTGTGTAATGGGCCCCTGGCCCATATTCACTAAATGACGTGTTGGTATGATGCGTGAGAGGTTTGGAAGTGTTGGAGAAGTCCTGGGTTCAAACCTGAGCCTTGGCAAAAATTAATGTTTTTCTCTCATGGGAGCTTGGACGTTAGTGGGTAGGCTTTAAGAATATTTTTGGTGAAAGCATCACACAAAAAGGAGTGTGGTGTAGTGGCAAAGTAGCGCCACTTAAGGGACAAGGAAGCAATGGGGTCCAAGGTTCAAGTCTTGGCTCTTGCAATTTATTTTGGATTTTCTTTTAAATAAATCTTGAAGTGAGTAGGCGGGCTTTAAAGATAAATGCGTTGAACTTATGACACAAAAGAGCTTGTGTCTGAGTGGTGGTGCCTTAACCAGACTAATCGAGAGGTCTATGGTTCGAATCCTTTTGCTTGCAAAGGTTGCTTATTTTGCTAATACTTTAGTTTTTGAAGATTGATGGAGGATCCCACATCGGGAAGCTAGCATGGGAGTAGGCGAGAAGCTGGCTTTAAATAGAGCAATCCATGAGAAGAGTAGGGATGCCTTTCTTGGCTTACCTCTTTCACGTTGAAGCGTGTTCGTTGGGGTTAGGCATTGGATCATTCGTTGATCTGTATGCCATTGGGTCATAGTGATGGTGACCGTAGTTGATCGACACCCCCGAAAAGTCAAGGGTACGATTATTGTTGGCTTCTGGGCATAGTAGCGTTCAGAGGGTGGATTAGCTTCAGATGCCTATCAGGTGTGTATTTCTCACTACTCTAGCGGTAGGACGACTACTTCGGGCTGCGATGGGCCGAAGGGGCCATGTGGGCCCAATGGGCCTACGGGGCTATTTGGACAAGTTGTTGAATTGTATAGTAAATATTAGACTAGACTAGGTGAATCGCATATCTGTAGCTAAATTTGGGCTAAAAGGGCCACACGAGCGTGTGGGCCCATTTGGGCCGAGAATGGGCCCTAGGCCCATTTGCATTGTTATCTCTATTTAGAATGCTTTAGTTTACCGAATTACTGAAATACCTTCGACTTGTAAAATTACCATTTTACCCCTGGTTTGTAAAATTACCATTTTACCCCTGATTTGTAAAATTACCATTTTACCCCTGATCTGTAAAATTACCATTTTACCCCTGATTTGTGAAATTACTGTTTTACCATTGATTTGTGAATGCCCCTTTAGGGTAGAATTATTGAAATGCCCTTTTAGGGTAGAATTACTGAAATACCCCTTTAGGGTAGAATTACTGAAATACCCCTGTAAGGTAGAATTACCGAAATTCTCCTGTAGGATAAAATTACCATTTTGCCCCTAGGGTGTTAAATGACTGTTTTGCCCTTGTGGGTAAGTGACTGACTTGGACTGTGTGTTTGTTGGATTTGATTGTGAATATATGTTGGTGATATGAATGACTTGATTGTGATTGTTTGATTCAAATATGGGCATGACATTCTGCATACATGACATGTTGCATGGGATTTGGGAAGTATTGATAGAGGAAGCGTTCTGGTGGCCTTGCCACATATATCTGTTCTGGTGGCCTCGCTACATATATCTGTTCTGGTGGCTTCGCCACATATATCTGTTCTGGTGGCTTCGCCACAGTATCTGTATCTGGTGACTCTATCACAATATCTGGCAGCCTCGCTGCAAATTCTGTGGTGTGTAGCGGATGGGTGGGTCGAGTAGTTTCCCCACATGGTGTGTTGGCTGGTACGGGTGGTGTGTAGTGGTTGGATAGGTTGAGTAGTCTCCCCACATATTTTGGGCTTTGCATTCATGCATTTTATCTGTACTGTTACTGTTATGGGCCTATGGGTCGTACTACTATCTGAAAAGGGCTAAGGCCCAGTTTACTGTTATCTGAATAGGGCTTCGGCCCAGATATTACTGTGACTGGTTAGGGCTTAGGCCCTGTGGGCTTGAGCTAACTTGGGCTTCGGATGGGCTTCTGTGCACACTGATTCTGATTTTGATTCTGTTAATTGTTTCTGATTCTGTAAATTGATTCTAATTCTGATTCTGTTAATTGATTCTAATTTTGATTCTGTTAATTGATTCTTATACCGACTCTGATTCTGTTTCTGATTCTATTGTTGATTCTGATTCTGATTTTGATACTGATACTGATACTGACTCTGATTCTGATTCTGATACTGGTTCTGGTTCAGATAATGTCTCTGATTTTATAATGGGCTAAGGCCCAATTAATACTGAAACTGTGGTAGGGCAAACTTTTAAATTCTTTTACATGACTGACTGTTCGTATTTTTAGTAAGGGGATTACATACTGAGTTTTCATAAACTCACCCCGTTTATTAACCTTTCAGGTAATCCCCAGCCTTAGACGGATCGGAGCTGCGAGGGACTTGGGGAAGGCCACACACACAGCTTATGTTTCTGTTTTGATTATTTAATCTTAAGTACTTTATTTTGAGTTTGGTTTGTAATAAGGCCTTTTATAATTTCTGGATTTTTATTTTAAGGTTTTTATTTACTTTGAATTATATCTACTAAAGGTGAATCGCGGTTTACCAAAATGTTAACAATTTTCGAACATTACGTCTTCCGCAACAAACTAAATTAAGCTTTCATAACAAAAGAGGTTTTAAAGGTAATAATGTTTTAAAAAAGGGGATTAACTTTTAGTTGACCATGTTTTGAAAGTAAACAAACGCAAGTTTTAGTTGGCAACAAGTTTTAAACAAGAAGGGTTTCAATGAAATCATGGTTTTTGAAAAACACTTCAATGTGACACACCAGACTTGGCCGTAGTGTCTAGGCCGGGTTTGGGGTGTTACATATAGGACAAAGGAAAGTAACTACATAAGCAACTAGTGCTTGGTATGATCGTATAAACTGAAACATAACTTACCATTTCTTTTGTACAAACTATAGAATAAGCATAATATCATTACCCGGACCATAACCTTAGTAAAAACCTATACAAGTACCATCAAACTCTCAAGTTAGTAGGTTCATCCATGATACTTATAAATTCAACCATAATATAAGTAGATTTCCATATGCGCATCATTTATTACATTAGCCTTTTTCATAGATCATGATTCAATATCCTACTGTGTACTTACCATGGCATTCCTTTACTTACCTATTGAACCATCTAGAATTACATCAGATATTTTGGAATGCTCACACCTAGTGTGCCTTTCCTTATAATCGTAACCTTTCCTTTTCAATAGTACTCACAGGAGTTGTGAAATGGGCCTACTTACATGAGTAGTAGGTCAAAAATGCTAGCTAAACGATGCTACTCACATGAACTATGGAGAATTTGCAACAAATGTAGAACCTCATCCATCGATAGAACATTCAAGACCAACACTCGAAACAAGAAATACTTAATGATATGTCATTCGTTTCCTAAGAATTCCTAAGGTTCAAACGGATTCGTTATCCATCAATTATTTGAATATCGTTTTATTACCAAATCAATTATAAATAACATAAAATTAATGATTAATCAACCAAAATAACATTTAATAAACATAAAATCAATACGAACTTACTTCGATAACTATAGTCATAATAGTCGAATTGAAGTCTAGTCCAAAGTTTTAGTTTTTCCTTGATTTAAGTCCAGTTGTTGTTTATCTTGATCTAAATAGATAACTTCATTCAATTAAGCACGTCAAGTATTCAATTCAATCTATAATTCATATTTACATAAAATTACATAATTACACCAAATACTTTAACTTTTCACAATTTAATCCTTATGCTCACAACTTGAATATAACTCATCGATGTGAGATCCTGAATAAGACCACATCTGGGATATGGCATCAGCATCGACATGAGATCCCGTATAACACCATGTCTGGGATGGCATCGGCATCGAGATAAGATCCCATGTAAGACCATGTCTAGGACATGGCATTGGCATCGTGTAACATCCCAAACCCGACCCAAATGTTATGGTGAAATCTGGCATGTCACATAGAAGTTACGTTCGAAGATCAAAACCATTTTTATTTAAAGTTTAAAGCTCCTTTAAATTGATAGTGTCATTCCACCAAATCATTTGATTAAAAGCAATTCTTTGTTATTTACTTAGTTATTTAGAATTTTCACGACAACCTACAGTGCTGAAGTGGAAACGAGTTATTATTTCTGAAAACAGTTCTTAGTTTTGAAAGCCTGATATCCTATTTTAATAGTTTGAAATAATAAAACAGTGCAAAGAAAAAAAGTTAAATCAGAAACCCAAAATGGCCTTATTACATAAAAGTAACCCAAACTAAAAATTTCATAAACCTAATTCCAGAAACAAAAGGCAAGTGGCCACCCCGAGTCACTCGTAGCTCCAAATCGTCTATGGCTAGGTGTTACCTGCACATTTAAAATAAAAAGGTGAGTTTGTGAAAACTCAGTGTGTAACTCCCTGACTGATAACAGTGATCAGACAGGTAGAACAAATTGGGCCGAAGCCCTACACAGAAACAGATCAGTCTGGGCTTTAGCCCTATGCAGAACAATGTGGATCAAGCGCATTACAGATCAGAACAAAATGTGAATGATATCCCAACCCAGTCCAACCATCACACCACCCATACCAGCCAACACACCATGTGGGGACTCGACCCACCTAGCCCACACACGAATACGCAGCCATGCTGCTAATAACAGATAACGTGGCAGAGCCACTAGAATCAGAATAGGTGGCGAAGCCACTATTAACAGAATTACGTGGCAAAGCCTCTATTACAGAGCTACCTCCAATATCATACCCAACCTCATGCAGATTAACATGTCATAATTAAATATATCATGCGTACAGATTCACAGACACAGCTACGGTCATACATATATCAGACAACCCATATTTAGGGGTACAAGGGTCATTTTAGCAGTCAGGGGTAAAATGGTAACTTTACCCCTCAAGGGCATTTTGGTCATTTCTCTAGGTTGGATGCTTTGGTACCTATTAGGACCTACAGAATGGTCTATCATCATTTCGAGCGACCCAGGCAATCTACATGGTCAAAATAGAGTATATGGGCCCAAAATCCCTATTAGGCCCAAGTGGGCCCACACTCTCGTATGGCCCAATCAGCCCAATTTCACCTATGGCATTGTGAGCCTTACAATCCAACCTAACAGCGTTCACTTACCAAGTAATTCTGCCCGTATGGGCCCGTAAGCCTATTGGGCCCATCTCGGCCCATCGAGGCTTATAACGGCCTAAGTGCATAGAAATGCACACGATGGCCTCTACAAACTTTTTCCCATGATTTGTGGGCTCGGTTTTCCCCACAAGCATTTGCACGCCCGTAAGGCATCAAATGTCGACGTTTCGACAATTTAGCTTTTCGGCTTTTGCCGATTTACACTACAATAGGGTGTGGTTACACACCATTGCCGGCTTTTGACAGTAATGAAATTATTGATTCGAGTTCCCGTGAAACACCAACCTAAAACCATACCAAGTTACAATCAGTCTCTTCTTTAACAAGAAATGTTTAGAAACACTGACCCAAAACAACCACCCTAAATACCTTGCACAATATGCAATTCGTTCTTTAAACTGCCGCTTAGTAATGATTAGCACCACTACCGATTTGCTGCAATACATCAACCTTATTAGCACAATCATATTTCTAATGTGGCTTGAAGCCACAATTTTCAGCTATAGAAAAAAGGTACATTCGACTCATACCTTGTAACAAGAAGTGCTACTCTTAACTTTATCGAATAATAGGAGGAACACTTGACTAACGCCTCAGCCTCCTTCACTCCTCGAAAATCCTTAAATCCCATTGAACAGCACATCATGGGAAGGTTGAAGTCGAACATTAGTATAAGAGTAAAGACTAACTGCATAGTAAAAAAGAGAAAGAAGATGAGTTTTGGGTTTTACTACTTAACGTCATAGGACAAGAGAGAATACACTTACCTAATTCGGTCTTTGCTTTTATGTAAAGAGATCCTTTGCAAATAACAATGTTCGGCTTATGAATGAGCCAAAGAGAAATATGTCAATCAAAAGAAAAAAGAGAGCATTTAAGAAGCGAAAAAGAAAATGAATGAGGTTTGGCTATGGAAGATCAGTCAAAAAACAATAGAGGGGGAGAATAATAGCAGGTTTTGGCCAATGAAGGGTATTTGAGCAAAGAAGGAAAGCAAGGTTCGGATAGAAAGTAAGAAATAGAAGCAGAGAGAAAAAGGGAGAAATGAGGTTCGATTATGAGAGAATGACCGAAAGACAAGAAAGGGAGAAGAAGGTAGGTAAGGTTCAGCCGAATGAGAGCCTAAGATTGAGAGAAAAGAGTTTACCCAATTAAGAAATAGAAAAATGCTGAAATGGTCAAGAACGACGCATCAATTTGCACAAAGCAGACAGAGCAAACAAAACCTAAAATGCTCACCAAAGTGCCGAAATACACACACTAGGCAAAACCAAAACAAAATGCTTTCCCCTTAAAATAATTCGGCATCCCTAAAACTGAATATGCACCCCTCTAAGACCCCAAATTCGACCAACTCTCTTACCATCCAATCCCACGATTTGCTCCACGAAATCCTCCCCTCATCACTCCCCTTTTTGCTCTATAATCCACTCTTCCAACCACCCATTTCAAACTCGAATAACAACTCTTACGAAGTCCATAATAACTCTCTAGTGTTTGAATCTAATTGAACCTCTTGCCGCCCCTGAGCAGCAAAATAAATTAATTTTGCTTGCAAGGGGATTTGAACACACATCCCTTCCCATGCTTGTGGCGTCATTAGCCACTCTACCAGAGACACCTTTGTGTCATAAAATAACCACAACTAAACATAAAGTCTACCTACTATTGTCCATGTCCTTTAAAGAGCCAAAATCAATAATTTTTCCATAGGTCAAACTTGAACCCCGTCTCTCTAAAAATCCCCTAACACACCCAAAACATCAAGCCAACATTCCAAACAATCATTAATGTCAAATTAAGCAAAAATTACAACCCCCTATTTTTGAGGCGTTACAACTCTACCCCCTTAAAGAAATTTCGGCCTCGAAATTTACTTGTCAGAATAAGTGAGGGTATTGTTGTCGCTTCGCCTCCTTAAGCTTCCACGTGGCTTCCTCTATACCATGATTACACTAGAGCAGCTTGACTAAAGGAACAGACTCCTTCCTTAATACCTTAACATCATGATTTATGATCTGCACCAGTTCTTCCTCTAAGGTTAAATCAAGCTTAACCTCAATCTCCTCTACTAGCACTATATGCGAAGGATCTGAACGATATGACCTTAGCATGGAGATATGAAATACATTGTGAATCTGGTCTAGTTCAGGAGGCAATTCAAGCTGACACGCTATCGAACCCACCCGTTTCAGAACTCGATAGGGCCCAATGAACCGAGGGCTTAGCTTGCCCTTCAGACCAAACCTTAAAATTTTTTCCAGGGTGAGACTTTTAGAAATACTAAATCTCCCACAGAGTACTCAATCTTTTTACGCTTCAGATTAGCATATGACTTCTGCCTATCAGATGCTTCTTTTAATCGATCTCTAATTAGCTTAACTTTGTCTTCAGTATCCTCAACTAACTCTGGCCCCAAAACTTGATGCTCACCAAATTCCATCCAACAAGTAGGCGTATGGCATCTACAACCATTTAGCACCTCATATGGTGCCATCTAAATACTTGCCTGGTAACTATTATTATATGCGAACTTAGCTAACAGTAAGTAATCTCCCTAGCTATCCCAGAAATCAATAACACAACTTCTCAGCAAATCCTCCTTTATTTGAATCACCCTCTCCGACTGCCCATCCGTCTAAGGGTGAAAGGCAGTGCTGAAATCTAACCTTGTACCCAATGCCCCGTGCAACTTCTTCTAAAACCGAGATGTGAATCTAGGGTCTCTATCAGAAATGATTGAAACTGGCACCCCCACGAAGTCGCACTATCTCAGCTACATACAACTTAGCTAAATTTTGCAACGAATAATCAGTACGAACTGGTATAAAATGCGCAGATTTTGTCACTCTGTCCACAATAACTCAAACTGAGTCCTTCTTAGAAGGCGTCAAGGGTAGCCCACTCACAAAATCCATGGTTACCCTCTCCCACTTCTAGAGTGGAATTTGGACTGGCTGCAGAAGCCCTGAAGGTAGTTGACGCTCAACCTTAACTTACTGACATGTCAGACACTTGCCCCAAACTCCGTTGCCTTACGTTTAAGTCCTGGCCACCAATACAATTCATGCAGGTCTCGATATAACTTATTCCCACCAGGACGCGTAGGTATGGACTGCTATGCACCTCACATAGAATCAACTGCCTCATATCAAAATCTTTTGGAACACAAACTCTCACACGGAAGCACAAAACTCCTTCGCTATTTAGCCCAAAGTCAGAAGTCTCTCTATTCTCAACCTGTCAGAACTGTAGAACCAATGATTCATCAAATAACTATTTTTCCTTAATCTAGTCAGTCCAAGTCGGTCTTACCTGTAGCTCAGCCAACAAACTACCACCATCAAAGAGACTGAGACAATCAAACATTGCTCTTAGATCAGATACAGCTATACAACTCAAAGCGTCAGCTACCACATTAGCCTTCCCAAGGTTGTACTGAATTGAACAATCATAATCCTTAAGCAACTCTATCCATCTTCGTTGCCTAAGGTTTAGCTCCTTTTGAGTAAGGAGGTATTTGACGCTTTTATGGTCCGTGTAAATGATACTTTTCTCCCAATATAAGTAGTGCCTCCAGATCTTTAACATGAATATGACCACCACTAACTCCAAGTCATGAGTACGGTAATTCACCTCGTAAAGCTTAAGTTGACGTGATGCATAAGAAACCACTTTACCCTCTTACATCAGCACACCACCCAATCCAATGTGCGACACATCACTAGACATAGTAAAATCCTTCCTAGACTTTGGCTATACTAAAATAGGGGATTCCGTCAGAACTTTCTTCAATCTTTCAAAACTCTCTTGCTGCTTATCAATCTAAATAAATGATAATTTCTCATGCAGTAACTTAGTTCATGGCGCGGTAATTACAAAAAACACCTCAACGAACGTCTGTAATACCCAGCCAGACCCAAAAAACTTCAAATTTCTGACATATTCCTAGGTGGTTTCCAGTCTAATACTGCTTCAATTTTTTGGGGATCCACTCTATTCCCCTCAGTAGAAACGTATCCCAAAAATGTCACTTCTCGCAGCTAGAACTCATACTTGCTAAATTTCACATAAAGTTATTCTCCCTCAAAATTTGCAGAACAATACGAAGATGCACGTCATGATCCTCCTCAGAACTCGAATACACCAGGATATCGTCTATAAAGACAACTACAAACTAGTCCAAATAGGATTGGAACACCCAGTTCACGAGATCCATAAAAGTTGCTGGTGCATTTGTAAGCCCAAACGGCACTACTAGGAACTCATAGTGCCCATACCGAGTTCTAAATGCGGTCTTGTACACATCAGCCTCCTTAACTCTTAGCTGACGGTACCCAGAACGAAGGTCAATCTTGGAAAATACTGAAGCTCCTCTAAGCTGATGATAGTCAATACACATGTGTACAGTCCCATCTTTCTTCTTAACGAATAACACCGGTGCTCCCTATGGAGAGACACTCGGTCGGATAAATCCTCGGTCTAGTAGTTCTTGAATTTATGCTTTTAACTTTATAAACTCCTTCGATGCCATCTTGTAAGGGGCGATGGACACCGGAGCTATCCTAGGTACTAACTCAATTTTGAATTCGACCTCACAGTTCAGAGGCAACCCAAGAAGTTCACCAGGAAAAACATCCAGAAATTCCTTGACAGTTCTAACATCTCCTACCAAAGGGCCTCCAGAATTAGACACGCTCACATAAGCTAAATACGCTTCGTAACCCTTGCGAATCAGTTTCTTGGCCCTCAATGCTAAGATGACATTAGCCAAATAATCCCTTCGGTCTCCTATCACAGCTACCTCCTCACCCTTAGTAGTTTTCAACACCATTCGCTTAGCAGCAGAATCCAAATTCGCACGGTGTTTCACTAACCAGTCCATACCCAAGATAAGATCGAATTCTCCAAATGATAGTTCCATCAAATTTGTAGGAAAGATTCTACCTCGTACTTTTAGAGGCAAATCTCTAAATAATTTGTTTACCTGAACAAACTGTCCCAGTGGACTTCAGACAAACATCTCACTAACAGTATTCTCGAACTCGATACCCAACATCTTAGATACATTGCATGCAACATATGATTGTATAGACCCAATATCAATTAAAGTAGTGTATGGCATGTTATGAATAAAAAACGTACCAGTTATTACGTCAGAAGCGTCACCATCCTCTCGACGACGAGCAATATTGACCAAAGCTAGTCATCGTGCCTCAGTATTACCAGCACCTTTGCCCGGTGCTCCTCGGCCATATCCATTACCATTTTCGCCCGTGGCCTGGCCACAGCTTTTCGATGGCTACTACCACCTCTCACTAGCTGAGTAACGCTCTGCTCTGCAGCTTGCATTTGTACCGGCCTCTGAGGGTAATCCCTAACTCGATGATCTTTAGATCCATATCTAAAACATGCGTACGTTCGTTTCCAACACTCACCCTGGTGAGATCTCCCACAATCAGCACAAGTTTGAGGTCTAACCATAGCAACCAGAATTGCTCGAATCGGCCCATCAAATCTGGCCTTCTTAATAGGCCTCCCTAAAGAACCCGAGGGCTTTGAATCCTCCTGAATATGCCCTTATCCTTCTCGCAATTATGGCGCTCTGAACGCTTCACATCTTCAGCTATCTTTGCTTTTTTGACAAGGGCAGTAAAATCACGCTCCCTCTGTGGAGCTATCAGCACTCGCAGCTCGTCTCTGAGACCATCCTCGAACCGCACATAGTGCTCATACTCAATGGTGATAATCTCGCTGGCAAATCGACTTAACCTTAAAAACTCCACCTCGTACTCTGCCATAGATTTATTCCCCTGGGTCAAACTCAAGAATTCCTTCCTTCGGGTGTCCACATAACTTGCCTCATCATACTTCCCTTGAAAAGCCACCTTGAAGAAATCCTACGTTAAATGATCAGCTGGTGTTCCATCTCTCATTGTGAGCCACCATTGATAGGCCTCATCATGTAGTAAAGACACTGCCCCTTTCAGTTTCTTCTCTACTAAGCAGTCTAGGTCATCCATAATTCGTTCAGTGGCCTCTAACCAGTACTCGGCCACATTCAGGGCTCCACCAGATACACCCTTGATGATCTCTACTCCATTAGCCCGAAGCCACCCAGAAATTGATCCATAGCCCACGGACCCACTACTGGCTCCAGCAACTGTCTCTAGCACTCTGAACATCGCTTGAGATAAGGCATCATCCCCCGCAGCTCGCTTCTAAGACCCCATCTCAGTCACCGGTGATGCTAGTGCCTCCCTAGCAGGCATATGACCCGATACTAAAGATCTAGTCCTAGCTCTTCCTTGGCCCCTACCGCGGCCTTGAGCACCCCTTCCGCGTGCAGCTCTTGTGCTCATATCAATATTGCATATTATTTGTTTTTAGAAGTCTTATGCACCAGTTCGTAATTCCAGTATTTATTAACAAATGTTTTATGACAAAGCAATAGTTTAATGTTTGCTTTCGTAGATCAGAATCTAGCTACAGTCTTCAGTCTTCTATAGTTTTTAATTTTCCTACAGTCTGAGTTTACCCTAACTACAAAGGTTTAGTATAGTATTGCTATCTATAGTAGTTTTTCAGTATCGCAGATTAATCTTTTAATAGTAAAACATATCAAAGAACTTATAGATTTGGTGCCGGAGACTCGGTGTGCCACATTTCCCATAAAAACAATCATATTCTCTTAAAAATAAATATATTTCCCAGAAAACATGGTTTAGAAAAGAATTTTAGAAACCATTGCTCTAAGAAAATTTTAAAAGAACTTAATTTTTTCAAAACAACTTTA
Source organism: Gossypium stocksii (assembly GCA_020496765.1). NCBI lineage: Eukaryota > Viridiplantae > Streptophyta > Magnoliopsida > Malvales > Malvaceae > Gossypium > Gossypium stocksii. Next base: position 77,112,222 of record CM035629.1, read on the forward strand.
ATCATAAAAATTAATTATAAAGAGAGATTTTAAAACCTAATCCACAGTTGAGTTTTGTAACCCGGCTCTGATACCACTAAATGTAATACCCCAAACCCGGCCCATATGGCCAAATCTAGCGTGTCACATAGAAGTTACGTTTGAAGATCAAAACCATTTCTATTTAAAGTTTAAAGCTCCTTTAAATCGATAGAGCCATTCCACCAAATCATTTGATTAAAAGCGATTCTTTGCTATTTCTTAACTTATTTAGAATTTTTGTGAAAACCCGTAGTGTTGAAGTGGAAATGAGTGATTATTTCTGAAAACAATTATTAGTTTTGAAAACTCGATATCCTGTTCAAATAGTTTGAAACAATAAAACAATGCAAATAAAGAAAGTTAAATAAAAAACCCAAAATAGCCTTATTACATAAAAGAAACCCAAACTAAAAATTTAATAAACCCAATTTTGGAAACAAAAAGCAAGTGGCCACCCCGAGTCCCTCACAGCTTCAAATCGTCTATGGCTGGGGGTTACCTGCACATTTAAAATAAAAAGGTGAGTTTGTGAAAACTCAGTGTGTAACTCCCTGACCAGACAGGCAGGCAGAATAGACAGGGCTGAAGCCCTACACAGAAACAGATCAGTCTGGGCCTTAGCCCTACGCAGAATAGTGTGGGTCAATATAACACCCCTAACCCGTATCCGTCACCGGAGGGTTAGGAGGCATTACCGTACAAGTACAAAATTTGAATGAACTCTAAACGTGTAGAACTCGGTTGAACCCTTGTGGATAATAATAATATGAAATGAAAGGTATGAACACATATATACATATATATATATACATGCATGAATTCAATTCGATCTTAACCCTCATAAAGCTGAACATAAGAGCATACATATCAAACATAATTAGAAACCATTATACTTGTCAAATAACCAATACTATTCAAGTGGTAAAAATCTCAAGGCTTAGCAAAATTTATGACCTTATTTACAAAAGCCGAAGGTACATGTGTAAACATATCATCTAAAGGAAATTCAATTTCATGACATTTTATATAGTGATCAAACATGCTTCCATGAATTTTACACTAAATTTCCTTACCTTTTCTGAATGTTCCTCACCATTTAACATTATCTTACATTTCATGCCTTCCTTTCTAATATAAGATGAGCAATGTCAAAGGACACCAACTAAATGCCATGCACTTATATGAATACATGCCGATTTCACATAGTTAACCAAGACTCAAAACTTAACCATCTTATCTTTGTTCAATCATTATTTCACTTATCAAACATCAACCATTGATACTCAAATATGCATAACTTTCACATTCACTCACAACCAACATAAACAAGCTTAAAATGTACTATATACATAAAATAACTTGGCAAGCCATTTTCGCATGGCTATACATATTTACATCATCAAAATGGCACTTACTTACAATCAAAATGTCAAACCTATACATGCCATTATCGAAGTTTAAATACTAAAAGTACCGAGATGGCTTGGTTAGTGTAGATGACTTCGACTTTGATATTCACGAGACCGTAGCTAACGAACGAGATCTATAAAACAGAGAATTAAGAGCAACAGAGTAAGCATTTCTATGCTTAGTAAGTTTTAAGAAATGAAAACATTTAAGTGTAAAGCATAGTAGTATTAATACTTAACATCTCCTCTTTGGCCAAATATAAACATAACTAAATATACTACCATTGTTCATGTAAGGCATTTCAATTTTTCCTTAAACATAAATTCACATCACATAGATAATTTCGTTTTATCCAACAAGTTTCATCCATTGGCCGAATACATCCAAATAAATTTTCAAGGATAGATTAAAACATATATACATAATCACATATTCATCATACTTCATGCTTCAACCGAATATACTCAATACTCAGAGTCAATCTTAACATATTTCCACTTGAATCAAAATTCATGTATCATAAATAAGCCATAGACTTTCATACAGCTCTAAGCAATGGCCGGAACAGCACCATCCAAACGAATAATCACAACTTAAAAACAAATCTAAATTTACAACTTGTATATGGTACATACCTGACTAACTTAGGGTAGTGAGCACATTAGTTAAGATTTATTACAGCGGAAACCACATATTTCTAGCATGAATGCCTTCAGGACGTAGCCCCGATATAAAACTAGCACGAATGCCTTCGGGACTTAGCCTGGATATAACACCAGCACGTATGCCTTCGGGACTTAGCCCGGATATAACACCAGTACGTATGCCTTCGGGACTTAGCCCGGATATAACACCAGCACGTATGCCTTCAGGGCTTAGCCCGGATATAAAACCAGCACGAAGCCTTCGGGACTTAGCCTGGATATAACACCAGCACGAATGCCTTCGGGACTTAGCCCGGATATAACTCACTGAACCTTTATGCATATTTATCCATCAAGTATACATTTCACAAGTCTATCACATTGAAATTTCATTTGTTTCATTCGCATACAAGTACATAATGTATAACTTTCATTTAACATTCGGTCTATATGCACACAAGGATCACCTATCCATCTAATTATCATAGCTTATTTCCTGGTGATCATTCGGCTACATGCCTTATATACAACAATCTCATAAACAAATTTAAGTAAAGTAATATCAATGGGTCATGATTCATATATCATACACTTATAACATGCCATTCTAACTTTTATGCTAAACTTAATTACTCAAAACTTGCCTCGTATCTTTCTGGACAATTATGGGTTGACTATTCCGTGACTTTTGGCTTCCCCTTATCCGATGTTGCCCATCTATGCTCTTGAGCTAAGTTAAACAATTCAATTATATCAAACTTTATTCACACATCTCTATTGATAGTTACACTTTCATTCCAAACAAGACACACACATACTTCCTTTATCATACACATTCGGCCAAGTGCAACTACATCACAAATCACAACCAAGTCATTGATTAATTTAGGTATACATAATCTTTTAATCCAACTCATTATTCATGACACAACAATTAACAATAGCCGAATATGTTAACACCTAAATGCTTTGGCCGTAAGTCATTTTCCATCATTTTTAGTACCTAATTCACACATTCGGTCAAACTCATATTCGGTTTAAGCTCACACTTATATGCCAACTTTAGCCAAAATTTCATGTCATCACTTAGCAAGCTCAAAATCATGTGGAGTTTAGTATAAATTTTCTCATGAACACTCATTCATTACCATTTAACAACAACTACATTTTTCCTAGTTTATTTTCACTAATGCCGAACCTAATGCACTTCAAAATACAAATTTTTGCTTAATCAATCATCTATAACATCATTTCTAGTCACATATATTCATCCCTCTCAAAATGGCTATCTATTTAAGCCTTGCATGAATCTAAACTCAATTTAGAAATCAAAATTGCCATGGCCGAATATCCCATTCACAATTTAAATCACACAAACACAAATTTTGCATATTTAAGCTTACTAACGCATAATCACATCAATTTATCCTCATAGCATTTCTCAAGTACTCTATCTTATATTTCTATCATCAAAAACCCAAAAGCTTCAAAATTTCTAAATTGTTTCAACAATGGCCGAAAGTGATGTTCGCCAAAATTCCAAAAACCAACTCATTGGCTATGCCTTATGCCTAACCATCAACTAAAATTCAAAATTCTCAAGCAAAATAACATGAACACTTACCTTAATTTAAGACTACAATGGCCGAATGCTTCTTCAATCTCCAACCCCTTTTTCTCTTCCACATTCGGCAATGAAGAGCAAAATAAAATAAATTTGTTGTTTTCTTCACTTTTATTATTTCTTATTTCATTGTCATTAAACCATTTTTATTTATATTAAAAATAATATATATAACACATGTTTCATGCCATGAAATCATTATGGCCGGCCACTAAAACAACAAAAGGGAAACTTGACATGCAACTCCTAACCCTTAAGCCATGCACCAATTTGGCCACTTTTAATTTAACCTCACACATTTTCATTTTCTTACACATGAGTCTTAATACATAAATTTGACATTCAAATCGCACTAAGTTATAAATCAAATATTCACACAAACAATTTCATAAATATTAGACATGAAATTTAGCATTTACTAAATTTAGTGACTCAATTTTGTGGTTCCGAAACCACTTCCTGACTCGGGTCAAAATAGGGTTGTCATAACTCTCCCCCCTTTAGAAATTTTCGTCCCCAAAAATCTTACCAGTGAATAGGTTAGGGTATCGATCTTTTATAGAGTTTTCGGGTTCCCAAGTTGCTTCTTCGATCCTGTGCTTGAGCCACAACACATTTACTAAGAAAACCTTTTTGTTTCACAATCTTTCACCTCGCGAGCTAAAATACGAATAGGTTCTTCTTCATAACTCAAATCGGAATGAATTTCAATTTCTGACGGACTAATCACATGAGAGGGATTAGATCTATAACGACAGAGCATTGAAACATGAAAAACATTATGAATCTTTTCAAGTTCAGGGGGTAGTATTAGCCTATAAGCAACCGACCCAATCCATTCTAAAATCTCATACGGTCTAATGAATCTCGGACTCAATTTGCCTTTACGGGCAAACCTAAGTTTTTTTTCCACGGTGAGACTTTTAAAAATACCTTTTCTCCATTTTGAAACTCTATATCTTTACGCTTTAAATCTGCATAAGATTTCTGACGATCCGATGCTGCTTTCAGGCTATCACGAATTATTTTCACTACTTGTTCGGCTTCTTTAATCAAATCAACCCCGTATAACTTACTCTCGCTGAGCTCGGTCCAAAACAAAGGTGTACGGCATTTACAACCGTATAGAGCTTCGTAAGGCGCCATTTTAATACTCGTTTGAAAGCTATTATTGTACGCAAATTCAATCAACGGTACGTATTTCTTCCACGAGCCACTAAACTCGAGAATGTAACATCTCAGCATATCCTCGAGTATTTGAATCGTTCTTTCGGACTGACCATCGGTCTAGGGGTGAAAGGCAGTGCTAAAATGGAGCTTAGTACCCAATGCCTCATGCAATATCCGCCAAAACCGTGAAGTAAATTAGGGATCTCAGTCTGAAACAATAGAAGTCGGCACCCCGTGCAATCGTACAATTTGAGAGACCTATAATTCTACTAGCTTATCAAGTGAAAAGTTCGTACGAATAGGGATGAAATGGGCTGACTTCGTTAATCTATCAACAATAACCCAAATGAAATCTTTCTTGCTCAGTGTCAGTGGTAAACCGGACACAAAGTCCATGGTAACTTGATCCCACTTTCACTCGGGTATCAGAATCGGCTGAAGTAATCCCGAAGGCACCTGATGTTCCACTTTTACTTGTTGACATATCAAACACTTAGATACGAAATTAGAGATGTCTCGTTTCATACCGTGCCACCAATATTGACATTTCAAGTCGTTATACATTTTCGTGCTACCCGGATGAACCGACATTCGGCTATTATGGGCTTCATTCAGAATCGTCAAAACCAAGTCAGAATTTCTCGGAACACACACTCGATCCCTGAATCTCAAACAATCATTATTGTCAATTCGAAACTCTGAGTCCACACTCGAATCACACTGAGCTCACTTAGCAACCAAGTCATCGTCGACTTTCTCAGCTTCACAAATTTGTCGTATTGACACTAGTTTTGCTTTTAACTCTACTATTAACACATCATCTGCCGACAAGGACAATTGCACATTCATTACTCGCAAGGAAAATAATGATTTTCGGCTAAGAGTGTCTGTAACAACAGTAGCTTTTCCTGGGTGATAGTCAATGACAAGCTCGTAGTCTTTAAGTAACTCTAACCACCGTCTTTGTCTCAGATTCAAATCTCTTTTAGTCATTAAATATTTGAGACTCTTATGATCGGAAAAGACGTGGCATTTCTCACCGAACAGATAGTGACGCCAAATCTTCAAAGCGAAAACAATAGCAGCTAGATCCAGATCATGAGTCGGATAGTTCCGCTCGTGAGGCTTTAACTGCCTCGAAGCGTATGCGACAACTCGACCCTCTTGCATCAAAACGTAGCCCACACCGTTCAAAGATGCATCACTATAAACCACAAACTCCTTGCCGGATTCTGGCTAAACTAACACAGGGGCTTCCGTCAAAACCATTTTCAGTTGATCGAAACTTTTCTGACACTTTTCAGACCACTCGAATTTGACGTCTTTTTGTAGCATTTTCATCAAAGGTGTTGCGATCATCGAAAAACCTTTTACGAATCGTCGGTAGTAACCGGCAAGTCCTAAGAAGCTCCGAACTTCCAAAACATTTCTAGGAGGTTTCCAGTCGAGAATGGCTGAAATCTTGTTCGGATCGACTTGAATACTCGAAGCAAACACTATATGTCTCAAAAAGCTGACCTCGCGCAACCAGAACTCACATTTACTGAATTTCGCATACAATTGATTATCACGTAAAGTCTGAAGCACAAGTTTCAAATGCTCAGCATGCTCGATCTCATCGCGAGAGTAAATCAAAATGCCATCGATGAACACCACTACAAATCGATCCAGATACTGTCTAAACACTCAATTCATCAAGTTCATGAAAATCGTAGGGCATTTGTGAGCCCGAACAGCATCACTAAAAATTCGTAGCATCCGTATCTCGTTCTGAAAGTAGTCTTTGGCACGTCGGAATCTCCAACTCTCAACTGGTAATAACCGGATCACAGATCAATCTTTGAAAACACTGAAGCTCCTTTCAACTGATCAAACAGGTCATCGATTCGAGGCAACAGATATTTATTCTTTATAGTGGCTTTATTCAATTGTCTATAGTCGATACACATTCTCACAGTCCCGTCTTTCTTTTTCACAAACAAAACTGGTGCGCCACAGGGTGAGAAACTCGGTCGTGCGAAACCTTTGTCTGTCAATTCTTGTAGCTGAGATTTCAATTCTTTCAACTCGTTAGGTGCCATACGGTACGGGGTAATCGAAATCAGAGTCGTACCTAGAATCAACTCTATACTGAACTCAACCTCTCTAACAGGCGGTAATCCCGGCAATTCCTTGAAAAACACATCCGAATACTCGCAAACCACCGGCACAGTCTCAAGCTCTCGTTTGGATACTTTGCTGTCTAGCACATAGGCCAGAAACGCTTCACAGCCTTTCTTACGTATTTCTGAGCTGACATGGAAGTTATTACGGTAGGTAGCCCATTTAAATCAGTGGACTCAATCCGGATTATCTCGTTATTCGAGCATCGCAAATCGATAGTCTTTCGCTTGCAATTTACTACAACATCGTGCACAGTCAACCAATCCATTCCGAGAATAATGTTAAATTCGTCGAAGGGTAACAGCATCAAGTTGGTCGGGAAGTAGAAATCTCGAACCATTAGGGGACATTTCTTGCACACTTTATCAAGTAGAACACAACGACCCAAAGGATTTGACACTTGAAGCACAAACTCAGTAGACTCAACCGGAAGAGTCTTACTGGATGCTAAAGTTTCACACACATACGAATAGGTTGAACCGAGATCAATCAGAGCTATAACATCAGTATTAAAAAGAGTAAAAGTACCAGTAATAACATCTGGAGAAGAAGCTCCTCCCGGCACGAATAGCGTACGCTCTGGCAGGTGCACGAGCCCCGGATCTGACTGCGGTGTCTCTAGTCCCTCTCTGACTGCCGCTAGTATTTCCTCCACGCCTCGGTGGTCTACCTTGTGCTACCGTGCCACTCGGTCTCTGACTCTGATTAGTATTCTGTTCATCCAATTTCGGACAATCTTTAATAAAGTGATCGGTAGATCCACACTTGAAACAGGAGGGACCATGAAATCTACAACTCCCCGGGTGCCATTTACCACAATATTTACAATCAGATCTATCCCGACGTTCATTGCCAACACTAGCGACTGAAGTAGCTCGTGAACTCACAGGGGGTCGATGATGATCACATCTAGAAAAACCCGAAGTGTTCTTGGATCGGCCCGAATCATCTCTAATTTTCTTGGATGATTGCTGAATAGAGTTTCTCGCAGACCTCTTCCGAAACTCTCTAGCTCCATCTTCGGCTTTTCTCTTTTCATTACCGAGCTCTTCCGCCTTGCAAGCTCGCTCGACAAGTACGACGAATTCTTTGATTTCCAGAATTCCCACAAGCAATCTAATATCTTTGTTTAATCCATCCTCAAATCGTTTACACATGATGGCCTCGGATGATACATACTCTCAAGCATAGCGGCTGAGTCGTACAAATTCTCTCTTATATTCGGTTACTGTCATACGGCCCTATTTAAGCTCAAGAAATTCCTTCCGTTTCGAATCGATGAATCTTTGGCTGATATACTTTTTGCGAAACTCGGTTCGAAAAAATTCCCAAGTGACCCGCTCTCTCGGCACAACAGAAATCAAAGTAATCCACCAATAATAAGCAAAATCGCGTAACAGAGATACCGCACATTTCAAACACTCCTCGGGCGTACACGATAATTCGTCGAACACTCGAATTGTATTATCGAGCCAAAACTCGGCCCGCTCAACGTCATCACTAGCTGTAGCCCGGAACTCTTCAGCCCCGTATTTTCTAATTTTGTTGACCGGGGGCCTACTCAATCTCAATGGATCGATCACAGGAGGGGCCACATATGTTGAGAGTGGAGTATTCTGAGGAAGGGGTTGTGGAACAGCCGGATTAGTTCGAAGAAATTGAGGGAACCAATCACTCATCATTGCATAGAAGGCTTGTCTCGTGTCATCGTCTCGATGACTAATATTCGACTGAGAGTCATTCGGTGCTGTCCCTTGCGCGGGAGCAGGCACTACACTCTCAACATCGTCCGCTACGGCTCGATCAAGATCGAGATTCATTTCTATACAAATATCAAATTTCAATTGTCAGAAGTCATCACACTATCGCATTAACACATAATGGCATGTATAGCTAGACTCACACGCGCTACGTTAGTCTGAGAATCGACTAAACCGTAGCTCTGATACCAATAAAATGTAACACCCCTAACCCGTATCCGTCGCCGGAGGGTTAGGAGGCATTACCGTACAAGTACAAAATTTGAATGAACTCTAAACGCATAGAACTCGGTTGAACCCTTGTGGATAATAATAAGATGAAATGAAAGGTATGAACACATATATACATATATATATACACATGTATGAATTCAATCCGATCTTAACCCTCATAAAGCCGAACATAGGAGCATACATATCAAACATAATTAGAAACCATTATACTTGTCAAATAACCAATACTATTAAGTGGTAAAAATCTCAAGGCTTAGCAAAATTTATGACCTTATTTATAAGAGCCGAAGGTACATGTGTAAACATATCATCTAAAGGAAATTCAATTTCATGACATTTTATACAGTGATCAAACATGCTTCCATGAATTTTACACTAAATTTCCTTACCTTTTCTGAATGTTCCTCACCATTTAACATTATCTGACATTTCATGCCTTCCTTTCTAATATAAGATGAGCAATGTCAAATGACACCAACTAAATGCCATGCACTTATATGAATACATGCCGATTTCACATAGTTAACCAAGACTCAAAACTTAACCATCTTATCTTTGTTCAATCATTATTTCACTTATCAAACATCAACCATTGATACTCAAATATGCATAACTTTCACATTCACTCACAACCAACATAAACAAGTTCAAAATGTACTATATACATAAAATAACATGGCAAGCCATTTTCGCATGGCTATACATATTTACATCACCAAAATGACACTTATTTACAATAAAAATGTCAAACCTATACATGCCATTATCGAAGTTTAGATACTAAAAGTACCGAGATGGCTTGGTTAGTGTAGATGACTTCGACTTTGATATTCACGAGACCGTAGCTAACGAACGAGATCTATAAAATAGAGAACTAAGAGCAACATAGTAAGCATTTCTATGCTTAGTAAGTTTTAAGAAATGAAATCATTTAAGTGTAAAGCATAGTAGCATTAATACTTAACATCTTCTCTTTGGCCAAATATAAACATAACTAAATATACTACCATTGTTCATGCAAGGCATTTCAATTTTTCCTTAAACATAAATTCACATCATATAGATAATTTTGTATTTCATCCTTTGGCCGAATACATTCAAATAAATTTTCAAGGATAGATTAAAACATATATACATAATCACATATTCATCATACTTCACGCTTCAATCGAATATACTCAATACTTAGAGTCAATCTTAACATATTTCCACTTGAATCAAAATTCATGTATCATAAATAAGCCATAGACTTTCATACAGCTCTAAGCAATGGCCGGAACAACAATATCCAAACAAATAATCATAATTTAAAAACGAATCTAAATTTACAACTTGTATACGGTACGTACCTGACTAACTTAGGGTAGTGAGCACATTAGTTAAGATTTATTACGGCAGAAACCACATATTTCCAGCATGAATGCCTTCAGGACATAGCCCGGAAATAAAACCAGCACGAATGCCTTCGGGACTTAGCCCGGATATAACACCAGCACGTATGCCTTTGGTACTTAGCACGGATATAACACCAGCATGTATGCCTTCGGGACTTATCCCGGATATAACACCAACATGAAGGCCTTCGGGACTTAGCCCAGATATAACACCAGTATGAATGCCTTCGGGACTTAGCCCGGATATAACACCAGCACGAATGCCTTCGGGACTTAGCCTGGATATAACTCACTGAACCTTTATGCATATTTATCCATCAAGTATACATTTTACAAGTCTATCACATTGAAATTTCATTTGTTTCATTCGCATACAAGCACATAATGTATAACTTTCATTTAACATTCGGTCTATATGCACACAAGGATCACCTATCCATCTAATTATCATAGCTTATTTCCTGGTGATCATTCGGCTACATGCCTTATATACAACTATCTCATAAGCAAATTTAAGTAAAGTAATATCAATGGGCCGTGATTCATATATCATACACTTATAACATGCCATACTAACTTTTATGCTAAACTTAATTACTCAAAACTTACCTCGTATCTTTCTGGACAATCATGGGTTGACTATTCCATGATTTTTGGCTTTCCCCTTATCTGATGTTGCCCCTCTATGCTCTTGAGATAAGTTGAACAATTCAATTATATCAAGCTTTATTCACACATCTCTATTGATAGTTACACTTTCATTCCAAACAAGACACATACATACTTCCTTTATCATACACATTCGGCCAAGTGCAACTACATCACAAATCACAACCAAGTCATTGATTAATTTAGGTATACATAATCTTTTAATCCAACTCATTATTCATGACACAACAATTAACAATAGCCCAATATGTTAACACCTAAATGCTTTGGCCGTAAGTCATTTTCCATCATTTTTAGTACCTAATTCACACATTCGGTCAAACTCATATTCGGTTTAAGCTCACACTTATATGCCAACTTTAGCCAAATTTTCATGTCATCCCTTAGCAAGCTCAAAATCATGTGGATTTAGTATAAATTTTCTCATGAGCACTCATTCATTACCATTTAACAACAACTACATTTTTCCTAGTTTATTTTCACTAATACCGAACCTAATGCACTTCAAAATACATATTTTTGCTTAATCAATCATCTATAACATCATTTCTAGTCACATATATTCATCCCTCTCAAAATGGCTATCTATTTAAGCCTTGCATGAATCTAAACTCAATTTAGAAATCAAAATTGCCATGGCCGAATATCCCATTCACAATTTAAATCACACAAACACAAATTTTGCATATTTAAGCTTACTAACGCATAATCACATCAATTTATCCTCATAGCATTTCTTAAGTACTCTATCTTATATTTCCATCATCAAAACCCCAAAAACTTCAAAATTTCTAAATTGTTTCAGCCATGGTCGAAAGTGATGTTCACTAAAATTCCAAAAACCAACTCATGGGCTATGCCTTATGCCTAACCATCAACTAAAATTCAAAATTCTCAAGCAAAGTAGCCTGAACACTCACCTTAATTTGAGACTACAATGGCCGAATGCTTCTTCAATCTCCAACCCCTTTTTCTCTTCCACATTCGACAATAAAGAACAAAATAAAATAAATTTGTTGTTTTCTTCACTTTTATTATTTCTTATTTCATTGTCATTAAACCATTTTTATTTATATTAAAAATAATATATATAACACATGTTTCATGCCATGAAATCATTATGGCCGGCCACTAAAACAACAAAAGGGAAAATTGACATGCAACTTCTAACCCTTAAGCCACGCACCAATTTGGCCACTTTTAATTTAACCTCACACATTTTCATTTTCTTACACATGAGTCCTAATACATAAATTTCACATTCAAACGGCACCAAGCTATAAATCAAATATTCATGCAAACAATTTCATAAATATTAGACATGAAATTTAGCATTTATTAAATTTAGTGACTCAGTTTTGTGGCTTCGAGACCACTTTTCGACTAGGGTGAAAATAGGGTTGTCATAGTCAAGCCCATTATGGACTCAAAATAGAATGTGAATGATATCTGAACCTAGTCCAACCATCACACCACCCGTACCAGCCAACACACCATGTGGGGAATTACTCAACCAACCCAACCTGCACACTAATACGTAGCCATGCTGCTAATAACATGTAACGCCCCAATTTTTAGGATTTTTTCAGGATTTTGCAATTTTGGTAAAATTTTGAAATTTTGTTGTTAAAATATGGAATTTATGTTTTAAGTGTGTTAGGGGGCCTTTAGAAGGCCCAAGCCTAAGTTAAAACCCCGTAGAAATTCTAAAGTCTGGACTTAAAGTGAAGGAGACTTGGTTAAGTGGGCTTTTAAGAAAAAGTAGGTGAAATTAGACACAAGTGAGCCCTTGGTAAAGTGGCAATGTGGTGCCACTGAGTTCCTAAAAAAATGGCATGTGGATGTGTGTGCAAGGGCCAGAGTTCTAGTCACAAGGTGAGCAGTATGGTATTTTTATTTTTGTTGCATGTGCTGGTCGTGTGATAGAACTCAAGTGGAACTCTGTTGAAGAGAGTTTGAGTTGCTCATGGGATGAGATTAAGTAGGATAAAGAAGAGGAATTTTAGGTAATTTGAATGGAGGTAAGAGTTGGCCGGCCAAGGGACTTTGGTGTGGCATTTGCGGCTAGGGGTGTTAAAGGTTGTCAATTTCGGCAATTGGGAAATAAGTGTCGATTTCTCCTAGTAGTTGGCCTTCAGGATTTGTCTAGTTGGACACTTTCTTTTTGCCAATTAGGTTTAGTACTTCTTATTCCTTTTGTTTCTTTCTCTCATATGTTCTAAAAGCTGAAAAGATGACCTACAAACCCCTTTTTGGTGCTATTTTACCCAAAAAGCTGAAACTCTCCCTCACTTCTCATCCCAAAACCGAATCAGTCACCCTCTCCTCTTTTTTTTTTTATTTTCTTCTCTTCTTCTTTTTCTACATTGATCCCTTTAAACCTTACTTAGTTGATTGCCTCAAGCTTAAACCTGAATCTTTCTTAGCCAAACTCTTCTTGACCGATTTCTATAAAAGCTGAAATCCCAAAAAGGCTAGCTTTAGTGCCGATTTTTTCCTAGTCAAACCCCTCCTTTCTTCTTCTTCTCTTGTAACCAAATCTCACACTCTCATAAACCTTGTCAACATCTTCTCTTTGCATACAACTTTTATCTTTCTTTCTTCTCAATCTAACCAAAAGTCGAAATTACCATATCCATAGTGATGTGAAAGCCGAACCCTTAGATCTCTTAGATTCACTCTTTGCTTGTGTTTAGAGGCTAGATCTATGTTAGATCTGAGTTAGAAATGGGATTAGAATCATTCTGGTTTAGCGAACCTACGGTAAGTTCTCAGATTTTCTGTTCCATTCATTATTTCGGGATTTATGGAAAAGACGAAAACCCCTGTGTAGGGTGATTGTCGATTGGGGCTTCAGGCTTTATAGATCTTATTATTTGGTTTGTTATGTGCTAGGGTGGATTAAAGATGATCAAACAAGGAGTATTGGAGGCTTGGACAATTGGAACGACTAGATCTATCTCTAGTCACTGTTTTCGGCAGAGGTAAGTGTTCTAAGGACCTAAAGTGGTGTTGGCCGAATGAGGTAAGTAGTGTTACATTGGTTATCATCGATTTGTAAACTAATATCATAGTGACTGATTGTAGGATACCCGTGGGAGATCTTGTTAGCATTCATCGCAAATCAGGTGTGTAAACGAACACCCTCTGGTAGTCTAAATCAGCAAAAGCCAAGAAGCTGAAATGCCGAAATTCTGGCATTTCGTGGGCTTGTGACCATGCAAGCGCTCGTAGGTTGGTTGGAAGTGGTAAGATCTGTAATCGAAATCGGTAAAATGGGTGAGTACGCAATTTCGTGCACTTCGATAAATTTGGGCCTCGAAGGGCTAAATTCAGGCCCAATGGGCTTATGAGCCCATTTCGGTGAAAACTAGTGGTAAGTGGGTTCTGGTGGCTCGTATGATAAAACTGTTAAACTAGACATAGAATTTGGGCTAAGCGGGCTAAAATAGTTAAATGACACTATAGGGCCCATTAAGGGTTGTAGGGCCCATTAAGGGTTGTAGGGCCCAATAACTTTAAACTACTAAAATGGGCTAATTAAGTTACTGAAATGGGAATGGGACTGCTAATAACTGAGATGTGAATAAAACCCAAAAAACTGGTATAATTACTGAAATATTGCTTATGGGAGTGAAATTACTATTTTACCCCTTGGTGCAAAATGACCGCTATACCACTAGGGTTAAATTTGACTGAAATGCATGCTTTACTGTTTCTGTTCACTGTATGCCATGACATGACTTAACTGTTGCATGGGACTGGGTTTATTGATGGATGAAGTGCAAGTGGCATTGCCACGATTACTGAAAGGGGCTTTGCCTCATATTACTGAAAAGGGGCTTTGCCTCGTTATACTGTTAGTGGCTTGGCCACGTTATCTGAGTAGCAATGCTGCAACTGTGGAGTGTAGGGCTAGGTGGGTTGAGTTATTCCCCACATGGTGTGTAGGGCTAGTACGGGTAGGGTGTAGCGGTTGGACATAGGATGGGCTATGGGCTTTGCATACATGCATGATATCTGTTCTGTTACTGAAATGGGCCTAAGGGCCGTACTGTTATACGAAAAAGGCTAAGGCCTAGTTAAACTGATTACTGAATAAGGCTAAGGCCCAGTTATCTGAATACTGCATAGGGCTTCAGCCCAGTTATTACTGAGACTGGATAGGGCTTAGGCCCAGTGGGCTTGAGCTAATTTGGGCTCTGGATGGGCTTTCTTTACACACTGAGTTTCCAACCACACCCTTTTTCTTCCATCCATACAGGTGAGCCCTAGATTGGTGGACTTGGAGCTGGAGGGATTCAGAGTGGCCACGTAGACTGCATTACTATTTTTATTTCAGTTATTTATTTTTTATTTACTTTTAAATTATTTTTCATTATGGTTTTGGGTTATAATAAGGCCGCTTTAAGTATTTTTAATTTCGGTTTTTAATTCTTTACATGTAAATTAGTCAAATGGATAGATTAGGGCTGCGCAGGCTTTTTATAAAATTAACCAACGTTTTCAAAATAAAGCACTCGTAACAAATGGATAACAAGATCTCGTAGCAAATAATTCTAAAATCTGATAGTGGATAGGAGGTTCACAACTAAACCTGGACTTTCTTTCTTTCATCTTTAATAATGGTTTTACAAAACTCACCCTAATCGCAATATCTAAGAACATATGATAGGTCGTCGTTGATGTGACACATCAAACTCTGGGCCAGGTTTTGTGTGTTACATTTAGTCGTATCAGAGCCAAGTTTCAACAACTCGGTTGTGGATCGGGTCTAAAAAGTTTTCAAAAATTTTTAAATCATGGCCCAAGAAGGGTATTTTGAAATTGGTTTTGGAAATTTCTAAGAAAACCCTTTTCGAACTCATTTTTTTTGAATATATTTATTAAAGGTTTTACTTCAAAAGTTTTTACTAATTTGGGTTTACTGAAATTGGGTATCTGAAGAAGTGCACACTGAATCCCCGGCACCAAGTTTGTAAGTGTTCTTCTCTTATACTATACTATACTGAGACATTACTGTAGATAGAACTAAGACCCTATTATGATACTGTAGATAGGGTAGTACTGAAACTATAAGATTGAGACTGTAGGGAAACTAAACCCTAGAAGACTGAGACTGTAGCTAGTCTACAATTTCGCGAAAACAAAACTCTGAAACTCTATCTATACATAAAACACTTTGTAATAAACAACTGAAATATTAAACTAATGTTATAAACTTCATAATCAGAAAATACGATATGAGTACGAGAGCTGCTCATGGACGAGGCCGTGGATATGGCTGAGGTAGTGTGCAAGCTAGATCTTCATCTCCGGGCATATACAAGCTGTGGAGGTGCGAGCTCCACCAGCGACTGAGACTGGATCGTATGATCGGGCTGTAGGGGACGACGCTTTGTCCCAGGCCATGTTAAGGGTTTTGGAGAGGGTCACTAGAGCGAGCACTGGAACTGTGAATAGGGGATCCATTTCTGAGTGACTCAGGGCTAACAGAGTGGATGTCTTCAGGGGCATATCTGGAGTAGCCCCAAATGTGGCTGGGTATTGGTTGGAAGCTACGGAATGAATTATGGATGACCTGGATTGCTCGATGGAGCAAAAGCTGAAAGGAGCGGTGTCTCTACTGTGAGGCGTGGCATATCAGTGGTGGATCACTGTGAAGGAGAGTACCCCAGCTGAGCGGGTAACCTGGAAACTATTTAAGACGGTTTTTAAGGGAAAGTACGTCAGAGTGAGCTATGTGGATGCACGTAGGAAAGAATTTCTGAATCTGACCCAGGGCAGTAAGTCTATTGCTGAATATGAGGCAAAATTTCTGAGGTTCAGTTGGTATGCCAGCGGTATAGTTGCTACTGAGTACAAGCATAGCGTTCGTTTTAATGATGGCCTCAAGGATGAGCTTAGGGTGCTGATAGCTCTGCAGAGGGAGCGTGACTTTGCTGCGTTGGTGGAAAAGGCTAAGATAGCTGAAGAGGTGAAGCGAACTAAACCAAAAAATTGTGATAAGGATAGAAACTGATTTAGGAAGGATTCTGGACCCTCTAGTGCTGCAAACCGAAATGCCAAGAGAGCTAGAGTGGAGGAACCAGTCCGAGCAGTTCCAGTGAATACAGTTAGACCACAGGCTTGCGGGGACTGTGGTAGAGTGCATCTAGGAGAATGCTAGAAGCGTACTGGGGCATGTCTTCGATGTGGGTCCAGAGAACATAGGATCAAGGACTGTCCTCAAAGGCCATCTCAGACTTAAGTTACTGAACAGAGGGTTGTTCAACCAGTGCGAGGTGAACCGCTACCACTGAGAAGCCGTGGTCAAGGTAGAGGCAACAACAGAAATGGTCGTGGACGTAGAGCACCTGGTAGGGGTGCTAGAAATGCTGAGGCTCGTAGCCAACATTGGTTTATGCCACTCGACGTAGAGAGGATGGTGACGCACCTGACGTCATAACTGGTACATTTTTTATCTCTAGCCTGCCATACACTGCTTTGATTGATATGGGTTCAACTCAATCGTATGTTGCATGTGATATATCTGGGTCGTTGGGTGTGCACTCTGAGGAAACTGTGAGTGGGGTAAGTGTGATAAGTCCAATAGGTCACTTAGTTAGGGTAGACAAACTCTTTAAGGAGGTGCCTTTAGAGACTCATGGTAGGATTTTCTGTGGAGACTTAATGGAGCTACCATTCGGAGAGTTCAATCTTATCTTGGGGATAGACTGGCTGATTAAGCATAAAGTGATTCTGGATTGTGCGGCTGAAAGGATGGTGTTAATGACTACCGAGGATAAGGAGGTAATGGTTATTGGGGAGCAAAAGGACTACTTCTCCAATGTTGTTTCGGCCTTAAGGGCTGACAAGCTGATTCGCAAGGGTTGCGAGGCGTTCTTGGCTTTTGTAAGTCAGACAGAGACTGAGAACCTGACTATGGAGACAGTTAGAACTGTTAAGGAATTTCAAGATGTCTTTCTTGAGGAGCTTCCTGGATTACTTCTGAACTGAAAAGTCGAGTTTGGAATCGACTTGCTGCCTGGAACGGCTCCAGTGTCCATCGCGTCCTATAGGATGGCACCAAAAGAGTTAGTAGAACTGAAGGAACAAATCTAAGAGCTATTGGATAGAGGTTTTATCAGACAGAGTACGTCTCTATGGGGAGCACCAATACTGTTCGTAAAGAAGAAGGATGGGACAATGCGTATGTGCATCGATTATTGCCAGTTGAATAAACTGACGATAAAGAACAAGTATCCTCTACCTAGGATCGATGATCTGTTTGACCAGCTTAGAGGAGCTTCGGTATTTTTCAAGATCGATCTTCAATCTAGGTACCATCAGTTAAGGGTCAAGGAAGTGGATATTCATAAGACAGCATTCAGAACTTGGTATAGTCATTACGAGTTTCTAGTTATTTCGTTTGGACTAACAAATGCACCTGCAGCTTTCATGGACTTGATGAATCGAGTGTTCCAACCGTATTTAGATCGATTCGTAGTCGTCTTTATCGAAGATATTCTGGTGTATTCAAAAACTGTGGAGAAGCATGATAAACATCTCCGTATTGTTCTGCAAGTGTTGAGAGAGAAGCAACTCTATGCAAAATTTAGTAAGTGCGAATTTTGGTTTCGAGAAGTGACATTTCTGGGTCATGTTGTCTTTGCTGAGGGGATTAAGGTGCATCCTCAGAAAATTGAGGCAGTTTTGGAATGGAAGTCACCAAGGTCAGTATCGAAAATTCAGAGTTTTCTAGGTCTGGCAGGGTACTACAGAAGATTTGTAGAAGGATTCTCTCTGATTGCTGCACCGTTGACGAAACTGCTGAGAAAAGGAGTAGCATTTGTATAGACTGAGAAACAGCAAGAAGTCTTTGATAAGTTGAAAAAGGTATTGACTGAGGCGCTAGTGTTGATACAATTAAAGTTTGGGAAGGATTTCACTGTATACAGTGATGCGTCACATGTGGGACTAGGCTATGTACTGATGTAAGAGGGTAAGGTGGTCACTTATGCTTTGCGACAGCTTAAGCCTTACGAAGCGAATTACCCTACACATGATCTGGTGTTGGCAGCGGTGATTTTTGCATTACAAATCTGGAGACAATATCTGTATGGAGAAAAGTGTATTATATACATGGACCATAAGAGTCTCAAGTTCTTGTTGACTAAGAAGGAGTTGAATCTTAGGCAACCAAGATGGATAGAGCTGCTTAAGGATTATGACTATTCGATTGAGTATCACCCAGGCAAGGCAAATATGGTGACTGATGCACTGAGTCGAAGGGCTGTAGCTGAGTTAAGGGTAATGTTTGCTCGTCTGAGTCTATATGATGATGGGAGCTTGTTAGCAGAGTTACAAGTGAGACCAACTTAGACTGAGTAGATTAAGAAGAAGCAGTTAGAGGATGATTCGTTAGTTCCTCGATTTTAGCAAGCTGAGAATAGAATTCAGATTTTGGACTGAATACTATTTGAGTTATGTACTTTCATGGAAGAATTTGTATTCTGAAAAACTCTGACTTGAGGCAGTTAATTCTGAAAGAGGCTCATGGTAGACCTTGTGCCATGCATCCTAGAGGGAATAAGTTGTATCGAGACTTGCGAGTGGTGTACTGGTGGCCTGGACTTAAGTGGGAGTTGACCGAATTCGTGGAAAAATGTCTGACGTGCCAACAAGTAAAGGCTAAGCATCAGCTCCCTTCTAGACTGTTGCAGCCAGTGAAGATTCCACTCTGGAAGTGGGAGAGAGTTACCATGGATTTTGTGAGTGGGCTACCGTTGACACCCTCCAATAAAGACTCAGTATGGGCAATTGTGGATAGGTTAACGAAATCCGCTCATTTCATACTAGTCCGAATCGATTACTCACTTCAAAAGTTGGCAAAGTTGTATGTGGCAGAGTTAGTACGACTGCAGGGGGTGCCAGTTTCAATAATTTCTGATCAGAATCCTAGGTTTACATCTCGGTTCTGGTAGAAGTTGCATGAGGCATTGGGTATGCGATTGGATTTCAGCACTGCTTTTCATCCTCAAACAGATGGACAGTAAAAAAGGGTTATTCAGGTTCTGGAAGACATGTTAAGGGGTTGTGCTATTGACTTTCAAGGTAGTTGGGAGGACTACTTGCCATTGGCAGAATTTGCTTATAACAACAATTATCAGGAAAGTATTCAGATAGCTCCATATGAGGCACTTTATGGGCGAAGGTGTCGTACACCGACGTGTTGGACAGAGTTGGGAGAACGACATGTTCTTGGACCAGAGTTAGTAGCAGATACTGAGAATAAGGTCAAGTTGATCAAGGATCAGTTAAAGGAGGCATCTGATAGGCAAAAGTTGTACACTGATCTAAAGCGTAAGGAAATTGAGTTCTCGATAGAGGATATGGTATTTTTGAAGGTCTCACCTTGGAAGAAGATCATGTGGTTTGGTAAGACAGGCAAGTTGAGTCCGCAATTTATTGGGCCTTATCAGGTTCTTAAATGGGTAGGGCCAGTAGCTGATCAGCTGTAGTTACTAGCGAAGCTAGACCGTATTCATGATGTCTTTCATGCGTCCATGCTAAGACGGTATCGATCGGATCCTTCACATGTTGTACCAGTGGAAGAGATTGAGGTAAAGACTGATTTGACTTTTGAAGAGGAGCCTGTGCAAATACTAGATCGAGAGGTCAAAGTGTTGAGGAGGAAGTCAGTACCTTTGGTAAAGATGCTTTGGTACAATCATGGCAGGGAAGAGGCTACTTGGGAGCCAGAAGAGGCGATGCGTCAACAATACCCTTACCTATTTGAATCAGGTAAATTTCGAAGCTGAAATTTCTTTAAGGGGGTAGAGTTGTAACGCCCCAATTTTCGGGAGTTTTTCAGGATTTTTGCCATCTTGGTGAAATTTTGAAATTTTTTTGTTAAAATATGGAATTTATGTTTTAAGTGTGTTAGGGGGCCTTTAGAAGGCCCAAGCCTAAGTTAAAACCTGGTAGAAATTCTAAAGTTTGGACTTAAAGTCAAGGGGACTTGGTTAAGTGGGCTTTTAAGAAAAAGTGGGTGAAATTAGACACAAGTGAGCCCTTGGTAAAGGGCAATGTGGCGCCATTGAGTTCCTAAAACAGTGGCGTGTGGATGTGTGTGCAAGGGCCAGAGTTCTAGCCACAAGGTGAGTTGTATGGTATTTTTATTTTTGTTGCATGTGCTGGTCATGTGATGGAACTCAAGTGGAACTTTGTTGAAGAGAGTTTGAGTTGCTCATGAGATGAGATCAAGTAGGAAAAGGAGAGGAATTTTAGGGAGTTTGAATGGAGGCAAGAGTTGGCCGTCCAAGGGACTTTGGTGTGGCATTTGCAGCTTGGGGTGTTAGAGGTTGTCAATTTCGGCAATTGGAAAGTAAGCGTCAATTTCTCCTAGTAGTTGGCCTTCGAGATTTGTCTAGTTAGACACTTTCTTTTTGCCGATTAGGTTTAGTACTTCTTATTCCTTTTGTTTCTTTCTCTCATATGTTCCAAAAGTCAAAAATGTGACCTACAAACCCCTTTTGATTGCCGTTTTACTCAAAGAGTCGAAACTCTCCCTCACTTCTCATCCCAAAATCGAATCAGTCACCGTCTCCTCTTATCTTCTTTTCTTTTCTTGTTCTTTTTGTAAATTGACCCCTTTAAACCTTACTTAGCCGATTGCCTCAAGCTTAAACCCGAATCTTTGTTAGCCAAACTCTTCTTGACCGATTTCCATAAAAGTCAAAATTTCGAAAGGGCTAGCTTTGGTGCCGATTTCTTCCTAGCCGAACCCCTTCTTTCTTCTTCTTCTCTTGCAACCGAATCTCACACTCTCATAAACCTTGTCGACATCTTCTCTTTGCATACAACTTCTATCTTTCTTTATCCTCCATCTAACCAAAAGCCAAAATTACCATATCCATAGTGATTTGGAAGCCGAACCCTTAGATCTTTTAGATTCACTCTCTGCTCATGTTTAGAGGCTAGATCTGTGTCAGATCTGAGTTAGAAATGGGATTGGAATAATTCTAGTTTAGTGAACCTATAGTAAGTGCTCAGATTCTCTGTTCCATTAATTATTTCGGGATTTAAGGAAAAGCCGAAAACCCCTATGTAGGGTGACTCTCGATTGGGCCTTCAGGCTCTATAGATCTTATTATTCGGTTTGTTATATGCTAGGGTGGATTAAAGGTGATCAAACGAGGAGTATTAGAGGCTTGGACAATTGGAATGACTAGATCTAGATCTAGCCACGGTTTTCAGCAGAGGTAAGTGTTCTAAGGACCTAAAGTGGTGTTGGCCGAATGGGGTAAGTAGTGTTACATTGGTTATCATTTATTTCTAAACTGATATCATAGTGACCAATTGTAGGATACCCGTAGGAGATCTCGTTAGCGTTCGTTGCAAATCAGGTGTGTAAACGAACACCCTCTAGTAGTCTAAATCAGCAAAAGCCAAAAAGCTGAAATGCTGAAATTCTGGCATTTTGTGGGCTTGCGAGCATGCGAGCACTCGTAGGTTGGTTGGAAGCGGAAAGATTTGTAATTGAAATCGGTAAAATGGGTGAGTGCGCGATTTTGTGCCCTTCGGTAAATTTGGGCCTGGAAGGGCTAAATTCAGGCCCAATGGGCTTACGGGGACAATTTGGGTGAAAACTAGCGGTAAGTGGGTTCTGGTGACTCGTATGATAAAACTGTTAAACTAGACATAGAATTTGGGCTAAACGGGCTAAAATAGCTAAATGACACTGTAGGGCCCATTAGGGGTTTTAGGGCCCAATAACTTTAAACTGCTAAAATGGGCTAGATAAGTTACTGAAATGGGAATGGGACTGCTAATAACTGGGATGTGCATAAAACCCTAAAAACTGGTATAGTTACTGAAATACCCCTTATGGGTGCGAAATTACTATTTTACCCCTAGGTGCAAAATGATCGTTATTCCCCTAGGGCTAAATTTGACTGAAATGCATGCTTTACTGTTTCTGTTCACTGTATGCGGTGACATGAATTAACTGTTGCATGGGACTGGGTTTATTGATGGAGGAAGTGCAAGTGGCACTGGCACGATTACTGAAAGGGGCTTTGCTTCATATTACTGAAAAGGGGCTTTGCCTCGTTATACTGTTAGTGGCTTGGCCACGTTATCTGAGCAGCTATGCTGGAACTATGGAGTGTAGGGCTGGGTGGGTTGAGTTATTCCCCACATGGTGTGCAGAGCTGGTACAGGTGGAGTGTAGGGGTTGGACATAGGATGGGCTATGGGCTTTTCATACATGTATGATATCTGTTCTGTTACTGAAATGGGCTTAAGGGCTGTAATGTTATCTGAAAAGGGCTAAGGCCCAGTTAAACTGATTACTAAATAGGGCTAAGGCCCAGTTATCTAAATACTGCATAGGGCTTCGTCCTAGTTATTACTGAGACTGGATAGGGCTTAGGCCCAGTGGGCTTGAGCTGATTTGGGCTCTGGATGGGCTTTCTTTACACACTGAGTTTCTAATCGCACCCCTTTTCTTCCATCCATGCAGGTGAGCCCTAGATTGGTGAACTTGGAGCTGGAGGGATTCAGAGTGGCCATGTAGACTGCATTGCTATTTTTACTTCAGTTATTTATTTTCTTATTTACTTTTAAATTATTTTTCATTATGGTTTTGGGTTGTAATAAGGCCGCTTTCAGTATTTTTAATTTGGGTTTTTAATTCTTTACTTGTAAATTGGTCAAATTGATAGATTAGGGTTGCGTGGGCTTTTTATAAAATTAACCAACGTTTTCAAAATAAAGCACTAGTAACAAATGGATAACAAGATCTTGTAGCAAATAATTCTAAAATCTGATAGTGGATAGGACGTTCACAACTAAACCTGGACTTTCTTTCTTTAAACTTTAATAATGGTTTTACAAAACTCACCCTAATCGCAATATCTAATAACATATGGTAGGTCGCCGTTGATGTGACACACCAGACTTGGTCGTAACATCTGGGCCATGTTTAGGGTGTTACATAATAGATAATGTGGCAAAGCCACCTGAATCAGAATACGTGACAAAGCCACTATTAATAGAATTGCGTGGCAGAGCCACTATTACAGAGCTACCTCCAATATCATACCCAACCCTATGCAGATTAACATGTCATAGTTAAATATATCATGCATACAGATTCACAGACAAATCTACTGACATACATATATCAGACAACCCATCTTTAGGGGTATAAGGGTCATTTTAGCAGTTAGGGGTAAAATGGTAACTTTACCCCTCAGGGGCATTTTGGTCATTTCTCTATGTTTGATGTTTCGATACCTATTAGGACCTACAAAATGGTCTACCATCACTTCGAGAGACCCAGGTAATCTACACAGTCAAAACAGAGTATATGGCCTAAAACCCCTATTGGGCCCAGGTTGGTCCACACTCTCGTGTGGCCCACTCGGCCCAATTTCACCTACGGCATTGGAAGCCTTACTATCCAACATAACAATGTTCGCTTATCGAGTAATTCTACTCATATGGGCCCGCAAGCCCAATTGGCCCATTTCGGCCCATCGAGGCCTATAACGGCCTAAGTACATGAAAATGCACACGATGGCCTTTACAGATTTTTTCCCATGATTTGTGGGCTCGATTCGTACCACAAGTATTCGCACACCCGTAGGCCTCGAATACCAATGCTTTGGCATTTGAACTTTTTGACTTTCGCTGATTTACACAATAGTAGGCTGTGGTTACACACCTTTGCCAGCTTTTGATAGTAATGAAATCGCTGATTCAAGTTACCGTGAAACACCAACCAAAAAAACCATACCAAGTTACAATCAGTCTCTTCTTTAACAAGGAATGTTTAGAAATAGTAACCCAAAACAACCACCCTAAATACCTTGCACAATATGTAATTTTTTCTTTAAACTGCCACTTAGAAATGATTAGCACCACTACCGATTTGCTGCAATACAACAACCTTATTAGCACACCCAGATTCCGAATGTGGCTTGAAGCCATAACATTCGGCTATAGAATACAGGTACATTCAGCTCATACCTTGTAACAAGAGGTGCTACTCTTACTTTTATCGAATAATAGGAAGAACACTTAACTAACGCCTCAGCCCCCTTCACTCCTTGAAAATCCCTAAATACCATCGACCAACACATCATGGGAAGGTTGAAGTTGAACATTAGTCAAAAAGAGAAAGAAGATGAGTTTCAAGTTTTTCTACTTAACGCCATAGGAGAAGAGAGAATACACTTACCTAATTCAGTCTTTGCCTTTATGTAAAGAGATCCTTTGCAAATAACAATGTTCGGCTTATGAACGAGCCAAAGAAAAGGAAAGAGGTTTGGCTATGGAAGATCAGTCATAAAGACAATAGAGGGGGAGAAGAATAGCAAGGTTTGGCCAATAAAGGGTATTTGAGCAAAGAAGGAAAGCAAGGTTCGGATAGAAAGTAAAAAATAGAAGTAGAGAGAAAAAAAAGAGAAATGAGGTTCGATTTTGAGAGAATGATAGAAATACAATAAAATGAGAAGAAGGTTGATAAGGTTCGGTAGACCGAATGACTAAGATTGGGAGAAAAGAGTTTGCCAAATCAAGAAATAGAAAAATGCTCAAATGGTCAAGAACAACACAGAAATTTGTACAAAGTAGACAGAGCAAACAAAACCTGAAATGTTCACCAAAGTGCAGAATTACACACACTAGGCAAAACCAAAACAAAATGCTTTCCCCTAACACAATTTGGCATCCCCAAAACCAAATATGCAACCCTCTAAGACCCCAAATTCAGCCAACTCTCATCCCTTCCAATCCGATGATGTGCTCCATGAAATCCTCCCCTTATCACTCCCCGTTTTGCTCTATAATCCACTCTTCCAACCACTCATTTCAAATTCGAATCACAACTCTTACCAAGTCCACAACAACTCTCTAGTGTTTGAATCAAATTAAACCTCTTGTCGCCCCTAAGTAGTAAAATAAATTCATTTTGATTGCAAGGGGATTTGAACACACATCTCTTCCCATGTTTGTGGCGTCATTAGCCACTCCACTAGAGACACCTTTGTGCCATAAAATAACCACAACTAAACATAAAGCCTACCTACTATTGTCCATATCCTTTAAAGAGCTAAAATCAATAATTTTGCCGTAGGTCAAACTTCAACCCCGGCTCCCTAAACCCCCCCCGAAACGCACCCAAAACATCAACCAACATGCCAAACAAGCATTTATGTCAAAATAAGCAAAAATTACAACCCCCCTATTTTTGGGGCATTACACATCGCATTATATGTATGAGATCCCATGTAAGACCATGTCAAGACATGGCATTGGCATCGCATTATATGTTTGAGATCCCATATAAGACCATGTCTGGGACATGGCATTGGCATCGCATGATATGTATGAGATCCCATATAAGACCATGTTTGGGACATGGTATTGACATCGATTTGAGATCCTATGTAAGACCATATCTGGATATGGTATTGGCATTGTATATAGACCATATCTGGGATATGGTATTGGCATTGTATATACATATGAGGTTTCCCCGATTATCCTTAGTAGTACAAATGGTTCAATGGGTAATTGAATGTGTAAGCCATTGAGTAAATCAAATATAATGTATGTGAATATGAAGTGTTATGAGATAGCTTAGGTATGTACTCACACTCACGAGAAATGTGCTCGATATGTGAATGAATTTAGGTGAAAATATAAATGAGTAAGTAATGCATATGAAAGAGATCTTCTTATAACACCCCTATCCCGTAACCATCGCCGGAATAGGATGGGGCGTTACCAGATACTCAGAACAGATCAGAACAGAATATTCACAAATTTTCGAATTCATACAATATTGCAAATCAATAATATGCTATAAAAGATCAGATTTCACATCATTTATTCATCAGGGACTAAACTGAAAACAGTTGGAAGATAAAAGAACCTAAAGAAACTTTTCAAATTAGGGCCATACGGTCGTGTTCCTAAGCCGTGTGCCTCACACGGTCATGCCTTACAAGACACGCCCCAAATACTCAGCCCTTGGTTGAAACTGTCTAACCCACACGGTCACCAGACACGCCCGTGTGTCCAGTTCGTGCCCAAAACTGTCAAATACCACACGTTCTCCAGACACGCCAGTGCATCCAGCCGTGTGCAAAACTGACCAAAATGTTTTAGATGCAAGGGTCACATGGTCGAGTCATATGCCCGTGTGCTTCAACCGTGTGGCATAAAATAGGTTTGGTTTAAGCCAATTTGCCACCCATAACAAGGGTCATTCCTACAATCATACATGAGCAATAATCATGCCACAATCTTGACTCAATTCAATGACTTTAAACATACCACCACATGATCAAATCATTCATATTCATCATCATACCAAGCATGCCTATAATCCAACAAAACTCATGTCCAAACACATGAAACTTGTCTCTTTTATACCATATCTAAAACTTTCCATTTCTTCATATTGGTAGGGTTCAAAATGATTAAAGCAAATTGATCAAAAAACCATCATGAACTTACATAATTTTGCATCACATACATAAGCCAAAATCAAACAAAAACATATCATTTACCATAAAATTCACATAGCATTACAAGCTAACATATTCAAGCTTACTTATAGACGCTCTAGCCTATACATGCCATAATTCAAATATTTACAATTTCCAAAAGGTACCAAAATGAGTTCAATAGTGTGGTGACAATCCTTGACTATCCCAAGCCTTCAGTAGCTATGATATCTATAAAACAGTTGGAAGAATAAATAGAGTAACCTACTAGGAGCTTAGTAAGTCAAATACTATCATATGCATTTCATGAACAAAATGTAATAACCATGTCGTAATTAACCTCAATAACAGACACTTATTTGTAACAAAAGTCTAATTCACAGTAGTATATCTTTTATACTCAAAAATTCAGTACAGAACAGACGTACCTTAGTCAGATATATAGATTATGTACTCATTCATTTCTCAAAACTTCTCATTGTATCAATCAGAATTGTTACAGGAATCGTAAAGGCCTTTTACAATGCCGACGTCCCCGACGTGGTCTTATATGTTATTCAATATTGATGCCACTGTCCCGGATAGGGTCTTACACGAAACATATACGATGCCAGTGTCCCAGACACGGTCATACATTTCAATGCCTACGTTCCGGACGAGGTCTTACATGAAATTATTTATTATTTCTCATTCAGAATAACTCGAAAATATACGTCAGGCTCTTATGGCCATCCAAATGCAGTTTATAAACAAGAATTCATAACAGTCATCAATAACGTATAATTGCATTTTGACTTACCTCATACGAAATTAACGGATAAGGTGATTACTCGATTATTTTAGCTTTACCCCGATCTAAGCTCGATTTTCCTTGTTCTTGATCTAAACAATTTCAGATTTAAACATTCAATATTCCATTTCATTCAATTCAATCCATATACACTCAATATTCCATAGAAACGTAGAAATTATCAAAAATGGAACAAAAACGAACCTTAAAATGAGCTTGGTGAGTGCCGAAAATTAAAACAAATGAGCCCTAGTTTTCTCTCTTGCATTTTCGGCTAAAATGAGCTAAAAGATGGCCATTTCATGTTTTTTTTTCTTGTTTTATGAATAAAATTAACTCATTTACCAATTTGCCCCTTTTTTTTAAAACATAAGTAATTCATCCACTAAAGCCCATTTTTGTCCATATGGTCTAATATCAATTCAAGGATCTCACACTTAATAAAACATAACATTAAAGTACTTTAACAATTAGGTGCATATTTTGCCTTTTATGCAATTTAACCTTTTCTCGTAATTAAACACAGAAATAGACAAATTAAAGCATAGAAATTTCGCAGATGCAGATTCGTATCATACAGACATAGAAATTATATCAGAACATTTTTCAGACTCAGATATGTGGTCCCGAAACCACTATTCTGACTAGGGTCCAAACTAGGCTGTTACACTTCTAGTGACATTGTGATTATAGGTCGATACCTATGCTGTATGAGAATGTGATAAATTTGATGGATTATATATATGTTTAAAAAGAAGATAAAACAACGAAATCATGGAGTGAAATTAACTGTCAAATAGTATTGGACAGCAACAGTTATGTGATTTTGAAAAATCACCAAAAAATTTATGAATTGAATTAGAGGCTGAATGAAATATGACATGAAATCCTATTTAGCCTATTTTCTTATCAAAGAAACGGTGTAAGCAAAAGAGTTAAATATTATCAGATATTTGAATTTTTATGAGATAGAGTTAGAATGATTTTGAAATCCCCTATTATGACTTGAGAAAATCACTATAAATTGCAAAAAAATAATTGCGCATTTTAATTTATATGCTTAAAAATCCTAAATAAGTCTATTTTCAAAAGAAATAAACAAGATCATCAACTAAATTCCATACACAAAGATAATTAAATTTTAGTGAAGAGGGGTCAGGACTATCGAACAGCAAAATAGGGGAGATTTTAAAGAATAAACTGTACTTATTGGCTAAACCAAAAATTCTGAAAATTTTATGGTAAGAAGATAGGTGAGTGTAATGCCCTGATTTTCGGGATTTCTTGGGTTTAGTGTGATTTTGGTTCAGTTTTGGAAATTTTGTGTTTTTGATTGTTGAATTTGTGTTTATGTATGTTAGTGGGTCTATAGGAGGCCTAAACTCTGGTTAAAATTCGATAAAAATAGCAAAAGTATGTTTTAAGGGGAAAGAGAAACTTGGCCAATAGGGCTCTTAAGAAAAACTGGGTAAAATGTGTCACAAAAGGAGCCTTGGTAAAGTGGTAGGTTGGCACCACTAAGCTCCTAAAAAAGTGGCGCCTAAGAGGTGTATGAGGTCCAAGGTACGAGTTGCAAGGTAAGTATAAAGTCTTTTTATTTTTGTGTACATGTGTGGTGAGTGTTGGCACTGAAGTGGGACTTTGTCATGAAGAGTTTAAACTGCTCAGGAGAGTGAATTGAGGAGAGTTTTTAGGATATTTGAATTTGAAGAGTGGTGGCTAGCCATAGGACTTTGTGTTAGTGCAATTTTGGCAAACAACTTAGGTTAGTATTTCGGCAATTTGGGTAATAGTTGTGCCGATTTTTCTAGGGTTCTTTTGATCATTCTTGTGCCGTTGGGGTATAGCATCTTAGGTTTTCTAGTTTAGGCCATTCTTTCCTTCTTTTCTGACCTATAGCCAAACCCTACACCCCAAAAAGACCCCTATTGCCGATTTCTCTTGTGACCAAATTCGTTTCCTTTTCTTCTTCTTCTTCACTCATATTCTTCTTTTCTTTTCTCTTGCACCTAAAACCGAACCTACACCATTGTTTCTCCTTCAAGCCGAATCAGATTCACCCTTTTCTCCTTCTCTTCTCAAGCCTCGGTCGACAACCTCAAAAATTGAAACTCTCATTGGCCGACTACTCCTTTACCAAAACTGATTACCCTCTCTTCTCTCAAACCATTCAATAAGCCGAACCCCTTATCATTCATCTCTTTTGCCATCAGTTCTTAACCCCTAATCCTCTGTCATATCGACAAGAACATCTAGGTGTAGATCTAAAGGCCGAATATCCTAGAGCCTTACTTTGTCGTCGTTAGAGGCTAAATCTACTGTAGATCTAGGTTGGTGGAGGCATGGAAGCAATATCCATTGAGTAGAGACGTGGGTAAGTGGTTTAAACACTGTATAATATCGTTTCCTTAATATCTAAGAGGAAGCCGAAACCCCAAGTCCTTAGGGGCTTTGGCGACATGAGATATGGATAATATGGTGTTACATGTTGGTTCTTTTACATGTTAGTTAGAGAAAGAGGAGAGCAAATGAGGAACTGAAGGCATCGAGTCAAATAGATCTAGATCTAAGGGGATCTAAGTCGACAAGGTAAGATTTTAAGGCCATTAGGGGTACTGGCCAATTATGGTAAGAGACTTTTTACTATGATTTTCATAGATCTGTAGTCTAATCGATTAAGTGATGGATTGTAGGAGTTATCACGTAGAGGATTTTGTCGGTGAAATCATAAACAGGTGTGTGTATCGAACACCCCTTCCATGGTTCAATCGGCAAAAGCCGAAAAGCCGAAATGCCAAAGTCCTGGCATTTCGTGGGTTTGTAAGCGTGCGAATGCTCTCAAGTCGATAGGATCATGTTAGATCTGAAATCGCTACTCGTAGGTAGGACGTGTGTGAAATTTCGAGCACTTGGGTATGTTGGGCCTCGGTGGGCCGAATATGGGCCCAATGGGCTTTTGGGCCTATTTGGGGTAAAAATAGGTTTAAAGGTATTTTTGGATGGACCATAAGTTAAAACTGCTAAAATGGGTAATTGGTTAAGGAACATTCGGCAATGTCCATTTTAATTAGTGAAATTGGCATTGAGTTATGTTTTGTTTCAAGAAACGAAATAAAGGATAAGTTTGAATTTTGAAATTAAATATATGTGATTTTTGATGTGTTTTTTTTTTTAATGGCCGAATGGAGTTTTGATGTATGAGTTTAGGTTCATGGCATTTTATTATAGGTATCATACTTATTGAAATGTGATATGTTTGGTGTTAATGATAAATTATAATTGCTAAAGGCTGAACTTAAGACTTGTAAATGGGATTTTAACCTTGCCGTTTATGTGTTAACAAGGTGAAAATGGTTTTGTTGCTTTAATAGAATGCCAAATGTGAGTTAGGTGTTAACTATGTAGTAATCATGCTTCAATTAGTTATTAAAGAAGTTTTAAATGTTAGTCTATATCATGCAAAGTGTTAATCTATATTTGGATACTTGGCCGAATGATTTTATTAAATGAAACTAATAATTTAGCTAAGACTAAGGTTCTTATGATATATGTGTATATATATATACTTTATGTATGTGCTTTGTAAATATAGAGACATTCGGCTAATTTTAATTGAGGCTTATGTGGACGATAATATATATATGTTCTAAAAAGGCATTCGGTCATTTGCATTCAGTTAAATTTGTTTAATTTTAAGCTCAAGAGCATCAAGGACAAAAGTCGATAAAGGGAAGGCAAAATTAAACGAATAGCCGTAGATATACAGTCGTCAACAACTTTTAAGGTGGTAAGTTTTGAGTAATCAAACTTAGTATATAATTAAAGGTGACATGATATATGTATGATAGATGAATTATGGCCTATTGCCCTTACTTTAACAGGGTTATATGTGAAATAATTTATATACATGGTATGTAGCCAAATGGATATTAGGGAAATTAACTAAGATAATGATATGGATATGTGAGCATGTGTGTTTGCTTGTTGAGCCGGAAATTTGGTGAAGAGTGTATATATATGTTTCAAGGTCGAACGATATTTAGGACATCAGGTCAAGGTGTAAAATTATATGCTTATATTCGAATGAAGCAAATGAATTACAAATGTGATAAGCTTTGTGAAATGTATTAGCATGTGGATAAATATGCATGAAACTCGGTGATAAATATCCGGGCTAAGTCCCGCAGGCCTTGTGCTAGAAAAATATCCGGGCTAAATCTCGCAGGCTTCGTGCTGGTAGTATATTCGGGTTAAAGTCCCACAGGCCTTGTGCTAGAAAAATATCCGGGCTAAGTCCCGCAGGCTTTGTGCTGGTTTTAAATCCGGGTTTAAGAACTCGCAGGCTTCGTACTGGTGATGTGAACAAAGTATGAGATTATGATGAAATTGAAATTAAACCCAATTGAATATGTTCGAAACATTAAGCTGGACAGGTATGTATCTCGTACTCGAATGTGAATTTAAATTCTGATTGAATTAGTATCATAGTGAAGTATATGTGATTTAGTACTATGTTACAAAGGAAATGGTGATACATTGGGCCAAAGTACATTGCTCTGTAAAAGTATATGGCTTATTAATGTTATATGAGTTTCAAATTCAATTGAAATCATGTGCTAAACTTTACCTTATATGTATGTGTATATTCGGTCAAAGTGTGAAACTATGTGCTATAATTTAAATCATCTATGTTATATCCGTACCGATTCAAGAGAAGTTAAATTGCTCAATGTGTGTTAGATGTGGTATATTTATTCATATATGTGTTAGGCCAAATTGAGATAATAGGCCAAAGGGTTAACAATTTAGAATTGAATGATATCTATTTGATTAAATTTATATGGTGATATTGCTTAAAACTTACTAAGCATAGAAATGCTTACTCTGTTTATATTTATTTTCTCTATCTTTTAGATCTCAACTACTAGTTACAATCTGAGGGGATTCAAAGTTGAAGTCATCCACATTATCTGAATTTTATTCGGTACTTATTAAAATGATAGTTTTGATATGGCATGTATAGTTAAACTTGTTTTGGAACTATTGGTTATGTTGTATTAAAGCCATGTGAAAATGGCTTCCTCTTTTGTTGTTTATATATGAATGCATGGTTTGATGAAGAATGGGTATTTGAATATTTATAAATATCTGATGGTGTTGTTTGATAAATATGATTAAGTGTTTAACATATTATTCATGCATAGTCAAAAGATGTAGTTGTACGCCCTCAATATTGAGTAATGAGAAATGTGTTTTTTTTTTAAGAGGGATTTCTTTATTATTAAAAGATTTGGATATGTTCATTTCGTGAGTAGATACATGCGGTTTTGGATAGGTGGCTCATTTGGTAAAAGAATGAGTTAAATTAGATGACCTTTATAGTTTAGTTGATTTATTCTTATTCATGAAAACGAATTAAATATGTTCATTGTTGAGTATAGCAGTTGTAAAGTTGAGTAGGTTGCATTGAATGATTCATATTTGTAAGATAGTGTACTTGGATAGCAACTAATAAACTAAGTTACCAATTTACATTTGATATGTGAATGAGTATAACATTGCGAATTTGGTTCTTGTATTCACATGTTTTGACAGCTATATTTTACATTAAGTTATATGTGTATCATTAAATGTGAGAGAGTTAAGCTTTGGAAAGGTAATACCTCGTAACTCTATTCCGGCGACGGATAAGGGTCTAGGGTGTTACAAGTTGTAACGCCCTGATTTTTGGGATTTCTCGGGTTTAGTGTGATTTTGGTGCAGTTGTGGAAATTTTGTGTTTTTGATTGTTGAATTTGTGTTTATGTATTTTAGTGGGTCTATAGGAGGCCCAAACTCCGGTTAAAAATCGATAAAAATAGCAAAAGTATGTTTTAAGGGGAAGGAGGAACTTGGCCAAGAGGGCTCTTAAGAAAAACTGGGTAAAATGTGTCACAAAAGGAGCCTTGGAAAAACAGCAGGGTGGCGCCACTAAGCTCCTAAAAAAGTGGCGCCTAAGAGGTGTATGAGGTCCAAGGTACAGGTTGTAAGGTAAGCATAAAGTCTTTTTATTTTTGTGTGCATGTGTAGTGAGTGTTGGCACTCAAGTGGGACTTCATCATGAAGAGTTCAAACTGCTCAGGAGAGTGAATTGAGGAGAGTTTTTAGGATATTTGAATTTGAAGAGTGGTGGCCGGCCATAGGACTTTGTGTTAGTGCAATTTTGGCAAACAACTTAGGTTAGTATTTCAGCAATTTGGGTAATAGTTGTGCCGATTTTTCTAGGGTTCTTTTGATCATTCTTGTGCCATTGGGGTATAACATCTTAGGTTTTCTAGTTTTGGCCCCCTACACCCCAAAACGACCCCTATTGCCGATTTCTCTTGTGACCAAATTCATTTCTCTTTCTTCTTCTTCTTCACTAGTATTCTTCTTTTCTTTTCTCTTGCACCTAAAACTGAACCTACACCATTGTTTCTCCTTCAAGCTGAATCAGATTCACCCTTTTCTCCTTCTCTTCTCAAGCCTCGGTCGACAACCTCAAAAGCCCAAACTGTCCTTGGCCGACTACTCCTTTACCAAAATCGATTACCCTCTCTTCTCTCAAACCCTTCAATAAGCTGAACCCCTTGTCATTCATCTCTTTTGCCATCAGTTCTTAACCCCTAATCGTCTGTCATATCGACAAGAACATCTAGGTGTAGATCTAAACGCCGAATATCCTAGAGCCTTACTTTGTCGTCGTTAGGGGCTAAATCTACTGTAGATCTAGGTTGGTGAAGGCATGAAAGCAATATCCATTGAGTAGAGACGTGGGTAAGTGGTTTAAATACTGTATAATATCGTTTTCTTAATATCTAAGAGGAAGTCGAAACCCCTAAGTCCTTAGGGGCTTTGGCGACATGGGCTATGGATAACATGGTGTTACGCGTTGGTTCTTTTACATGTTAGTTAGAGAAAGAGGAGAGCAAACGAGGAATTGAAGGCATCGAGTCAAGCAGATCTAGATCTAAGGGGATCTAAGTCGACAAGGTGAGATTTTAAGGCCATTAGGGGTACTGGCCGATTGTGGTAAGGGACTTTTTACTATGATTTTCATAGATATGTAGTCGAATCGATTAAGTGATGGATTGTAGGAGTTATCGCGTAGAGGATTTCTTCCGTGAAATCGTAAATAGGTGTGTGTATCGAACACCCCATTCATGGTTCAATCGGCAAAAGCTGAAAAGCCGAAATGCCGAAGTCCTAGCATTTTGTGGGCTTGTAAGCGTGCGAACGCTCTCGAGTCGATAGGATCATGTTAGATCTGAAATCGCTACTAGTAGGTAGGACGTGTGCGAAATTTCGAGCACTTGGGTATGTTGGGCCTCGGCGGGCCGAATATGGGCCCAATGGGCTTTTGGGCCCATTTGGGGTAAAAATAGGTTTAAAGGTATTTCTGGATGGATCATAAGTTAAAACTGCTAAAATGGGTAATTGGTTAGGGAACATAGCCTAAATGGGCTTAAACTGCTCAATGACACTTTAGGGTCTATTAAGGATTTTAGGGCCTAGTAACGGAAACTGCTAAGGACTGTTGAGATGAATGCTAAGACGGAATTAATGACTGTTAACGATTGTAATACGTTTAAAACTGGTAATAATAGTGGAAATGACTGAAATACCCTTAGGGTGAGAAAATTACTGTTTTACCCTTAAGTGTAAAATTACCATCATACCCTAGGGCTAGAATCAACTGTACTGCTTAATATGACTATTACTGTTATTACATACCATGTTACATACATTTGTTGCATGGGTTGGGTTGATACTGAAGGAAGTGTGAGTGGCACTACCACGTTTTCTGAAAGGGGCTATGCCTCGTACTGTTCCTGAAAGGGGCTTTGCCTTGTTATACTGTTTATCTGAGCAGCCATGCTGCGACTGTGGTGTGTGGGCTAGGTGGGTTGAGTTATTCCCCACATGGTGTGTTGGCTGGTACGGGTGGTGTGTAGCAGTTGGGGGGTCGAGTAGTCTCCCTACATGATATGGACTTGCATTCATACTGTTATTCCATACTGTTCTGTTCTGGGCCTATAGGCCATACTGCTATCTGAATTGGGCTACGGCCCAGTTTACTGATATCTGAATAGGGTTTCAGCCTAGTATCTGATTGAAACTGGACGGTCTTAGGCCCAATGGGCTTGAGCTGACGTGGGCTTTGGATGGGCTTCTGCACACACTCAGTTTTCCAAACTCACCCTTTTCCTTTCCATCCTTGCAGGTAAGCCCTAGTTCGTGGACTTGGAGCTGGGAGGGATTCAGAGTGGCCACGAGAACTGAACTTGGTTTTAAACTTGCTTTACTATTTCGCGTTTCAATTACTCGTTTTATTTCTCGTTATGGGTTGTAATAAGGCCGCTTTAACTTTTCTATTTGGGTTTTTATTTTCCTTACTTATGCATGAATTAATACAACTACAACGATGCACATTTTTTTCCAAAATTAAACGATTGTTTCAAAACCAACCTTGCAACACAATCGGCTAAACAAGATAACAATACTAAAATAAATCGGTTAACAAATGGGGAAAGAATAGGTCGCTTATCCAATAAACTGGGAATTTCTAAACCAAAGTATTACTTTACAAAACTTACCAACAAACATAGTAACTAGGCGACGTGACTTAGTGTGGGTGATGTAGCGCACCAGATTGGCCATAACATCTAGGTCAGGTTT
The DNA here is from genome assembly GCA_020496765.1 of Gossypium stocksii. Classification (NCBI taxonomy): domain Eukaryota; kingdom Viridiplantae; phylum Streptophyta; class Magnoliopsida; order Malvales; family Malvaceae; genus Gossypium; species Gossypium stocksii. Next base: position 77,149,303 of record CM035629.1, read on the forward strand.
GGGGTGTTACAGTGAGCCTAGTTTCAGGAAAAATTTGTGGATGTTAATTTGAAGTTTCGTAACTCAAGATATAATTAATTTAGTGAATGTGACTCCAGAAGGTGGCCTAAGATGAACATGAGTGAATAGTGGAACTACTTGTAATTATGATAGTAGTACCTTGAGAACACATTGTGATGATTGGTAAAAGCATATTAATTAATTGTTTATTATTAACATGCCAACTTACTAAGCTATAAGCTTATTCCCTCCTTTCCATTTTTCTTAGTGCTGTCAGGTTGGCTTGCGGTGGAGATCGTCGGAGGCAGCATCACACTATCAAATTGTCAATTCGGGGTAATGACAAACTTTAAGTACTTTTGAATGAGTGGCATGTATAGAGACTTGGTTGTTGGTAATATGTATTTTTAAGATTTGGCCAAATGTATTGTGACAGCCCGATTTACGGCCTAAACGGAATAGTGGTTTTGAAACCAAAAATCTGAAGTAGAAAAATTTATTGCGATTAAATTTTAATATTTACTGTGTGATTGAATGACTATGTGAAAATCTCGTTACAAAATTTTATCGTTTTGATGCTCAATTTGATATCTAGGACTAAATTGAAATAGGTGAAAAATGTGTGTTCTAGTTCATAAGGGTACTTGTGCGTAATGGGTTTTTAAAGTAGAGGTCCTTATATGGTAATTAGTCCATTTGTTCAATTGTTGGACAAAAATGGACATGGAATAGGTGAGGTAGGATTTTTTAAGTAAGGGTATTTTAGTCATTTTGTAAATAAAAGAAGAAAAAGGGAAAATAAGCCAACATTTGTTCATAATCTCCTACCCCTTTGCTGAATTTTGTTAGTTCTCTATAGCTAGGGTTTTGTCATCTTTCAAGCTTGATTGTAAGTGCATTTTAGTCCCATTTTTAATGTTCTTCGTATTTTTAAAATCCTCACATCTAGGTTTACCTATTTCTATCATTATTTTGAGTTAGGGTTTAGGTTTAAAAATTTACCCATGAATGATATGCATGTATTTTGATGTTTTATGAAAGAATATGAATGTTTGGAGTGTGATAAACGTCTTTTACCAAGCGATTTTCAACGAAATCGCGTAAAAGGACTAGTTTTTAACAAGTTGTAAAATTTGTGTAAATGTATGATTTAGTGAGAATTATGGGCTGCTATTAGAGAGATAAGGTTCATTTACGCTTAAAATGCAAGAAAATTAAATAAAAATTATTTTACGAGCCTAGAGGCAAAACTATAATTTTATGAAATTTAGGGGAAAAAAATGTAATTTTGCCATAATGTGATTTTTGGATAAAATTGAATAGTATGAGTATTAAATGAGCTAAATGTGCTATTATTAGATCAAGAAAGATGTGGAATCAACTTGGATCGGGGAAAAGAAAAAGTGGTGGATTAGAGTATAAACTCGTCGTATTTTGTATCGAGGTAAGTTAATATGTAAATAAAGCATTGTTTTTATTTATGTTATAATATTTTATCATATTTTATGAGATGGGATTGGACATGGAATAATTATTTGATGTAAATTATGAATTGTATTTGAATAAGAATGAATTGGTAAAATGAGTAATTCTCTATTGAACTTTCAGAATAGAAAAGATATGAATGATTCGGGGTGAGAACACATGTGTAGTACTATGTGTAGGCTGCTATGTGTTCAAGATGGTTTAGGTCACGTGTGTAGTACTAAGTGCTGGCTACTACGTGTACCATATGGTTGGGGTTGCATGTATAGTATTATGTGCAGGCTATTATACGTACCTGATAACTTTGATCACATGTGTGGTATTAACTGCAAGTTAATGTGTCTAAGGGATGATTTCGATCACATGTGTAGTACGAAGTGAAGGCTACTATGTGCACCAATTAACTTCAACTTCAAAGGTAATACTATGTGCAGGTCATCGAATATTTATTACTGTTCTATTTTGATGTGTTCAATGGGAAAGTAACCAAGTGAAAATGAGGGCGATTCTGAAAAGACTAAGTGCAGATATATGTGTATATAAGTATGTTAGTAATGTGTTCGATAAATGATCAAACTTTGGTGAATTTGATGTGGACAAGTGTTATTGGAAAATTTATATAAGGAAATTATGGAAAAGGTGAAATCAGAAATAAAACAGCTTATAACAGCAACATTGGGTTGACTTTGAAAAATCACCAAAAAAAGTAGACATTGAATTAGAGGTTGAATAAGATATGGAATTAAAGCTTATTGAGTCTATTTTCATATAAAAGAAATAGATCCAGTAAAAGCTTTTTATTTTGAGATATTTAAATTCTTATGAGATTGGTTCAAAATGATTTTGTGATCCCCTGTTCTGACTTGGAAAAGTCATTAAAATTTGTACAAAACTAATTATGGAACATAATTTATATGTTTTGAATTCTATATAAAGAGAAATTGAAATGTTAGTAAAGAGTGGTCAGGACTGTTAGGCTACGAAATAGGGGAGGCTTTAATGAATAAACTCTATTAATTGGTCAAACCAAAAATTCTGTAATTTTTATGGTAAGAAGACATATGAATCTAGTTTCTGGGAAAATTAACGGATCTTAATTTGGGGCTCTGTAACTCCTGATAAAAATAATTTAGTGACTAGGACTCAAATGGATAGTTTGTACTAAATTTAAGTAAATAGTAAATTCATGTGAGACTAAGATTGTATAATTGTGGAAACATATTTTGGTATTTATAAATGCCATAAATAGTTTATTATTTTTATTATTTACATATTACTTACTAAGCTATAAGCTTACTTTGTTTTCTTTTTCTTTCTTGTCTTATTTTATAGTGTAATCGAGTTTGTTCATGACTTGGAAAATTTGTCGGAGGCTCACCAGCACTATCCATCCTTCCTTTTCGTATTTTGTAAACATATTTTTGAACTATGACATGTATAGAAGACTTGAGTATTTTGTTGTATGTTACAGTCATATTACTAGAAATATTGATCTCTAATATTTGATATATCACTTGTATTATGCTATTGATGTGGTTTAATACGAGTTAAGTTACTGGTTTATGATATATATGAACTCAGTGATCAAATGATGAATGAATAGTTGAAGGATTTTAATTTAAATGATCATTTTATGACTCGGTTTATTATGATTAAATGTGTGCTATTCTGGTAATACCTCGTATTCTGTTTCGGTGTTAACACGGGTAAGGGGTGTTACATGTATTGGCTTATATTGCTATATTGAATATGGCCATGAGATGTGGCTCATATTAGCTATGAATATGTAACTTATTCATGTATACATGTTTTAAGATCTTATGTAATGTGATTATGTTGTTTGAGATGAATGGCTAGTACCGTATTACATGTGTTTGATGATTAAGTCAAGTGTGCCTAAGAAATATTTATAAAAGGGTAAATGATTAAGAGCAACAAAAAGGGGCTTGGAAAATAGCCTAAGTGTTGGCCACACAGGCAGAGACACGGTTGTGGGTCTCAAACGTGTAGAGGACACAGCCTAGCACACGTGTGACAGCCCTAATTTGACCCTAGTTGGAAAGTGGTTTCGAAACCACGAAACTGAGTCAGAAAATTTTTATAATGATATAATTTGTGTGTTTTATGTATGAATTAGTGAATGACAAGAATTAGGATGAGAATTTGAATATCTAAGTGGTTAATTAATAAAAGGGGGCATGATTGATAAACTTTGAAAATGTAGTAGGTGAATTTTCAAAGTGGCCCAACTTAGTGAATTACCAAGGTGGAGAATTTGAATAGTAATTAAACCTTTTTTTTTAATTTTGTGTATACGGTAGTGGGGGTGGGTGAAAAAACATTATGTGTTTTATATAACTATTATATAAAGACTTAAAATATGGTATATATATATAATATGCTTATAATATATGGAAGTGGTGATAAAAACAAAGTGCAAATATGTGTTGTTGGACGGTAAAACCCCTTTTAAATGTCTTTCATGAGTTCTTTAGTAATGGTTAATATAGTAAAAGATCATGTGATTATAAGCTAATTAATAAAACATAAAAGAAAATAAGGTAGAAAAGAGTTGCATGTTCTTTTGTCTAAGGCCGAAGCTAATTAGAAAAGAAAGGAGAAAAACTTGGAGAGGTTCGGCACCTTGCTCCCTTGATTAAGGTATGTTTTTATGTGTTCTTATTTTAAATTTTTTTTGTGAAATTAAGTTGGTTCCTAGGTCCTTAACTTAGCCCATGAACTAAATTGTGAAGTTTTGGTTAGTCTTGCATCTGGCAATGGAAGAGGTTGAGGGAAATGGCTAAAGTTTTGATGCTTTAGATTGCAAAATGCTTGTGGCATGGGAATGAGCTAATAAAACTTGTTTTTCTTGTGTTTAAATGAAGGTTGCATTCGGCTTTGGTATAAATGTATATAAAGGATTTGGTTTTTGATGTTAAATGATATATAGTATACGTGGGGTTAGAAGGGTTGCTATGTTAAGAGATTAATTTCGGTTTAGAAATTGAATTAAAAGCTTGATAAATTAGTTAAAGGTGAATTCAATAATTCAATGATATTCGGCTTAGGTTATTATGTGTTGGATCTTAAATGTTGTAACGGTGAAAAGATGAAGTTGAGTTAGTTAAATTGAAATATATGTGGCTTAGATGGTTAATAATAATTAGCTAGAGTGGAATTAAATGAAGTTTAGGCTTTATGCTAGAAATAAATGTCTACTTCTTCTAGAAATTGTATGTATGCTGCCGAATGTGACCTTGGTTAATGAATTGAGTAATGTTAAGTTTTAAAATGATGATAATAGGGAAAATGAAATCCTTGTTATGGTTGTATTCGGCTATGACCTCAAATTATTAAATTTGGAATGTTTTGATGTTTTAAATTATAAAGGTGACAAGATGATTTTTAAGCTAATAAAAACTTTATTTTTGTGGTTTATTTGAGTGCTTACATTCGGCTAATATAGTGTATTAAAGGGTTCTATTAAAAAGATTAGAAAACAATGTCTAATTGTAACCTATGCTAATATGGTTGCCGAATGACCCCTCTTTAGTTGATGAATTGTGTATGTGTTTGCAAATTAAGGTATTTGGGAGTGTTATTGCCGTATATATATATATCTGTCAAAATTTTGGTATTCATGATTTCCGAATGTGGTTTAAGGAATTTGTTTGAGAATGGGTTATTTATTTAGGTGATAGAAAGTACAATGTGGTCCTATTTGATACTTGTATATGAGTAAATAGAAATGAAATGCCGTACATTATCGTGTATGAGATTAATTGTACTTTGATTATAAGGCGCATGTTTATTACTATGTTTAAAATGTGAGAAAGTCAAATATATATATACTCATGATACAAAGCTTGACTAGTTGATTAACAATAAGTTAAATTTATTTAATTTAAGCTCAAGAGCATAGGGAGCCAATTTCGGATAAGGGAAAAGCGAAACTAGTTAATCAATCCGTAGTTATTCGATAAAATCCAAGGTAAGTCCTTAAGTGTTTGAACTTTATTAAATTGTATGCTTATCAGTTGAATAATTGTAATTTAGAAAATGTTAGATTAAATATTTGTATTCAAAATACCGAATTAATATTGAAATAAGGTTAGAAGCCGTATATGACTAGCATATCTAGTCGAATTTGATATGATGAAATTGATGTGCCAAGATATGTGTTTTAATGTGAAATTTATGCCCTATGTGTTATGTAACGATGATAAACTTTGAACAAAGATATGGGTTTCAATTATATGCGGTTGTAGTATAAGTCATGAAAGTAGGAGATAACATGTGTATTCATATAAGGCATTAAGTGATCCAGGTACGTGTTAATCATTTATGCTTATGAAGATAATGGTGGATCGAACTGTGGATGTGAAGTGAAAAGCATATGAGAAATGGTTGTATATTGATATATTCGGCCAAACTGTAATTATGTATGTGAGTAAATGTTACATATATATATGTTTATATAGCGGAATAGAAGTATGAAATACATTTGGAGTATTGATATGTAATGTGATTTGCCGAATGTGTTATGTAATAAAATATGGTGAAGTATATTCAGATATTTGTGATGTGTATACATGAGAGGTTATATTTTGATTCATGATTTTATGTGTATGGGTGAAATATATTTGTAATCTATTAGAGATGGATTTGATGTGCAGTATATGCTTTGATACTGCTATATATGTATGATGTTTTATAGACTTGGTTAAGTCATTCCGACGTGTAATGACGAGTGAATGCGAGCACTGTGTGTGCGAATGAATAGAGGCACTATGTGTACGAATTTCTTTAACCGAATACTATGTGTACGAGATCGGTTGTTGGGGCACTATGTGTGCAAATTCCTTTAACCGAGTACTATGTGTACGAGATCGGTTGTTGGGGCACTATGTGTGCGAATTCCTTTAACTGAGTACTATGTGTACGAGATCGGTTGTTGGAGCACTAAGTGTGTGAAAGGATTCAAGAAATATGGACATTGGAAGAAAGAAGTGATGTAATATTCGGACCTCGGCTTGGTAAGCCTTAAGCTGGTGAATAATATTATCAGGTTATAAACTTAGCAGGCTATAATGCCAGTGAGATGATATCGGGCTTAGAGCCTAGCAGGCAAATAAAATGCCGGTGAATGTGTTTCGGACTGTGAAAGTCTAGCAGGCTTTATGCCAATGATGAATTCAGGTTGTTACCTAGCAGGCTTTATGCCGGGGATGAATTCAAGTTGTTACTTAGCAGGCTAAATGCCGGTGAACAAATAAAAGTGTAATGCTATGAGACTTTGTGCTAATACGGCATGTGGATTTTTTCTATAAATTAAGTTATCCAGGTATGTATAACCTATTAATGTACATGAGAACTAAGTGAATTAGATGATGGATGCAAAGTATATGTGAAGTGATTCTATGTTTATATTCATATATAACCACTTGGACCTTGTGGAATGTTTTGTGGAAGTATATGATTTTTATATGTGATTCTGATCATAGGAAATTAAATGTGGATATGATATTGTATTTTGTTCATTTCGATTGAATTAAAGTTGACAGTGAAGCATTTTCAATGCCTATGTTATATGAGTTCAATCTTGAACGATATGATATACAGGTTTAGATGATATGAATGCAAAGAATGTGTGAAGGAGTAGAATTGTAATAAATCTGCTTGGGTCAGCAGTAGTAACGTGATTTTGGAAAATCACCATAAATTGTGGGAGTTGAGTTAGAGGCTGAATAAATTGTAATTAAAGCCTAATGAGTCTAGTCTCTTATAAAAGAAACCGTGAAAGTAAAAGAATTTCCTAATGAGATATTTTGAAGTGGAGTGAGATAGAGTTAGAATGACTCCGAAATTCCCTATTCTACTTTGAGAAATCACTATAAATTGTACAAAAATATCCATGAGTTGTAATCTATATGCTTAGAATCCTTAATGAGTCTATTTTCAAGAGAAATAGACGAGAACATTTCCCTAGTCCTGAGCTATGAGATAATCAAACTTTAGTACAGAAGGGTTGGAACCATTAGTCAGCGAATCAGGAGTAACTTTGAGGAATAAATTGTATCAGTTGGCCAAGTCAAAAGTTCTGGAAATTTTATGGTAGAAATATACATGAGTCTAGTTTCAGGGAAAATTTACGGAACTTGATTTGGAGTTCCGTAGCTCCAGATATAAATAATTTAGTGACTATTGCTCAGGAAGATAGCTTGTAGTGAACTTGTGATTCTATTGTAAATTTTTGTAAAACTTGTTAATGAGTTGTTTATTGTTTTCTTATGAACTTACTAAGCATAAAGCTTACTTCCCTATTCTTTCCCATATTCCCTAGGTTGTCAGGTTAGCTCGAGTTGGAGGCCGTCAGAGATAATATCACACTGTCAAGTTTATGATATTGGCGTAAGTAAATTCAAGTGTTTCCGAGTCCATGGCATGTATAGGGTTGTAAAGTTGAGTAGGTAATATTATGATTTAGCCAAAGGCATTGGCTTGTGGTTAAGGTAGTATGTATTTTTATAAATTGACCTATGTCGGCTAATAATGTTATGGACCTATATAATTATTCTTATGCTTGTATGTTATTATCTCTTGTGATGTGGTTCATAGCATAAATTATTAGAAAGAAACTTTATGGCCTAGTTTTACATGATTGGTTGAGTTTAAGTCCGGTAGCACCTCGAACCCTATTCCGGTGTTGAGTACAGGTGAGAGGTTTACAACATGGGCGTGTGACTTGGCCGTGTGCCCCTAAATGTTTGATAATGTCATAAACAGAGAGCTACACGGGTGGAGGACACGGGTGTGTGAGACTACACGGCCTACCCACACGGGCATGTGACTCTCTAAAATAGAGAAATTTTAATTGTGTCTCAAAAGTTTTAAAAGTTCTCGGTTTAGTCCTGAACCATCACCAGTGTATATTTTGGGCCTCGTAGGCCTGTATAAGGGAATTTAAGATGGAAATTGAAAAGTTTTAAATTTGAAAGAAATTTTATTGCCCGGGTTAAGAAGTTTAAGTATGTTCAAGTACAAAGTTCAAAACAAAGTATGTTCAAGTATTGTAATGCCTTAAACCCTATCCAGGCATCAAATATGTGGAAGGGGTGTTACATTTAGTGGTATTAGAGCTATGGTTTAGTCAGCTCTCGGACTAACCTAGCATGTATGAGGTCTAACTATACATGTCACTATTTGTGATAGTGTGATCTCTCTTGACATGAACGAGAACTATCTTGTTTAGACAGAGGTACACTCCAACTGAGCTACATCCGACCATGTTAATTGTGGTATTATAGTGTTTAAGCAAAGTGTAGTTATGATGAGATGAAATTTAGAATGGTATGAATAGAAGTTCATGATATGTATGCGTTAATGTACGAGGTGAGATAACCATAAGTTGAGAAATGTGGAAAGGTAGAATAAAGTGAAAGTTTATATGGTAGTAAGCCCATCCTTGTTTACTTGGCATGCATATGATGTTACGTACTCGACATATTTGATTAAGTGAAAATGATAAGTAAATTTACTCAAATAGACAGAATTTGTGTTTATGTACACTTGCTTGAATACGTGTAAAACAGTATGTTCATATGGTAGAATTTTATGTTTAAGTGCTAAACTAGAGATAATACGATGTTTTGTTTTATGTCTTTGCTATTGAGCCATGAATATTATAATGGTATTAAAATTGAATTGGAAGGTCAAATTGAGTAGAACGTAGGAAATGAGTACGATCGTTCGATGAGGAATTGATGGATAAAACCATTGTTAGACCATGGCAATACATGCGAGTACGTGTAAGGCCATAGCTAGGCTATGGCATCCTGATGACATGTAAGGTCATAGCTAGGCTATGGCATCGTGATGACATGTAAGACCATCGCTAGGCTATGGCATTGTGATACGTGTAAGACCATGTCGGGGACATCGCATCGATATGAGATTTTGTGTAAGACCATAGTTGAACTATGGCATCAAGTGAACGACGTACTCAAACCTGTAAGGCGTTCTCTAATTTGAAAAATGTACTAAGAAAAATTGAAGCTAAGTGTTGGAAGTTTAATTAGATATTAATATTGAGCTTGAGTAAGTAAGCCCATTGTTTGAAATTGTGGATGATAGAAAACATTTGTATAATAAATGAGTGTGTTAATTTGCTAGGAATGAACTATGTGATTTTGATGATATCACGTTAGTGATGAAAGCTAAGTCATATGTGTATACTTAAGAGAGTCAAGTTAGAGGCTTCATGACCTCACCCTTACCGGTGTTACCTTATGACGAAATTTTGCAAGAATCGTGTTAAATAAATTCGTAAGTGTGAGGTAAAGATTTCAGTGGTGAAGTAATTACTAATGTATATAGAGATGAGAATAGTTTGGAAAGTGTATTACCTCTGACACAAAGGAAGGTCAGAGTTGATGTATTTCTAGAATCGATAATGAGAATGTGGTGATTCTAGTCTTCAGATTTTTGTAACTTTCATAAAAGTATTTGACAACGGTAAGGTGTAAATGATGAAAGCATAAGCTCAAAATTATATGATGGATCTATTTCCTATCGTAAGTTTGATTAAAGTCGATGAGTTCAATCAGGATATTTTTTTCCCTGAGCTAGTATGGTTGTAAGACATTTGATTTACATGTTAAGAGAATTGTGAACGAATGTATGTATTTAGGTTGTGGTAGTAGTGTTATAGCCCGATTTAGACCCTATTCAGAACAGTGGTTCTGGAACGACGAATTTGAGGTAGGAAAATATTTAAAATTTATTTTATGTGTTTATTATATGTGTTAACTTTTCGTGTTTAAATTTTAGTGTTTGAGTGCCCAATTAAATAAGAGGGCTTAATCGCGTAAAACGAAAATTTGATGGTTAATTGTAAAAGGGCCGAATTGTTGTTGTCTTTTAAATTTGAAGTGCTTATAATGCAATTAGGCCATAGTTTATATGCATGGACGGTAATGGCATGCAATATGTGGTTTTAACATTAAATAATAAAGGTTAAAGTTGTAATTTAATAATAACTTATTATATAATAATAAAACATAAACTAAGGTTTGCATGTTCATCTTATGACCAAAACTATCAAGAAAAAAGAGAAAAATAAAGGTGTTTGAACATCCGGCCATGGTTTGATTCAATTCAAGGTGAGTTTTGCTTCGGGTTTTGATAATTTTTACGTTTTTGAGATCGTTGTAGTGAAATCTATAAAGCCCATATTGTAATTTTTTGGATTTAATGATGATTTTATATTTTGCCATTAATGATAGCTTGATGAATTTGTTGTTTGATGATGAAAATTAAATCATTGTTGTTAGATTGTCATGATTTACTAAGTGAATTTTGATAAAAATGTCGAATTAGGATTAAATTGTGAAATTTGTAAATTGAGGGACTTTAATATGAAATTGATGAAATATGTGGGCTTATTTGAGCACTAGTAAAATTCGGCCAAGCTTGGGCAATGTGAAATTTTGAATATTTTGTGTTGATTTGAATTAAGGACTAAATTGTAATGATGTGAAATGCTAGGGGCTCAAGTGTAAATTGTCAAATTATATGTTTCTGGATGAAATTTAATAGAAATTTTGAATAAGTAAGTTAATTTTGATATTAATTAGAACGGAAAAAAGTGGAATTCGGATCTAGATAGGGGAAAGTCAAAAATTGTCGAATAGCTGTTCGGTTCGTTCGTGTCCGTACAAGTAAGTCATCAGTAAATAAATGTTATTTAATTGAAATGTATATGTATTAAATGTGATGAATTGAGTTGTGAATATATATATATATATATATGTATGTGCCGAAATGAATTGAGTTTTGGAGGATTTGTTCTGAGATTGGTGTAATTGAATTGTTGAGTTTGTGTAAGTTCGTATTTTAATAGACGTTATGAAATCATGTTGTAAATGCATATTATTTGTGTGATGGAATTCAATGTCGAATGGTAATACAATTATATGTATTTTGAATAAGATATGAATAAAAAAAAGGGAATAATATGTGTATATATAAGATTGATCATATTCGGCCTAATGTTATAAGTATAATATATTGAAGTGTAAATTTTGTATTTGTACTAAAGGTTATATGTGCATTCGGCTATATGGTATTTAAATAGGAAAGTATGTTTAATGAAATGTGAATTATATGTATGCATATGTGAAGGTATACATTCAACCAAATTAGGTATTTATGATGATGAAAATGAAAGTTAATTATGCTAATGATTAAATGTGTATTTGTTCAAGATATAGTTTATGCATAGTTATATGTGTTTGATATATGAATTTTGTAAGCTTGAATATGTATATGTGATGGCACTAAGTGTACGAGAACGTATTAACTATGGCTATGTAATGGCACTAAGTGTGCAATAACATATTAGCTACGGCTATGTGATGGCACTAAGTGTGCGATATGTTACAAGACTTGAATATGTAATTGGCATCGATATGTGATTCCAGTAAAACCCTATGTGGGACAGTGGCATCGATATGTGATTCGAGTAAGACCCTGTGTGGGATAGTGGCATCGATATATGATTCGAGTAAGACCATGTGTGGGACAGTGGCATCGATATGTGATGTAACACCCCAAACCCGGCCCAGATGTTATGGCAATATTTGGTAGTGTCACATTGAAGTGTCTCGAAACTGTGTTTCACTATAACTAGATTTGTTGTAAAAACCCCTTGTTCTTAAAGGTTTGAAGAAAACATCATTCCGTTTATCCTTGATTACTTAGATTATGAAAGTAGTTTACTAAAACAAAACATAACGATTGCGGAAGCTTTGTTTGATTTCTCGATTGTTGTGAAAACGTGGTTTGTAGAAAACATATATCATTTTTATAAAACACGCCCTAGAGTTAACAGATTTTAAACAAGCAAATAAACCCAAAATTTAAGAAAAAATTAAATAGCGGCCTTATTACAAACTCAAAATAAAACCATAATTAAAGTAAATGAAAACTGAAAATAGTGTAAAAGCAAATAGTGGCTGCCTCCAAGTCCCATGTAGCACGGAATCGCCTATGCTTCGAAATTACCTGTACAATAAAATAAAAGGGTGAGTATATGAATACTTAGTGTGTAACCCCAGCAATGACAATATAACAGAATCAGTCTGGGCTAGAGCCCATTACAATAGCATATCACAATTAGTGGGCCTAAGCCCATTACAGTAAAGTATAGCATGCACTTAGAATCGTACCCAACCATCCTCTACACTCCATCTCTGTCCAACCCATCGCTCCATGTGGGGATATAATCAACCCACCCAACCCTACACTCCACAGTGTAGTACCGATGCGGCACTATCAATAAAATGCAGCAGTGCTGCCAGAATATTAGGCTAGAAGCCAACACAGTGTAGTACCGATGCGGCATTATCGATAAAAATGTAGCAGGGCTACCAGAACAGTACACTTCCTCCATAAACATATACCCAACCCCCATGCAATGCAACACACTCAGTGTCATGTTATGTCATATTACAGAATATCCACACATATAAATATATATAACAGAGCATGCATAATCATTCAAACATCATATAGGGTTAAAATGGACATTTTACCCACGAGGGGTATTTTGGTCATTTCACCCTTAGGGGCATTTTAGTCATTTATCAGTGTGGGCCTAAGTACTCTTAGGCCCTTCAAGCAAGCCCATGATCGCCTAGCGACACATGCGGTCATATCAGTGCAGAAACTCGTCTATGAGCCGAGGCCTATTAAGCCAGCCTATGTGGGCCTACATAGTCATGTGGCCCACCGATCCCAGATTTGGCCTAAGCCAAGCGCGTACAGTAACTGAATTGATAATACACATTTGTTTACAAATTTTCACCCATACGGGCCCACGGGCCCGTTGGGCCCACTCGGCCCATTCCGGCCTAACACCCCCGAAATCACTCATGGTGATCGTTTTGTGATGTAGGCCCATACTTCACGAGCTCAATTGATCACATGTGCATTCGCATGCCCATATGGCCAAAAGCCCATCCTTCGGCTTTTCGGCAATCGGCAGTTTGGCATTTGCTATTATAATCTAACAGTGTGAGAATACACACCTTCAGCTTTTAGTCGATTGATAATCAAAGTAGTGTATACAGTTACACACCTTATCACGTAGAGTACTAAATAATCATGAGCGCCGCCACCTAAATTGAACATAACACATAGTTAAACCACTTATCTAAATATTTAAGGAAATTCTAATCCAAACACTTAGCCAAAGTATTTGCTATCACTTGCCTTCACTAGAGTGATCAACTGCGATTTGCCTAGTCAAACCATAGTTTGACGCAGTCACCCTTCCGCATCCTGACGGAAAGTCCCTAACTACCGACACTCTACATTGCTTGAACTTGGGAGTAGAAACCGCCAGTGCACCTCTAGTAGATACTCTTCCATGACCTCCCTCAGTTCGATTATCACTTGCCTCTGTGATATATATATTCCAAAAGCCACAATCCTGATTCTGCCACTACCAAAAGGCAACATTCAACATTTAACATTTTCAAAAACCAAGCACCTAAAATCACCAAAAGGGTACACGTAATCTTTCAAAAAACATAATCAACATTTGCGATTAAGGTACTTACCCAAAACTAAAGAACATTCACAGTAGAAAGGCTTCGAATCTCGGCTACTTGATCAATATCGAAATCGAGAATTGAAAAGGAGAAGGGTACAATCGGTTCAAAAAGGAGCAGAAGAGAAAATTGACTACAATTAATATCACTACTTGGTCAAATACCTATGGAGCATACGACCAACAACACTTACCCACGATTCGATTGATAAACTACTAGCAAGATTCAGCTAGCATGGAAGAGTAATAGGTTTAAGAGGACCGAATAAAAGACAAAGAGTAGTCAAGGAATAGTGGTTTGACTATAAAGTAGAGGTAGGAATCAATGGATTCACCAAAATTTTGACTAAATCAATAAATGAAAAAAACAAAGCTTGAGAAGGAGAATAGATGAATATTTGGTTTTCAAAGAGAAAGAAACATTCGGCTATATAGAGAAGGGAAAGGAGTAGAAAAAGTCAATGGGAACCAAGGCTAAATGTGCATTCGACTTTTGTAAAAATCCCAAGAGAAGACAAGGTGCTTGAAAGGAATAAGAAAAAATGTATACGTTAGTTTAAACAAATGGAGTGGAGATGCATTTGATTAGGATTCAAAAGAATGGAAAAGAAAAATACCAAGAGGGGAGAAAAACAAAATTGGCACAAATGATTTTTGTATCAAGCAATGAAAAGTGGTGCCTTTAGGTCAATGCTAAGAAAAAAAAGAGGAAAGAAATCCCTTTACCTCCACAAATGCCGAAATATCCTAACCTAATCACCTAAACTAGGCAACAAAATCACCTTTGACTGAAGGGACCAACAAAGTCCCACATTCAGCCGATTCTTTCCACAAACAAGCCTTTATTAGCAGCTTGATTTATGCCAGCCTTCAATCCAAATTTCAATCAATGTCCCTTCCCACCGCTTGACTTGTTTCACCGAACAGCAGCCTTCCATTCAAATTCCCACCACTTAACTAGGTCAGCACTTACCATACTCAACCACCCTCAATTCCTCATGCACGAGCAGCAAAAATCAAACCTCATTAGCGCAAGGGGGAGCTCAAACTCCAAACCTCACCATCGTCACTGTGCCTCAGAAACACGTTGCTTGCCACTGCATCGCAACCCTTCTTATGCTATAATTTGGTCACAACAGATTATAAGTCTTACATGCTAAGGCCACGGTTTATTCAAGAGTAAAAATGAAAACCTTACCTAACATGGGATTTGAACCTGCTCCTTTCCAAATGCCCAACATGCCATTTTCCACTCTTCCAGTCTCATTTTGTGTCGTAAATCACTCCCAAATAACCATAAGGTTTAAATGCCAGCTTCTATGCCCATATATATGAAAATAAAATTATGCTAAGGCCAGGACTTGAACCTTGGATCACTCCTTGCTACCCAACGCTCCTAGCCACCAGGCCACCTGCTTCTATACGTCAAGCTTTAACCAATATATATATATATAAACCATTCCATGTGACGCCAACTCCACATAATGAGAAAAACTAAAATTTTCATTAAATTCCTAGTTTGAACCCAGGACTTTTCAGACATCCCCAAGCACTCCAAATCACTTAACCAACAAACCAAACATGAAATTGCGACATTTTTTTCTTGACCAACAAAAATCCAAGTTTCTCCGATATATGAAGCCCATTTCTCCTAAGCCCAAAATTCGGGGCGTTACATGTGATTTATGTAAGACCCTGTGTGGAATAGTGGCATCGATATGTGTTTACCAGTAAGACCACGTCTGGGATGTTGGCATTGTACCAGCTTTTCGCTTATCCATGTATTCCTTTAATTTCGAGTGGTTCAATGGGCAATATCACAAAATGAATGACTATGTGAAATTATATCTGATTCGGATACGTACAAAGTGTAAATACTATTCAAGAATGAAAGGTGAGCATGTTTCAAAAGACTATTTGTGATATATATGGCAATGAATAATGAGTGTATGGAAATAAGTTATAAGTAAGTGAATTAGATGTTATTTATAAGATTGAGATGTGCTATTGTACAAGTGATTATGAACAAATGAGCTAAATGATTAAGATATGTATGAGATTTATATGTTTACTGAGAAATAAAGTAAGTGAAGTTGTTCACAGTCAACTTGGGCAACTCGTGCAACCTTAGAATTCAATTTAGTAAAAAGGCGCTCAAACGCCAGTGTGACCCCATAAGCCCGTACGCCCCACACAACCCAAATTGGCCTTAGCCATGTGGATCACACGGCCTGGCCCAAAGTCTTACACGCTAGTGTGGACTATCCGTGTGGGTCCATATGCCCGTGTCACCTACACAGCCCAAATTAGTCTAGCTCGTTTGTCACACATGGCCTGCCTAGCCATTACACGGCTGTGTCCTTTGCGCACGGCCTGGCCTCGTCATCACACGCTAGTGTTGGGGCACACGACCTACCACATGAGCAACCACACACTCGTGTGCTGTTGATAGTAAGGTTTTCAGCTTTTGTTGAAACCTCATTTTCTACGTAATCAGGTACGTACCTGGTTCGATTTTGCTACTTAACACTCCCGAGCACTCTAGAACCTAAAATTGACCAAGAAGCAATGAATTAATCGCATTAAAATCGGATTAAAGCCGAACCCAAGTCAAAACACCTATCCAATGATCGACTATAAGTTACCCTCGTTCGAACGACCGAAGTCCTATACAGTTAAATCGTCAAAGAACAATCTTCACCCCTCGATTAACACCTAGAAACCAGAAAAAACCCCTCTTTAACCAATATTCAGGAAATTAGTTAAGATTTAATGAAAACCAGAACTTACCGAATGTGTGAAACTATGTTGCGCAAATAAGACGAATTGGAAACGAAGTTGAAAAGAGAAAGGGATGAAATAGGCAATTTCCGGTAAAAACAAAGGAGGGAAAACAAGAAAAAAATCGCCAAGATGATGGAGAGGACCCAATGTTAGATGGAAGGGTAGTTTGAAAGGGCAAAAAAATACTACTTCTCAATCTCAACTACTTCAGTATTTTAATTCTTCTCAAACACCTACACGGCACTATTAGCAAAAATGATTCCCTCACTTACGCAGGGATGCGAACTCAAGATCTTCAACATACTAACACTCCGCTTAACCACCAGACCAACAGGCCCATTCTATTATAAGCTTACCAACAATTTAATAAAAGCCTCTTAAAAAAAGAGTGAGGCTTTACTTAGAAAAGTTCAAAATTTGCCAAAAGCATGGCTTGAACTTGTGACCTCCTACACACACCCAGAACACTTAACCACTGAAGCAGACAGATATTTTTGTCATATACACAAAATCAGAAATTAAAAATTTGAGGCGTTACACTTTGAAGACATAAAACATGTGACTTTGCTTCCAGTTCCTGAAGCACTTATTTAGGCAAAAATGAGAGGTCTGACTCTAGAAATCTTCAAAGACAATGGCAAAGTAATACAACAAATCTTGAAAGGTAATGCTCTTACTCTAGATGGAAAATGAGGCCTCTAGTTGAGGACATTAAAAGACTTCGCAACTCTACTTAATTGATGAAAAAGTGAGAAAGATGTAATTTGCATAGAAAGAGGTGACAAGATGGGCATTGGTAGCTTAAAAAAAGGACTACTTTTGTTTTTTCCTTTCATGAATAACGCTTCATTTGGTATAAAAAATAAAAAAAATAAAAAAGTAATTTAGTCCAAAAAGAAAGTTCACAATATTGAGCCCTTAATGATAACAAAAATCAACTAGGTCCTTCCGTTAACGAAAATCGTTAGTTAATCAATTTAACCATTAATGACGTTGACATCGCAAAGAATATTGACGTGACATGCCACATTGCAAAAAAATTAAAATTATTTTAAAATTAATAAAAATATATGCATATTGAAAGAAACTAAATAACTATATGTTCAGGTTCATTTAAATCTAGATTCAAGTTCATTTGAATATAGATTACATTGTGTGGCCATATTCATTCCAGATGAATGCAAAACTATAAAAAAAAATTTATATGTTATAAAATAAATAGACAGAGAGTAAAAAACAAATAAAATGGGAGAGTAAATAAGAGAGCGTATTTTATTGATCAACCGGAATATTTACAACGCTTCTCCAATGTCTATATTTATAGACATAAGAATTGTAAATGAAATAAAACTCTACTTCTAATGACTATTAGAATTTAAAGTATATCAAAACTTATCTAGATCTTGATGGACATTCACTTAATAAAATCTTCATAACACTCCCCATTAGGTGTCTATTTGTAGATAATGTGTCTTGTTTAAACCTTACTAAGATAAAAACCCTATAAGAAAAAATCCTATTGAAAGAAAAATAGTACACATATCTATAATACACATAATATGATGCCTCATTAAAAACCTTACCAGGAAAACCTAATGGGACAAAACCTCAGTTAAGGGAAAAAGAGTACAATGCCTATTTACTCCCCCTCATGAAAATATCACATAATATCTGATATTCTACGTATTCAATCCTGAATGCTAGCTTTTCAAATGACTATTTTAATGTATTTGCTAAGCATTTATATCACCATTCTTTTGAAAGTCATGAGTAAAGGGAAATTTGGGGAAAGTATATTTTGATATCTTTAAGACTTTCAACAATAATCATAGTAAACACTAATCATGATCTCTCTATAAAAATACAAAAAGTATTTTGGATAATTTTATAACTCTGTTTCAACTACTATTGACTAAGTCAAATTTACCACATATGTTCAATTATTTCAATTCATAAAATGAACAATTTCTCGATAATTTCAATATGCTTCTGCCATTCTAAATCCTTCAAGGATTTTAATATAAACTTTACTATATAATGATTCATAAAAAGTTGTAAGAACAACCATTAGACGCAAATTAAATTTTTATGAACTATTAGTTTAATAATATATCTAAAGGTTATTGTATTCACCATAAAACAATATTATATCTTTTCATAATCAATGCCAGGACTTAGAGAAAAACTTCATATTCTTATTCCACTTTTGCAAAACTACTTCATTTGTACCCTCACTGGCTTTGTATATTTAGATATTTGGACTATTGGAACAAAAACTCCATGAATTTAATTGTACTTGAGTTTCATTTTTTTATTTTAAACAATCTATTCCATATTTATATTCTCAATAGATTTATTCAAGGTCCTCTTTTTATTTCGTTATTTCAACAATAATATTGCATGCAAAACGATTATCAACCATTTTTCTTACCGGTTCCACATTTTCTCGAATTGACATAAAGTATTGAGATTTCTTTATTTTCACTATTTTAATCTTTAGTTTTTGGTACTTGAATCTCTTCTGGAGTTTTAGTTATGTATTGGGTCTCTTCTGGAGCACGCACCTTCATTATATAACGATCTAGAATAATTATTTTCTTTATGAGAATTTTCATATTTGGAACTTGTAATGAGTTATCCTTGTTAAACTTCTGGTTCAAGTTACTCTCCCCCTAACTCATTACAAGTTATTATATCTCTCCCCCTAATGTTGGCAAAACTATCGAATCAAAATAATAATCACAAATCATGTCACAATTGAATCTCCAATACATTTAAAACATATAACAATACAAGTAGACTTAGAAAAATTCAGAGATAAGAAATATTTAGCTCTTAACCAAAAATCAATTGTAATGGAGAGTATTTATAACTTATTAGCTCGATGCGTACAACATGTAAATCAACATAAACACATATTGAAATAGGAAGTTTAGTTCCCATAAGTAATGGTTTAGATATTAGTCAGACGCATTTAATCAATAACTTCTCTAAACCATTATGCGCATAAATAACAAACTTTTAGAAAAAAAAAAATTCAAACTCAATAAATAAAAAATTGAGATATAAACTCATTAGTATTAGCAAGATGAATTGTCTTAATTGCGTGATCTAAAATTAATTATTTAAACAAGCAATCTTGCGAACGACAAGTTGCAAGTTGATCACACATACGTGATTATTTTATAGATGCATCTACCAAAACCATAAAATATCAAGATCATCCACATGGTGGATATATGGACCCATATTCATTTAAGAAATATAAGATATTAAATCTCAACTTTAGCTAATGAGTTTCTAAGAATTAATTTTCATTCAGAGCAAACAGCAAGTGAGAATTCTTTAAATTAAAGAATCTTTTAGTTATTTAATGAATATCCATATGAATTCTCAATTAATTTTCGCATCATATATGATCTAGGATGGTCTAACTGGTCACGCCAAGTAGTAAATGCATTTGTAAAAAAAAAAAAACTATGGTTTACTTTAACACACATTTCAATTGTACTAATAATACCAATATAAATTGTGACAAATTAATTGTATTGGCATTCCTTTACTTTGTATCCACATATAATTACTATTGTGATATTTACTACTGGAAATTTATAAATCAATGTGAAGTTTATAATGCCACTAAGTCAACAAAATAAATTTAATTTCCAAACAAATTTATGCAAAATTTGCTTCAAGGAATATATCAAAATCTACAAATATCCATAAAAAATTATTATAAAATTACATTCCAGGTGTACAATAAGTACATAACCAATGAGTTTTCATACATAAGTTTTCTCTCTTGCAAGTTCTCATCAGTGATTTTTCCACATAATTTTAATTGGGAACTTATTCTGAATACTTTCGAGTTATACTTACAGTTAAAAAAAAAAACTTGCAACTTCAACTGGATCCAATCATGACGAGCTTTAGATAGAAATACCATATTCTATTACTCATAAGTAGATCTTTCATCGTCAAATATTTTGCTTTCAACCCCTTCATGGGGATGATGACAAAAGAAGATCACAAAGATAGTCATAGTGTAACACCCCAAAACCCGGCCTAGAAATTAGACCAAATCTCGGAGGTTACATTGGCCACCCAAATTGGCAGAAATAAAACTCATTTATAAACATAGAAAATTCTTTGCTAAACCATTATGCTTCATAATTTTAGTAAGTTAAATGAAACATAGTTATCTTTTGAAACAACATTTAATAGGCATTTAAAAACAGTTAGGAATAAATCAAATTGGCGTTCTTGAACAATTTCATAGTAACACAAAAATCCCCATACAACAGTACACTTAGACATTTGTGCAAAAACAAAAGTGCATAATTTGAATTGTTTACAACAACATTATTTGAAATCAAACCGATCAGAGAAACTCTAAGACCTCCACTATGCCAAGTCCAGCTCCAAAACACATAATTTACCTAAAAGGGAGAAACTAAAGGAATAAGCTATGCGAGCTCAGTGTGAGTCCAAAATGTAAACATATGGCAAAAGATGAAGTAACACAACAATATTCCAGAATAGTATATATATATATAAATCACTTACGAAAACTCAAACTAGTAATTCTAAATAACAAAATATTCCAAAATCATACCAAACCATAGAAATGACGTCCCAACCACAACCATATTGCCAATAATCAAGCACTCACACAAACAAACGTATTCTTAGATGAAAAATGAATGCAACAAGTCATAGGTCTCACCCCACCAACCAAACACCGCTTCGTCCTCCTTGCACATCACATAAGGGCTACAGAAGGCCCGTCTACCTTGCACACCACATGGAACCATAATAGGCTCATCCACCCTACACACCACACATGGAACTGAGCCACTAAAATAACAGTATACAACTGAGCTAGCATATGTATAGTATAGTGCGGTAAACTGTTATACAAAAGTATTGTAGTTAAAACTGTCAAATCAGTCTTCCTTCTCTCCATAACCAAATCCCAAAATTTTCATGCTAATACAGTAATGCACATAGTACACAGAAAAACATACAGAAATAGACATTCACATTTCCAATTGAATAGATTCAGATTTGATTACAGATGCATTCCAATACTTAATTATGTTAGCAATAATAAACTCAGATTTATTCATCACATAAACGAACAATTAAAATTAAAGCCTATAAATACACATATATGCACGAACCCAAACTTGACCGAGTCCCAAATGCAGTTACCAAGGCTTAACCGAGGGTCAGATTACACAGAAACATAAAACAAATAGTTTATGACTCAAAACAAAAATCTGTAATGTAACACCCCAAACTCGGCCCAGATGTTATGGTCGAATCTGGCGATGTCACATCCTAGGGTGTTTGAAAGCTAAGTTGTCGCGTCAAAAAATTTCTGATTTGTCTATTTTTAGTTAACGCTTAATATCTTCAAAAACCATTAGCCAATTCATTCGGTTTGTGAAAAACGTAATTCGTTGCAGAAGCTTTAGGAATCATTTATTTTAAGCAAAACAAAACCATGATAATTTAGTAAGTCTGTTCATTTTAGGAAATCGTTTGTTCATTAAGTAACGCAGTTATAAAATCCATAAAAGTCAATAAAAACAACAATTAAGGAAAAAGTTCAAAAAGTCCCAAAGTACATCAAAGTTAACCAGTAAAAATATAACCACAAATGATAAATAGAAGTCTAATAATCGTGGTCACCGTTGAGCCTCTACCGCACTGATCCATCTAAGTTTGGGGATTACCTATACATATTAAACAAAAGGAGTGAGTTTACGCAAAATCAATGTGTTATCCCCATAGAAAACAAGCATATAGTCAATCACAGTAAATAGTCAAACACAGCTGGGCCTAAGCCCCTTTCAGTATCAGTAGTAGTTTGGGCCTTAGCCCATTTCAATAATAGTATCGGATATGCATTAGGGCCTTAGCCTATCACAATAATAGTCATGTATGTAGTGATCAGAAAATAGAATCCTACCCACAGCCTCTAATACACCATTTCCGTCCATCCCTACACTTTTTGTAGGGTTTAAAACACCTACCCAGCACTCCAAGCTGTTCCAAACGCGACACATATCAGTATAATACAGTTGAGATGCCCGTCAGTAGGTTTTAGAGCCATTTAGTATATATATTGCAGTAGAGCTACCAATCAATAGGCTTAAAGCCTTTCAGTACTCTTCCTCCAAATTTCATCATCCTAACCTAATGCAATGCAAACGTAGAATAAATGACATGCTATTACGTGGTTATAAGTACATATGTACAGATCAATATACATGCATAATATTAACATGCTCAGTACATAAATCATACAATCAGTTCACACATTTAAGGGTCTAAGTAGTGCTTACCGACCCTATAGTAGGTTCACAGTCGACTTGGGCGACCTGTGCAACCTTAGCAAACATTTCAAAAAAATGGGCTCACATGCCTATCTGGCCTGCCCATGTGGCCCACATGGCCCAATTTGGCCTTGGCCGCATGGATCATACGGCCTAGCCCAGATTTCCACACGCCCGTGTGGACTTCCCTTGTGGACCTACACGTCCGTGTGTCGCACACGGCCTACCAGGCCATCACACAGTCGTGTCCTTCGCTGACGGCCTGACCTTATCATTCACATGCTTGTGTTATGGCATACGGCCTACCCCACAGCCAACCACACACCCGTGTGGCATTGACAGTGGGGTTTTTAGCTTTCGCCAAAACCCCATTTTCTGCGTTTCGAGTACACACCTGGTTTCAATAAATGCTAAAACGATCCCCAAGTACTCTTGAACCTATAATCGATCAAACGAACCCCAAGATAAGTGTTTAGAACAACTTATAATCAAACCCAAAGTGACGAACAATGCCCTTTAAATGATTAAGAACTTTACTTATGGATTAGCAACGGAAACTCATACATCTACCACGTCGATTGGAAACCCTAGCACCTTGATCTTCTTCTAAACACATCATTAGTCAATTAATCCCCTAAACTATCATTCCCTAAAATCAAAGGAAAAAGAAACGTGGTAAAAGACCACTAACCAGTCGACAGAGAAGAGACAGTTCAACAAAGTAAAAATGAATGAATCGAGAAGGGTAACCAACAATTGAAACAACAAAACAAATGAGGGGAAAGAAGGATTGCGTCAGAAAGTTGGGGAATAAAAGGAGAAAACATCAGAAGTAGAAAAACTTTGTAAATAGAAAATGGCAAAAACACTCTACTGGAAATCTGACACCTCTAATTTCACTCCCACAACATCACAACCAACTAGACAATCCCCTAAAAATTTGGCCACATCCACCTTCATCAGCATTTAAACTCTATCGAAAGACTGTCTTATGATCCAACCAAAAATAATGCTAACGCCAGGTCTCAATCTCAGGACCTCCAACCACCAAACACTCTACTTATCCACTAGACTAGCAGGCCCATTCTAATATATACTTACCAATAATTAAACTTAAACCCTTTAAGCAAGGTTAAGGTTTATTTCTAAAAATACCAAAATTTGCCCAAGTCATGGCTTGCACTTGGGACCTCTCACACACACCCAGAACACTTAACCACTAAAGTAGTGTAACAATTCGATTTAGGGCTTAAAAGGAACAATGGTTTTAGAACCACGAATCTGAAATAGAAAAATTTATTGCAATAAAGTTTTGAGGTTTATTATATGATTGAAAGCATGTGTGAAAATTTGTTTAAAAAATTTTAGTGATAATGTGTCCAATTTGATTTTTAGGACTAAATTGCAAAAGTTGCAAAATTGTGTTTTAATTGCTAAAGGGATTTGATTGTGATGAGTTCTTAAGTTAGAAGTCTTTATGTGGTAATTAGACCAATATAGTTTAGTTCAGACAAAAATGGACATGGTAGGGGCAAAACATCAAAGTTTTAAGCGAAGGGTATTTTGGTCATTCGGTTAATAAAAGAAATAAAAAGGGAAAATGAAGTCAAATTTTGTTCATCTTCTTCAAAATAGGGTCGAAACTTCCATACTCTCCATAGCTAGGGTTTTTCAACTTCCAAGCTTCATAGTAAGTGCCTCCAAGCCCCATTTTAATGTTCTTTACATTTTTGAAGTCCTCGTAGCCCAATTTATCTATTTCTACCATTATTTTGAACTAGGGTTCATATTCAAAAAATTACCCATGTGTTTCATACATGTATTTTGATGTTTAATGGTAGAAATGAAAGTTTGATGTGTGATACACAACTTTTACTAGGTGGTTTTTGATGAAAATGCATAAAGAGACTTATTTGTAAAAGTTGTAAAACATGTGTATAAAATATGATTTAGTGTAAAATATAGGTTGTTATGAGTATGTATGTGCGTCAACTAGGCTTGAGTAACAAAGAAAATGAGTACATTTTATTTTACGAGCCTAGCGACTAAAGTGTAAATATGTCAAACTTTAGGGGCAAAAATGTAATTTTTCCATAATATGATTTTTTGGACCGAATTTAGTAATGTGATAATTAAGTGAGTTAAATTTGGTATTATAGATCAAGAAAGACGAGGAATTGACCTTGATTAAGGAAAAGAAAGATTTTGGACTAAATTGAATAACTAGTCATTTTGGACCGAGGTAAGTTTGTATGTTACCGACCAAGCTTTGGTGAGTAAGAAATATCCTGATTGAACCTTAGGAATCGAATAGGATACAAGTGACAAGTCACTACGAAACCAAGTGTTTAAGTGATAAGTAGTAGCTTCGGCTACAAAAGTGTTTAAGTGATAAGTAGTAGCTTCAGCTACAAGTAATAATGTAACGCCTCAAATTTTGGGCCTAGAAGTATTCGACCTTGAGTTTTGGATAGGTTAAAAGGCAACTTAAATAATTCAAATTTGTAATTTTGAAGTGTTTGAAGGGTACTATGAAGTCCCGGGTTCACGTTAGGCCATAGGAAAAATTTTGATTTTTAGCCATAGTGGAACCCTGATCTTATGTGGTATGACTCATAAATAAATCAGGGTAAATTAAGGCACAAAAAAGAGTGTGGTGTAGTGGCAAAGTGGTGCCACTAAGGGGACAAGGAAGTGACACCATAAAGGAAGTAAGGGGTCCAAGGTTCAAGTCTTGGCTCTTGCAATTTATTTTGGTTTTTATTTTCAATAAATCTGGAAGCAAGTAAGTGGGCTTTGAAGTTAAATGTGTTGTCCTTATGACACAAAGGATCTTATGTCCTAGTGGTGGTGGCGTCGCATGGTTATTAAGAGGACTATGGTTCGAATCCCTTTACATGCAAAGGTTGGTTATTTTGCTAATAAGTTTATTTTGGAGGATTGATGGAGGGACCCCACATCGGGAAGCTAGCGTGGGAGTAAGCGAGAAGCTGGCTTTAAATAGAGCTATCTATGAGGAGAGTAAGCATACCTTGGTTGGCGTTTGCGCATAGGAGTGTTCAGAGTGCTGATTAACTCCAGATTCCTATCAGGTGTGTATTTCTCACTACTCTAGCTATAGGACAGCTACTTCGGGCTGAAAGGGGCCATGTGGGCCTAATAGGCCTACGGGCCCAATTGGATAAGTTGTTTGATTGTGTAGTAAATATTAGACTAGACTAGGTGAATCTCATATCTGTGCCTAGATTTGGGCTAAAAGGGCCACACGAGCGTGTGGGCCCATTTGGGCCGAGAATAGGCCCTAGGCCCATTTGTATTGTTATCTCTGTTTAAAATACTTTAGTTTACCAAATTAATGAAATACCCTCGACTTGTAAAATTACCAAAGTAACCCCGATTTACAGAATTACTGTTTTACCCCCGATTTATAAAATTACTAAAATACCCTTGAATTACAAAATTACTGAAATACCCTTGGTTTACAAAATTACTAAAATACCCTTAGTTTACAAAATTACTGAAATAGCCTTATAGGGTAGAACTACTGTAATACCCTCGATTTGTAAAATTACCAAATTACCCCCGATTTGGAAAATTATAGAAATACCCTCGATTTGGAAAATTATAGAAATACCCCAGTTTACAAATTACGAAAATACCCCAGATTTCAAAATAATCAAAATACCCGTAATTTACAAAATTACCAAAATACCCCTAGTTTGTGAAATTACCGAAATACCCTAGTTTGTGAAATTACCGAAATACCCCTAGTTTGTGAAATTACCGAAATACCCCTAGTTTATGAAATTATCGAAATACACTTTGGTTGCAAAATTATCGAAATACCCCTGTAACGTAGAATTACCAAAATACCCCTGTAAGGTAGAATTACCGAAATACCCCAGTAGGGTAGAATTATCAAAATACCCTTGTAAGGTAGAATTACCGAAATACCCCAGTAGGGTAGAATTATCAAAATACCCCTGTAGGGTAGAATTACCGAAATACCCCTGTAGGGTAGAATTACCGAAATATCCCTGTAGGGTAGAATTACCAAAATACCCCTGTAGGGTAGAATTATTGAAATACCTCTGTAGGGTAGAATTACCGAATTATCCCTCTAGGGTAGAATTACCGAAATACCCCTGTAAGGTGGAATTACCGAAATACCCATGTAGGGTAGAATTACTAAAATACCCCTGTAGGGTAGAATTACCGAAATAACCTTGTAGGGTAGAATTATCGAAATACCCTTGTAGGGTAGAAGTACCGAAATACCCCTGTAGAATGACCGTTTTGCCCCTAGGGTGTATAATGACTGTTTTGCCCTTGTGGGCAAGTGACTGACTTGGTTGGTTATTTGATTGAATTGACTGTGTTCGTATGACAGTATTTTGACTGACATGACTATGGTTGTGTGACTGGTAGGTTTTAATATATGTTTAAATGACTGATAATGAGCATAACCATTTTGCATACACATTTGATGATTGAGCATAGCATATACAACTTATTACATGGGGTTGCGTTTGATATGGAGGAAGTGCTATAAAGTGGCTCTACCACGTAATCTGCTTAGATGCTTTGCCTCATATTTCTGCTCTGGTGGCTCTGCCATGATTTCTGTATTAGTAGCTCTGCTGCGTGTGTGGTGTGTAGGGCCAGGTAGGTTGAGTTATTCCCCACATGGTGTGTAGGGCTGGTACGGGCGGTGTGTAGGGCTGGACTGGGCTTGGGCATTGCATTCACATTCTGATTCTGATTCTGATACAAATACTAATTCTGATTTTGATTCTGATTATGATTTTGATTTTGATTTTGATTCTAACTTTGATTCTGATTCTGAGACTGATTCTGGTTCAGATAATATCTCTGATTTTGTAATGGGCTAAGGCCCATCTGGTACTACCTTTATAACGGGCTAAGGCCCAATTGATACTGGAACTGTGGTAGGGCAAACTTTTTAATTCTTTTACATGACTGACGATTCATATTTGTAGTGGGGGATTACACACTGAGTTTTCATAAAACTCACCTTGTTTACTAACTGTGAAGGTAATCCCCACCCTTAGATGGATCAGAGTTGCGAGGGACTTGGAGAAGGCCACGCACTACTTATGCTTTCTATTTTGATTATTTACTCTCAAGTACTTTATTTTGGGTTTGGTTTGTAATAGGGCCTTTTATAATTTCTGGATTTTTATTTTAAGGTTTTTATTTACTTTGAATTATATCTGCTAGAGGTGAATCACGGTTTTCTAAAATGTTAACTGTTTTCAAACACTACGTTGTCTGAAACTAATTAAATTAAGCTTCCGCAACAAAGAAGGTTTTAAAGGTAATGATGTTTTTTTAAAAGGGATTAGCTTTTAGTTGACCACGTTTTGAAAATAAACAAACACAAGTTTTAGTTGGCAACAAGTTTTAAATAAGAAGTGTTTTATTAAAAACATGGTTTTCGAAAAACACTTCAATGTGACACGTTGGACTCAGGTCTAACTTCTAGGCCAGGTATGAGGTGTTACAAATAAGTGGTAGCTTCAGCTATAAATGATAAGTAGTAGCTTCGGCTACAAGTGATAAGTGGTAGCTTCAGCTACAAATAAGTGTGGCACTTATGTGCAAGACTTCCAAACATCATTTAGAATTCCAAGTGGTTCAACGGGTGATTCAGTGAAATAATGAAGTGTAAGTGCATGTGATTATATTATGGATTGGCATAGGTACGTGTGTGAAACTCCTAAAAGATGAGTTCGGTATATGATGAACCATTGGTAAAGTAGTGAATGAGTAAGATGTGAATATAAGGTTTGATAGTATCGATGGGATTGCTATAGTTTTTATTATATGTTAAAAGTGTGTTTATAATGCTCATTATTTGCATATAAACTTACTAAGCTATTTAGCTTACTCCTCTCTTTTTCCCTTGTCTTATGGTGCCACCAAGCTAACTCGGATTTGAGATCGTTAGAGGATCGTCTCACACTATCAAACTATCTTTGGTATATGGGGTCATTAATATTTTGAGTTATGGCATGTTTGGGGGACTTGGTTATTTTGTTATATGTCTCATATTTGATTGGCCAAGAATGTTGGCTTATTTTGATGCATGATCATTTTGTATAAGGCCATTTGAAATTGGCCAATATTCGTTCTTGGTATATGCATATGATGATGTTATCCATGGATGTGGTAGCTTGCATGATTTAGTTGATTAATGTGTGATGTATAGGCATGATGTATGTGGCATGTGGCCGAAGTGTGGATGTCTTGATTATGGATATTTGGTTGTGTAATTATGCCATGCTTTGAGTTAGTGAAATTGGTATAGATATATCTGTGTTTCATGGTGGCCAATGAGTTGGAAAATATCCTTATATTTGTCAACATAGGCAGACACACGGGCATGTGTCTAAGTCGTGTGTGACACACTATCTGCACCATGGGCGTGCATTCCGGCCGTGTGTCCCCTGCACCATAATTTTGTAAACAGAATGTCCAATAGTAAACACACGAGCAGAGACACGGCCTTATGTCTCAGCCATGTGAAGGACACGGCCACAGGACATTGGCGTGTGGCTAGGACGTGTGAAGTCTGCACCTTAAATGCAAAAATTAATTTCGCCACACGGCCTAGCAAACGGGCGTGTGACTTGGCCGTGTGACCCTTAATGGTTGATGACATCATAAACAGAATGCTCAATGTTTTTCACATGTGTTGGGACATGAGCGTTTGTGACCACACGGCCTGTCCATACGGGCGTGTGCCAAGTCATACAGTTGTGTGACATTGTTTTGATAAGAAAAATTTCTAAGTGCTCCAAAGTTCTTGGTTAAGTCCCGATCCACTTCCAATGTATGTTTAAGGCCTCATAGGCCCATGTTGAGGACATAATGGGTATCTATGAAAAGTTTTTAATTTGAATGGAAACTTATGACTCGAAATTTGTATGAGTGCGTATGTTTAAGTTTGGTAATGCCACGTACCCTATTATAGTGTGAATATAGGTAAGGGGTGTTACATTTTAGTGGTATCAGAGCTATGGTTTAGTCATTTGTCGGACTAACGTAGCATGTGTGAGAGTCTACCTATACATGCCATAAATAAATTTTGATAATGTAACGACTCCTGACAATTTATAATCTATTTATATATAGTAAATGGATCTCATCTTTTCACATCCGCATAGGATTTCTGCCTATCAAAAGCCACTTTCAAACGATCCCGAATCAATCTAACCTTATCTTCTATCTCGGAAACCAACTCAGGCCCCAGAACACGTCGTTCACCCAACTCCGTCCAACATAGAGGAGTGTAACACTTATGACCATGCAAAGCCTCGTAAGGTGCCATCTGAATGCTAGATTGAAAACTGTTATTATAAGCAAACTCCACTAGCGGCAGATAATCCTCCCAACTGCCTCAAAAATCAAAAACACAACTCCTCAACATATCCTCTAGTATCTGAATCGTCTTCTCAGATTGACCATCGGTCTAAGGATGGAACGCAGTACTGAACTCCTGTAACGCCCCAAATATGGGGCCTAGAAGAATTGAGCCTCGCGCTTAGGTGACTTTAAAGTTTTTTAAAGTAAGAAAATGACACGAAATTGCAAATTAGAATTGTTGGGTTAGTGATTTTAGAGTGTTTGGAGGGTTCTATGAAGTCTCGGGTTCAAGTCAGGCTATAGGAACAATTTTGGTTTTTGTCCTTAGTGGAACCCTGACCTCAAGTAGTGTGACTCTTAAATAATTAGGGCAGAAATAGGACACAAATCAGCTTGTAGTGTAGTGGCTAAATGACGCCACATGGGGAGCAGGGAGGTGGCATCACAATGAGGCTAGGGGTCCAAGGTTCGAGCGTGGTTAATGTATGTTGATGAGTATTTATTTTGTAAATCCAGACAGCCAGTAGTGGACTTCGAGTTTGTAACACCCCAAACCCGGCCTAGAAGTGTGGCCTGAACTTGGCATGTCACATTGAAGTGTTTTTCAAAAACCTTGTTTCCGTTTAAAACCATTCTTATTAAAACTTATTGCCATTTAAAACTTGTGTAAAATCTCGAATTTCGTCTGCATATTTTTAAAACATGGTTTATTAAAAGGCATTCTCTTATAAAATATTATTACATTTAATGTAACACCCTATACCCCTGTCCGTTGCCGGAATAGGGTAGTAAGGTATTAAATAACTAAATACAACTTAGTGATGTTCATAGATACATACAAGACATAGGTTTGGTTGTGCATCATATCTCATTAAATTCGTTTTATAGGCATTTAGAAATTTCCATCATGTGGCTACGATCAATTAGGCCAAATCAAAATTTTCAAATAACAGTACACTATATTCGAAACTCATTGCATACTGGGTACTATCTAAAAATCATGCCACAAACATCAAGCCATATGAATTTCATCAAAACATATATTCAAACTAGAAGACTAAGCAAGCCATTTTGGCATGGCTAGAAGAATTACAACTCAAAATGTAATTCGGTTCAACAAAAGGAGATTAGCCTATACATGCCATTGTTTTCAAAATTTACTATCGAAAATACCAAAATAACAATGATAGTGTGGGTGATTAAGGCTTCAATCCCCGATTCCGTAGCTTCCAAAATGAGATCTATAAAACAAAGGAAACAAAGTAAACAGAGTAAGCATTACAATGCTTAGTAAGTTTTAAGCAATGACAACGGATATATATATAAAAAAATCAAATTATAACATAGTTGTTCGTATTTTTGTTTCCCTCTTCTTTGGGTACGTCATCCCTTAACCGAACATACACATTCTCATCATATACAAAAAGTAGATAACTTTCACTTAATAGTGAGCTCATGTCAACATAGACATATTGCATAATTTCACATAACATTTCGCATTGACCATTTGTACTTTGACCATATTAATAGTCTCATTTCAAACACACATATGTAATCGTATAATGACCTTATGATTTGGTCCAAAACCAGCTTGCATATAAGCTTAGGGTACATACCTGTATAACTTAACGCTTTAAGCACATTCATTAGCAATCGATACCATGAAGTCTTTTAGTCTGAGACTTTACTCGCATCATCATCAAAACCTTTAGCTCGGATAAATCTCCACATAAAGCCAGCAGATTTTAATCCCGGATATAATCTTCGCACATAGCCATCGGGTTTTTACCTGGATCTGATCTCTGCATATAGCCATCGGGTCTTTACCCAGATCTGATCTCCACATATAGCCATCGGGTCTTAACCCGAACATAGTCTCCGCGTATAGCCTTCGGGTTTTTCATCCCGGATTCACATCACAGAGTCTCATGCATATGTATTCACATGTTACCACATTTCACATAGCAAAATCACATTTGTAATTCAAGTCCAATCATTTGCATATAGACATATAACATGCTCAATGACTTTGTGTCGTAAACATCATTCAAGTCTAATACATGTATTCTTCTTTTACTAAACTTTTAGCTCAATAAGCAAACACATACATAAGCATATGTCCCCAATCTCTTTCTATGTTTAATTCTCTAATAGCCATTCGGCTACATAACAAACATGTAATAAGTTTCTTTCTCAATAACCTTATTATGGTAAGGACAATGGGACATCATTCATTTATCATACAAGTATATCATGGCATTTAAAATTAAATACCAAATTCAATTACTCAAAACTTACCTTGAACTTTCCCGAGCAACTATGAGTTAGCTATTCGACCACTTTAGCCTTCCCTTTATCCGAACTTGTCCCTCTATGCTCTTGAGCTAAATAAAATATTTAAATTTTTTTATTAATCCTTATTCAAACACCTCAATTGATCATTTTCACTTATAGTCAAATAAGAAATGCGTATCCTTCTCATAGCAAACACACACACATTCGGCCAATCACATACATATCACAAGTCACTACAAGCTGACTTCTTGAGCAATATTCACTAAATTATTTATAAATGGAGCTACGAAACTCCAAATGAAGTACCATTAATTTTTCCTAAAAATAGACTCATATATCTTCTATCCATAAAATTTTCAGAATTTTTTGTTTGGCCAATCAATACCAGAATTTTCTTAAAATTTCCCTATTTCACTGTTTGACTATACTGACCACTCTTCACTACGAATCAAATTTCTCATTGTACAGAATTCAAAATATGTCCTTGCCTATTTTATTTGAAACTATACTCATTAAGGAGTCTAAGCATATAAATTTTATCTTATAACAATTTCTATACAATTTATAGTGATTTTCTAAAAACAGAACAGGGGATTTCGGAGTCAATCTGACACTGTCTCACTCTACTTTAAAAACCTCTTTATCGGAAATTCCTTTGCTTATAAGGCTTCTTTTATAAGAAAATAGACTCATTAAGCTTTAATTACATAGTTTATTCAGCCTCTAATTGAGCTACCACAATTTATGGTGATTTTTCCAAAACACGTTACTGTTGCTGTACCAAGCAGATTTATACAAATTCACTCTTTAAACTTCTTATTCACATATTTAAAATTTTACCCAAATCATTAATTAATATCACAATAAGCAAACCTATATACATAAAAGTTAGTGTCACTTCTATTATAAAACACTAATTTCATACCATTTTTAATCGTGTAATCGAAAACATTAAACCACTCAAACAACCATAACCGAATACTCTCATATTTGATTTATTCATTCAATTTAAACCTTTCCTTGACCAATTAACACATTCGACCATTAATATAAGCTAAATTAACAATCACGTCTTTACTTGTCATTATTATAAAGCATATAATATCATTTCATCTACCTCCACTACCGAATGCATAACAAAATGGTTTATTAACCATGCCAATGCCCCCAAATTTGGAAATTCTCACATTTGGCCACATATGCATAATTTAACATTCAAATATCCTTTTTCTCAAATCACTCACACGGCAAACATTCATTTTCCAGCATTTTAATACTCCACATTTGCTCAATTCAATACTCAAGTTCAAATTCGGCTCACACACATATAAATACTAACAATTAGACACTAGCTTTGCATTTCACCAAATAGCCGATTGCTATTTAGCAAATAAGCCATAAATACTTAATTCTTTAAAAATTTGAGCTCACAAATTCCAATTTCCCTAAGCTTCAACATCATAGAGTCCATTAAAACTCCATTTATCAATTTCTATTTCAAAAACATAATGCACCAACAATACCGAATACTTCATGCTCCATGAACACCAAAAATTTTCACATGGGTCTTGTTGTAAGCTTCAAAACCAACCAAAATTCACTAATTTTCAAAGAAAATAGCATAAACCTTACCTTAATTGAAGCCTTCATTTGCCAAATTCCCTAAGCTCAAAGTTTCTATTTTTCTTTCTCAAGTCACGGCAAGAAGAAGAAAAAAATGGTCTCATATTGGTTTTTCCTCCAATTTTCATGATATACAAATTCAATTTTATTTATTTTATGACAACAATTTTCCCTATAATAAATATTATTATTACTAACATACAAAGCATAAAATGCCAAAACAAGTAATCATTACCATCCACTATCCACAAAATGGTGAAATTGACATGCAACTCCAACATTTCTCATGCATGCAATAATAGGTCATCACACATTTACCCTTCATTCTTTCCAAATTTTCTACTAAGTCCTTTTTAATGAAATTCACATTTATATCTCTAAATTAACTCATCGAAAATATCACACATAATTCAGCACACGTAATAGGCATCAAAATAATTATTAAATTATTTTTGTGCCTCGGTTTTGTGGTCCCGAAACCACATTCCGACTAGGGTCGTGTTAAGGCTGTCAGAACTCTCCCCCACTTAAGAAATTTTCGTCCCCGAAAATCTTACCAGAAAATAAGTTTGGGTAACGTTCTTTTATCGAATCCTTAAGCTCCCAAGTAGCTTCTTCAACCCCGTGTTTGACCCACAACACTTTCACTAACGAAATCCTCTTATTCCGCAACTCTTTAACCTCGTGTGCCAAAATACGAATTGGTTCCTCCTCATAACTCAAATCAGATCGAATCTCAATATCAGATGGATTAATCACATGCGATGGGTCGGATCTATATCGTCGAAGCATCGAAACATGAAAAACGTCGTGAATCTTTTCAAGTTCAGGAGGCAAAATCAATTGATACGCTACTGGTCCAATCCGTTTAGATATCTCATATGGCCCGATGAACCTCGGACTCAATTTACCCTTACGGCCGAATCTGAGCACCTTTTTCCAAGGTGACACTTTAAGAAATACTTTGTCTCCGACCTGATACTCAATGTCTTTCCGCCTTAAATCCGCATACAACTTCTGATGATCTGAAGCTGCCTTGAGGCTATCACGGATCAGTTTTACTTTTTGCTCGGCATCTCTAATCAAATCGACCCCAAAAATCTTACTTTCACTGAGCTCGGTCCAAAACAACGGTGTACGGTATTTGCGACCGTATAAAGCCTCGTAAGGTGCCATCTTAATACTCGATTGAAAACTATTGTTGTAAGCGAATTCAATCAAAGGCACATACCGTTCCCATGAACCACCAAACTCAAGGATGCAACATCTCAACATATCCTCAAGTATTTGAATTACTCGTTCTAACTGACCATCCGTCTGAGGATGGAATACGGTACTAAAACGTAGCTTAGTACATAGAGAATCTTGTAGTTTCTTCCAAAACCGCGATGTAAATCTCGGGTCTCTATCTGATACGATAGAGGTAGGCACTCCGTGCAATCTAACAATTTGAGAGACATACAATTCAGCTAACTTATCAAGTGAGTAATCCGTACGCACGGGAATGAAATGAGCCGATTTAGTTAATCGGTCTACGACAACCCAAATCGCATCTTTCTTACTCGGAGTCAACGGTAGCCCGGTTACAAAATCCATCATAATCTTATCCCATTTTCACTCGGGTATCAAAATCAGTTGCAACAAACCCGAAGGCACCTGATGCTCCGCTTTTACTTGTTGGCATATCAGACACTTAGACACAAAATTTGAGATGTCTCGTTTCATACCATGCCACCAATACTGACGTTTCAAATCTCTGTACATTTTTGTACTTCCCGGGTGAACCGACATTCGACTATTATGAGCTTCATTTAAAATCATCGAAACCAACTCTGAACTTCTCGGAATACATACTCGGCCTCGGAACCTCAAACAATCATTATCATCAACTTGAAACTCAAAATCCACATTTAAATCGCATTGAGCTCGCTTGGCCATTAAATTGCCATCAGCTTTCTAAGCTTCACAAACTTGTCGTAGAAACACCGGTTTCGCTTTTAATTCCGCTATCATCACACCATCATTAGATACCGATAAATGCATATTCATGGCTCGTAAAGCAAACAATGATTTCCGGCTAAGAGCATCAGCAACTACATTCGCCTTTCCCGGATGATAGTTAATGACAAGCTCGTAATCCTTTAACAATTCAAGCCAACGTCTTTGTCTCAGATTCAAATCTCTTTGGGTCATCAAGTATTTTAGGCTTTTATGGTCAGAATAGACATGACATTTCTCATCAAAAAGGTAGTGACGCCAAATCTTCAAAGCAAATACAATAGCAGCTAATTCTAGATCGTGAGTCAGATAGTTTTTCTCATGAGGCTTTAATTGTCTTGAAGTATACGCAACAACTCTGCCTTCTTGCATCAAAACACATCCCAAACCATTCAAAGACATGTCACTATAAACCACATACTCTTTACCGAATTCAGGCTGAACTAATACTGGAGCTTCCGTCAAAAGGGCTTTCAACTGGTCGAAACTTTTCTGACACTTCTCAGACCATTCGAATTTAACATCTTTCTGCAATAGCTTTGTTAACGGTGTTGAGATCATTGAGAAGCCTTTCACGAACCGTCAGTAGTACCCGGTAAGTCCCAAAAAGCTCCGGACTTCTGAGATATTTCGAGGGGGCTTCCAATCAAGGATAGCAGATATTTCATTCGGATCGACTCGTATACCCGCAGCAGATACAATATGCCCCAGAAAGCTGACCTCGTGCAACCAGAACTTACATTTACTGAATTTCGCATACAACCGATTATCACGCAAAATCTAAAGCACAAGTCTCAAATGCTCGGCATGCTCCAACTCATCGCGAGAGTAAATCAAAATGTCGTCGATAAACACAACTACAAATCGATCTAGGTACTGCTTAAACACACGATTCATCAGATCCATGAAAATAGCAGGGGCATTAGTCAGCCCAAACGGCATCACTAAAAATTCGTAGTGTCCGTACCTCGTTCTGAAAGCAGTCTTGGGTACATCTGAGTCTCGAACTCGCAACTGATAATAGCCAGATCGCAAATCAATCTTTGAGAACACTGAAGCTCCTTTTAACTGATCAAATAGGTCGTCAATACGAGGCAACGGATACTTATTCTTTATAGTCACTTTGTTCAGCTGCCTATAGTCAATACACATTCTTAAGGTCCCGTCTTTCTTTTTCACAAACAAGACTGGTGCACCCCAGGGTGAAAAACTCGGTCTCACAAAACCTCTATCAGTCAACTCTTGCAACTGAGATTTCAACTCTTTCAACTCTGTCGGAGCCATACGATACAGAGCAATCGAAATTGCAGTTTTACTCAAAACTAGCTCAATGCCGAACTCAACCTCTCTAACAGGTGGTAATCCCGCTAATTCTTCAGGAAACACATCCGGATACTTACAAACCACAGGTACAACCTCAAGCTTTAGTTCAGATATTTTGTTATCCAAAACATAAGCAAGGTAAGCCTCGCAACCCTTTGTCATAAATTTCTGAGCCAAAATAGAAGATATTACCATCGGTAGCCTGTTTAGATCTGTAAACTCAATCCGAATTATCTCATTAGTCGAACATCGTAAATCAATAGTATTTCGTTTGCAATTCACTACCGCATCGTGCACAGTCAATCAATCCATTCCAAGAATAACGTCGAATTCATCGAATGGCAAAAGCATCAAATCGGCCGGAAAACAGGAATTCCGAATCATAAGGGGACATTTCTTACACACTCTATCAACTAAAACACAACGACCCAAGGGATTGGACACTCGAATCACAAACTCAGTAGACTCAACAGAGAGAGTCTTAATGGATGCCAAAGTTTCACATACATAGGAATGAGTTGAACCGAGGTCAATCAAAGCAATTACACCAGAATCAAAGAGAGTAAAAGTACTGGTAATAACATCTGGGGAAGAGGCATCCTCACGTGCACGTATAGCGTAAGCTCTAGCAGGGGCACGAGTCTCAGATTTTGTCGTGGCATCTTTAAACCTTCTCTGACCACCGCTAGCATTTCCCATATTTCTAGGTGGTCTACCTCGTGCTGAAGTAGTACTCGATTTTCCACTTTGATTCACATTCTGCTCAGACCATCGAAGGTAATCTCTTATAAAGTGATCAGCCGACCCGCACTTATAACAGGAGCGATCATGAAATCTGCAGCTCCCCAAATGCCATTTTCCACAATACTTGCACTCGACTCTGTCTCGACGGTTGTTCCCAACACTAGCAGCAGAACTGGCACGTGTACTCATAGGGGGTCGATCATGGTCTCGTCTAGAAAAGCCCGAAGTAGCATTCGGTCTGTCTGACTCACTTCAAAATTTTTTTGATGATCTCTGAGTGGACTTCCCCGAAGATCTCTTACGGAACTCTCTGGCTCCGCTATCAGCTTTTCTCTTTTCATTTCTGAGTTCTTCGGCCTTGCAGGCTCGCTCAACAAGAACAACGAACTCTTGAATTTCCAGAATGCCAACCAGTAGTTTGATGTCTTCATTTAACCCGTCCTCGAAGCGTTTACACATAATAGCTTCGGATGATATGCACTCCCGGGCATATCGGCTGAGCCGCACAAATTCTCTCTCATACTCGGTCACTGATATTCGACCCTGCTTAAGTTCAAGAAATTCTTTCCGTTTCTGGTCAATAAATCTCTGGCTGATATACTTTTTGCGAAATTCGACTTGGGAAAACTCCCAAGTAACCCACTCTCTCGGCACAACAGAAACCAAGGTGTTCCACCAATAGTAGGCAGAATCACGTAACAAAGATACGGCACATTTCAAGCACTCCTCGGCCGTACATGACAATTCACCAAACACACGGATTACATTATCGAGCCAAAACTCGGCCCGCTCAGCATCATCATCAACTGTAGCCCAAAATTCTTTAGCCCCGTATTTTTTAATTTTGTCGACCGGGGGTTTACTCAATCTCACAGGGTCGGTCTCAGGGGGAGCCATAGGGGTCGGAAGTGTGTTATTCGGGAGAGGAGGTTGGAACATCCGGATTAGTTCGAAGGAATTGAGGGAACCAATCACTCATCATTGCATAAAAATTCTGCCTCATGTCATCATCTCGATGACTGGTATTTGGCTGAGAGTCGTTCAGCGCGGTCCCTTGTGTAGCAGCAGCCGCTACACTCTCGATATCTTCCGCTGCAGCTCAATCAGGATCGGGATCCATTACTATAAGAAAACATATTTCAAATATCAGAAATCACCACACTATCGTATTCTCAAAAATGGCATGTATAGCTATACTCACACGCACTACGTTAGTCCGAGAATCGACTAAACTGTAGCTCTGATACCAATAAAAATGTAACACCTTATACCCCTGTCCGTCGCCGGAATAGGGTAGTAAGGTATTAAATAACTAAATACAACTTAGTGATGTTCATAGATACATACAAGACATAGGTTTGGTTGTGCATCATATCTCATTAAATTCGTTTTATAAGCACTTAGAAATTTCCATCATGTGGCTACGATCAATTAGGCCAAATCAAAATTTTCAAATAACAGTACACTATATTCGAAACTCATTGCATACTGGGTACTATCTAAAAATCATGCCACAAACATCAAGCCATATGAATTTCATCAAAACATGTATTCAAACTAGAAGACTAAGCAAGCCATTTTGGCATGGCTAGAATAATTATAACTCAAAATGTAATTCGGTTCAACAAAAGGAGATTAGCCTATACATGCCATTTTTTTCAAAATTTATTATCGAAAATACCAAAATAACGACGATAGTGTGGGTGATTAAGGCTTCAATCCCCGAGTCCGTAGCTTCCAAAATGAGATCTATAAAACAAAGGAAACAAAGTAAACAGAGTAAGCATTACAATGCTTAGTAAGTTTTAAGCAATGACAACGGATATATATATAAAAAAAATCAAATTATAACATAGTTGTTCGTATTTTTGTTTCCCTCTTCTTTGGGTACGTCACCCCTTAACCGAACATACACATTCTCATCATATGCAAAAAGTAGATAACTTTCACTTAATAGTGAGCTCATGTGAACATAGACATATCGCATAATTTCACATAACATTTCGCATTGACCATTTGTACTTTGACCATATTAATAGTCTCATTTCAAACACACATATG
The DNA here is from genome assembly GCA_020496765.1 of Gossypium stocksii. Taxonomy (NCBI): domain Eukaryota; kingdom Viridiplantae; phylum Streptophyta; class Magnoliopsida; order Malvales; family Malvaceae; genus Gossypium; species Gossypium stocksii. The sequence goes on from CM035629.1 coordinate 77,189,962, forward strand.
TAATCGTATAATGACCTTATGATTTGGTCCAAAACCAGCTTGCATATAAGCTTAGGGTACATACCTGTATAACTTAACGCTTTAAGCACATTCATTCGCAATCGTTACCATGAAGTCTTTTAGTCTGAGACTTTACTTGCATCATCATCGAAACCTTTAGCTCGGATAAATCTCCACATAAAGCCAACAGATTTTAATCCCAGATATAATCTCCGTACATAGCCATCGGGTCTTTACCCGGATCTGATCTCCGCATATAGCCATCGGGTCTTTACCCGGATCTGATCTCCACATATAGCCATCGGGTCTTAACCCGAACATAGTCTCCGCGATAGCCTTCGGGTTTTTAATCCCGGATTCACATCACAGAGTCTCATGCATATGTATTCACATGTTACCACATTTCACATAGCAAAATCACATTCGTAATTCAAGTCCAATTATTTGCATATACACATATAACATGCTCAATGACTTTCTGTCGTAAACATCATTCAAGTCTAACACATGTATTCTTCTTTTACTAAACTTTTAGCTCAATAAGGAAACACATACATAAGCATATGTCCCCAATCTCTTTCTATGTTTAATTCTCTAATAGCCATTCGGCTACATAACAAACATGTAATAGGTTTCTTCTCAATAACCTTATTATGGTAAGGACAATGGGACATCATTCATTTATCATACAAGTATATCATGGCATTTAAAATTAAATACCAAATTCAATTACTCAAAACTTACCTTGAACTTTCCCGAGCAACTATGAGTTAGCTATTCAACCACTTTAGCCTTCCCTTTATCCGAACATGTCCCTCTATGCTCTTGAGCTAAATAAAATATTTAAATTTTTTTATTAATCCTTATTCAAACACCTCAATTGATCATTTTCACTTATAGTCAAATAAGAAATGCATATCCTTCTCATAGCAAACACACACACATTCGGCCAATCACATACATATCACAAGTCACTACAAGCTGACTTCCTGAGCAATATTCACTAAATTATTTATAACTGGAGCTACAAAACTCCAAATGAAGTGCCGTTAATTTTTCCTGAAAATAGACTCATATATCTTCTATCCATAAAAGTTTCAGAATTTTTGGTTTGGCCAATCAATACAAAAATTTTCTTAAAGTTCCCCTATTTCACTATTTGACTATACTGACCACTCTTCACTACGAATAAAATTTCTCATTGTACAGAATTCAAAATATGTCCTTGCCTATTTTATTCGAAACTAGACTCATTAAGGAGTCTAAGCATTTAAATTTTATCTTATAACAATTTCTATACAATTTATAGTGATTTTCTAAAAATAGAACAGGGGATTTCGGAGTCAATCTGACACTGTCTCACTCTACTTTAAAAACCTCTTTATCGGAAATTCCTTTGCTTATAAGGTTTCTTTTATAAGAAAACAGACTCATTAAGCTTTAATTACATAGTTTATTCAGCCTCTATTTAGCTCCCACAATTTATGGTGATTTTTCCAAAATACGTTACTGCTGCTGTACCAAGCAGATTTATACAAATTCACTCTTTAAACTTCTTATTCACATATTTAAAATTTTACCCAAATCATTAATTAATATCACAATAAGCAAACCTATATACATAAAAGTTAGTGTCACTTCTAATGTAAAACACAATTTCATACCATTTTTAACCATGTAATCGAAAATATTAAACCACTCAAACAACCATAACCGAATACTCTCATATTTGATTTATTCATTCAATTTAAACCTTTCCTAGACCAATTAACACATTCGACCATTAATATAAGCTAAATTAACAATCACGTCTTTACTTATCATTATTATAAAGCATATAATATCATTTCATCTACCTCTATTACCGAATGCATAACAAAATGGTTTATTAACCATGCCAATGCCCCCAAATTTGGAAATTCTCACATTCGGCCACATATGCGTAATTTAACATTCAAATATCCTTTTTCTCAAATCACTCACACGGCAAATATTCATTTTCCAGCATTTTAATACTCCACATTTGCTCAATTCAATACTCAAGTTCAAATTCGGCTCACACACGTATAAATACTAACAATTAGACACTAGCTTTGCATTTCACCAAATAGCCGATTGCTATTTAGCAAATAAGCCATAAATACTTAATTCTTTAAAAATTTGAGCTCATAAATTCCAATTTCCCTAAGCTTCAACATCATAGAGTCCATTAAAACTCCATTTATCAATTTCTATTTCAAAAACATAATGCACCAACAATACCGAATACTTCATGCTCCATGAACACCGAAAATTTTCACATGGGTCTTGTTGTGAGCTTCAAAACCAACCAAAATTCACTAATTTTCAAAGGAAATAGCATAAACCTTACCTTAATTGAAGCCTTCTTTTGCCAAATTCCCTAAGCTCAAAGTTTCTATTTTTCTTTCTCAAGTCACGGCAAGAAGAAGAAGAAAATGGTCTCACATTGGTTTTTCCTCCAATTTTCATGATATACAAATTCAATTTTATTTATTTTATGACAACAATTTTCCCTATAATAAATATTATTATTACTAACATACAAAGCATAAAATGCCAAAACAAGTAATCATTACCATCCATTATCCACAAAATGGTGAAATTGACATGCAACTCCAACATTTCTCATGCATGCAATAATAGGTCATCACACATTTACCCTTCATTCTTTCCAAATTTTCTACTAAGTCCTTTTTAATGAAATTCACATTTATATCTCTAAATTAACTCATCGATAATATCACACATAATTTGGCACATGCAATAGGTATCAAAATAGTTATTAAATTATTTTTGTGCCTCGGTTTTGTTGTAACACCCCTAACCCGTATCCGTCGCCGGAAGGGTGACGGGGTATTACTGAAAATAATTCAGGTGCGAACTATTAAACAAAACATAATACTAAATAGTCAACTTATAATTATTTGTAGCTATCAAACCGAATTCTCATGCTGTTAATTTATCGATTAAAAACACGACTTCATCATGTCTTATACTCATTTCAGCATCATAAAATAATTTACTATTCATTTAGTATTTTGCCTTCATAGCCGAATGCAGGACCATTCATACCTAGCTTATTTACAACATAGCAAACACATTTCATGATCCTATCTTCTAATCGTAACTTAAATATTCCATCTATTTAGTAGCAATCCACTTAAACAAAAATTTTAAATATAAAAACACACATAATCATATTTGAATTTTTTTAAACATTTAGGCCATATTCGCATGGCCATTTATACGAAAGAAACATTACATCATCAACATCCCAAAATAAAGTCTATACAAGCCAAAATATCATTCTCAAAACTACCAAAACAAGGTACCAAAACGTTGCTGATAGGTGTGATGACTTTGATAGCGGCCCCGAGTTTACGACGGATCAACAGAACCTAAGGAAAAACAATTGAACACACCACATGAGTATTGCAACTCAGTAAGTTATAACCATTACAATATAACAAATGACTTGATATGATTTCGATAGATGCTAATAGACAAGCATTATACTTAACACCTCAAAAGACATTTGGTTCTTCCACTCTTTGATAGGCAATCACTACTTATACATTTATTCATAACCATAAGGTGCTTAGTCAAGAAGTTTGTACACATCATTGGTTCCAAACCGTACTCATAGTGCTCTTTAAACCCGCATGCATAATGCCATTCCCACCCGTACTCATGGTGCTGTTTATTTCCGCACATATGGTGCCATACATCTAGCACATATAGTGCCATTCAACCGCACATATAGAGCCATTTATTCTGCACCTATAGTGCCATTCAATCCGCACATATAGTGCCATTTATCCCGCACATATAGTGCCATTCCATCCGCACGTATAGTGCCATTTATCCGGCACATATAGTGCCATTCAATCCGCACGTATAGTGCCGTTTATCCCGCACATATAGTGCCATTCAATCCGCACGTATAGTGCCGTTTATCCCGCACGTATAGTGACCCCCTCTACTAAACTAATCAAGTTCGAATATATAATTACAACTACGAGTCTATCAAGCAAGCAAATATGTATATCCATGTAAATTTCAAGGATAAGTCTTTCATGATAAGTGCACACCTTTTTGGTATAAATAACTAAGCTCATAGTTGCTTATACACTTACCTTTCTTCTGATGAATGATTTAGATCAGCTACTCGTCAATCTTGGTTTTTCCTTTACTCGACCCCACTCCTTTGGGCTCTTGAGCTTAAAAAAAAAAAACAAATTGAATTTATTATTAAACTATTATTAAAGTATCACTTTTGGTTCTAACACTACCCATTTCAAAACTTATGATACTTCTATATATATTAATTCAAGCGTTTTATACCTTTGACTCATTTTGTATATTCAATAATTAACTCACTTTGCTAATCCTCACTATATCAAATTATTTTTACAATTCACATATCCACATTCGGCAATGCATAAGTATATATATATGTGTGTATATATATATATATACCCCACATACATACAATAACTAAATATTATTTACTATTAAATATCTTTCAATAACCTCAAGCTTAGATCAATACTCAATTCATTAATCTAGAAGTTAATTAACAACTCCACAATTAAAACCAATAAGCTTAAAGCTCATCTAATATCCATTTGCGATTTAAACTTCCAAACATTAATATTTCTCCTTAGCCAAACACTCAAATTCTTACCTAAATTCCAAGTTTAGCAAGAATCCAATTTCATTTAATAACTACTTGTCTAATTAAACATTAAACGCATGATGCATGACAAATTAAACATCATAGCCGATTATGATAATACACCTTAATCCATTTGTCTATCATGACTAAATTGCACACTTACCTACACTAAGTCTTTCACTAGCTCAACCCATTTGCATGTAATGTAATTCATCCCTTTATCACCTAATTTACTCCTTTAAAGATTCATTTCCACAATTAACTTCTATTACCAAATTTCTTTATAAAATCAACATCATGGCCGAATGTACTATAAATTATACCAATTCAAGAATTGAAACATAATTTTCAAGGCTCAATCGGTAATAGAACACCCATACATTAAAGAACACTCAACTAACATAATTTCTTGAATTTAAGCCCCCTCCCAAAGTACCGAATAGGTTATCCCTTCCCCCCGATTGAGCTACCACAAACACACCTTGCTAATTGAACTTATAAACATCCAATTTCATGTGTTTAGCATCTAAATATACATCTATTTACTTAAAGCTTCAAATTTCAATATCAAAACTCCTTTAGCAAAATTCTACACATAGCCGAATGTATCAATTCATCACCATTTAAAATTTTCACACATGGATTTTGATAAGGACTCCATAATCCATCTAATATCCTAATTTCACTAATAACCATATTCAAATCATACCTTAATTTAACAAGAGAAAGTGCCGATTATCTTGCTCCCCTTCTTCCTCTACTTACGGCAACCAAATGAGAAATGAGAATGTTCTTTCTCTCTTTTTTTTTCTTTGGTTTTTCCTCTCACTAGTATATTTACTTCATTTTAAAATTGGTTTTATGTATATTATTTTCTTATTCCCATTATAATTACATATAATATAAAACAAAATCATTTCATTCTCTAGTTGGCTGGCCACTTAAAGTCAAATTAAACAATTTGACATGCAAGTCCTCTCTTAACAATTCATGCATTAATTGGTCCCTTCATTACCTCCTAGCACATTTTCCAAATTTATCACTTAAGTCCTTTTAAGATAATTTATATCAAATGACTAAATCAAGGTATTAAAATTTCACACATGCATTAACACATATAATGAACATGAAATTTATCATCCCATAGATTTTATAACTCGGTTTTGTGGTCCTGAAACCACACTCCGACTAGGGTCAAATTAGGGCTGTCACATTTGTGGTCCCGAAACCACATTCCGACTAGGGTCGTGTTATGGCTGTCACATTTAACTCCTTAATTGTACAAAAGCCTAATTTAAAACAGTTGCGGAAATGTGATATTTTGAAAAATAGTTGCTATTTTGGAAAAATCGTGTCCGACTTCTAGGAATTATAAAACAATACATAAAATCCAAAATGTAAAAACCAGAAAGTTTAAAAGGCCTTATTACAAACCAAACCAGAATAAAGTACTTAAAAGTAAGTCAATACAGAGCATAAGCAATGTGTGGCCTTCTCCAAGTCTCTCGCAGCACTGATCCTCCTAAAGCTAGGGTTTACCTGCACAGTTATTAAACAGGGTGAGTTTTATGAAAACTGAGTGTGTAATCCCCTATTATATAAAACGAACAGTCAGTCATACAAGAGAATTAAAAGTCTGGGCCCCAGCCCTACTACAATCCTAATATCAATTGGGCATTAGCCCCTTATAACAAATAGTACCAGATGGGTCTTAACCTATTATAGAATCAGAAACATTTTCACAATCAGAATCAGAATTAGTATCAGAATCAGTATCAGTTAACAGAATCAAAATTAGAATCAGTTAACAGAATCAGAATCAGAATGTGAATGCAATCCCAACCCAGTCCAGCCATCACACCACATGTACCAACCCAACACACCATGTGTGGAATAACTCGACACACCTAGCCCTACAGACCAATGACGCAGAAATGCTGCTAATAACAGAAAATGTGGCAGAGCCACCAGAATCAGATTACGTGGCAAAGCCACTTTAATAGAATACGTGGCAAAGCCACTAGTACAGAACTTCCTCCAACACAAGCCCAACCCCATGCAGAACATCATGTATGTCATGCTCGTCATCACAATGTATGCATAATGGCCATGCACAGTAACAGTCATTCAAATATATATTAAAACATATCAATCATGCAACCATAGTCACGTCAATCAGATCACTATCATATGATCATAGTCACGTCAGTCAGATACATAGTCTAAGCCGGTCACTTACCCACAAGGGCAAAAAAGTCATTTTACACCCTAGGGGGAAAATGGTCATTTTACCCTACAAGGGTGCTTGGTAATTCTACCCTATAGGGGTAATTCAGGAATTCTACCCTATAGGGGTATTTTGGTACTCTTACCTTACAAGGATATTTTAGTAATTTCACAAACCAGGGGTAAAATGGTAACTTTACAAATCAGGGGTATTTCTGTAATTTTGTAAATCGAAGGTAATTCTGTAATTTTGCAAAGAGAGGGTATTATAGTAATTCTACCTTATAAGGGTATTTTGGTAATTTTACCAATCCCTCAAAAAGTCTACAGTCGCCTTGGACGACTCAAGTATTCTAAATAGAGATAACGTTGCGAATGGGCCTAAGGCCCGTTCTTGGCACAGGTGGGCCTGCACGCTCATGTGGCCTTTTAGCCCAAAACTAGCCACAGATATGCGATTCACCTAGTCTAGTCCAATATTTACTACACAATCATACAATTTGCCCGATTGGGCCCACGACCCCATTGGGCCCACACGGCCTATTTCGTCATTCCAGCATTTTCTGTTCTACAGCTAGAGTAGGGTGAAGTACACACCTGATAGGTATCTGAAGTTAATCCACGCTCTGAACGTACTATGCCTAGAAGCTAACAATAATCACACCCTTAACTTCCTAGGGGGTGTGTCGATCAACTATGGTCACCACCACCGTGACCCAACGGTATACAGATCAACGAATGATCTAACGCCTAACCCAAAGGAACACGCCACAACGTGAAAAGGATAAGCCAAAAAAGGTATGCTTACTCTCCTCATGGTTTGCTCTATTTAAAGCCAGCTTCTCGCCTATTCTCATGTTAGCTTCCTGATGTGGGATTCTCTGTCAATCATCCAATACCAACTTATTAGCAAAATAACCAACCCTTGTGTGCAAATGGATTCAAACCAAAGTCCTCTCGATAGCCTTGTCAAGCCACCACCACTCAGACACAAGCTCTTTTGTGTCATAAGTCCAACAAATTTAACTTTAAAGCCCACCTTCTCGCTTTCAGATTTATTTAAAAGAAAAATCAAAATAAATTGTAAGAGCCAAGACTTGAGCCTTAGACCCCTTGCTTCCCTTATGGCGTCACTTCTTTGCCACTAGACCACATCTCCTTTTGTTTCATGCTTTCACTAAAAATATTCTTAAAGTTTACCCACTAAAGTCAAGCCCCCATAAGGGAAAAACATAAATTTTTGCTAGGGTCCAGGTTTGAACCCAAGACTTCTCCTATACTCCCAAACACTCTCAAGCCTCTTAGCCAACATACAAACATGTCATTCAGTGTACATGGGCCTAGGGCCCATTATGCAACCCAAGTGGGGCCTACTTGCTCGCATGGCCCGCTAAGCCAGATTTGCCCATAGCCACATGTACGACACAGCTAGCCCACTAATTGCCACAAGTCCAAAGACAACCACCCATGGAGGGTCCATAAGCCTATTGGGCCCACACGACCCACTCTTCAAGCCCAATTTTGGGGCGTTACAAAGTTGAACTCTGAAGGAATAAATTTGAAGTGGTTAAAGGAGAAATTTAAGGAGTGAATAAAGGCATGATAAGGGGAGAAATATTAGGAAAAGATCAAGGATGGAGTTATGGAAAGAGTTGGAGCTGATTTGGCAATCAAAGGAAGGTAAAATCGGCTTGGGTTTTGGATGAGTGTCGTATTGAGGGGTGTAAAGTGCAAATTTGGCTAGTAAGGGTTTTTGAGCTCATTTCGGCAATTTAGGTTTTTTTTTTGCTATTGTCGAATTCTTTTTCCATTTTGGCATCTATCGGTTTTGGGCAAGTTTTACGCTCTTTTAGGGAAAATCGAATTGTTCTTTTCTTTGTCACTTTTGGCCGACAACTTTCACTTCTCTATTCTTCTCTTTGTCCCGACTTTGTGCCCTCACTTTTCTTGAAACCAAAATCGAGCCTTCTATTCTACTTTACTCGTAAGATAATCACTTCCTCTTAAACTTTTCTTCTCTTCTATGACTCCTTCTTTTTGTGACCCATTGCCGAATTCCTTAAATGCTGCCATCATCTTCTTCCTTTTTGAATTACCTTAACCGAAACCTTTTTTTGTCCCTCTACTTCTTCATGTGCCGTTTTCCCTATTGAGATAGGGAATGAGTGCTTCTTTCTTTTTCGCTTCTAAGAGCTGTGGTGAATCTTTCTGGATCTCTGTCAAACTATTCTCCGTATACCTAGATCTAGTGAGGTAAGAATTTCTATTGGTTTATAAAAGTACCCTTATGTGTTAACATTTCTCCCTTGTCTACGTGAAGGCCGAATGCCCTTACAAGGGGTTGTGGGTGACTTATGATGGATATAGGTCACGTGGCGATCTGTGATGGTTGAGGTTCTTTAGTGCAGGTTTTGGAGTCAATTACTGTTACTGAATAAGCAAAGGGTGGTTAAGGCTTGTTCGTCCAAGGTTCGAGACTTGAGGGCTTGAGTGCTATTTCCAAAAAAAGGTGTGTACATACATCGCACACACGACGAATCGGTAAAAGCTGATATCCTAAAAAGCTAAAATGTCGAAAAGCTAAAAAGCCGAAAGGTTGGTGCCAGCAACCACACTCGTGTGTGAACACTCGTGTGGAGATACCGATACGAAAACAAAGTCTCCATGGACGATCCCATGGAATCGAGCCACTGTTTGGCTAACTAGGCTGAAATGGGCAAATGGGCTCGATTGGCCGTAGGCCCATCACAAGTAAAATTAATGGATTAGTTGGATTTGACGAGCCAGTTAGGCTAGTTACATGGTTGTTGGTAGATTTGGGCCTAACAGGCCATATAGGAGTATGGGCCCATTTAGGGCGTGTATTGGGCTTTTGGGCCCTATACTGTGTAATTGTTTAAAATGTCATTATATGTGTACTAAGTGATAATGGACTTGCTAATGGGCCGAGATATGTACTTAGGCCATAATAATAGTAAATGACTGTAATGCCCCTGAAGGGTAAAATGACTAAAATGCCCCTATATGCTATATGATTGATTTTGTATGCCATGTTATGATATGTTTGCATTCATGTGATTTTATGCTGCATGGGGTTGGGAATATTGTTGGAGAAAGTGATTTAATTTGTTAGGGTTGTACGAGTCGCTAGAGATGATTGTGGACCCACCGTTTCGATTTGTTTTGGTCGCATGGACTGCCCGAGACGACTGTGGACCTATTTCAGTAAGGTTGCACGGGTCGCCTGAGACGACTGTGGACCTATCGATGGACATTGGTTAGTGCCGCAATCGATGCTACATTGGTGTGTATGGATGGGTGGGTCGATTTTATCCCCACACGAGTGTAGGGCTGGATAGGAGATAGAGTACAGGGTTGGTATAGGCATTAATGCATTGCATATTGATTTTGATATTTGATATGGGCTTAGGCCCGATAAATGTGATATGTGATATTTGGTATGGGCTCAAGCCCAACTGAGGTGATGTGGGCTAAGGCCCAAATGCCACCGTTACTTAGATAGGTTAGGCCCAAATTAAGTGTTGCATGTTATCTGTTTGACAAGGGTTGTACACACTGAGTTTTCGAAAACTCACCTCCTTTCTTGTTAATGTTTCAAGTGATCGTCAGTAGGCGGCTCGACGTAGGAGAGGACTCGGAGGTGGGCACATAGCAAGCTATTTACCGTTTCAGTAGTTTCTTTTATTTATTTTTGTTTATTATTATCTGGGTTGTAATAAGACCTTTTATCTCCAGTATGGTTTTTATGTTTGGATTTAAATTTTACTACTATTTTAACTGCTAAATTTTCAAACTCAAATAGATTTCTAAAATTAAAAATGTTTTTTAAATTATCATAAATATTTGAACGCTTTCTAAAAACATGAGCTTCCGCTACAATTTAACAAGATATGTAAACTTGAGTTCTCAACTTACAAACTCAAAGCTTTTACTTAAACTCACCTAAATTTTTTATTATGCGAACCTTTTAATGAGCACATTTTAAACTAAGTTAAATTTCCTAACGAGACTATTTTGATAATAAACCTTTATTTGAACCACATGCAGGCAATTATCTTTCAAAATCTTCCAAGTATATGATTTGTGTGAGTCACCCTCCAATGCGACAGTGCCAGATTCGACCATTACGTCCAAGCTAGGTTTGGGGTGTTACAATTCCAATCTCGACCCTAGAGCCTCATGTAATTTTTTCCAGAACCAAGATGTGAAGTGAGGATCCCTATCAGAAATTATCGAGACAGGTGCCCCATGCAGTCTCACTATCTCTAATCTGTAGAGTTTCACCAACTTTTGCACTGAATAATCAGTATGAACTAGAACAAAGTGTGCAGACTTGGTCAATCGATCCACAATGACCCATACTGAATCCTTCTTAGTGGGTGTTAGAGGCAACCCCCTAACAAAGTCCTTCGTTACTTGCTCCCATTTCCATAGCGGAATCCTAACCGGCTGCAGCAAACCCGAAGGTAACTGATTCTCAACCTTAACTCGTTAGCATGTTAGACATCTAGCAAGAAAATCAGTAACCTCTCGTTTCTATCCTGGCCACCAGTACAACTCACGGAGATCTCGGTACATCTTATTTTTGCCAGGATGCATAGCATAAGGACTACTATGTGCCTCTCTTAATATAAACTGTCTCAAATCAGTATCATTTGGAACACAAATCCATCCACGAAAATAGAGTACCCCTTCACTATTCAGTCCAAAATCCGTACTGCTGCCACTCTCAATCTGACGGAATCGTAACCTGAGTGACTCATCCTCAAATTTTTTATCTCGAATCTGCCTAATCCAAGTTGGTTTAACCTAAAGCTTGCTAACAAAATAAAATCATTGAACATACTAAGTCAAGCGAACATCACCCTCAGATCAGTCTATGCCCTACAGCTCAATGCATCGGCCACCACATTGGCATTGCTGTAACACCCCTAACCCATATCCTTCGCTGGAGTAGGGTTACGAGGCATTACCTGACGTAATATAACTCAAACAGACATTCATTACATTCCATACTTTGTAATTGATCCATATTTAAAAACACTTATTTCAATCAGAAATTTTGAAACTTTAATAAAATTTCAAAATTTTATAATTTAATACTTACTTATAATCAATCATTATATTTAATTAACATATACCGATCATGTGAAAAAATGGTTAATATATTAGCTAAATATTAAATATATCACTTCATAATCAATACACATGCACAATTTTAAACTACATGAGTCATATTACTCAACTTGAAATACTACTCACATCTACGGCATGAGTATTAGTCAATATAAACAAATATGCTTTGCACATTATTTTAAGTTAAAACATCCACACAACAATAATCGAAACATTTGCATATACTTCACTTAAATAAATATCATTTAAGACCAAACATATCTCTTTTATAAACACAAGACCAAGCACATACTGAATTAAATAAAACATATGTACTTTGGCAACATTACAATATAGCCGATCTCACCGTAGTTGTTTTTACTACATGCGCATCTCACAATTAATATAAAATTATAACTAAACATAGTTATTAAATGGCCAAATGTACCTCTTCTATTATCACAAATTATGTGCATATGAACATATTAAATTGAACCATTTTGAATACAATTAAGAACCAAAAGTACACCCATTTCGCATGCTTATTACCATACCTAAAATTTTATAATCACAACCCAACAAATAACTAACATTCGGTCATTCAAAATAACTTCAATATGATTTTTTAAATTATGCTCTTTCTTTGCTATTCTAGATGAACCTAAATAATCAAATCATATACAATGACATGAACAATACATGACATAAAAGCACTCATACAAAAACCAATATTTCATATTTATTTAAATGAGTCAAGAAATATAACCGAATATACAATGACATGTAAAACATATTTTAAATCAAACATTATTTAGCAATTTGCCCTTTTAAAATCGAACTAACTACAACCACGTTCTAAGCATATGTATTTAGTCACTTTTACCTATCATTAGCCGAACATAATCATCAAATTTTCACCTTTAACATTTCATTACAAGCTAGTTAAAACACTTAAATCTTAGACATCAATTGCCATTTAAAAACTATATTAAAACATTTATCCAAAACATCCAAGAAACATATTCATATCTTGTCTCTTCTAGCCTTACATAATGGCCAAATACTAGCAATGATATAAACATTACTTAACCAATTTAACACATACCAAAATCCAGACATACATCTAACCTTTATCTCGATACCAAGCCGAATTATAAGATTATACATTACACTAAGCATATCATTAAACACGCCTATTCAAATTTAGCTAATTTCATAACTGATTAATCATCTTACCCCACATTACTCAATGCCGAATATTAAATCAACATCACAAGCATAATCACCATGAAACTTACCTCCAAAATGAGTTTAAAACACAACCAAATATTCACTAACATTAACCACCACATAAAACTCATTCATCAACCTTGCATAATTCACTTGAATCAAATTATATCAAACCACCATGGCAATTCATACCAAGCATATCACGCATTTTTACCAAGACTAAAATTACTTAGACTTAAGCATCATATTTAGCCATTTTCGCATGGCTTATACATACAAATCCCAAAATAAAACATATTACAAACTAGCCTATACATGCCATAGGTTTAAATTCAACTTTATAAAGGTACCGAAATAGGCGATAATGTGATAAACTTCGCTGATGATCCCCAAGCCCGTAACTAGACTCCAAAATCTATAAAACAGATACAAACAAACACATAGAGTAAGCTGTCATAGCTTAGTAATTCTTAAGCAAATAAATTACTAAAATAAACATATCTTATACATAATTTCGTATTTCTTTATGAATTCATTTACATAAATTATCACATAGACGTATACACAATTAACTTTTAGTACAAATATGTATTTCACACTTTAACTAATTCATGCATCTATCATTTGGCCGAAATAACTTATATTTAATCAAATACACATAATCAAGCTTGTACCTTAAGAATTATCTCATGTATATTCATAATTTTATAATCATAAGGCCAAATACACATATATCCATTATCCAAGTATCCTTCAATATCAAATCCATAGTATCATTATATAACCAAACATATATACATTTATATAATATACTCATGAATCAAACTTTAAAATCACATACCCATATATGATATGTGGCTAAATATACTTTTCATATACACATATATTTTCATTATCATCATGTATAACTTGTATCACATATCCAATAGCCAATTTACCTTATTTTCAAATAGGTAATCAACTATCACATACCTGATCACTTTAGCTCGATTTGACATTCGATCATAACTTATCACTATCGTTGAACCATTCGGAATTGAATACGATACTTAGATAATCACACATATCGTACAATGCCAATGTCCCAAACGTGGACTTACATGTAATCACGTAGCGATGCCATTATCCCACATAGGGTCTTACTCCCACTGTCCCACACAGGGTCTTACACGATAACACTTATCGAAATTCCTATAGTTCGTATGGGACCTTCGGACGTCGTATTTCGATCAAATTGAATTTGTACACATTGTTCCCATTTAAAATACCATTCAGCTAACATTTATACATAGTCATAAAATTCAATTCAGCATTTTAAATTCACACATATTCAAAACTACCAACATTTATTTGCTTACAGACTTACCTCGAATATTGACGAACGGAAGATAACGACTATTTAATTATTTTTGTTTTCCCCCGATCCAAGTCCGATTTCATTGGTTCTTGATCTATACATTTTCAAATTAAGTTCATTCAATTTAATCCAATAACACATAAATGGAAAAATTACCATTTTGCCCCTAACATTTCATACTTTTTACAATTTAGTCCAAATTACACAAAACACAAAACATGCAAATTTTGCACACCTCATGCTTAGGCCGAATATTACCCATGCTCATACAAGTCCATACATTTCATTTATTTAACATTTTAGTCCCTCAATTTATCACTTTTGCAATTTAGCCCTAATTACTCAAATTCATCAAAAATTCCAATAGAAAACATATTAATCCAAGACATATCTTCCATAATTCATCAACTAACATCACAAAGCTCAATTATTCATCAATGGCATAACTCAAAATGTTAATCAAAATCAGAAATTCAAGCATGGGCTTTGTACATTTCACTGCAACGATCTAAAAAAATGTAAAAATTATAAAAAATCAAGCTAGTTACATACCTTAATCAAGCAAATATTTCGCCGAACCCTTAAAAGCTTTATTTTTTCTTTCCTTTTAACACCCAATCAAGTAAGAAAAAGATTAATGCATTATTCCATTATGTTTTATTATATTAAAAGTATAATAATGTTTTAATTACTAAAATAACCTTTATGTTTAAATTATATAAACATAAATGTTATGTCCTTAGCCGTCCATCTTTTAAAATTATGGAATATTTACATCTCAAACACTTCAAATGTAAAAGACAACATCAATTCGGCCATTACAAATTTAACCAACAAATTTTTTATTTTACCTGATTAAGCCCTTTTATTAAATTGGGCATCCAAACAACAAAATTAAAACACAAAAAATTCACAGATGTCAATTCAAACATAATAAACACCAAAATTAAAATTTAAATACTTTTATAACTCGGATTCGTGATCCCGAAACCACCATTCCAAATAGGGTCTAAATCGAGCTGTCACACTTGCCTTGATGGTACTCAATGGTACTGTCATAATCCTTAAGCAGCTTAATCTATCTACGCTGCCTAAGATTCAACTCCTTCTGAGAAAGGAGATACTCGAGGCTTTTATGATCGGTGCAGATGATACACTTCTCATCATACAAATAGTGCCTCCAGATTTTTAAAGTGAATACTATGGAAGCCAATTCCAAATAGTGCATCGGATAGTTCGCCTCGAGTGTCTTATGTTGACGAGAGGCATATGCTACCACCTTACCATCCTGTATCAACACATATCCCAAATCGACATGTGATGCATCACTATAAACCGTGAATTCCTTTCCAAGTTCAGGCTATATCAACACAGGAGCCTCAGTCAGTACAGTCTTAAGCTTTTCGAAGCTCTCTTCTTATACATCAGTCCAAACAAATGATACACCCTTACATAGTAGCTTAGTTAAAGGTGATACAATAAGTAAGAAAGCTTCCACAAATCGTTGATAGTAACCCACCAGACCCTGAAAACTGCGGATCTCAAACACATTCCTAGGCTGCTTCCAATCCAACACAGCTTCAATCTTTCAAGGATCGACTCGAATCCCCCTCAGCAGAAACCACATGACCCAGAAATGTTACCTCATATAACTAGAACTTGCACTTGTTGAACTTAGCATAGAGCTACTTTTCTCTCAAAGTTTAAAGAACAACTTTAAGGTGCTCGCCATGCTCATCCTCAATCCTCGAATACACCAATATTTCGTTGATGAATACCACTACAAACTGATCCAGATAGGGCTGAAACACTCGATTCATCAGATCCATGAAAGCTTTCGGTGCATTAGTCAGACCAAATGGCATCACTAGGAACTCGTAATGTTCATAACGAGTGCTAAGTGCGGTCTTATGTACATCAGCCTCCTTAACCCTCAACTGATGATACCCAGAATGCAAATCAATCTTGAAGAACACAGAAGCACCTTGGAACTGGTCAAAAAGATCATCAATCCTCAGAAGTGGATATTTGTTCTTAATGGTCAAGTTGTTCAGTTGCCGGTAGTCAATACACATCCTCATGGATCCATCCTTCTTCTTAACAAACAATATCGATGCTCCCCACGGAGACACACTAGGGTGGATGAACCCATAATCCCACAACTCTTGAATCTAAGCTTTAAGCTCCATAAGCTCCTTCGGTGCCATTCGATAGGGAGGGATAGACACCGGAGTTGTACCAGGGAAAAGTCAATCCCAAATTCCACTCCTGGTTCAGAGGTAAACCTGGTAGCTCTTTTGGAAAAACATCCGAAAAATCCCTTATGGTCTTGATGTCCTTAACAGTGGAGTCCTTAGAAATAGAAACACTTACATAGGCCAAGAATGCCTTATATCCCTTACGAACCAGTTTCTCAGCCACCAGTGCAGAAATCACATTAGATAAATAATCCCAACGTTCTCCAATCATGACTACCTCAGTGTCCCCCTCTGTTCTCAAGACCACCTTCTTAGTCGTACAGTCCAAACTGACACGGTGCTTCACAAACTAGTCCATTCCTAGGATCAAATCGAACTCCCCAAACGGAAGCTCCATTAAGTCAGCCAGAAATATTGTCCCTTGACCTCTAAAGGAACGTCTTTACAAAATTTACTAACCCGGATAGACTACCCCAACAGACTCAGTACAGTAACCTCACTCGTAGTGCTCTCAATCAAAATCTCCAACTTTTCAAATACGGTGCTAGCTACATAGAAATGTGTGAAACCTATGTCTATCAATGCAAAGTAAGGTACATCAAAAATTAAGAATGTACCCATAATGACGTCTAGAGCATCTCTGTCCTCTCAGTGACAAGTAGCATAAACAAGAGTAGGCTGGCTCGTGTCAATCTGTTCAACACCTCTACCCAGTGCTCTCTATCCATGGCCTATACCATTACCAACCCTAGCCTAACCATGGCCTCTCAGTGGCTGCTGAACTACCCTCTATAGCTGTACAGTACCAGTACCCAGAGCTTGTATCAAATCAAGCGTCAGCAGACATTCTCGAATGCAGTGCTCTAGTGATCCACACCTCAAACATGCCTCAGTCCTCCTCTAACACTGGCTCAGGTGGTGTCTACCACAAACCCCATAAGGTCGAAGTCCTGTACAGGCAACATGGGGCCTAACTCTAACTGGCCCATCAGATTTGCCTTTTCTTAGGCCTCTGTATAGAACTCGAGGGCTCCGAATCCCTCTTGTACTTACCCCTCTCTATCTCTATTTTGGCGCTCAGTGCGCTTAACCTCCACGGTGATCTTCACTTTTTTTACAAGAATCGAGAACTCTTGCTCCCTCTATGGAGCTATTAGCACCCTTAAATTATCTCTGAGGCCATCCTCAAAGCGGACACACCTCTCATACTCAGATGCCACCATACCTCACGTATAGCGGCTTAGTCTTAGGAATTCAGCCTCACACTCAGCAACTAATCGATCTCTCTTGGTAAGGTTCAGAAACTCCCTCCTATAAGCATCGATGTAACTAACTCTGACATATTTCCCTTGAAAGGTAGTCTTAAAGAAATCCCAAGTTAAACGTTTAGGCTAAGTGCCCTACTTAACAGTAAGCCACCATTGATAAGCTTCATCACGCAGTAGTGAAACTGCACCATTTAATTTCTGCTCAGGGGTGCAATATAAATCATCCATAATCCTCTCCGTGGCCTCCATCCAGAACTCAACCACATTAGGGGCGACTCCAGTGACAGCCCTAAAAAGCTCAACTCCATTGGACCAGAGTCATTTTATAATTGACCCTCAGCCCCTAGATCCCGTATTGGGCCTAGTGACCCTCTCCAAAATTTTTAACATAGCCTGGGACAATGTGTCATCCCCAACCATGCGATCATGAGACCTAGTCTTAGTAGTCAGTGACACTGATGTCTCACTAGTGTCTAGATTCGACATGCCACCAGAAAAAGAAGACTCAGCGCGAGCCCTCTATGGCCTTTACCTTGACCTCTAGTACCCCATCCACGGATACACCATGCACTCATATCTAATCGGATTTATCTATATTAGGAATTTTATTTATCAGTTACAGTTTAATATTTATTAGCAAATGTTTTATGTAAATAGTTTTAGTAATTTAGAGCTCATTTTCATATGTCGCAATATCTATTAGTCATGCTATAGTTTCGGTATACACTAACTAGAGTATTTCCATAGCACACTACCTATAGTAGTTTCAGAATATACTATCTACAGTATTTTCAGATTAAACTTATCAAAGTTTCAGAATACTTACAGGATCGATGCAGGAGACTCGGTGTACCACATACACTGTCTAATTATTTAAAATCATTTGAAAATCAGTTCTTCAAAAACAAAATTTTAAAACCCAAAAACCACAGTCGAGTCTTGCAACTTGGTTCTGATACCACTAAATGTAACACCCCAAACGCGGCCTAGACATTATGGCTGAATCTGGCAATGTCATATCCTAGGGTGTTTGAAAGCTAAGTTGTCAAGTCTAACATTTTTGATTTGTCTATTTTTAGTTAACTTTTAATATCTTCAAAAACCATTCGCCAATTCATTTGGTTTGTGAAAATGTAATTCATTGCGGAATCTTTAGAACTCATTTATTTTAAGGAAAATAAAATCGTGATAATTTAGTAAGTCCGTTAATTTTAGGAAAACCCCTTTGTTTTAGTAAAAACCGTTTCTTCGTTAAGTAGTGCATTTATAAAATCCAAAAAAGTCAATGAAAACCACAATTAATGAAAATGTCCAAAAAGTCCCAA
Source organism: Gossypium stocksii (assembly GCA_020496765.1). Lineage (NCBI taxonomy): Eukaryota > Viridiplantae > Streptophyta > Magnoliopsida > Malvales > Malvaceae > Gossypium > Gossypium stocksii. The sequence continues at coordinate 77,209,401 of CM035629.1, forward strand.
AGTACATCAAAGTTATCCAATAAAAATATAACCATAAATAATAAATAAAAGTCTAATAACTGTGGTCATAGTTGAGTCTTTCACCACACCGATTCGTCTAAGTCTAGGGATTACCTATACACATTAAACAGAATGGGTGGGTTTACGTAAACTTAGTGTGTAATTCCCACGAAAACAAGTATATAATCAATCATAATAAACAGTCAAACACAGTCTGGGTTAAGCCCCTTTCAGTGTCAGTAGCAGTTTCATCCTTAGCCCATTTCTATAACAGTATCGGATATGCATTAGGGCCTTAGCCCATTACAGTAATAGTTATGCATGTAGTGATTAGAAAATAGAATCTTACCCACCAGCCTCTAATACACCATCTCCGTCCATCCCTACACTTCCTGTGGGGTTTAAAACACCCACCAGCCCTACACTTCAAGCTGTACCGAATGTGGCACATATCAGTATAATGCAGCTAAGTTACCAATCAATAGGCTTAAGAGCCTTTCAGTATATATATTGCAGCAGAGCTGCCAGTCAATAGGCTTAAAGCCATCCAGTACACTTCCTCCAAATTTCATCATCCCAACCCAATCTAATGCAAACGTACAATATATGACACGCTATCATGTGGTTATCAGTACATATATTCAGATCAATATACATGCATAATATTAACAAGCTCAATACATAAATCATACAATCAATTCACACATTTAATGATCTAAGTAGTGCTTACCAACCCTACAATAGGTTTACAGTCGACTTGGGCGACCTGTGCAACCTTAGGAAACATTTCAAAAAAATGGGCTCACGCGCCTATATGGCCTGCCCGTGTGGGCCGACATGCTTGTGAGGCCCACAGGCCCAATTTGGCCTTGACTGTGTGGATCACACGGCCTGGCCCAGATTCTTACAGGCTCGTGTGGACTATCTGTATGGACCCACACACCCGTGTGGCACATACGACCCAAATTAGTCTAGTCCGTGTATCGTACACGGCCTACTTGGCCATCACACAGCCGTGTTCTTTGCGCACAGCCTGGCCTCGTCGTCCGCACGCCCATGTTATGGCACATGGCCTACCACATAGGTGACCACACTCCCGTGTGGCTTTGGTAGTGGGGGTTTTCAATTTTCACTGAAACCTTATTTTCTTCGTTTCCGGGTACACACTTGGTTTCGATAGATGCTTAAATGATCCTCAAGTATTCCTGAATCTATAATCGATCAAACAAACCACAAGATAAGTGTTTAGAACAACTTAAAACTGAACCCAAAGTGACAAACAATGCCCTATGTCCAAGAAGCACACGCCTATGTCCAAGAAGCACACGCCTGTGTCCAAGTTATATGGCCGTACGAGTAGCCCGTGTAACTCACTGTCCAAAAGTGTCAAATTAAGGAGCTAAGTAGACATGGTCATGTGGAAAACTTACATGCTTGTGTGGCTAAGGGACACAGTCGTGTGTGTAAGGCACACACCCATGTGAAAATGGACAAAATCCCCAAACAATAGCCACACAATCGTGTGGTTAGACCCTGTGGCATAAGAGAACATAAAAATCCCTAATTTTCTAACCTCCATGGCCGTGTGGACCACCCGTGTGTGGTACACGCCCGTGTGGCCACCTATGTGGTCACGAAACCACATTAAAATAGACTAAAAGTCGTGAATTTGCATTAGCAAAGCAGTCCCTAATTAGGACTCGAACCCGAGATCCAAACGCAAACTAACACACCCACTACACTGAACCAGCAGCTTCATTCTGAGATTAAAACATGAAAATAAACTTAACTGGTCGACCTACTAATTGACCCTAACTATAAACCTCAAAACCTCTAACCCCAAATTCTCTTGAATAGTTATCTTGAGAACTCTCATTGTTCTCTTATTTATTACTTTGTCTCCACTTTTAGTGGTCCATGATTATATCTTTTATTTTTTTATGTTTGCATTCACTTCAGGGAATCCAACAAATATAGTAGGATAGAGTTCTAAATGCCTCCATTGATTCTTTATTTCATAATCATCATCGCAAACTTACGTGGATTTCAAATCATAATCTATCTAAAGATCTTTAACATCATCGTCATCACCCATGTAAGGATTATATAAATTTCTTTGGATAATGACTACCGATAGTGTGCAGGCCTCAATTGAAAACTAATATTGCAACAACTTTAAAAGACAATCGACAACAACTTGAGCAACAAATTTGGAATGACTGTGTTATAAAATAAAATAGAATCGTGCTGATAACATGTTATAAACTAAATAGATAGAAAGTAAAAAATAAAGAAAATTGGAAGCAAAAGGGAAAGCATATTTTATTGATCAATAGGAATATTTACAATATTTCTCCAAAGTCGATATCTATAGACATAAAAAGTAAATAGAACTCTACTTCCAATGACTATTAAAATTTAAAGTGTATCAAAACTTATCTAGACCTTGATGGACAACACATAATAAAATATTTATAACATTATAGAAATTATTAAAAATTACTACAAATTATAAAAAAATTATTACAAGTTTAAAATATGTAAAATTCAACCTTTTCATCAATTTATATCATCTCTTGGTAGTTCTTTTTTTTTCCTTTTTTTTCTGTTCCAGCCTTTTAATTTAATCATTTGATCATAATATTCAAATTCAACCCTTTATTTTTGGAGAATAATTTCATTTGGCTCATGATCTTTCCTTTTTAGGTTGTAGAAGATGCTAGATCAGAGCTTATCAAAAGGGGTTACCATAAACTTGGTAAGCTATTAATCAGTGCCAAAAATTGAAATTTCTTTCATGTTTTATTCTTCATTGTCATTGAAAATAGATTTTTTTTTTGTTATAATAAAAAATATATTTAGAAGTCCTCGTTTATTTTAATCTACGTAATTATTTGTCCAAAATCATTTTAAAAGTTGATTTTTATTTATTTTTATATTTTTATATAAGTTTTTAATAATCTTTTAGTTTTTTTATTTTTTTACATATTTAATTTTTAATAATTCTTAATATTTTTTAATTTATTTATAATTTTTTACTCATCTAAAATGAATTTCAACGAATAGTTTTCCATGTTCATTCATTCTAGATATATATAGAATTTTTTTAGTTTTTAAATTTTGTTAATATAATTGTTATGTCAGCATCATTTATTACTTCAACAATGTCAATTTTTATTAATAGAAAGATTAATTATTTTTTTATTAAATGCTCAATAGGTGAAAATTTTAATGAGTTTGATTTTTTTTTTTTGTAAGACTTATTTTGACGAGTAGAGATTGAAGACTATTTGTGTTAGAATCTAAGGAAACCTTTTGGTAACATGGATTTCTATTCTCAATGATATCCCACGATCAAGACAATTGGCTGAATCCGGTGAAATTCTTTCATAGAAGTTCATTGATATCTTATTTTTGTAAAGCAAATCGACTTCGATTCTTGAATAATCCACATCACTTCTGCATCTATTGTAACAAAAGATTCCCTTTTTATGTGGAAAAGGTCTATATCAATAATTATGATTTTACGTATGGACAATTCCTCAATATTTTGTTCATTTGCAACAAAATATTTTCTTTGTGCGATGGTAAAAAAAATGCTTTTTTGGGGAGAGATACTATTTCACCTTTACCAATCGAGTCGTAGGTATCTAACATATTCATATATAATGATTTTCCACAAAGGTATTACTTGTACAAATCTTTTTAGTTTGCAATTTGTTCCGATCCATTAGTTTGTAGAGCTATTTACTCGATTGTAGACATTTCTGGAACACCTCTAACAGAGGACAAATAGTCAATTTTGAAAGAACTTATTTTCAACCTCTTTCAGATATGAATCCATCTAATTCAGAAGAGATGGGTTTGATTCACATTCCATCTTCTGAGAAATATTTACCATTTGAAAAGCGGAAAAAAATGGAGTATTTGTCTAAAGAAATACGTTGAGAAAGGGTGGATGTATAGTACCTTTCAAGGAGATAGTGCTTTTTCAACTCTCTCAAAATAGAATCTACTCCAAACATATATGCCGTGGTTCCTTACTTCGATAGGGTACAAATATCTAAAACAGAGTATTTGTCTAAAGAAATGCATTGAGAAAGGGTGGATTTATAGAACCTTTCAACGAGATAATGCTTTTTCTACTTTCTCAAAATGGAATCTATTCCAAACATATATGCCGTGGTTCCTTACTTCGATAGGGTACAAAAATTTGTATCCATTTTTCATGATATTATGCATGGATCAGATATATCATGGTGAATTCTTTAGAAAAAATTCTATCTTCCACAATGGAATCTGATAAGTGAGATTTTGAGTAAGTGTTTACATAATTTTCTTCTGTTGGAAGAAATGATTCATCGAAATAATGAGTCACCATTGATATCGACACATCTGAGATCACCAAATGTTCAGGAGTTCCTCTATTCAATCCTTTTCCTTCTTCATGCTGTTGGATATCTCGTTCGTACACATCTTCTCTTTGTTTCCCAAGCCTATAATAAGTTACAAACAGAGTTCGAAAATGTCAAATCTTTGATGATTCCACCATACATGATTGAGTTGCGAAAAATTCTAGATAGGTATCCTACATTTGAATTGCATTCTTTCTGGTTAAAGAATCTCTTTCTAGTTGCTATGGAACAATTAAGAGATTCTGCTTTTGGCGGCAACATGCTATGATATGGTGGTTCGACTTATTGGGTCAAATCAATACGTTCTAAGAAGAAATATTTGAGTATCAATCTCATCAATATCATCGATCTCATAAGTATCATACAAAATCTCATCGATCGAATCATTTTTTTTTAGAAATACGAGACATATAAGTCATACAAGTAAAGAGATCTATTCATAAATTAAGATTATTCAATTTTATCTTTTTACATCAAATGTGGGGTTTGTCTTTTTTTTCTTATATATATATATATTAGATTTACTTAAAAATAAATATATGAAAGTTATTAAAAAAATTTATAAAGTAAATGTTTTATATTGTTTATTTTTTGAATTTATGAAATTTCTAATTTCATAACGTAGGTAATTAGATATGATCTAATATTCATTTTATGAAAAAATGTTATTTTTTTCATTTTTAATTATATAGAAATTCAAGGGATTTCTTAAAAGATCATTTAACCATAGTTTTTATTTGAATGATATTTGGAATAAAACTTGAAATGATATTTCAATTTTATATTTATTTAGTTAGTTTTGTATTTTGTGTTTTATATTTAGTAAAAAAAATAGAAGTTGGTTTTCTTCTATTGCTCAATCAACTTATAGTCATATTCAACCCATTGGCCCATGACATATTAATATTATTTTAATTAAGAATGTAAACAAATAACTTTTCGTGTGATTTGCCTTTTTTAACTTTATTTTCACATTTTCATTAATTCTTTAATCCAATAATATTGACAATTTCTCTAGCTAAAAAAAAAAAAGTATTGACCCTTATCCATTTTGTATTGCAATTATAGTATGATGTTCTTCGTAGTTATTTTATAAAAGAGTTACCCTTATCCATACTTTATTGTAATATTGAAAGAAAATTGTTTAAAACCAATTAAATACATGCTATTTTATAGAAATCTGAGATCTATATATTCCCACAAAAGGATTCACTAAGAAAATCTAATTGATACTCATTCAAATATTGCCTTTTATTGTGACAGCCCTATTTTAGCCCTAATCGGAAAAGTGGTTTCGAGACCACTAAATCGAGTCTGGAAATTTTTAAAATATTATTTTCTGTGTTTTTATTTTGTGAATGGTCATGTGTGAAAGTTTGGTGTTTTAATTTTGTCGTTTGGATGCTAATTTATTAATTAAGGACTCAATTGCATAAAGGAAAAATTTGATGGTTAATGTGCAAGTGCCGAATTGTAGATGTTCTTTTAATATAAAGGACTTAAGATGCAATTAAACCATGCATAAATTGCATGGACATATTCGGCCATGTGATAGTGGAAAAGCAATGATAATAAAAGGGCTAAGTCGGTAATTTAATAATTAATATTCATGCATGTAATAGTAAAACACAACTTGAATGCTTATTCCCTCTTGTTCTTGCCGAAACTAAAGAAAAGAAAATAGAAAAAGGATCAAGGTCATTCGGTCATGGTGATAGCTTGATTAAGGTAAGATTTCTATGTATTTTTCTTCAAATTTTGTGAAATTGAGTTAGTTGCTAAGTAGCCCATGATGAAATTTTGAATGTACATTCGGCCATGGGAGGAGTGTATTAAATTGTAAGAGTTTTGATGTTTTAAAATGGGAAGTAATGGTATGATGTGTATGAGTTAATTAAATTGTGAAAAAAATGAGACTTTGATGTTCAAATGGCATTCGGCTATGTATTAGTGGATTAAAAAAAATTGGTGATAGATGTCATATGATAATATGAGCTTTAAAGTTAATGAATTAAGTGTTAATTAAAAGGATTTAGTTGTGTGTGTATGGAAATGGCAAATGATAAATTTTTGCTAGCTTCATGAAGTATTCGACCATTGTGTTAAACTGTGAAATCTTTTGCTAATAAAGAATGATTATAGGTGAAATTGAGCTAGTTAATGCTTAAATGCTAAATTAGCTTATATTAATAGCCGGATGTGTTTGATGTTAAGGAATGGTTGAGTTTGTATGCATTTGAGATGAAAGGAAGTGAGTTTGCCGTATATGTGATAGTAGGAAGAGAAATTGTTTTTGCTTGAATTTAATTAAATGTATGTCTGATTGAGATTTTATATGCTGCCTAATACGAAAATGTTAAGAAAAGTTTGGTTGAGTCTAAGAGCTATGTGCATTCGGTCATGGTATGTATGTACAACTTAATGGTGTTTTAATGTTGTGAATTAGAAATAGTTGTAAGATGAGTTTGAGCTTATTAAATTGGATATATGTATGTGATTTTTAAGGAATAAATGATATTCGGCCTTAGTGGTTTAGTCATGAAATCTATGTTGAGATGTTAAAAGATAAGACATTAGTGTTAATTAGATGTTAAGAGTACCGGATGTATGTTATATTAAAGAATGTTTATTTTGATATGTGTTTAAATAGTCAAAGATGAAAGTGCTGTATGCTTCATGTGTATGGAATTAATAGTATTTTGATTATGATGAATTGATAAGATGATTAAACTAGTTTACTTGTTTAATTAAAGCTCAAGATCAAAGAGAGCCCAATTCGGATAAGGGGAAATCGAGATTAGTGGAATAGTCGATCCGTAATAGCTTGACCACATTAAGGTAAGTTTTAAGTGATTAAACATGTGTTATAATCGGTTATTAACATGGTACAATGTGGAAAAGAATTGATCTTTATTGCATATATATATATATGTACAAGGCCGAATGTGATGGTGAATAAAAATAGATGATATGTTATATAGTCAAATAGAATATATATAATGTGAGGTGAAATGTTATTATGTGTTAAGGCTGAATGGCATTGTATGAGATGTATAAGATATGGATAAGTACTATGATGGAATGAGGTTAAGCTCTAGTTATATATTCGTATGATATGGGAATTCAAAAGTAAATGTTTAAAAGTAAGCGAAAGCTTGGTTTGTGATCTAAAAGTTGTGTTCGGGCATTTTGCCTAGCAAGCTAAAAGCTGTGGTCGTTCTCGGGCTACGAGCCTAGCAGGCGTAATGCCGGTGAATTGGAATCGGACTCAAAGTCCAGCAGGCCATATGCCGGTGATAAAATTTGGGCTATAAGCCTAGCAAGCATTGTGCCGGTGTCATCAAATCAATTTGGTACTTAGTGAGCAATATGCCAGGTTGTTATCTCGAGATCTCGGATTGATGTATTATTACCTAAGTTAATACGAATGGAAAGCTAAGTATGAGCTACAATTTTGTAAGCTCGTAATAAAGTATGCATGTGTTTTTATCATGAGACTTTGAAGCATGTTAAAATGTGTTTGAATTATAGTTGTATATCCGAATGTGATCGAGCAAGTTGTGCTTCATGAAATTAGGTTATGAATTGATGTATATATATTTATGGTGCAACTTTCGGCCAACAGGGCATGAGTAAATATACATGTTAAATAGAACTAGTGTATTCGGCTGAATGTAAATTTATTTTGAAATTGTATCTATATGATCAAATGTGAAGTGATATGTGAGATTGTTTGAAAGTGTATATTCAGTCATAAGAGAGGTTTAGTTTAATGTGAAAATCAATTAAATGAGATGAGGTATTTGACCTTGGATATTCGGCTTAGATAAGTTATGTGTAATAAAGTATATGTAATGGTATTATTTGATCCATAAGAAATGATATGATTATTTAATGGGATGTTTAATTACTTAAGACCTACTAAGCTTAATTGCTTACTGTGAATATTTGTGTTCTTCTCTATTTTATAGATCTTGGTTGAAAGCTACGAGCTCGGGAATTCAAGTTCAAAGTCACCCACGCTATCGTCACTATTTTGGTACTTTTAAAAATCGATATTTTGAAAGATGGCATGTATAGGCTTAACTCTCCTTTGAGAACAAATATATTTTGACTATGTATATATTAAAGCCATGCGAAGATGGCTTATATATTTTGTTTAGTAAGTTCCCATAGTTTGAATTAATGTGATGTGTGATATTTAGGGTTATGGATGGCATATTCGGCTATGACATATATACATATATACATATATGCATATTCGGTGGTTGATTTAATTATTGAAATTTTCAAGTATGATAAATGGTTTTTTTTGTCATGTATTTGTCATATGATATTGTAGGTCACTTATGTGCATAAACTCAAAGGAAAAACTTGATTCGTTAATGTTTTCTTATTATTGTTTTACGCATAAGTCTAGGTTGAATTGAAATCATGAGTTGCATCATTTCTATGCTTACATTCGGTCACTTGACAATGATTTCTAAGTGTATCCTTGAATGTCCGGAAGTTGTGTTTCATTAAGTAATACCTTGTGACTCTATTCTGGCGACGGATAAGGGTTATAGGGTGTTACATTTATCATATGCAATAAATGATAGAAAAATAATTGGTATAAAGAAAAGTTGATTTCATATATAAGATCATTTGAAAGCATGATAAATTTAAATAAAAACAATTAAATTATTTAAGAAAAAAATTATTGTATGAGAACAAAAAATATTTTTATTGTTTAATTAAAATTTACCAAATGCAAAATAATTTATTTTTATTTACATCAATTAATATTTTTATCATTGAGGAAATATATCTGCTAACACATTTGAAGGCAAGGTTAATCTAGTGACTATTTCAATGGCTGAAACAATGGCCACAACTTCAGGCATCGTTTCATTGTCTTACTTGCCTATTTTAAGAGTTGTCAAATATTAGAACAAGAGTATTGGGCTATCTGTTTTGAAGTTATTTGAACAAATTAGATTCTAAAACATGAAGACTAATTGAATTCAAATTGAAGACTTGACGATTGGTTTCTTGTGGATTAAGCCTGGTTACTTGCAGAACAAGTAAAATCAGTTTCTATAATTGAAAACTTTGGATTACACTGAAACTCTTATAGAACTATAATCCCAGGCTGATTTTTAATTTTACTTTATACAAAATTGATTAGACAATGACTTTTATGTAAACAAAACTAAAGTAGTAGATGAATTCAAGTTTTATCTAGGTTAAGTTAATTACAGAGAGTAACCGAGAGATTCAGAGCTTGGTATAGCACAAGGTTGTTCAAGTCAGGAACACGTATATGTGCATTAATTATATAAGCTGTAACAATTCGTTTTTAGTGAAATCAGAATAGTAGTTTCGGGACCACAAATCTAACAACTAAATTAATATTTTATTATTATTTTAATGTCTATGAAATGTTAGTAAGGTTGTATAAAAATTTCAATAAGAAATTTTGACATTTGCATGCTTAATTAAGTGAAAAGGACTAAAACGTAAAAAGTGCTAAAGTAGAGTTCTAGTAGCTAAAGGTGTTAAATAGCTATGGAACTTAAATGTAAGAGGACTTAGATGGTAATTAGACCATTTATAATGTTAGTGGAATTATATGCCAAGGTTTTATTGAAATTCTTAAAGTTTTTAAAGGTTATTTTGGTAAAATGGTAAATAAGTCATAAAACAAATAAGTAAACAAATAAGTAAACAAATATCATCTTCTTCCATTTATTTTTCTTCTTCAACCAAAATTGTCAAAGAAGCCATAGCTAGGGTTCGACTACTCCATTTTTGCTTGCATGGTAATTATTTCAATTCCATTTTTAATGATTTTTATGTGTTTGGGATCGTTATAGCTTAATCTAGCTAGCCTAGGGACTAATTTGCAAAATTGTTAAAGATTTAGGGTTCTTCCATGGATATGTTTGTATGGTTTTTGAAGTTTAATTGAAGATTTTGAGTCCTTGTTAAATAAACAAGTTTTGTAAAGGAATTTTTGATGAAATTGCCATTTAGGGACTTATTTATAATAGTAAATTTTCTTGGTAAAATTGTGAAATGCTGATTTGATTTGTATAGGTTGGTATAAGTCCCTAGTGAATTTGGCTAGCATGAAATGTGGATGAAATTGCTTAAATTTCAATTTATGAGCTTAAGGACTAAATTGTAAAGAAGCTAAAATATTAGGGGAAAAGTGTAATTTTGCAAAAGTATGAATTTTAGATTGAATTGAATAGTATAAATATTAAATGGATTGAATTTTCCTATTTAGATCAAGATAGACCTTATACGGATCTAGATCGAGGAAAAGCTAAAGCCTCGAATTAGTTGATCTCGTTGCTACGTCTTTGTCATTGACGTAAGTTCGTATAATTAAATAACGTTTTAATGTTATATTGATCTATATATTCATGTATTGTTTTCCATGAAATTAAATGATGGAAATCAAACAATGTTACGACGATTATCGAGCCCCATTTGAACCTTAGGAATACTTAGGATACAAATGACATGTTATTAGGGTTACCATGTTTTAGGTGCTGGTCTTGAATGTCTTACCAATGGCTGTGGTCCTAATTTTGTTACGGATACTCTAGAGCTTTTGTGAGCAACATCATGTAGCTTACATTCCGAGCTACAACTTGTGTGAACAAACTTATTTCACAGCTCATGTAAGCAACGATGTAAAGGAAAAGGAAAGGAAAGGTCATATGTTTAGCACACTTTGTGTGAGCTTCCCCGTGTATCCGATGTTATTCTGAATGGTTCAACGAGCATGAAAAGGAAAGGAATGGTAGGTGTTCAAATGACTTATGTTATGAATCTATGGAAAGGATTGAAAAGGAAATGTTTAAGGAAAGCATGTCTATGTTAATGAAATTGATGATTTCAAATGATGTTGTTCATATATAATGACTTACCTTATGTTAATTCAAGTGAATTGTGGGTAGATGCACTAACATGTGTTGTTGATGATGCTTAGCCCTATGCCAAGCTTATGGTTGGGTTGTATCATGTTTAAATTTGAAGGTTATGTATTGAAATGGTAAGTTATGTTCATGTTTTACAAACTTACTAAGCATTATATGCTTACTATGTAGTTTTCTTTCCTAGGTTTTATAGATAATCAGAAGCTTGATCAGTTTTAGAAGCTCGTCAGAGATCTATCAGACTATCTAGGGATTATTTCGGTAGTTTTTGATGTTTTGGCCTAGGTTATAATGACATGTATAAGTGGACTTGTGTTTCAATGTTAGTTGATAAGTTTGGAATGTATATGTTATTTTGGTTGATGTACTTTTGGTACTTTTGATGCCTTGTTGGTATGTGATAATAAGGCTAAGATATGATGCATGCTTGAGAGACCAAATGGTATGTTTATAAAGAAGTTCTAATAGTCAGGACTATGGTATGCTTGGAAGTGGTATGGAATTATGTAAGTATGATTGAGATATGGTAACTGTACATGTTTAGGTATGTTTGGTTAATTGAAATTGAGGTGCCTTATATGGCATATTGGTTGGATGGATTTGCTAATTTGAATTGGTCATTTTATACATGTTTTGGTATGTTTGTGATGCCTTGGTCATGGGTGCAAATTGCTTGTAGGTACATGCTTGTAATAGTGATGGAAATGGCTTGATTTTGGCCCATTTCATGTCTATACGGGCATGTGACTCAGCCATGTGTGACACACGGCAATGCGACATGGCTGTGTGTCCCCTGTAGGTTTTTAAGGTATACAATTCAGGTAGTTACACGGCCTCGTACACAACCTGACACATGGGCATGTGGCTTGACTGTGCAACCTAGCTTCGAAAGTTACATGGGTACGGACACAGGCTGGGACACAACCGTGTGTCCCTATTTTGAATGTTACATAGGTTGAGACAAGGGCACGTGTCTGAACTATGTGAGTTACATAGCCTGGCCACACGGATGTGTGACCCCTGCAGATAAATTTTCTAACTTTTTCTTGAACTTTCAGAATGATTTCAATTTAGTTCTGAATTGTTTCTAAAGTGTTTTTAAGGCTCAATTAAAGGACGAAATGCATGTGGATGAACGTTTTATGCCATGTTTATATTGAGGTACTAAATGTATGTTTTAATGTTATGATTTTATTGTAATTCTTTATAACCCTATTTTGGCAACAGATACAGGTTAAGGGTGTTGCATAAGCAATCAATAGAGTCTCTTGAATTGCAAAACTAAGCTTTCAAGGGGGAAGCTTAGTGGGAGAGTAATCTAATATTTGTACAAAGGTGAAATCACTACATTGGTGAAAGTCAGATTAATGTTCAGACCTAAATCAATGGTTGGACTATCAGAAAGATAGTGGATCTGTAATAGCTAGATTTAAGGCCTAGTCAGAATAGTGGTTGCAAGACCGGAAATCTATAGTAGAAATATATGTTTAATGATTGTTTTAAGGCCTATGATATGATTCGATCGTTGAGTGAAAATTTCATGAAGAAATTTTATTATTAAGTGATCAATTTATCTTTCACGACTAAATTGTAAAAATTGCAAAATATGAGATTCTAGAAGTGTAATGCCCTTACCCATAACCGTCGCTGAATGCAGGCACGAGGCATTACCATACTTACTTTTACACGAACATTCGAGTACAATATCTAAGTTCCATGTCAGATTAAAAAAAAATTCATTCTTATCCAAAACATTCTTATTATGGGTCTACGAGACCCAAACGATACATTGGGTATGATCCTGGACTAAATCAAAAAATTTTCGAATACTGATGAAAATTTGACTCAAAACAAGGCATATGCCAGTATGGGACAGGGACACACTTGTGTGGGCAGGCCATGTGGTCACACACGCCCATGTCCCTAGCCCATGTAAAATTATTTTCCATTTCAAACCTACAAGGATTTCACACGGCCTCGACACGCCTGTTTGTGATGTCATCGTGTAGTTTTCGTCACACGGCCAAGCCACACACCTGTGGGCTAGGCCGTGTCAAGCACATGGTTGTAACACCCCAAACCCAGCCCAGACATTATGGCCAGATCTGGTGTGTCACATGAACGATTGATTTAACTATGATCTTCTTTTAACAAAATGTTATGTTGTTCGTAGTAAAACCATGTTTAATATCTTGAAATTTAGAAACATTATCAGTTTTAGAAACCGTATTTATTACCAAGTAAGATCCACTCTTTAAAACATCCCAGTGATGTGTTATCGTTGATGCATTATCCAAACGTTACGTAAAGCATGTTTTGAAAATGTTTGGTTAAGTTTGGAAAAACCCGCATAGACTAGTCTACCATTGTAAAACAAATAATAAAGTAAACCCAAAACAAAATACCCGAGCGGCCTTATTACAACTTAAATCTGAAATTAAGAATGAAATATAAATATTTTAAATTTAGGAAAACTAAAAACCGAAAGTATGAATCACGTGGCCACCCCGAATCCCTCGTAGCTCCAAGTCCCTATGGTTGGGGGTCACCTGCATGGATGGAAATGAAAGGGTGAGTTTGTAAAAACTCAGTGTGTCAAGTAACCCAACCAGTGTCAAAGACCAGTCAAAACTTAGTCTGGGCCGAAGCCCTATTTAGATACAGATCAAACTGGGCCTTGGCCCTTTTCAGAAATAGAGTGGGCCTTGAGCCCATAACAGAAACAGATCAGAGTATATATACATATATCAATGTATGCAAAGCCCAAGCCCAGTTAAGCCCTACACACCACCCATACCAGCCCTACACACCATGTGGGGAATAACTCAACCCATCTAGCCGTACACACCACAGTCACAGCAGAGCTGCTAATACAGAAATCGTGGCAGAGCCACCAGAATAGAAATACGAGGCAGAGCCTCTAAGCAGATTACGTGGCACTGCCACTTTTAGTAGGTCCTCCATATCCATAACCCAACCCCATGCAAAGCATACAGAATATCAGATACAGTAACACGCAAATCAGACAGCTATTTCTAGGGGTAAAATAGTCATTTAGCATCTAGGGGTAAAATGGTAACTTTCACTCTTTAGGGCCCGTAAGCCCATTGGCCCAATTTCGGCCCATCGAGGCCTAAAACAGCCTAAGTGCACAAAAACACGCACAAAAGCCCTTACCGTCCATTAACCCAGATTCACGATTTTAGATTGACCCATGAGCATTCGCATGCTCGCAAGTCCAAGAAATGCCAGCATTTCGGCATTTCAGCGTTTTGGCTTTTGCCGATCTAAGCTACTAGAGGGTGTCGTTACACACCTGTTTGCGAACTACGTCGAGATCCCGCGAACAATCAACCTACAATAGTTTAGTCACTATGTTAATCCATAATCTAATTGAACCCACTATCATCTTACCCTATACATATTCGGCTACCATTAACCAATCACCTATCTCTTACCTTGTCGAAATCTAGGCCCAACTACTAGACTGCTTCCCTTTTTCCTACCACCAACCTTCCTTTACCAGATCCATCACCACGAATAACTGAAAACACCATTGACCACAAGAGTAAGGGGTTTAAATAAGCTTACTAGACATAGACCCAAAACCGATTAGTACATAGGGAGATAGAACCTTCGGCTTTTCTTTAATCCCACGAACACGAAGAAAAAGAATCGAGTACTTACCACAGGGGTTTTCTAGCTAGATTGATACCGCCAAAGGTTGTTTCCACTACACTAGGCCCAGATCTACGCTCGATCTAATCAAAGCACTTTTGGAGAAGATGAATAAGTGGAAGGGTTGGATGAATAACAGAAAAATGAAGATGGGATTCGGTTTTGAGAAGAGAGCACACTAAAGAGAGTTTGAGGTTTCAGTTTTGAAATAAAAAGTGAAAGAATGAGAGAAGAAGTTATGAAAAGGTTTCGGCTTTTTAGAGTAGAGATGAGGAAGGGTTCGGTCAAAGAAGAAATTGGCTAGAAGAAGACTAAATGGTTCTGGTTTCAGCTTTTTGAGGCAATCGACCAAGAAGGGTTCTAGGTGAGTTGATTCAAGCAATGGAAAAAATAAGAAAGAGAAAGAAGAAGATAGGTTTGGTTTGAGAAGAACAATAAATAGAAGGGTTCGATCCTTGCACCAATCGACCAAAAGAGAGGTTGAGAGCTTAGGGACTTTTAGCTTTTTGAACAAAAAAGGGAGAAGAAGTGAAAGAAAAGAAAAGAACAAAAAGGCACTTTTCAACTTACCTAATCGGCACTAAGAAGAAAATGACCCAAAATGCAAATCTTGAAAGGTATACTCTACAAAAATTTGGCTCACTCCTACCACATGTGCTGAAATGCATTCTCAAAAGACCAATAGTCGAATTTGCTCTTCCAAGCATCCCACATTCGGCCAACTCTTCCTTCATAACCCAATCCCTAAATTTTCTCCCTTTATCACTCCTTAATCCAATCCCATGAGCAACTCAAACACTTTACCTCAGAGTTCAACTTGGATTTCACCTCTTACTATGCATATGCAATAAAATAAAATTAGTACGTTGCTCACCAATGGATTCGAACCTTAGCTCCCTCACAAGCCTCCACACGCCACCTCCCTGTGTTTTAAGTGGCGCTACCTTGCCACTTTACCACAAGCTCACTTGTGCCATAAAACCCAAACATTTATTTAAAAGCCCACTTTTCCCACGTCCATTCTCACATAGGGCTAAAATTTAAAATTTTGCCAGGCTTTAGACTTAAACTCAAGCCCTCTAAAGGTCCACTAACCACACTCAATTCACTACTTCAGCATATCAAGACATGTAAAAATAAA
Organism: Gossypium stocksii; assembly: GCA_020496765.1. Lineage (NCBI taxonomy): Eukaryota > Viridiplantae > Streptophyta > Magnoliopsida > Malvales > Malvaceae > Gossypium > Gossypium stocksii. The sequence continues at coordinate 77,225,567 of CM035629.1, forward strand.
TTCAAGCAAACATTCAAAAACCTTGAAAATTAGGGTGTTACAACTCTAACCCCTAAAAGAAATTTCGGCCTCGAAATTTTACCTGATCCAAACAGGTGAGGGTATTGTTGACGTATCGCCTCCTCTGGCTCCCACGTAGCTTCTTCTCTACCGTGATTATGCCAAAGCACTTTTACTAAAGAAATGGATTTCTTTCATAACATCTTGACATCACAGTCCGGAATCTACGCAGGCTCTTCCTCGAATGTTAGATCAGATCTAACTTCGACTTCCTCAATTGGTACAATGTGGGAAGGATCAGACCGATACCGCTTCAACATGGAGACATGAAAAACGTCATGAATCTGGTCTAATTTCGGTGGTAGTTCCAACTGATATGCTACTAGACCCACCCGTTTAAGAACTCGATAGGGCCCGGTAAAACGTGGACTCAACTTGCCCTTCTTTTCAAATCTTAAGATTTTCGTCCAAGGTTAGACCTTTAAGAAAACCAAATCCCCTACCGAGTACTCAATTTCCTTATGCTTCAAGTCGGCATAAGATTTCTGCCTATCATATGCTTCCTTTAACCGATCCCTGATCAACTTAACCTTATTTTCTGTATCCGCTACCAACTCTGGCCCAAGAACCTGACGTTCTCTGAATTTTGTCCAACAAGTAGGTGTACGACACCTACGACCATACAGCGGCTCGTATGGTGCCATTCGAATACTCGCCTGGTAACTATTATTGTATGCAAACTTTGCTAATGGCAAGTAATCTTCCCAGCTACCTTAGAGATCAATAATACACCCTCTCAGCATATCTTTCAGAACCTGAATCACCCTTTCCGATGTCCATCCATCTGGGGGTGAAAAGCAGTGCTGAAGTCTAGCCGTGTACCCAATGCCTCATGCAACTTCTGCCAGAATCGAGATGTAAACCTAGGGTCTCGATCAGAAATAATTGAAATTGGCACTCAATGAAGTCGCATTATCTCCGCTATATACAACTTGGCCAATTTTTGAAGTTAATAGTCGGTTCAGACGAGTATAAAATCAGCACATTTGGTCAGCCTATCCACAATCACCCAAACTGAGTCTTTCTTGGTTGGCATCAAGGGTAGTCCACTAACAAAGTCCATGGTTACCCTTTCCCACTTCCACAGTGGAATCTTCACCAGTTGTAGAAGTCTAGAAGGTAGTTGATGCTTAGCTTTCACCTACTGGCATGTCAGACACTTACCCACAAACTCCATTACTTCTTGTTTAAGCCCAGGCCATCAATACAACTCTCGTAAATCCTGATACAACTTATTCCCCCAGGATACATAGCACAAAGACTGCCATGAGCCTCTTGCAGTATAGACTACCTTAAACTAGAGTCTTTTCGGACACAAACTCTTCCATGGAAACACAAAATCCCTTCATTATTCAAACCAAAATCAGAAAATCCACCTTTTTCAACTAGTCGAAACCAAGGAACCAAAGATTCATCCAGTAATTGCTTCTCCTTAATTTGCTCCATCCAAGTCAGTCTTACTTGCAACTTAGCTAACAAGCTACCATCATCATTGATAAACTGTAAATTATGCATATTTTTACCTCATGCTTAGCCTAAATTCTGGATGAATTATCATTGGATTTGTGGAACTTGGCGCTCCTAATCCTTTAATTTCATGTTTTGTGCTTAGGTGACCATAAGGAAGAGAAAAGAGCAAGGAACGGGCCAAAAACGGCCAATTTAGGCCCACATCAATAATCAACACGGCCTGGAAGTTCGTCACACGGGCGTGTCACACGGTCGTGCCACATTAACAGGCTCAAACACGGCCTGGAAGTTGACTCACACCCTGTCGTGTGGAAGTTCAATTTCACTCGGAAAAAGCTACTTAAGGCCTAAGAAAGACATTCTAAACCCTATATAAAGACCTTAGGAGGCAACTACAAGAAAATACATTATTCCTGCCAAGACAAGGAGTTAAAGGCAGGGAATTACTCGAAGGAAAGCCGATTGATCCATTTCAGAATCCAGGATCTACATCGAGACAGAGAATCTCCCTTCTATCCTTTCAGGAGTTTTGGGTTTTCTTATATTTTGTTATTTTATATATTCTGAGATGTTTTTTCTTACAATTATGAACTAAACCCCAAATATCTAAGGGGGATGAAACCTAAGACAAATCTTCTTATTGTTATCTAAACAGTGTGATAAATATTTGATTTGTTCTTAATTGAGTTTTTAATTCTTAAATTGATATTTCCAAGATACTGATTTAAGTCGAATGTGCTTATGTAGTGGAGTAAAAGTCCCTGCATAGGAGTGGATCCAACACAATTAAGCGGAGTTGATCGCAATCCTTGACATAGGACGACGAAAATATGCCAGATTAGAGTCAAATCTAATATGGGGATCCATAGAGCGAGTTAATGCAAGACTAGGGGTTTTAATTATAAAGAGATTTCAATTAATCAGCCTAGGATTAGTTATTCTTATCCTCGATGGAGGTATTAACATAATTTAAGGATCTCTACGGATCAAATCAAGTGAAGAAATCATCTGGTTCAGAGTTAGATAACAAGTGAAGCCTAGGTGGATTCTTCCTTAGTTATTGCCCTCATCAATCAGTTTTCCCAAAAGCAATTTCCCAATTTACTCTTTGCCGCATCCTTAGTTAATTTAGAGTTAATTAGTTTACAACCAAACCCCTTTTATTTCTTAGGCTAGATAATAGGAAGGAAGTCATTATTAGTACTTTTAGTTCCTTAGATTTGATATTCCAGTCTTGCCACTAACTATACTACTATTCGATAGGTGCACTTGCCTTTTTATCGTGGTAATAGTTAGTTTCCAGGTACGATTGATTTTTTATTACTTCATCACAATCACGAGAACAAGTTTTTTACGCCGTTGCCGGGGAATTGAAATATTAGGAACACTCGATTTCTATTACTTTAGCCATTTTTTATTTTTATTGCAATTTATTTCCTATTTTTATTTTAGGTTTTATTTACTAAAATTTTCTTTTTCTTTTTTCCCTTCTAGGTGCCTCTAGTTTATGACTAGAAGAAACCCAGGAGGACCTTTATTGTTTGACGATGATTTAAAAGCTATAGTTCGTCGAACTCGCAGAGAGATGAGAAGAAGCTTGCAATATCTAGAACAAAGTCAAGAAGAAGAACCCGAACCTGCTAAAGAGATGGAGGCAAATCACAATAATCAACTACCTCCTGTAGTAGCCGTAAATCCTGTTGACCAAAATCCTGCTCCGCATACTATGTATGATTATGCTAAACCTAATTTAGCAGGCACTGGGTCTAGCATTGTTAGGCCTGCTATTACTGCAAATAATTTTAAACTGAAACCTAACACTATTCAAATGATACAACAGTTTGTTCAGTTTGATGGTTTGCAGGATGAGGATCCTAACGCTCGTTTAGCCAATTTCTTGGAATTCTGCGACACATTTAAAATAAATGGCATTTTTGATGATGCCATTCGTCTTCAGTTATTTCTATTCTCTTTGAGAAATAAAGCTAAATAGTGGTTAATTTTTTTACCACGAGGGTCTATCACTACATGGGAACAAATGACAGAAAAATTTTTGCTCAAATTTTTTCTGCCGACTAAAACGGTTAAATTAAGGAATGATATCTCTTCTTTTGTGCAGATGGATTTAGAAACACTTTACGATGCTTGGGAGAGATACAAGGACTTATTGAGAAAGTGGCCTCACTATGGGTTACCTATGTGGTTACAAGTTCAAACCTTTCACAGATGTTTGAATCCTTCGACGAGACAAATGATCGATGCAGCCGCCAGTTGAACAATCAACAATAAAACACTAGAAGTAGCTTTCGAGTTTATAGAAGAGATGTCACTGAATAACTATCAGTGGCAAGTCATGAGAATAAAGCCACAGCCATAGTTTTTAATATTGATGCAGTCACCATGCTTTCTAATCAGGTAAAACTCCTTAATAAAAAGATTGATAATTTTGTTGGTTCTACGCAGGTACACCCAGTGATGTAGTGTGACTCAATTCAAGGAAACATGTACAACCCCGATTACTCCTCATATGGACTTGGCATGGAAACTGAGCAAGCCAACTATATGGGTAATAATTCTAGATCCCAAAATAACCCTTATAGTAACACTTCCAATGCAGGTTGGAGGAACCACCCAAATTTTTCATAGGGAGGACAAGGAAATCAAAGGCAACCACCTCCTCTGGGATTTCAACAACCACCGTTCCAACAAGAAAAAAAGCTGAACCTTGAAGAGATGCTCACAAAATTTATCGTCGTGTTAGAAACCTATTTTTAGAACACCGAAACGGTACTGAAGAACCAACTAGCATTCATTCAAGGGCTTGAAACTCAAATAAGCTAGCTTGCTAAGCTAATTTCTAAGAGATCACCCAACAACACAGAGATTAAATCTAAGGAGCATGTTAAAGCAGTTACTCTAAGGAGCGGAAAAACACTAGCCAAACCTGAAAAGGAGGTAGTACAAGAACATGACAATGGAAACATTAAGGAAGCCGAGCCCAAAGAAGACACCCCACCAATACTCAAAGAATACCAAACACCCATCTCATGCCCAGCAAAATTGAAGAAAGACCGCATGGACGCTCAATTCGGTAAATTTCTTGAACTTTTTAAACAATTACATATTAGCTTACCTTTTGTTGAAGCTATTTCACAAATGCCCATATATGCAAAATTTTTGAAAGAACTTCTAACAAACAAAAGGAAGTTTGAAGAGATATCCACAGTGGAACTTAACAAAGAATATTCAGCAATCCTCCAGTATAAACTCCATTGAAAGATCCAGGAAGTTTTACTATTCCCTGTTTGATCAGTAATTTAAATATTGAAAAGGCACTAGTAGATTTACGTGCCAGCATTAATCTAATGCCCTATAAATTGTTCAAGCAACTAGGACTAGGGGAACCAAAACTCACTAGGATGAGTATTCAATTAGCTGATAGATCTGTTAAATATCCTAGGGGTATCATTGAAGATGTATTAGTTAAGGTGGATAAATTTATATTCAATTAGCTGATAGATCTGTTAAATATCCTAAGGGTATCATTTTTAGCTGTTATTGATGTGGGAGATGGAAAACTTCTGCTTAGAGTATGGGATGAAGAAATTTTATTTCAAATCTATAATGTCATGCAATTTTCTAGGGAACAAGATGATTCCTATTATTTTATTAATTCTATTGATCATTTTGTTCAAGATTCTTTTCAGGAAATCACTCTTAAAGACACGTTGGAACTGTGTCTCGCTCAAGGTAAGGGAGAAGATGAAATTACCACTGAGATGAAAAAGGTAATAACTGAGCTAAACTCTAATGAATCTTCCTTAAGACAAATAGATTATGATGGCGTTGAAATCAAGGGTAAGCTAAGACAGAAACCCTCTATGAATGAACCTCCCAAATTAGATCTCAAACAATTACCCAAGCACTTAGAATATGCATTTTTGGTAGACAATTCTACACTACCAGTCATTATTGCCTCAAACTTGCAACCTAAGGAAAAAGAGGAATTAATTCAAGTGTTACAAAAGCATAAAAGAGCCATAGCTTGGAAAATTTTTGACATCAAAGGAATCAGTCTTTCCTTTTGCACCCATAAAATTTTGATGGAGGATGAATACAAAACATGTGTGCAAGCTCAAAGGAGACTAAACCTCAACATGAAGGAAATGGTCAAAACTGAGGTAATTAAACTTCTAGATGCTGGAATTATTTATCCTATTTCTGACAGTGCTTGGGTAAGTCCTGTGCAGGTGGTTCCTAAGAAAGGTGGCATGATTGTCGTTGCCAATGAAAAGAATGAATTAATCCCTACAAAAACTATCACAAGTTCGAGGGTCTACATTGATTACAGGAATTTGAACGACTCTACAAGAAATGATCACTTCCCCTTGCATTTCATTGATCAGATGTTAGAAAGACTATCAGGACATATGTACTACTATTTTTTAGATGGACTTTCTGGCTATTTCCAAATCCTGATAGCTCCTGAATATCAAGAGAAGACGACATTCACTTGTCCATACAGTATGTTTGCTTATCGTAGAATGCCTTTTGGATTATGTAATGCTCTTGCAACTTTTCAACGTTACATGCTAGCAAATTTTAACGAGCTTGTGGAGGATATCATGGAGTATTCATGGATGACTTCTCGATATTCAGTAACTCTTTCCAACTTTGCCTCAAAAATTTAGAACGAGTCTTGATAAGATGTGAAGAAACAAATCTTGTTCTCAATTGGGAAAAATGCCATTTTATGGTACGAGAAGGTATTGTGCTAGGACACAAAATTTCTAGTAAAGGGATAGAAGTAGATAAAGCAAAAGTTGAGACCATTGAAAACCTACCTCCCCCTAGTTCAGTTAAGGCAATTAGAAGCTTTTTAGGACATGCTGGTTTTTATAGAAGATTTTATTAAAGATTTTTCTAAAATAACTAAGCCATTAATGAAATTACTAGACAAAGACGTACCTTTCAACTTTGATCAGGAATGTTTAGAGGCATTTAACACTCTCAAAGAGAAACTCACCAATGCTCCAATTATAATTGCACCTGATTGGAATTTACCTTTTGAACTAATGTATGATGCGAGTGATTTTGCAGTAGGCGCAGTTCTTGGAAAGCGAAGAGACAAGCATTTTCAGCCAATCTACTATGCTAGCAAAACTTTAACAGCAGCACAAGAGAACTATACTACCACAGAAAAAGAATTGCTAGCTGTGGTTTTTACGTTCGACAAATTTAGACCATACCTAATATTTTCTAAAGTCATCGTTTATACTAATCATTCCGCTCTTCTCTATCTTTTAACTAAGTCCGATGCAAAACCTCGACTAATAAGATGGATTCTATTGTTGCAGGAATTCTACTTGGAAATACAAGACAAAAAAGGAGCTAAAAACTTAGCAGTAGATCACCTTTCCAGGCTTGAGAACCCATATCTCAAAGAACTTGATGAAGCTGAAATAAATGACTCGTTTCCTGAAGAACAACTCTTAGTCATATTTGATTTTAAGGTACCTTGGTTTGCTGACATCGCAAATTACTTAGCTGCTAACATAATCCCAAAAGGGTTGACACATCAACAAAAGAAGCGATTTTTACTAATGTGAAAAACTACTTTTGGGAAGACCCTTTTCTTTTTCGTATTTGTGTAGACCAAGTCATTTGAAGAGGTGTCACAACAACTGAAGTGAACAAGATTTTGGAACACTGCCATTCAAGACTGACAAGAGGACATTACAGTGGAACTAAGACCGCCCATAAAATACTCGAATCAGGTTTTTATTAGCCCACATTATTCAAAGACGCCAGTAGGTATGTTATTTCTTGTGATAAATGTCAACGAACAGATATTATCTCTAAACGCTATGAAATGCCTCAGACATATATGCTTGAATGTGAAATATTTGATGTGTGGGGCATAGATTTCATGGGTCCATTCCCTAGTTCATTCGGAAATAAATACATTTTAGTAGCAATCGATTACGTGCCTAAATGGGTAGAAGCCTAAGCCTTACCTACTAATGATGCTAAAATGGTAGTAAGATTCCTTAAAAAACTTTTTTCTCGATTTGGAACACTAAGAGCAATTATCAGTGATAGGGGAACGCATTTTTGCAATGCTCAGTTTGAGAAAGTCTTACAGAAATATGGAGTGTACCATAAAATAGTCACCCTTTACCATCCTCAAACTAGTGGACAAGTTGAAGTAGCTAATAGAGAGCTAAAACCCATCCTAGAGAAAACCATACAAGCAGATAGAAAATATTAGGTAATGAAAGTAGATGACGCTTTATGGGCCTATAGAACCGCCTTCAAAACTCCCACAGGAACATCGCCTTATAAACTCGTTTAGGGAAAAGTTGTTATCTACCCTTTGAACTAGAACATAAAACATTTTGGGCCATTAAATTTTTAAACCTCGACCTTGATCTTGCAAGTAAAAAGAGACTCATGCAGCTAAACGAGTTGGATGAATGGTGTTGCAATGCATATGAAAACTCATGCTCATACAAGGAAATCACAAAGCGACGCCACGATACTCGTCTGAAGCAACATAAACAATTTAAGCCTGGTGATCTTGTTTTGCTATACAACTCAAGGCTTAAACTATTCCCTGGAAAGCTAAAGTCGAGATGGTCAGGCCCATTCATAGTCCAAAGTGTTCTTCCCTATGGCATAATTGAGGTAACACATCCAACTCAAGGCACTTTCAAGGTAAACGATCATCGACTCAAACTATATTATGGTGACGACTTAAAGAATGATAGAGAGGAGCTTAGGCTCCACAATTCCTCATAAAGGTGCAGGTAAGAATTTGAGCTTAGACTATAAACAAGTGCTTCTTGGGAGGCAACCCGAGCACTAACAAGTTTGATTTTCTTAGATTCATAACTAACTCCTTAAAATGCAGATCCCCCAAGACCACACGACCAGACACACGGGCGTGCTTAAGGCTGTGGACACCCTACGGTTCAAAACACAGTCGTAAGATACTGCTGTGGCCAAACCTGTCAATTCATACACGGGCGTGCGATTCCAAACAAGACCATGAGAGAAGCAAGCACCAAAAGACATGACCGTGCTATATGGCCATGTGTCCCAACACGCCCGTGCCAATGAGCCGTGGGCAAAATTGAGAAATTAACACGGGCATAGGACATGCCAGTGTCGACCAACCGTGGTCGCACTGATATGATCACGAAACATACGGCCAACCCACATGTTACACGGGCATGCGCTACGGCCGTGGGTTCAATCCCTATTATTTAAATTTTAATTCTAAATTTTCATTTTCTTTACTTTATATTCCCCTTTTTCCCCTTATTTTTAAATTCTTATCAAGTAATACTTGAATTTTACACACAGTTGTACTTATTCTCTTCAGTCACCCAGAATCACGAACTTCAAGTAGTCCTTTCTCCAAATCTTCACACCTCCAACTCAAGGAATTCATCCAATATTTAGGGAGTTTTACTTCTCTCCCTATCTTATGATTTTATTTTTCTAGTGCTACTAATGTATCATTGTACATTGAGGGCAATGTACATCTTAAGTGTGGGGGGGACTCATTTTCATTCATTGTATTATATTTGAAACCCCTGAAATTTTTTACCACTAACTTGTTGCATTGTTCTCAAATTTCAAATTCTCTACATTACTCTCAATCCCCTATTAAGATGAATCCTGATTGACTTATGATTTTTATTGATATGTTGAGAATTAAAACATAGGTACTTATGGCTTTGATTATTCAAACTTTGAGATATTAGGGAATTAAGAATGATAAGTTGAAATTTTTGAGAATTTACAATTTTTCTGGGTGGTATTCCCCAGTTTTAACTATTATCTTGAAATTTGAAATTCGCAGGATTGACATCAAAAGCCATAATTCTGGTGAGACTTTTGAGCCTTTTAAGCAGACATCCTTTCGTGCTCACTTTTATTATTGCTTTCAGTGAGTCAATACTGATTTGTTATTCTAGAACTTGCTTCGATTATACATGTTGAGACCACATCATTGATTTGATATACCAAAATGATAAAGGCACCTTGGTTTAACCCACTTACTCCATAAAAGCCTACCTCTATAAATTAACCCCTAGTAAACCCCATTGAGCCTAACAAACTATTCCTTGACTTACCTTCAATATTAACCTATAACCCAATTTTTGTTGAATTCCCTTCAATTATTTTGATCCCTATTTTTTGTCGAGATTTGAGTTGAATAATTGTCTAGCTTTGTTCTCTTTTTCAGTTTGTAAAGTTTATAAATATTCAATTTATTGTTATTTGATTTGATATAAAAAAAATTTATATATGGTTAATTCAGTTGTAATTCATATTTCAGTTGTAATTCAATGTTTTTGCATATTTCTATTATAAGCTTCCAGAACGATGTCATCAAAAAGGCTTTATCTCTAGGAATATGTTTCAATGATAGATATTTCTTTAGCTAGATGATTTTTCAATTCAATCTCGATTCTAACCCTCTTTTTTAGCTTGTGACAACACCCCTAACTAAAGCCCCATTACAACCATCGAAAGACCTTTTGATCGATGTGTCATATCAATCTATAGTGGTGGAGATTTGATTTTCCTGCAAGCTTGTGGTAATAACTTTTCAGGTTGACTAATGAGTGCTTAAATTTTTTAACCCTAAACACTTTGAGTGGATGGAGTGAATCTTTAGTAAGGATGTCAACTCTTGATGATTATGAGTTAAAGGTAATTACTTAGGAGAAGGGAGAAAACCTATGTTTCTGTGATAAAATTCTCAACTTAGAGTGTTTGAGACTTTAATTCTCTTTTGGTTGAATTTTCATTGTATGATTACTTGTGGATTAGTTTGAAACATTATTGATAAGGATTATAAGTTAAGAAGAATGATTTTTAATTGTGAATTGAGATTTTGCTTGAGGACAACCAAAGGCTTAACTGTGGGGGTATTTGATAAACCGTAACTTATACATATTTTTACCTCATGCTTAACCTAAATTCTGGATGAATTATCATTGGATTTATGGAATTTGGTGCTCCTAATCATTTTCTTTCATGGTTTATACTTAGGTGAGCATAAGGAAGAGAAAAGAGCAAGGAACGGGCCAAAAACGGGCAAATTAGGCCCAAATTATTAATCAACACAGCCTGGAAGTTCATCACACGGGTGTGTCACACGACCGTACCACATTAATAGGCTCAAACATGGCCTGAAAGTCGACTCACATGGGCATGCCACACGGACGTGTCCCTATCGTGAGGAAGCTCAATTTCACCCGGAAAAGGCTACTTAGGGGCTAAGAAAAACATTCTAAACTTTATATAAAGACCCTAGGAGGCAACTACAAGAAAACACATTATTCCTACCAAGACGGAGAGTTAAAGGTAGGGAATTACTTGAAGGAAAGCCGATTGATCCATCTCAGAAGCCAGGATCTACATCAAGACAGAGGATCTCCCTTTTATCCTTTCAGGAGTTTTGGGTTTTCTTATGTTTTGTTATTTTATATATTCTAAGATGTTTCTTTTTACAATTATGAACTAAACCCCAAATATCTAAAGGGGATGAAACATAAGACAGATCTTGTTATTGTTATCTGAATTGTGTGATAAATATTTGATTTGTTCTTAATTGTGTTTTTCATTCTTAAATTGATATTTCCAGGATATTGATTTAAGTCGAATGCGCTTATGTAGGGGAGCAAAAGTCCCTGGATAGGAGTAGATCCAACACAATTAAGTGGAGTTGATCACAATCCTAGACATAGGATGACGAAAATCTGCCAGATTAGAGTCAAATCTAATATGTGGAGCCATAGAGCAAGTTAATGCAAGACTAGGGGTTTTAATTATAAAGAGATTTCAATTAATCAACCTAGGATTAGTGGTTCTTATACTCGACGAAGATATTAACATAATTTAGGGATCTCTAAGGATCAAATCAAATGAAGAAATCATATGGTTCAGAGTTAGATAACAAGTGAGGTCTAGGTGGATTCTTCCTTAGGTATTTGCCCTCATCAATCAGTTTTCCCAAAAGCAATTTCCCAGTTTACTTTTTGCTGCATCCTTAGTTAATTTAGAGTTAATTAGTTTACAACCAAATCCCTTTTATTTCTTAGGCTAGATAATAGGAAGGAAGTCATTTCTAGTACTTTTAGTTCCTTGTATTCGATATTCCGGTCTTGCCACTAACTATACTACTATTCGATAGGTGTGCTTGCCTTTTTATCATGATAATAGTTAGTTTCCGGTACGATCGATTTTTTTTACTTCATCACAATCAAGAGATCAATCATACAGACTAAGACGAGCAAACATTGCTCTCAACTCAGTTACAGCTCTTTGACTCAGTGCATCAGCTACCACATTAGCCTTGCCTGTGTGATACTCAATAGAACAGTCGTAATCCTTAAGTAAATCTATCGATCTTTGTTGCCTAAGGTTCAACTCTTTCTGAGTCAAAAGATATTTGAGGCTCTTATGATCTGTGTATATGATACACTTTTCTCCATACAAGTAATGCCTCCAGATCTTAAGCGCAAAAATTACCGCTGCCAGTTTTAGATCATGCGTAGGGTAATTCGCCTCTTGGGGCTTAAGCTTTCATGATGCATATGCAACTACTTTACCGTCTTGCATCAACACACAGCCCAATCCAACATGTGACACATCGCTATACACAGTAAAATCCCTACCAGACTCCGGCTGAATTAACATAGGTGCCTTAGTCGAAACCTTCTTCAACTTCTCGAAACTCTCTTGTTGTTTTTCAGTCCAGACAAACGGTATTCCTTTTCTCAAAAGTTTCGTCAGGGGTGCTGCTATTAAGGAAAACCCTTCTACAAATCTTCTGTAGTACCCTGCTAGACCCAGAAAAGTCCAAAATTTTGACACAGATTTAGGTGACTTCCATTCTAGAACCGCCTCGATTTTCCAAGGATCCACCCTAATCCCCTCAGCAGAAACAACGTGACCCAAGAATGTCACTTCTTGCAACCAAGATTTGCACTTGCCGAATTTTACATACAGTTGCTTCTCTCTCAATAGTTACAGAACAATCCGGAGATGCTTATCATGATTCTCTTCAGCTTTCGAATACACCAGAATATTGTCTATAAAGACGACCACAAACTGATCCAAATAAGGTTGAAATACCCGATTCATAAGGTCCATGAAGGCCGCTGGTGCATTCATCAACTTGAACGGTATTACCAGGAACTTGTAATGACCATACTGAGTCTTGAACGCTGTCTTATGAATATTCACCTCTTTGACCCTTAGTTGATGATATCCAAACCGAAGATCGATCTTGGAAAATACCGAAGCTCCTCTTAGTTAGTCAAATTGGTCATCGATCCTTGGCAGAGGGTACTTATTCTTAATAGTCAATTTCTTCAACTGATGATAATCAGTACACATGCGCATCGTCCCGTCCTTCTTCTTAACGAACAAGACCGGTGCTCCCTATGGAGACACACTTGGTCTGATAAAACCTCTACCCAAAAGTTCTTGAATTTGCACTTTCAACTCCACCAACTCCTCCTGTGCCATCCTATAAGGAGCAATAGACGCCGGAGCCGTTCTAAGCAATAAGTCGATTCCAAATTCCACTTTACGGTTCGGAGGCAACCTAGGAAGCTCATCCGGGAAAACATCCTGAAACTCATTGATGGTTCTAACTTATTCTACAGTCAAACCCTTAGAATCTAACTGACTCACATATGCCAAAAAAGCCTCGCAACCTTTGCAAATCAGCTTTTCAACTCTTAAAGCTGAGATAATGTTGGACAAGTAATCTCTTCACTTCCTATTATAACTACCTCCTCATCCTCTGTGGTCTTTAACACCATCCGCTTGGCAGTGCAATCCAAAGTCGCTCGATGCTTAGCAAGGTAATCCATACCCAAGATGAGATCAAACTCTCCAAATGGTAACTCCATCAAGTCCGCAGAGAAAATTCTACCTTGTGTCTCTAAGGGTACATCCCTAAAAAGTTTGTCTACCCTAACCAAGTAACCCAGTGGACTTATCACAGATACCCCACTCACAGTTATCCTAGATTGCACACCCAACGTCCCAGACACATCACAAGTGACAGACGAATGGGTAGATCCAATATCAATTAGAGTAGTGTATGGCGTGCTATAAATTAAAAACGTACTCTTTATGACGTCAGGTGCGTCACCCTCCTCTCGGTGACGAGCAGTATAAACCAATGCCGACTGTCATGCCTCAACATTTCCAGCACCCCTACTTGGTGCTCCACATCCACATCCATTTCCATTACCGGCTCTAGCCTGACCACGACCTCTCGGTGGGTGTTGACCACCTCTTACTGGCTGAGCAACCCTCGGTTCAGTAGCTTGCATCTGCGTCAGCCTCTAAGGACAATTTTTAACTCGATGTTTTTGGACCCACACCGAAAACATGCTCCAAAGCGTTTCCAACATTCGCCCAAATGTACCTTTCTACAATCTGCACAAGCTTGCGGTCTAACCATATTCACTGGAACTGTTCGCATTGGTTCGTCCACTCTAGCTCTCTTAACAAACCTTCCCGTAGCACCCAAGGGCCCTGAATCCCTCCTAAACCGGTTTTTGTCCTTTTCATGGTTCTAGCACTTCGAGTGCTCACCTCCTCAGCAATCTTGGCTTTTTCTACTAGAGCAGCAAAATCATGCTCCCTCTGTGGAGCAATCAGTACCCTTAGCTCATCTCTGAGGCCATCCTCGAATCGCACACTGCGTTCATACTCTGTAGCGACTATACCACCAGCATACCGGCTTAACCTTAAAAATTCAGCTTCATATTCCGCGACAGTCTTACTACCCTGAGTCAGATTCAGGAATGCTTTCCTTCGGGCATCCACATAGCTCGACCCGTCGTACTTCCCTTTGAAGGCCATCTTAAACAACTCCCAAGTCACTTGCTTAGATGGTGTACCATCTCTCACAGTGATCCACCACTGGTAGGCCTCATCACGTAGCAAAGATACCGCTCCTTTTAGCTTCTACTCCACTGAGTAGTCTAGGTCATCCATTATCCGCTCCGTGGCCTGCAACCAATATTCGGCCACATTCAAGACTACACCAGATCCACCCCTGAAAATCTCCACTCCATTAGCTCGAAGCCGTTTAGAAATTGACCCCTGATTCACCATCTCTGTACTCGCCCCAACAACCAGATTCACCGTCTCTGTTGCTGGTGGCGCTCATGCCTCCACAGCTGGCATATGCCCTGAGGATAAAGATTCGGCCTGAATACTTCCTTAGCCACGACCACAGCCTCTTCCATGTGCTGCCATCGTACTCATATCGTATTATCTGATTTACAAATTTTATGAATTAATTCAAAATTTCAATATTTATTACAAATGTTTTATGTAGAGATAGTATTTCCGAGTTTTGTTTCCCCAGAATCACAGTCTAGCTACTGTCTCAGTCTTCTACAGTCTCAGTGTTCCCTAACCACAGAATCTTAGCAGGGTCTTAGTACTATCTACGGTAGTATCACAGAATCACAATGGCATAATTTGATATAGTAGAGCAGAATATACTTACGGACTTGGTGCCGGAGACTCGGTGTGCCACTCTTTAGAAATCAAATTTAGAAAATCCAAGTTTCGTACGTAGTAATTGTTTTAAATGTACTTTGTTGAAAATTTCTCAAGAACTCTTAATCTTTAGAAAAATAAAGAATATATATTTATTTTTTTGGAAAAGAGATCGATTTTAAAAGACTTTTCTTAAGAGAGTTTTTCGAAACCGATTTCAAAACAAGTTAGAACTTAGATTTAAAAAATTTTGAACCCATTCCACAGCCGAGTTGTTGCAACTGGGCTCTGATACCACTAAATGTAACACCCCAAAGCCGACCTAGACGTTATGGCTAAATCTAGTGTGTCACATGAACGATTGATTTAACTATAATCTTCTTTTAACAAAACGTTATGTGTTCATAGTAAAACCATGTTTAATAGCTTGAAACTTAGAAACATTATCAGTTTTAAAAACCGTATTTATTACCAAGTAAGATCCACTCTTTAAAAGATTCCATTGATGTGCTATCATTGATGCATTATCCAAATGTTACGTAAAGCATGTTTTGAAAATGTTTGATTAAATTTGGAAAAACACGCATAGATTAGCCTACCGTTGTAAAACAAATAATAAAGTAAACCCAAAACAAAATACCCGAGCGACCTTATTACAACTTAAATCCGAAATTAAGAATGAAATATAAATAATTTAAATTTAGAAAAACTAAAAACCAAATGTATGAATCACGTGGCCACCCTGAATGGTTGGGGGTCACCTTTATGGATGGAAATGAAAGGGTGAGTTTGTGAAAACTCAGTGTGTAACGTAACCCAACCAGTGTCAAAGACCAGTCAAAACTCAGTCTGGGCTGAAGCCCTATTCAGATACAGATCAAACTAGGCCTTGGCCCTTTTCAGAAATAGAGTGGGCCTTAGGCCCATTACAGAAACAGATCAGAGTATATATATATACATGTATGCAAAGCCCAAGCCAGTCCAGCCCTACAAACCACCCATACCATCCCTACACACCATGTAGGGAATAACTCAACCCACCAGCCCTACACACCATAGTCGCAGCAGAGCTGCTAATACAAAAATCGTGGCAGAGCCACTAGAACAGAAATAGGAGGCAGAGCCTCTAAGCAGATTACATGGCAATGCCACTTTTAGCACTTCCTCCATATCCATAACCCAACCCCATGCAAATTAGAGTACTACATGACATGGCATACAGAATATCAGATACAGTAACATGCAAATCAGACAGCTATTTCTAGGGGTAAAATAGTCATTTAGCATCTAGGGGTAAAACAGTAACTTTCACTCTTCAGGGGTATTTTGGTCATTTAGCTATGTTTTTAGGTTTTATGCTTAATACGACCTTCTAGCAAGTTTAATGTCACTCCGAGCGACTCACATTGTCCATACATTCATATAGTGCCATCGGGCCCTAAAACCCCTAATGGGTCCGAGGGAGCCCACATGCTACTGTGGCCTGCTCAGTCTAATTTTACACATATTATCGCAGATTTAATATCTAATTTACCAGATGTCACTTACCGCATACTTTTACCCAAATGGTCCTTAAGCCCATTAGGCCCAATTTCGGCCCATCGAGGCCCAAAACAGCTTAAGTGCATGAAAACGCGCATAGCATCCCTTACCGTCCATTAACCCAGATTCACGATTTTGGATTGTCCCACGAGCGTTCGCATGATCGTAAGTCCACGAAATGCCGGTATTTTGGCAATCTAAGCTGCTAGAGGGTATCGTTACACACCTGTTTGCGAACTACGTCGAGATCTCGCGAACAATCAACCTACAATAGTTTAGTCACTATGTTAATCCATAATCTAATTGAAACCACCATCATCTTACCCTATACATATTCGGCAACCATTAACCAATCACATAACTCTTACCTTGTCGAAATCTAGCCCCAACCACTAGACTGCCTCCCTTTGTCCTGCCACCAACCTTCCTTTACTAGATCCGTCACCACGAATAACTAAAAACACCATTGACCACAAGAGTAAGGGGTTTAAATTAGCTTACTAGACATAGACCCAAAACTAATTAGTACATAGGGAGATAGAACCTTCGGCTTTTCTTTAATCCCACGAACACGAGGAAAAAGAATTGAGTACTTACCATAGGGGTTTGCTAGCCTGATTAATACCGCCAGAGGTTGTTTCCACTACACTAAGCCCAGATCTACACTCGATCTAATCAAAGCACTTAGGGAGAAGATGAATAAGTTGAAGGGTTGGATAAATATCAGAGAAGTGAAGATGGGATTCAGTTTTGAGAAGAGAGCACACTAAAAAGAGCTTAAGGTTTTGATTTTGCAAGAAAAAGTGAAAGAATAAGAGAAGAAGTTATGAAAAGGTTTTGGCTTTTTAGAGTAGAGATGTGGAAGGATTCGGTCAAAGAAGAAATCGGATAGAAGAAGACCAAATGGTTCAGGTTTCGACTTTTTGAGGCAATCGGCTAAGAAGGGTTCTAGGTGAGTCAATTCAAGCAATGGAGAAAAGAAGAAAGGGGAGAGAATAAGATAGGTTTTGTTCGAGAAGAACAAGAAATGGAAGGGTTCGGTTATTGCACCAATCGACTAATGGAGAGGTTGAGAGCTTAAGGACTTTCAGCTTTTTGAACAAAAAGGAAGAAGAAATGAAAGAAATGAAAAGAACAAAAAGGCACTTTTCAACTTACCTAATCAGTACTAAGAAGAAAATGACCTAAAATACAAATCCTGAAAGGTATACTCTGCAAAATTCAGCTCACTCCTACCACATGTGCTAAAAATGCATTCTCAAATGACCAGTAGCCAAATTTGCTCTTCCAAGCATCCCACATTCGGCCAACTCTCCCCTCATAACCCAATCCCTAAATTTTCTCCCCTTATCACTTCTTAATCTAATCCCATGGGCAACTCAAATACTTTACCTCAGAGTTCAACTTGGATTCCACCTCTTACTATGCACATGCAATAAAATAAAATAAGTACCTTGCTCACCAATAGATTCGAGCCTTAGCTCCCTCACAAGCCTCCACACGCCACCTCCATGTGTTTTAAGTGGCGCTACCTTGCCACTTTACCACTGGCTCACTTGTGCCATAAAACCCAAACATTTATTTAAAAGCCCACTTTGCCCAAGTCCATTCTCACATAGGGCTAAAATTTAAAATTCTTTCAGGCTTTAGACTTAAGCCCAAGCCCTCTAAAGGTCTACTAACCATACTCAATTCACTACTTCAGCATATCAAGACATGTAAAAATAAATTCAGCTCCTCAGTCAATACTGTTTTCAATTTCTTAAAATTTTCTTGGCACTTCTTTGTCCACTCAAACTTAACATCTTTTTGCAGCAACTTGGTCATCAGAGAAGCAATCATCGAGAATCCTTTTACGAAGCGTCTGTAATATCCTGCCAAACCTAGAAAGCTTCTAACCTCCGATACATTTTTTGGTAGCTTCCAATCAACTATCACCGAGATCTTGCTGGATCAACTTCAATGCCATTTCTAGAAACAATGTGGCCTAAAAATCCAACTTCATTGAGCTAAAATTTAGTTTTACTAAATTTTGAATACAACTCTTTATCTCGCAAAATTTGTAAAACTGTCCTTAAATGCTCAGCATGCTCATTTCCATCACGAGAATAAATCAAGATGTCATCAATGAAGACCACTACAAACTTATCCAAGTACGGTCTAAAAATTTGGTTCATTAAATCCATAAACATAGTTGGGGCGTTAGTAAGACAGAAAGGCATTATAAGAAACTCATAGTGTCCATACCTTGTTCTAAAAGTAGTCTTTGGCACATCGGACTCTTTCACCCTAAGTTGGTAGTATCCGGACCTCAAGTCAATCTTTGAAAACATTGTTGCTCATTTTAATATATCAAAATTGCAAGGGATACTTGTTCTTTATCGTTACCTTGTTGAGTTGCTATAGTTGATACAAAGTCTCATCAGTGCACCCTTTTTCTTCACAAACAATATAGAAGCACCCCAAGGAGAAAAAATAGTCCTTGCAAACCATTTGCCTGACAATTCTTGTAGCTGCACTTTCAATTCTTTTAGCTCAGTAGGAGCTATTGTATAAAAAGCTATAGATATCAGAGCAGTTCTCAGCAACAACTCGATGGCAAACTCTATCTCTCTGACAGCAAGTATTCTTGGTAATTCCTCAGGAAACACATCTAGGAACTCGCAAACCGCTAGCACTGACTCCACTTTCAACTCAGACTCATTCATATTCTATACATAAGCCAAATATGCCTCACAACCCTTTCTCAAACACTTGTGGGCAGTCATTGACTAAATAAAAGGAGAAAACTCACTAGACTCACTAGACTCATTTGTTTCAACCCGAAGGATTTCACCATTTTCACACTCCAGCTTAATAATATTCTGTCTATAATTTAGTTTAGCATCATCCATCGACAGCCAATCCATGCCAAAAATGGCATCAAACTCATCAAATGGAAATAGCATTAGATCGACTAGAAAACAGTGACCCTGGATCACTAAAGGACAATTCTTACAAATCTTATCAATTAACACACATTTGCCTGGGGGCTTGACACCTTAATTACAAACTCGGTTGGCTCTATAAGCAGTTTCATATAATTCACAAATTTCAAGCAAACATAAGAATGTGTGGACCCGGGGTCAGTTAGTGCAATAATATTAACATCATAAAGAGAGAATGTACTAGTTATCACGTTAGGGGATGACGCCTCCTCCCAGGCATGAATAGCATAAGTTCTCACAGGCGCTCTAGCCTCTGGTCTTGCAGTTGAATCTCTAGCTTTGCATTTGCTAGTATCTCCCTCTTTCCCATTTCTGGGAGGCTTCCCTCTAGTAGGTACATTGCTCGGTTTAGTGCTCTGAGTAGTTTCTTTCGCTACCATTTTCTGACAGTCTTTGATGAAGTGGTCTTGGGAGCCATATTTAAAACAAGCCCCGGTGACCATCTAACACTCACCGGGATGTCTCCTACCACAATGTTGACAATCAGGGTTACTTGGCTTGACATTGCCAACACTAGCTACAGAAGTAGTCTAAACTTTACAGCCCGTACTTTTTCTTCCACGAGTTCTACCTGGATTTCCAACTGACACGGTCAAATGGTTTGGGACATTTCTCACTTTCTTTGATGACAGTTGAAAGGACTTACTCATTGACCTCTTCTTCACATCCCTAGCTTCCAATTCAACTTTTCTTTTTTCGTTGCATAATTCCTCAGCTTTGCATGCCCGATCAACTAACACAAAAAATTCTTTCAAATCCAAAATCCACACATACAACTTGATGTTTTCGTTTAGGCCGTCCTCAAACCTTTTACACATAATGTTTTCTGTAGAAACAAATTCCCGAGTGTACTTACTAAGTCGGATGAATTCTCGCTCATACTTGGACAAAGTCATATGACCTTATTTCAGCTCTAAAAACTCCTTTCGCTTTTGATCAATGAAGCGCTGACTTATATACTTCTTCTGAAACTCCACTCGGACCCAAGTAACTCATTCAGTAGGCACTACTGAGACTAGCGTTATCCACCACTGATATGTTGACTCCTTCAAAGATGATACGACACACTTTAAACGCTTCGCAGGTGTGGAGAAGAGTTCATCAAACACTCAGATAATATTCTATAACCAAAATTCTACCCTCTCGGGGTCATCATCAACACTGGCTCTAAATTCTTTAGCCTCATACTTATGAATCTTGTCAACAGGGGGCTTACTCAATCTTGACATTTTCGTACTTTGTGGGGCTACCGGGACTGGTTGAGGGATAGGAAAAGGTGGGGCAGGTTGGGCATTCAGGTTCGCCCGAATGAACTCCGTATACCACTCACTCATTCTATAGAGAAAGGCCTCCCAAGCCTCTTCTCCTTAGTTAGACTCAACATTTCTACACTCGAGTAGCGCAGTCCCTTGAGCAAGAGCCGGTGCGTTACTTTCAGCGTTGTCAGCTATTGCTAGGTCAGGATCCATTTACTATATGAAAAGAAAATTTAAGGATAAGAAACCATCACACTATCAATATTTACAATTATGGCATGTATAGCTAGACTCTCACACTTGCTATATTACCCCAAAGATCAACTAAACCATAGCTCTGATACCACTAAATGTAACGCCACTCACCCGTAGCTGTCGCTGGACACGGGCACGAGGCATTACCATACTTACTCTCACACGAACATTCAAGTATGATATCTAATTTCCACGTTAAATTAAAAAAATTCATTCTTACCCAAAACATTCTTATTAAGGGCCTACGAGGCCCAAACAATACATTGGGTATGATTCAGGACTAAATCAGAAATTTTTGAATACTGATGAAAATTTGACCCAAAACAGGGCACACACCCATGTCGGACAGGGACACGCCCGTATGGGCAGGTCGTGTGGTCACACATGCCAATGTCCCTAGCCCGTATAGAATTATTTTCATTTCAAACCTATAGGGCTTTTCAAATGGCCGAGCACATGCATGTGTTCTTGACTCGTGTTCTTCACACGGCCTAGTCACGCACGTGTTATCACCCTATGTGAAAAACGGTGGTATTCTATTTATGATATCATCGCGAAGTTTTTGTCACATGGCCAAGCCACACGCCCGTGGGCTAGGCCTGTCAAGCACACGGTCGAGACACATGGTCGTGTCTCCACCTTGTGTTTTTACTACGAAGCAATTAATTTCATAATTTCAAGTGCAGGGGACACACAGCCTACCGACATGCCCATGGGGATGGCCAAGTCTCACACACGGCCTAGACACACGTCCGTGTGTCTACCTGTGTGGACAATTATAGCTATTTTTCGAGCCAATTGCCACCTGAAACACAAACCCATACCAACCAATTTTGCCAATTGACCTCATAACATAAAATTCCATCCAAACATACAATTTGAGCCATCCACACACTAACTTTATCCATCATCATCAAGCATGCACATCCACACACATTTCACATTTGCTATGCAAGCTTGCATATTAGTAAATTCTAACATTTTAACAAAATATGACTTAACCATTCATGGCTTATTTCTCATGGCCAAAATGACAATACACTACTACCAATAAATGGACCCAAAAAAACTATGACATATACCAAAAATAATTGACCTCCTATACATGTCATATTTTTCAAAGTTCATAATCAAATACCAAATGATGGTTGACAGTGTTGATGGATTTCCATTGATCACCAAACCTCGGATGAGCTTGATGAACCTATAAGGGAAGGGAAAGGATAAGGGTAAGCTATAAAGCTTAGTAGGTCTATATGCAAAATTAACAAGCATTTGAAGACAATAAAACATAGCTAATGGAAAAATAAGCTTTCCTATCATATAATTAAGTTTGGGAATTATCACTTACTCATGTAATCTTACCACATGATTCAATACATACATTAAGCACTTAGCACACACAATATTTTTCATATAACCTGTGCATATACAATCTTAACTACACGGTCAAATCTTTTCACATGTAATCACACTTTATCAAATCGATTCATATAACCCGTTAAACCACGTGGAATGCTAAAGGATACACGGAATAAGGCACAAGTGCCACACATAATGTAGCTGAAGCTACCACTTAATACATATCACATATAGGCTCAATGATGAGCTAATCACGGGTCTGCTCACACAAGCTGACGATATTTTCGAAACTACTCAGTGCTGCTCACACAAGCTAACAGGTATTTGCACCAAATGCAAGATTACCTAGCCATTGGTAGTCAAACTAAACAAGCACCTGGATTCACATAAACAATCGATCACTATCAATGGTTTCCTAGTGACATGACACTCGTATCCTAAATGATTCCTAATGTTTAACCGGGGTATTTTCTTCACTGATTAGTTTTATCACATCACATACTCAACAATTCATTATGATAGTTCAGATATCAAATAATTAAGATAATTCAACATAATTTAAAACAATTAATCAAAATGATTAAATAACTCACTATTTACATATAAGACTTACCTTGGTGCAAAAATGCAAATCTTTTCGATTTAGTCCGATACCTTGCCTTTTCCACTGTCAAGGTCGATTTCACGTCGTTCTTGATCTATAACATCAAATTTAACTCATTCAGTACATACATTACTCAATTTAACACAAAATAATCCTATGGGAATTTTTTTTATTTTACCCCTAACTTTGTCAATTTTTACACTTTAGTCCTTAGGCTCGTACACTAAAATGTATCCATTTTTCTACATTTTTGAGCCTAGCCAACTGTCTTTTTCTCTTATAGCAACCCACAATTCTCAACATTTCACAACTTATGCACATATTTTACAACTTTTTCATTTTAGTCCCTAAATGCATTTCCATGAAAAATAACTTAACAAAAGTTGTTTACTACACATCAAACTTCCATTTCCTACCAATAAACATCAAAATGATTTCATATCATACATGGGTAAATTTTTAAACATGAACCCTAGCTTAAAATAGTGGTATAAAAAGCTAGGTCAAGGTATGAGGACCTCAAAAATACGTAGAACATAAAAAAGGGGCTAGGAGTCACTTACTTGGAGCTTGAAAAGTTGAAAGAAACCCTAGCTATGGTGCTTGTAAAATTCAACCAAGGAGGAAGAAAAAATGGACACTTTTTGGCCTTATTTTCTCTTTTTATTTCTTTTAACATCCAAATGACCAAAATTCCCTTAATGACCTTCTTAGCAAATTTTTCCTTCCATGGGTATTTTTGTCCATCTTGCCATAAAATGGTCTAATTTCTAATTAAGAACCTCTAATTTAGTATTCCATTTCAATTTCACACTAAAAACTTCTAGAACACATATTTTGAAATTTTTGGAATTTAGTCCTATCACTCAATCGGGCACTTTATCGATAAAAATTTATTTACTAAATTTTCACTTATGCATTCAATCACATAATAGACTTTAAAACTTTTTTCAGAATAAATTTTTCTATGTTAGAATTGTGGTCCCGAAACCACCATTCTGTTTAGGCCCTAATTTGGGCTGGTACAAGAAGTTTTAAGTATGAAATAGCATTTGAAGATTTATTAGAGGTCCTTATTTAGTAATTAGACCATTATATCTTATGATGGACAAAAATGAACATGGAAGGGAAAAATCTCAATGAAGGGCCTTAAGGGTATTTTGTTCATTTAGTTAATAAATTAATAAAAAAGGAAAAAGAAGTCAAAATTTGTGTCCATCTTCTTCCCCTTGTGCTGAAATTATCAAGAAGCCATAGCTAGGGATTCTTTCATCTTCAAGCCTTATACTAAGTCATCCTAGCCCTGTTTTTAATGTTCTTTACATTTTTGTGATCCTCGTCGCTCGATTTAACTAGTTATAGCCATAATTCAAGCTAGGGTTCAAGTTCAAAAACTTAACCATGTATGACATGTATGTATTTTGATGTTTAATGGAGGAATATGGATGTTTGATGTGTAATAAACATCTTTCTCTAGGTGATTTTTCATGGAAACAACTAAAAAGGACCTATTTGTAAAAGTGATAAACTGTGTAGTAAAAATTCTGATTTGAAGGAAAATGTGAGCTACTATAAGCTTAAGATAGGTTCTACTTGGCTTGGGTAACCAAGAAAATGAGTACATTTCATCATACGAACCTAGGGACCATTTTGTAAATATGTGAAAGTTTAGGGGCAAAATTATAATTTTTCCAATGTATGATTCATGGACTGTTTTAGCCAATGTGATAATTGAATAAGTGAAATTTGTTATTATAAATCAAGAAACACGAAGTCTGTATGTGGACTAAACTGAACAACTATCTATATATTGGTACCGAGGTAAGTTTGTATGTAATAAATCAACATTATGTGATTATGTATTCAAATATTTGATATTGCATGAAATGTATAATCTTTTTATGAAATTGGTTATTGAGGTCTCGATGAACAAATGATTAAGTTATGCTACATCGAAGTCCTGTTTGAACCTTAGGAATAGAAAGGATACACTTGTCACAACATTAGGAAAATAAGGTCCAGTATAAGACCATATCTCGGATATGGCATCGGCACCGAATTGAGATCCCGTGTAAAACCATATCTAGGACATGGCATCGGCATTAAATAGTGATTTCGTATAAGACCATGTTTGGGTCATGGCATCGACATACGATCTCATCTAAGACCATATCTGGATATGGCGTCGACATCGATATGAGATCTCGTATAAGACCATATATGGGGATATGGCATCAGCATCGACATGTGATCCCATGTAAGACCATATCTTGGATATGGCATTTTTATCTTACCACGTGTATGACATTTTTCGAGTAGCCTTCGATATTCCAAGTGGCTCAACAGGGAAAAGAATTAAAGTTTATGCTAAAGATGAAAAAGGCTAAATTTATGTGATTGAGTGATACAGGTACATATGCGAAACTCACGAGAAATGAGTTTGGTATGAGATATGTGGTTGGTAAGAATGAGCATGAGTAAGCTATGTCAATGTTCACTTGGAAATTATGTGTTAATTCATGGTGTAATATGTCGATGTTATCACAAGATTTTTATGTTGTTATCTATTACATACAAGCTTACTAAGCTTTATGCTTATTCCCTCTCTATTCCCTATTCTTGTAGTATCGCTAAGCTAGCTCGAGGATTGAGGGACGTCGGAGCTTGATTCACACTATCAACCTATTCTTTTGGGTATAGTAAAGTTTGATTATTTTGGGTATGGCATGTATAGGAACTTGGTCATTTTGCTATATGTCATATTGGTTAGCAAATGTGTTGGCTAGTGACGTTACTTATTTCATTTTGTAAATGGCCAATGGAATTGGCGAATACTAGTTAAGTTATATTTATTAAATGATGATGAAATTCTTGAAAGTGCGAGCTTGCACAATTGAATGAGTAACGTGTGAAGTATATGCATGATGAACGTAGTATGAAATTGAGGTGTAGATATCTTGATTGTGGATATTGGAGGTGTATTATTGTCATGCTATGTGTTGTTGGAAATGGTATAATTGTGGTTGCTTTTCAGGGTGGCAAATGGCTTGGTAGATAGCCTTAAATTTGTCCACACATGTAGACACACGAGCGTGTGTCTAGGCCGTGTGTGACACATTGTGACAGCCCTAATTTGGCCCTAATCGAGAAAGTGGTTTCGGAACCACTAAACCGAGTCGAAAAAATTTTTAAAATATTATTTTCTATGTTTTTACTTTGTAAATTATCATGTGTGAAAATTTGGTGCTTTAATTTTGCAAATTGAATGTTGAATTATTAATTTAGGGCTTAGTTGTATAAAAGCAAAATTTAAAGAACAATATGTGAAGGCTGAATTATAAATGATCTTTTAATGGGAAGGGTTTAAGAAACAAATAAACCCAAGAAAACATGCATGGACATTTTCGGCCATCACTAGTGGAAGAGTAATGATATGAATAGGGTAATTTGGTAAGGTAACAATTAAATAGTCATGCATGTAATAGTAAAATAGAAAACCATGCTCATTCTCCCTTATGTTTGCCGAATTCTTCAAAAGAAAAAGAGATAGGGAAGGAACAAGGGCATTCGGCCATATTAGTGTCAAATTAAGGTAAGATTTTAAGTGATTTCCTTTAAATTTTGTGAATTTAAGTTGATTGTTGAATGCTTACCATAACATATGAAAGTATTTTTGAGTTTGTGGTTAATTAAGCATTCGGTCATGGTAGAAAAACTATGAATTTTGAAATGTGATGTTAGAAATTGATAAATGAGTGTTAGATGGATCCTTTGATGTTGAAATCTATGAAATTATGAGTTTATAAGTTTAAATTGTGAAATTTGAGCTTTGTGTGGCTCAATTGCTAAAATGAGCATTCAACTATGGTAGAAAATACATGAAAATTTGGTGTTGGATGTTTTAAATGATTTAGATAGTTAAAAAATTGGTTTGAAGTTTGGAAATTGTGTTAAAGATGAATTCAATAGCTATATGATATTCGGCCATTATAAGTAAATGAGTATAAACTAATTTAATTTTTGCTATAAGTGGGTAAAGTGAGTAAGTTACAATCGGCTATTGTAGAAACGTGAAACTTGTGTTTAATTTTTGGAAATTTATAATTAAATGGTTAGTATGTGTTTATATGTGGCCGAATGTGAACCAAAGTGAGTAATGAAGAGAAGGATGGGTTTGAGATTTGTAAATTAATGTATGTGACTTAATTGACAATCGGCTAAAGTGATTAAAATGCATTTTGATATTTGTAACATAATGGCCAAATGTGGACATGATTCATGATGTGAACACGTGCTGTTAATGAGGTTGTCGTATGTGTGATAGTAGGAAAGGAGATTGTTTTGCTTGAAATTAATCAAATGTATGTCCGAAAAAGCTTAAATTAAGACAAGGTTTGAATTGTTAGTAAATTGATAAGAATGGAATGAAAATGCCGATTATGATTTAAGGTAAGATGTGGTATCTTGTTGTATAACGAATTGACCGATGGAAGATTAGTGAATTAAGTTAATTGTTGAATGCATGAATTGAGTAGAAAGTGGCCAAATGATGTGAATGATTCGGTTTTGAAGTGTATGTGATTGTCGAATGTACTGATAAGTAAATAATTGTATTTCTTGTTTTGAGTGAATTATGTTATAACCGAATAAGGTGCATAAGAAAATGGATTAGTGATAAATTAAATTTTATTTAATTTAGCTCAAGGGCATAAAGAGCCAATTTGGGATAGGGGAAAGGCGAAAGTAGTCGAATAGCCGATCCGTAGTTGTTCGACGACAATTGAGGTAAGTTTTAAGTAATTTAACATGCCTTGTATCTTGAGCAATTGATGCTATTGGTGGGAATGATCATAACCAAATATGAAAGTTGAGGTGAAAGAGATTTAAATAGAAATGTTTTGTAATATATTAGTATGCATGAGATTAAGGTAAAAGCTTAATAAGTGCTAATATGTGCTAAAGCCGAATGGCTAAATGTGAAATGTAATTGGTTGATCACTATGTGCAATGTTCAAATGATGCAATAATTCTTATGATATGTTTATATCAAATGTGTACGTTATTCAAATGATGAAAGCCTTTGTACAAATGTATATGTGTTTCGGCCATAAGTGAAGTTAAAAAAAAAATAAGTTGTGAAAGTATGAAAGAATTTGTGAATCGATTTTTGAAATGTGACATTCGGGCTTTGAGCCTAATAGGCGTAATGCCGATGAAATGATTTCGGGCCCTGAGCCTAGCAAGCGTAATGCCAGTGAAACAATTTTAGACTTAAAAGTCTAGCAGGCTTTGTGCCGGTGATATACTCAGGTTTATACTTAGCAGGCTTTGTTCCGGTGATATACTCAAGTTTATACCTAACAGGCTGACTTGCCGGTGAATTTTATAAGTGTGTAAGATAACGAGGTTCTGTGCTAAAATGACAAGTGTATTCGTATAATGCCTTAAGTTGCCCAAGTATGTACTACTTACTTCCTGATATGTGAGATTGATCTCAATAAAATTTTTGGATGTGGAATTGGGAAGTAATTGTGAGATTGATGTATGTATAAATATATACATATATTCGGCCATGTTGGAAATTATCAAGAAGTAGATGTATTTTATATGTGATTATGATCAATGAAATTATATGTGAAAGTGGCATTTTGAATTAAACCTATTAAGTTGAATCAAAGAATTGCATCGAGGCAATTAGATGTTGTGATTATGTGACTTCGAGATTTAAGGAAATGATGTGTCAATAAAGTGGATATAATGTGGCCATACATATTCGGCCAACTAGTGTTTTATTTCGAATATGTTATATGTGAATAATGGGCATAAATAAGTTTTGTTGTTTAATACTAAAGACTTACTAAGCTTAATTGCTTACTGTGAATATTCGTGTTCTTCTCTGTTTTATAGATCTTGGTTGGAAAGCTACGTGCTCGGGGATTCAAGTTCAAAGTCATCTACACTATCGTCACTGTTTTGGTACTTTTAAAAGTCGAAATTTTTAAAGATGGCATGTATAGGCTAAGCTCTCTTTTGAATCAATTACATTTTGATTTGGAAATATTCTAGCCTTGCAAAAATGGCTTGCTTATTTCCTAAATATGAAAGCATGGTTTGATGAAGTTATATGACTTGTTATTTTGGTAATTATGTCAAGTGGTTAAGTAGGTAAAAAGAATCATATTATTCACGTAAGGTTGAATTGAGTAGCATAAGTTTTCAATGTTGATAAATTTGTTTTATGACTTGATAGTAGTTTATTTTGTTACTAAGAGATTCGGTCATGTCATTGATAATTAGTCATTTTTGAAATGTGATAAGTGCTCTTTTGGTAAATCAATGAGATACGTTTACATGGAATGAAACATATTAGTAAGTTGGTATATTCAACTATGAACAAGATTAAATTAGATTATTATTTGATATTGTTGTAGAATTGAATCTATGTTTGGCATGTATCTATGAACATCTAGAAACTCTGTTAGTTAGTTAATACCTTGTGACCTTATTCCAGCGACGGATGAGGGTTATAGGGTGTTAAACACATGGTCAACTCCATGGGCGTGTTGATAGGCCGTGTGTCTCCTGCATCCAAATTTAGTAAAATAGTATGCCCAGTTAAATACACGGGCAGAGACATGGTCATGTGTCTCAGTCGTGTGAAGGACATGGCCCCATGACATGGGTGTGTGCCTAGGCCATGTGAAGTCTGCACATTAATTGCGAGAATTAATGTCGCCACACGGGCTAATACAAGGGCATGTCGTGGCCTTGTGAGGGACACGGACCATAGACACAGGCGTGTGCCAAGCCATGTGAAAACTCCTGTAGGTTCGAAATGAAAAATAAAATCTGCACAAGCTAGGGAAATGGGTGTGTGTGACCACACGACCCATCCACACAGGTGTATTCCTCTCCACACGGGCGTGTGACCCTCTTTTGGGTCTCGTATATGTGTGTTTTGGGTCTCGTAGGCCAATAATAGAGACATTATGAATACGAATGAAAAGTTTTACGTTGGAATGAAAATATATGGCTTGATTTTGTATGATTAAGTATGTTAAGTCCGGTCATGCCTCGTACCTGGTTCTAGCGTCGAATACGGGTAAGGGGTGTTACATTTAGTGGTATTAGAGATATGGCTTAGTCGTTTCTTGGACTACCGTAGCATGTGTGAGAGTCTAGCTATACATGCCATACGTATGTGTATATACATAATGATAGTGTGACGACTCCTGATGTTTTAAAATGTATTTTCTTGTAGTAAATGGATCCCGATATAGCAGTGGCAGATGATGTAGAAAATAACGCACCGGCCATCGCCCAAGGGAGAACACCAACTGAAAATGAAAATTGTAACACCCTAAACTCGACCTAGACATTAGGCCCGAATCTGGCGGTGTCACATTAGAGTGCCTTTTTGAAAACCTTTTTTTTTCTCATTGATAAAACCCGTTAGAAAGTGACAGCCACTTCATTAAAAACTCAATTGTCTTTGTCATTTGTTAACCAATTTAAAATGTTATTACTTTTAAAATATGGTTCGTTGCAAAAGTTTAAAAATTTGTGCCGCGGAAACGTAATGTTTTGAAAATAGTTAATAATTTGGAAAACCGCGTCTTATTCTAGCAAATATAAATTGGGATAAATAAAAACCCAAATTAAAAGTAGAAATTTAGAGAGAGGCTTTATTACATCAAAACCCAAAACGAAATTTAAGTGTAATTAAAAGACCAACAAAATAAAGCAAAAGTAGTAGTGTGGCCACCCTCGAGTCCCTCACAGCACCAGTCCATCGAACGCTGGGAATTACCTACACAATTAAAAACGGGGTAAATTTATGAAAATTCAGTGTGTAATCCCCTAATAAGAATACAGTCAGTCAAAAATACAGAATACAAAAGTAGTCTGGGCTTGAGCCCATTATAGCAGACAGTATCAGATGAGCCCTAGCCCATTATAGTATCAGAATCAGAAGCAGAACATATGTAGGCCTAAGCCCAATATAGTAAGAGTTGGCCTCAGCCCATAACAGAAACAGAATTAGAATGCAGTATGTATGACGTATGATGCAAGCTATCCCATCCAACCCTGCACTTGCCTTTGTCCAACCCTAAACTCCTGTGGGGAATTAAATCGACCCACTCATCCCTACACTTACAATGTTAGCACCGGTTGTGGCACTAACCAATATCATAGCAAGGCTACCAGATACCAGAATTGCAGCTTAGCTGCTAGTAATCAGAATCGCAGCATAGCTGCCAATAAGATAAGTGGCTTTAAGCCATCAATACAGCTTACTTTTGGTAAAATTAACGGTACTAAGCCATCGATAATATGCGTGGCATAAAGCCATCAGTAAAATGGACAACATTAAGCCATCGATAATATGTGTGGCACAAAGTCATCGGTAAAATGGACAACACTAAGCCATTGATAATATGCATGGCACCAAACCATCAGTAAAATGGATAGCACTGAGCCACCGATAGTATAAATGGCACAAAGCCATTGGCAGCTCCACAGTCGTCTCGTGTGACCCGTGCGACCTTAATAGATCAGTACAAATATACGACTTAAAACCTTCGGTGGGTCCACAGTCATCTCGTACGACCCGTGCGACCTTATCAAATTAGTACTTCCTCTATAACAATAACCCAACCCATGCAGCATGTCGTGCATGTATGCAAAACACATAAATATCATATAAGATACTCAATCAATCAAACATCATATAAGGCATAACAGTCATTCTAGCCTACAAGGGTATTACAGTCATTTTACTTTATAGGGGTATTACGGTCATTTTTCTCTACAGGGGCATTACAGGTCATTTTACCCTACAAGGGTATTACGGTCATTTTACCCTTCGGGGGTATTATGACCTTTTTACCCTACAGGGGTATTACGGTCATTTTACCCTCCAGGGGTAATTCGGTCATTTTACCCTCTAGAGGCAATTTGATCTTTTACTCTCCAGGGGTCATTCGGTCATTTTACCTTATGGGGGGTATTACGGTCATTTTACCCTACAGGGTTATTACGGTCATTTAACCCTACAAGGTTAATTCGGTCATTCTACCTTAAAGGGGTATTATGGTCATTTTATGATACGGGGGTAATTCGATCATTTTACAGTCTTATGCCCAAGTTTCGTAGGCTCGGTTCACCACACATGCGACCGTACGCTCGTGTGGCTTCAATTGCCAGTTTCCCGGCTTTTCAGCTTTTGCCAATTTATAGTCAAGTTAGTGTGCGTGTGTGTGTACACACTATTTCGTCTTTTCATCCGATCAACAGTCTATTTGGTGTGTGCGTACACACTCTTTTGGCTCTTCAGCCGATCATCATATACAGGGTACGGTTACACACCTGTCAACGAAGTCGAGTGAACCGCTCACGAGCCCAAAGCCTGCATTCCAATAAGGCATATCGTTATCCTTCCATTTGTTAAGATTCACTACATACAATCCCCAAACCGTCTATTACTACTAACCTTGATTGATAGCAATACAATCTAATACCTTAAGATCACTGGCTAGAATCAAACAAGTGTTCGTTGCCAAATAACTACGTAACAATAGATATCGTTAGAAGGGATTAACTAAAAGATGTGGTTAAAATCCACAAATAACACCTTATAAAGACACATGGTATATTCGGCCTATACCTTATATAATGGTGAGGAAAGGGCTTTTATTGCTTTCGAATCTCCTGTACTCCTTTGCTCTACTGAAATACCTAGAACCCAACAAGTATCCCATTTTGGAGATGGAACAAGAAACGAAATCAACACATAAGAGAAGAAGAACATTCGGCCTCTAAAGAGAAAGCAAGAGTAAACAGGTTTAATAAAAAAGTGAAGAACACAAAGACACCTACCGATTATCAGGAACACTTTCAGAACTGAAATGGAGAGGTAAAGTGCTAACATTCGGTCAAGACATGCACCACCAGTGACAAGAAAAATAACCGATTTAAGGGAAAGGAAAAAAGAAACATAAGAGAAGATGGACAACAACAAATGAAAAGAAGAGAGAAGAAGGTGTATTCGATCAGAGTTGAGAAAGAAAAAGAATGTAAAGATTCGTCACCACAGAGATAAACAAGGGAAGGATTCGGTTCACTAGCTAACAACAAGCCGAAAGAACAGAAGAAGAGAGGCAAAAACTCATCCATAATAATCCCCAAAATGCACGAAAAATAAAAAATAGAAAAGTAGTTGGACAAAAAAAAATTTAAGAGACTGATGCCAAAATAAAATCACAAGAGAGAAATACACCCCACAACCGATTCCTCTAGTATCTCGAGACCAAATTTGGCCAACAACTACAACCCACACCTCTCTAATTTCTCTCCAAATACCTCTCCATAATCTTCTCTTTGAAACCCTCCTTGATTTACTTTCAAACTCTCATGACCCATTCAACCCTAGAGTCTCAGTCCAACTCCACCTCTTACACACACCAGCCAGCAAAATAAATACTCCAATGCGCAACCCAGGACTTGAACCTCAGACCTCCAACAAGTACCACACGCCACATACCACTACACCACAACTCTTCTTGTATCATGTTTTAAACACAATAATTTATAAGGCTTACAAGCTGGAGTTAGGGTTCCTTCAAGCAAAAATAGGAATTTTTGCAAAAGCCAAGGCTTGAACCCCTAACTTCTCAGACACTCCTAAACACTCCTAAACCACTTAATCATTGAAGTAGACATACATTTATGTCATTTTCTTGCACAACTAAATATTTATGTGTCGTCTCCTAATTATTCCCTTGCTCAAGTCCTAATACCTCTAGGCCCAAAATTCAAGGCATTACAATTCACCCCTCCTTAAAAAAATTACATCCTCGAAATTTCCAACTATCAAAAAAGTCGTATAACCTAGACTACCCACTATGCCTTCGCTGCGCACTCTGATCCTAATCATACTAACACACACCTAAAACATCTATCCATCAATATGGATAGATATCACATGTAAACAATTTCTATATGCTAATTATCATACCCAAACAAAACATGCCTGACCCAAAATCGACCGGGCAATCCCAAACCCAATGCTCTCTAGACTCGCATCTGAAACATGCTCCTGACTTCCTCCAGCATTCACTCGAATGACACCCTTTACAAATCTCACAAATCGGTATGTTTGGACGCATTTTAACACATTCACAGATCGAGACTCTGACTTCAACAAACTATGCTCTCTCTGCTTAATATATTCTGAGCACCTAGACTGAAGCGTTTCACCCATCTCCTTAACTCTGGCCTCAAACACTTCTTCTAGCACTTCCCTTACTAACCGGGTCAATGCGTCAGTACCAAGCTCCACGTTATCAGCACTCAAAATTGCGGACCTTGCTTAGCTTCGAAATCCATATCAGTATCACCGCTAACCTAAAAATCTACATTTTCAGAACGCATACCGAAAAAAATACCAAAATCTCATTCCAATATCACAATACAGCTTATCGATTCGGCACCGAAGACTCGGTGTAACACACAATTTATAAACCTTTCAAAGCACTTCAAATTGTTTGAAAATAATTTTCCAAAATTCCTAAAATTTATAACTCATTCCACAGCCGAGTTTTTCAACTGGGCATTGATACCACTAAATGTAATACCCCAAACCCAGCCTAAACGTTAGGCCCGAATCTAGCGGTGTCACATTGGAGTACCTTTTTGAAAACCTTCTTTTTTTCTTGTTGATAAAACCCGTTAGAAAGTGACAGTCTCTTCGTTCAAAACTCAATCGTCGTTGTCATTTGTTAACCAATTTAAAACGTTATTACTTTTAAAATATGGTTCGTTGCGGAAGCTTAAAAATGTGTGTCGTGGAAACATAATGTTTTGAAAACATTTAATAATTTGGAAAACCACGCCCTACATCTAGCAGATATAAATTAGGATAAATAAAAACCCAAATTAAAAGTAGAAATTTAGAGAGAGGCCCTATTACATCAAAACCCAAAATGAAATTTAAGTGTAATTAAAAGCCGAACAAAATAAAGCAGAAGCAGTAGTGTGGCCACCCTCGAGTCCCTCGCAGCACCGGCCCACCTAACACTAGGAATTAACTACACAATTAAAAACAGGGTGAGTTTACAAAAACTCAGTATGCAATCCCCTAATAAGAAAATAGTCAGTCAAAAATACAGAATACAGAAGCAGCCTGGGCCTGAGCCTATTATAGTAGACAGTATCAGATGGGCCCTAGCCCATTACAGTAGCAGAATTAGAAGCATAACATATGTGGGCCTAAGCCCAATCTAGTAACAGTTGGCCTCAGCCTATAACAGAAATAGAATCAGAATGCAGTATGTATGATGTATGATGCAAGGTATCCCATCCAACCCTACACTCCTGTGGGGAATTAAATCGACCCACCCATCCCTACACTTACAATGCTAGTACCGGTTGCGGCACTAACCATTATCGTAGCAAGGCTGCCAGACAACAGAATCGCAACTTAGTTGCCAGTAATTAGAATCGGTAAAATGAACGGCATTAAGCCATCGATAATATGCGTGGCACAAAGCCATCGGTAAAATGGACAGCACTAAGCCATCGATAATATGCGTGACACAAAGCCATCAGTAAAATGGACAGTACTAAGCCATCAATAATATGCATGGCACCAAGCCATCGGTAAAATGGATAACACTAAACCATCGATAATCTGAATGGCACAAAGCCATCGGTCGGTCCCCAGTCGTCTCGTATGACTAATGCGACCTTAACAGATTAGTAAGAATATATGGCTTTAAGCCTTTGGTGGGTCCATAGTCATCTCGTGCAACCCTAACAGATCAGTACTTCCTCCATAACAATAACCCAACCCATGCAGCATGCCATGCGTGTATGCAAAACACATAAATATCACATAACATACTCAATCAATCAAACATCATATAAGGCATAATAGCCATTCTACCCTACAGCAGTATTACAGTCATTTTACTCTATAGGGGTATTATAACATGCCTAACCCGAATCCATTACTGAAATAGGGTTATGAGACATTACCAAAGTTTTTAGGACAAATACAAATAATTCATTTTAAAAAAATTTCACAACTTAAAACTTACCACTTTTCCACGAGCACAAATATATTTTTATTTGAGCACTTACCCTTTCAACGCATCATACTATAAACATTTTACCATTGAACCAATAATTTGGCACTTGTCTAAGCGTTAACAACAACAACAGCAACAACACTTGTTAACATACTTGAACATATTTCATATAAATTCAATATTGTTAAACTTATTTTATCAGCATATCACACTTGAGTTCATTACTCATTACAACTTGCATAATTTTCATATAGCACGTATTAGAGATAGTCACATATTTACATATCATGGTGTATATCATTCTCTTGATGTTTCTTCATAAACATAAATCATTCAATTCATTGTACCGATATTTCACGTACCGTCATTTTTATGAATTTCGTGTAACAATTCATAATCCTGAATATGCATAATTATCTGGTAAGTTTCACATACATGTATTTTCCATGTCAAATTTTATAATCAAATAAATATGATTTCCATGTATTTTAAGTTTAATTTCATAATTTATTATCTCATACTCAGATTATTCTATGTCGGAACTTTATTTATTAAAATTATCTCATACTCAGATTATTCTATGTCGGAACTTTATTTATTAAACCATTCGAAATATAATCATCATCATAATCACATTCATTTTCACTTAGTCACTTTAATTCAATTCCTGTTGAACACATCGGGGTAATAATGGATACATCGGGACATTTCACATAGTGCCACACTTGTTGCTAAAACTACTTCATTTCACATAGATCACATAGGCTCATTCTTAAGCTAATCACATTTAACACAATGCCATAGGCTTATTTTACTTAGATGCCATGGACTTATATCACTTGGCACAATACCATGGACTTATTTCACTTAGGTGTCATGGGTGTATTTCACTTAGATTTGTACACAGGTCCCTTGTATCCATTTTCTATTCCTAATGTTCAACCGGGAAATTATCTCACTTTCCAATACTTTATCAATTACATCAAATATTCGGCATTATTTCATAAATTATATTAAAATATGAAAATGTAATTAAACACTATACACTAATTACATACAAAATTTACTACCCATATCATCAACTCAATTAACATATACAAGACATATTAATGTATTTCAAGTACATTTCATAATATTTCATTTCGAACTCAAGTCTATTTCATATTAGAACTTTTCTCATTAATTCATTTGAAATACCAATTCATACGGATACTAAACTCAAGGTGTACAAATATATATAATCACAAATGAACTCATTCATCAAACACATTCCATGTTTATATATCATAGTCTCATATTTCTATGTATCAAATACCATCATTTTCTCGTATTTTAGACAAGTATGTGTAACAATTTATAAGCATGCAATTCACTAACTCTTCCTGTCAATCACAATCTAAATTGACATATCACTTATTGAATCCAATTTCAATAATCATTTAAATTTAGCCATACAAACTCACAAGTTCGATTTTTGTATTATAACGATAATCATAATTTCATAACAAATATTTCAAATAAAACATTATCTCATTTCTAATTCAAAATTTATCGATTATAAGCGGACATGTGATCAATTTATACCCAAGTCATTCATATATTTACCCTCCTCCTCCTCTCCGTCCACATCCTTAGTATAAATAACACACTTGTAAGTAACATTGTCTATAATTTTCACTATTTACTTATATGAATATTTAAGTTGTCCATTCGTGTCATAATCACTAAATTATTTTTATCTTGAGCTACAGAACTCAAAACTAAGATTCATTAATTTTCTCTGAAACTAGACTCACATATCTTATTACCATAAAAATTTCAGAATTTTGATTTAGCCAATTAGTACAAGTTATTCATTAAAGTCTCCCCTGTTTAACTGCTTGACAATTTTGACTAAGATTTAATTATCTCTTTGTAGAGAATTCAAATAATGTTTTCGTTTATTTCTTCTAAAAATAAAATCATTAAGTAATCTAAACATATAAATTATGTCCAAAAATTATTTTTTTTACAATTTTTAATGATTTTTCCAAATCAGAACAGGGGATCTTGAAATCATTCTGAGCCAGTCTCATAAAAATATAAATATCTCAGAATACAGAATTCTTTTACTTGCTCTATTTCTTTTATATGAAAATAGAATCAATAAGCTTTAACTCCATATATCGCTCACTTCTAATTCAATTGATACCATTTTTGGTGATTTTTCAAAGTTAGGCTACTGTTGCTGTCCAAAACTGTTTCTTATAACTTATTTCTCAATTTAATCATTTCATCAATTCTAACTTGAAATTCATTCAATTAAGTCCCTATTTCATGTTCTAGCTCAACATAAACTATACTTGAAAACTATAAACTTCCAATATGTCAACTTAGTTTTATCAAAACCTTATTCTAAATCTCCTAAGATATCAAAATTAAAGGAAAAGAACTTGATTGACTTACCAATTAAACTCCAAGCTTTTAATCCTTAGTTTCTTGTTTTTTTTTCTTTCTTCTTTCTTTCTTCTTATTGCCGTATGGTTCTCTATAACTATTTCTCTTTTTTGTTTTTTCTTTTGTTTCGACTTATATATATATATATTAGTTTATAATAATAACCATTATAAAAATCTATTTAATAACAAATGCTTATATAACAATTGGTCAATTATTTGTTTTACACTTGTCTCCATTTAATTTATTTACCTCATAAAAATCTTATAATTTAATTAATTATCTAATAAACATATTTTATTAAATAATAATAAATATCTATTGTATAATTAATCATATATGCACATTTGTACACACATGAGTTATTACATTTATACCTCATTTATACCATACATTTGTCATCATTTATCTTATTAACAACAAAAATCTTATAATATCATTATTTAATTAATAAATATCTACTTAATAAATAATACATGTATTACAATTGTATAATACACATTATTGCACATGTATTTTATCTCCACCCTACATTTCTCGTAAATCTAATTTATTATGAATTAAAAATCTCATAATTTAATTATTTATATAAATATCTTTCACTAATTAATAATAATAAATAATACAAATGTACTTATTTAAATTAATACACTTTTATTTTATTTTTTCCATAGACTTGTCTTATTTTATTTTATTTCTTAATATAATAATATTTCATATAATTTATAATAATAAAAATAACTAATTAATTAATAAGTAAATACCTAAGAAAAATTTTACATTTTTCAAATGTTTGCCGCTTCAACTATAAGGAATGGTTTATTTTCCATTTTGGTCCTTCTTTCTTTATATTAATCTATAATTACACTTTTACCCTTTTATTCATTTTAGTCCTTTTTACTGATTACTCTAGATTAAGCTAAATTTACCTAATTAAAACCTAATTAATTACACAACCAACTTCTTAAATATTTATTAAAAATATTTACAAGTCTGATTTGCTGAAACGGAGTCCCAGGAATGCATTTTTTTAATTTAGTCCTTTTTAATCAATTAACCATCAAAACGTTAAAATTTCTTAACGAAACTTTAATACCACCCTAATGACACTTCATAAATATTTATAAAAATATTTACAACTTAGTTTATAACACCGAGATCTCGATACCTCTTTTTCTCAATTTCTTGACCAAATAAATCACAATTTACTATTTCAAAAATCTTTTAAAAGCTATATTTGACTCATAATAATCTACGATTTCATTTGTCGAATTTGGTGATCTCGAACCACTATTTCATACTTCGCTGAAATTTGGTCTATTCTAAGTATTATGGTCATTTTACTCTACAGAGGTATTACAGTTATTTTACCCTACAGGGGTATTGCGGTCATTTTACCTTACAGGGGTATTATGGTCATTTTACCCTACGGGGTATTACGGTCATTTTACCCTATAGGGGTATTACGTTCATTTTACCATACAGGGTTAATTCGATCATTTTACCTTCTAAGGGTAATTCGATCATTTTACCCTCTAGGGGTAATTCGGTCATTTTACCCTACAGGGGTATTACAGTCATTTTACCCTACGAGGGTAATTCGATCATTTTAGAGTCTTATGCCTATGTTTTGTGGGCTCGGTTCACCACACGTGCGATCGCACGCTTGTGTGGCATCAATTACTAGTTTCCCTGCTTTTTGGCTTTTACCGATTTACAGTCAAGTCAGTGTGTGTGTACACTCTTTTGGCTTTTCAACTGATCAACAGTCTATTCAGTGTGTGCGTACACACTCTTTTGGCTCTTCAGCCGATCATCAGATACAAGTTACGGTTACACACCTGTTAACAAAGTTGAGTGAATCGCTTATGGGCCCGAAGCCTACGATTCCAATAGGACATATCGTTAGCCTTCCATTTGTTAAGATTCACTACATACAATCCCCAAATCATCTATTACTACTAACCTTGACTGATAGCAATACAATCTAATGCCCTAAGATCGCTGGCTACAATCAAACAGACGTTCGTTGCCAAATAACTATGTAACAATAGATCTCGTTAGAAAGGATTAGCTAAAGATGTGGTTAAAATCCACAAATAACACCTTATAAAGACACATGGTATATTTACCCTATACCTTATATAATGGTGAGAAAAGGGCTTTGATTACTTTTTTATCTCCTATACTCTTTTGCTCTACTGAAATACCTAGAATCCAATAAGTATCCCATTACGGAGATGGAACGAGAAATGAAATCAACACATAAGAGAAGAAGAAGATTCGGCCTCTGAAGAGAAAGTAAGAGTAAACAGGTTTAATCAAAAAGTGAAGAACACAAAGACACCTACCGGTTATCAGAAACACCTGCAGAATTGAAATGGAGAGGTAGAGTGCTAAGATTCAGTCAAGACATGCACCCTCAGGGACAAGCAAAATAACCAATTTGAAGGAAAGGGAAAAAAAAATGTAAGAGAAGAGTGAGAACAACAAATGAAAAGAAGAGAGAAGTGGGTGTATTCGATTAGAGTTGAGAAAGAAAAAGAATGCAAAGATTCGTCACCATAAAGATAAACAAGAGAAGGGATTTGGTTCACCAGCGAACAGAAAGTCGAAAGAAAAAAAGAAGAGAGGCAAAGACTCAGCCACAATAATCCCCAAAATGCACGAAAAATAAAAGAATAGAAAAGCAATTGGCCAAAAGAAAATTTAAGAGACTAATGTTGAAATAAAATAACAAGAGAGGAAGACACCCCACAACCAATTCCCCTAGTATCTCTAGACAAATTTGGCAACTACTGCCTAAGACCGGTTGGCACCCCAAAGAATTCCATTTTCAGACAACAACTATGAACCACACCTCCTTAATTTCTCTCCAAATATCTCTCCATAATCTTCTCCTTGAAACCCTCGTTGATTTACTCTATGACCAGTTCAAACTTTCTTGACCCATTCAACCTCAGAGTCTCAGTCCAACTGCACCTCCTACACACCCCAGCAAGCAAAATAAATACTCCAATGCACAACCTAGGACTTGAACCTCAGACTTCCAACAAGTACCACACGCCACATACCACTACACCACAACTCTTCTTGTATCATTTTTTAAACACAATAATTTATAAGGCTTACAAGCTGGAGTCGGGGTTCCTTCAATCAAAAATAGGAATTTTTGCAAAAGCTAAGGCTTGAACCCCTGACTTCTAAGACACTCCCAAACACTCCTAAATCACTTAATCATTGAAGCAGATATACATTTATGTCATTTTCTTGCACAACTAAATATTTATGTGTCGTCTCCTAACTGTTCCCTTGCTCAAGGCCCAATATTTCTAGGCCCAAAATTCCAGGGCGTTACAAAAATAGACCAGTGACTGTGAGTTAAGGAAGAGAGGCTCAGGAAGCCTTCTTCCAAATGATGAATGATTGGTTTTTAGA
This sequence comes from Gossypium stocksii, assembly GCA_020496765.1. Taxonomy (NCBI): domain Eukaryota; kingdom Viridiplantae; phylum Streptophyta; class Magnoliopsida; order Malvales; family Malvaceae; genus Gossypium; species Gossypium stocksii. The sequence continues at coordinate 77,267,622 of CM035629.1, forward strand.
TTTTGTTCGAATGGACCCGGCCACTCAACAACAAGCTCCACCCCCTCCAAACCTTCCGTCTACCCCTATAGCTCCCCCAGTTTTAGAAATGGTAAGAAGGGAAAAACCTCTGGTTTATAGAATTTGAAAACAAGGAGCTGAGGACGAGCTAATAAAGATGATGATCCGGGAAGAGCAGAATTCTGGCTTAAAAATAACATCAGGGTATTTGATGAATTGTCTTGCACACCTGAATAGTGTATGAAATGTGTTGTGTCTCTCTTGATGGATTTAGCTTATCAGTGGTGGAACACCCTTGTGTTGGTTGTACCAAGGGAGAGAATTAATTGGGAATTTTTCCAAGAAGAGTTCTAAAAGAAGTATATCAGCCAAAGGTTTATTGATTAGAAAAGAAAGGAATTCCTTGAGCTAAAACAAGGTCGAATGATGGTAATTGAATATGAACGTGAGTTTGTAAGGCTCAATAAATACGCTCGGGAGTGCGTTTTCACCAAAGCCACCATGTGTAAGAGGTTTAAGGATGGATTAAATGAGGACATCCGGTTGTTTTTGGTATTCTAAAATTGAAGGAATTTGTTGTGCTAGTAGAGAGAGCTTGCAAGGCCAAGGAATTGGCCAAAAAGACAAGAAAAGCTAAAATTGAGTCATGAGACTCGAGGAAGAGACAATTTGGTAAGTCATTTCAATCCTCATCTAAGAAATCGAGAGAGTTCACTACTCGATTAGCCGCTTCAGTTGGGTTCTCAAACAGAAGTAAAGGTAAACAGTACTCAGTTTCTAAAGCTCAGACCACTTCTATTGTTTGTGTTGGTAATGCTCGACCAAGTAGACCGGAATGCTCACAGTGTGGTAGACGTCACCGCAGTAAGTGCGGAGCAAATGAGAGAGCTTGTTCCAAGTGTGGTTCCCAAGATCACTTCATTAGGGAATGTCCTGAGATGGTTGAAAAAGATAGAAATCAGAGTGTGAGATCGGGCAACACTACTAGTAAAGGGAGACCACAGAGAAATTCAGGAAATGAAATGAGTAGTAAGAATACACCTAGAGAGTAGAATCCAAGTTCTAAAGGTAGAACACTTGTGAGGACTTACGCCATTCATGCTCACAAAGAGGCGTCATCCCCTAATGTTATTACAGGTACATTTTCTCTCTATGATACTCATGATGTTGCTTTAATTGATCCGGGATCTACCCACTCGTATGTTTGTATGAAATTAGTATCTAGTATGAACATGCCTGTAGAGTCTACAAAATTTGTGATAAAAGTGTCAAATCCCCTAGACAAATGTGTGTTAGTCGACAAGGTGTGCAGAAATTGCCCTTTGGTGATTAGAGGTTATTATTTTTCGGCTAATCTCATGCTATTACCATTTAATGAATTCGATGTAATTCTTGGTATGAATTGGTGAATTGCTCATGATGTGATAGTGAATTACGGAAGAAAATTTATTGAATTGAAATGTGAAAATGGGGATATTCTTCGAGTTGAATCAGATGAACAAGATAGTTTGCCTGCAGTGATTTCTTTTATATCTACTCAAAAATACATAAGAAAGGGGTATGAAGCTTATCTTGCCTTTCTAGTGAATGCAAAAGAGTCTGAGTTGAGAATTGAATCAGTGTCGGTAGTATGTGAGTATCCAGATCTATTTCTGGAAGAATTGCCTGGATTGCCTCCGATTAGAGAGATTGAATTTGGTATTGAATTAGCCCCTGATACTGCGCCTATTTCGATTGCTCCATACATGATGGCTCCAACCGAGTTGAAAGAATTGAAGGCTCAGTTACAAGAGTTGACGGATAAAGGTTTCGTAAGACCAAGTCATTCTCCGTGGGGTGCTCTTGTATTATTTGTGAAAAAGAAAGACGGTTCTATGAGGTTATCTATAGATTATCGGTAACTTAATAAGGTAACTGTAAAGAACAAGTATCCCTTGCCAAGGATCGATGATTTATTTGACTAATTAAAGGGAGCCAATGTGTTTTACAAGATAGACTTGAGGTCTGGTTATTATCAGTTGAGGGTCAAAGACTTAGATGTGCCGAAAACTACATTTCGGACAAGGTATAGTCAGTATGAATTTCTAGTTATGCCTTTTGGTTTAACAACCACCCCTGCCGTGTTTATGGATTTAATGAACCGCATCTTTTGACCATATTTGGATAAATTTGTTGTAGTCTTTATTGATGATATATTGATTTACTCTCGTGATGAGAACGAGCATGCTAAGCACTTGAGGACAGTTTTACAAATTTTATGGGATAAACAGTTATATGTCAAGTTTAGTAAAAGTGAATTTTGGCTTAAAGAAGTTCAATTTTTGGGCCACATTGTTCCGGGTGATGGCATTAGAGTTAACCCGAGAAAGATTTTGATCATTGTTGAATGGAAATCGTTGAAGAATGTATCAGAGGTTAGGGTTTTCTAGGCCTAGCTGGTTATTACATACGGTTTGTCAAAGGATTTTCCATGATAACTACTCCGATGATGAGGTTGCTACAAAAAGATGTTAAGTTCAAGTGGACAAAAAAATGTCAACAGAGTTTTGAGAAATCAAAGACATTGTTGACTGAAGCTCCTGTTTTAGTGCAACCTGAACCAAGGAAAGAATTTGTGGTTTAAGTGATGCATCCTTGAGTGGGTTAGGTTATGTACTCATGCAAGAAGGCAAAGTAATAGCTTATGCCTCTAGATAGCTAAAGTCGCACGAGATGAATTATCCAACCCATGATTTCGAGTTAGCCGCCATTGTATTTGCATTGAAGATTTGAAGCCACCATTTATATGACGAGAAATGTTGAGTAATCACTAACCATAAAAGTCTAGAATACTTGATGACTCAAAAAGAATTGAATCTAAGGCAATGAAGATGGCTAGAGTTGATAAAAGATTAAGAGCTAGTGATTGACTACCACCCAAAAAAGGTGAACGTGGTCACTGATGCCTTTAGTAGGAAATCATTGTTTGCATTGAGAGTTATGACTACATAGTTGGCTTTATTGGATGATGGTTTTATTCTAGCTGAGTCGAGAGCTAGACTGATGTTTCTCCAACAAATTTGTGAAGCTCAGACAAGTGACAGTGAATTGAAAGTTAAGAGAGTTCAGTGTGAGTCAGGTGTTGAATCAAATTTTCGGATTAGTTTCGATGGATGTTTAATATTTTGAGACAGAATATGTATACCAAGAGATGATGAACTTATTCAAAAAATTCTAAATGAGGCACATAGTAGTTGTTTGTCTATCTATCCTGGTAGTTGAAGAAATGGTATTGGTGGTCGAGTAAGAAAAGTGATATTTTTGAGTTTGTATCGAGATGCTTGATTTGTCAGCAAGAGAAAGCTAAACACCAGGTACCTTCCAGTTTACTTCAGCTTATTATGGTTCCCGAGTGGAAATGGGACCATATTACTGTGGATTTTTTTATAGGATTGCCTTTGACGCTGAGTAAGAAAGATGATGTATGGGTTGTAATTGATAGGCTTACAAAATCAGCTCATTTTATACCAGTACGCATTGACTATTCACTTGATAAATTGGCGGATTGTATGTTTTAGAAATTGTGAGACTTCACAGGGTACTGTTGTCGATTGTTTCGGATAGAGATTCGAGATTTACATTACGGTTTTAGAAATAGGTGTAAGAAGCCTTGAGCACAAAGTTCAATTTTAGTACAACTTTCCATCTACAAACTGACGGACAGTCGAAGAGGGTAATACAGATACTTGAAAAAATGCTCCAATGCTGTGTTTTGGAATTTCAAGGTAATTAGGAGAAGTATTTACCATTGGTAGAATTTGCCTACAACAACAGTTTTCAGTCAAGCTTGAAAATGGCGCCTTATGAGGCATTGCACAGGCATAAGTGCCGAACGCCCTTGTATTGGACCGAACTTAGAGAAAATCAGATTCACGGGGTCAATTTGGTTAGAGAAACCTAAGAGAAAGTAAATGTGATTCGTGATTGTTTAAAAGCTACTTTAGATAGACAAAAATCCTACGCGAATTTGAAACGGAAAGAAATTGAGTTTCAAGTTACTGATAAGATATTTTTGAAAGTGTCACCATGGAAGAAAGTTCTCAGATTTGGCTGAAAAGGCAAATTGAGTTCGCGCTTTATCAAACCATATGAGATCACCGAGAGGATAGGGCCGGTAATATAACGCCCTAATTTTGGGCCTAAAAGGATTAGTCCTTGAGCGTGTGAGCACATGAAAGTCTATGTGTGTGAAAATATCACAATTGCATGTTTGGTGTGTTGTTTAAGTGATTTGGACTGTTTGGGGATGTCTAAGAAGTCCTAGGTTCAAACCAGGGCTTTGGCAAAAAATTTAAAATTTCCCTTAAGTGGACCTTGGCGTTAGCTTGAAGACCTTACAAACAGTTTTGGTTAAAATATGACGCAATGAAGCATTTGGTCTAGTGGCAAGGAGGCGTTAGGAGTGTGTGTGTGTGTAATTTAGTGTTCAAGTCCTGGCGTTTGCAAAATTATTATTTTTGCTCCTAAGTGAACCCTTGGTGATTAGAAGTAGACCTTATATTTAGCTGAGGATAAAGTGTGACACAAAAGAGCTTGTGGCAAGGAGGCAAGTGGTGTGTTGAGCTATTGAGGGGGCTTGGGTTTGAATCCCCTTGCTAGCAAAATGTAATTATTTTGCTTCTTGGAAGGCTAGAGTTTGTGGTGGATTCAAACTCTTGTAGGAGGTTGTGGACTTGGTAAAAGGAGGAGTGAATCAAGGGATTGATGTTGGTTGTTGGGGAATGGCTTATGCCATGATTCAAGAAGAAAAAAAAAAAGTGGAGAATTTGAAATGCTATGGATGAGTATGCCGAATTTGGTTTGGAGGTTAAGGTGATTTCGGTTTTAGGGGAATTGGGGAATTCGTCAATTGTTTTGTTTCTGTACCGCTGTTTTACTTGTCAATAGGGGGTAACCTGTTTTAGTTTCTTCAATTTTCCTCTTACCAAACTTAATTATACATCTTTTGGGCATTTGTTTTGTTTTGGTTTTTAGTGTTATCTATGTTTGGTGCAACCCCTTCTAAGTTGAACATCTAAGCCTTTATCTTTGCTTTGGATTGTGTCTTGCCTCTCTGGCCGAACTGGTTTTCTTTTCCACCCCTATTGTTTTTCTTTCGACGTCCTTTAGGGTGGTGATTAAATGCTTTAGTTCTCTTAACACTTTCTTGTTTGTGCATAAATGTTGGTAAGCTGAAAACATCACCTTCTTTTCCCCTCTTTTGTTTCGTTATCTTATTTCCAATACTGACCAAAAGTCATGAACCCTACTTGGGTAGCTTGAAGTCGTTTGGACATTAGTCTCTGTCAGTCATTAGGACATTGACTGCTTCGCTTCGCTGCACATCTCTGTCTTTTTCTTCAATACTTCTGTGGATGAATATTGTGGGGGTAGGTGTTATTGTTTTCTGAACTTTTTATGTTATTGCTTTCTTTTGGTTTTGTTCTAGTGATTTCCCCACATCGATTATTCTTCTCTGATCTTTTCTCTCAAATTCAATGCGTTATCCTTGTGTGTTACCCCTTTAGTCTGTAACCGATTCTGCAAGGTGGTAAGTAGTTGAGAGTAAGGCTAGTTTGGCTTTCAATTCTTGTGATAATATCAAATATCTTGTCGGGATCTAACAAGGAAGGGATGTTTGTATAGGTTGTGGCCAAAGGTGCTCTAACAATTCTTTAGAAGTTTGGGAAGCAAGTGCTTCTATTGTTGGTGCAAGGATATTTGGAGGGCGATTCGTTCCTTGATCAAGTGTGTAGCGTTATCGAAATCCATTGTTGTGAAAAGCGATTAAGGTGTGCATTCACACCTTTGTTTAATTGTAGATCGGCAAAATGACGAAAAGTCAGAAATATGGCGTTCGAGGCCACGCAAGCACGCGATCACTCGTGTGGTAAAACAAACCCATGGAACATTGGTGTTCGACGGAAAAGGCCGTCATGAACAAACTCATGGGCTTAGACAATAGTGGGCAGAATTGGCCCAATGGGCCCGTGGGCTCGTTTGGGTAAATCTCGCTGCTGAGTGGGAAATAGTTGGACTTGTCATATCGTGCACATGACTTTGGTTGTATTGGGCCTCGATGGGCCGAAATAGGCCATGTAGGTCCAATGGGCCTGCGGGCCCCACACAAAATAAATTTGTATACTGTGGTAAATGTTTGACTGAGCCATGTAGTCCAGTGGCTAGAGTTGTTTTAGGCTAAATAGGCCGTGTTGGCCCAAAGGGCTTGTGGGCCCACACAGATAAAATGTATGTGATGTGATAAGTATTTGTTTTGGGCCGTGTTGTTCGCATAGCCGTGGTTGTTTTTGAGCTAAATGAGCCACACGAGTGGGTGGGCCCACTCAGCCCGAGTAATGGGCCTTAGGCCCAATTACCCCGTTTTTCTGGTTAGGTTACAAAAGTCGCTCGAGGTGATGATGGACCTTCGGTGGGGTTGTTAAGACCTCGGCTTACGAAAATACCCTTGATTTGCAAAATTATAAAAATACCCCCAGTTTACAAAATTACCAAAATACCCCAAGATTGTAAAATTTCCGAAATACCCCTATTTTTTGAAATTACCAAAATACCCCTAGATTGTAACATTACCAAAATACCGACATTACCAAAATACCCTAGATTATAAAATTACCAAAATACCCCTAGATTGTAAAATTACCAAAATACCCTGTAGGGTGGAGTTACTAAAATACCTCTGTAGGGTAAAATGACTATTTTACCCTTATGGGAAAATGATTGACTTGGACTGAGTATTTGACTGTTTTGACTGTGATTGTATGACTGTGTATTAACTGACCTGAATGTGGTTGTGTGACTGATAGGCTTTTAGTATACGTTTAAATGACTGACATTGAGCATGGCCATTCTGCATACATGTATGATGATTGAGCATAACATACACGACATTTTGCATAGGGTTAGGACATTAATTTGGAGGAAGTTCTGTGCTAGTGGCTTTGCCACGTAATCTAATTCTGGTGGCTCTGCCACATTTTTTGTTTTCAGTAGCATGGTTGCGTATTGGTGTGCGGGCTGGATGAGTGGAGTTATTCCCCACATGGTGTGATGGATGGACTGGGTTGGGTTGGGATTGCATTCACATTCTGTTACTGATTCTACTTTGGGCTTAGGCCTTTTTTATTCTGATTCTGGTTTTGATTCTGATTCTGACACTGAATTTGGCTAAAAGCCCAATAGATTCTGGAACCATAATGGTCTCGGCCTAGTTGACTCTGTTATGGGCTGAGAGCCGTGTGATACCGGTTTGGGCTGTGGTCCATTTGTACTCTAAATTATTATTGTTTTCTATCTTCTAACTGAATGTTTTATTTTAGTAGAGGATTACACACTTAGTTTTCATAAACTCACCCCATTTGTTAACTGTGCAAGTAATCCCTAGCTTTAGGAGGATCGGTGCTGCGAGGGACTCAGAGATGGCCACACACTACCAATGTTTTTAGTTTCGATTATTTACATTCAAGTATTTTTTTTATTTGGGGTTGTAATAAGGCCTTAATAATTTTTGGATTTTAAATTTTGGGATTTTATTTATTACTTTAACATTACTAGTAGTAGAACTCGGGTTTTCAAAACAACAATTTTTTTTAAATATCACGTTTCCGCAATTGTTTTAAATTAAACTTCCTTAACAAATAAGGTTTTAAAGGTAATAACGTTTTACAAGAGAACGTCTTTTTATAAACCACGTCTTAAAAATAAGCAAACGAAATTCGAGATTTTACTCAAGTTTTAAATGGCAACAAGTTATAAATAAGAAGGGTTTCCAATAAAAACAAGGTTTTTTAAAAACACTTCAATGTGACCTGCCAGATTCGGTCCTAACTTCTAGGCCAGGTTTGGGGTGTTACAAATAACCTATCGGCTGGCTTTGCCATCAGGGTTAGAAAGGATTCATGATGTGTTCCATGTATCTATGTTGAGAAGATATCGATCAGACCCTTTACATGTGATTGTGTCGACAAAGGTTGAAATTCAACCAGACATGACTTATGGTCAAGAGCCAGTTAAGATTTTGGGTCAAGAAGTAAAAATGTTAAGAAATAAAAGTATAGCTCTTGTGAAAGTATTATGGAAATGACATGGGATAGAAGAGGCTACATGGGTGCCTGAGAAAGCTATGAGAAATCAATATCCAAACCTTTTCACCGGTAAGATTTTCGGGGACAAAAATCCCTAAGGGGGAGAATTGTAATAGCCTAATTTAGGGCCTAGCTTGAATAGTGGTTGTGATACCACAAATATGAAGTAAAAATATATGTTTTATGATTGTTTTAAGGTCTATGACATGATTGCATGGTTGTGTGAAAATTTCATAAAGAAATTTTATTATTAAGTGATCAATTTGTCTTTTAGGACTAAATTGTAAAAATTACAAAATATGAGATTCTAGAAGTTTTAAGTATGAAATAGCATTAGAAAATTTATTAGAGGTACTTATTTAGTAATTAGACCATTATATCTTATGATGGACAAAAATGGACATGAAAGGGAAAAATCTCAAGGAAGGGCCTTAAGGGCATTTTTGTCATCTAGCTAATAAATTAATAAAAAGGGAAAAAGAAGTCAAAAATTGTGTCCATCCTCTTCCCCTTGTGTCAAAATTATCAAGAAGCCATAGCTATGGTTTCTTTCATCTTCAAGCTTGATAGTAAGTGCATCATAGCCCCATTTTTAATATTCTTTACCATTTGAGATCCTCGTAGCTCGATTTAGCTATTTTTAGCCATATTTTAAGCTAGGGTTCATGTTAAAAAACTTACCCATGTATGACATGCATGTATTTTGATGTTTAATGGAGGAATATGGAAGTTTGATGTGTAATGAACATCTTTCTTTAGGTGATTTTTCATGGAACCTATTTGTAAAAGTGATAAATTGTGTAGTAAAAATTATGATTTCAAGGAAAATGTAAGCTACTATAAGCTTAAGATAGGTTCTGCTTGGCTTAGGTAACCAAGAAAATAAGTACATTTCATCATGCGAGCCTAGGGACCATTTTGTAAATATATGAAAGTTTAGGGGTAAAATTATAATTTTGCCAAAGTATGATTCATAGGTTGTTTAAGTCAATGTTATAATTGAATAATTGAAATTTGTTATTATAGATCAAGAAACACGAAGTCTGAACCTAAACCGAGGAAAGAATAAGGTGGTGGACTAAATTGAACAACTATCTATATTTTGGTACCGAGGTAAGTCTGTGTGTAATAAATCAACATTATGTGATTATGTATTCAAATGCTTGATATTGCATGAAATGTATATTCTTTTTATGAAATTGATTAAAGAGGTCCCGATGAAGAAACGATGAAGTTAAGCTATATCGAAGTCCCGGTTGAACCTTGTGAATAGAAAGGATACCCTTGTCACGACATTAGATAAATAAGGTCCCGTATAAGACCATATCTGAGATATGGCATCGGCACCGAATTGAGAGCCCGTGTAAGACCATATCTGGGATATGACATCGGTATCAAATAGTGATTTCGTGAAAAACCGTGTCTAGGTCATGGCATCGACATACGATCTCGTGTAAGATCATATCTGGGATATGGCGTTTTCATCGATATGAGATCTCGTATAAGACCATATCTAGGATATGGCATTGGCATCGACATGTGATCCTATATAAGACCATATCTAGGATATGGCATTGGTATCTTACCACGTGTATGACATTTTCTAAGTATCCTTCAATATTCCAAGTGGTTCAATGGGGAAAAGAATTAAAGTTTATATTAAAGATGAAAAAGGCTAAAGTTATGTGATGGAGTGATACAGGTACATATGCAAAACAAAAGAAATGAGTTCGGTATGAGATATGTTGTTGGTAAGGAGCATGAGTAAGCCATGTCAATGTTCACTTGGAAATTATGTGTTAATTCATAGTGTAATATGTGGATGTTATTACAAGATTTTTATGTTGTTATCTATTACATGCAAACTTACAAAGCTTTATGCTTATTCCCTCTCTTTTCCCTTTTCCCGTAGTATCACCAAGCTAGCTCGGGGATCAAGGGATGTCGGAGCTCAATTCATGCTATCAAGCTATTCTTTTGGGTATAGTAAAGTTTGATTATTTTGGGTATGGCATGTATAGGAACTTGGTCATTTTGCTATATGTCATATTGGTTAGCTAATGTGTTGGCTAGTGATGTTACTTATTTCATTTTGTAAATGGCCAATGGAATTGGCCAATAGTAGTTAAGTTATATTTATTATATAATGATGAAATTCATGAAAGTGCGAGCTTGCGAAATTGAATGAGTAACGTGTGAAGTATAGGCATGATGAACGTAGTATGAAATTGAGGTGTAGATGTCCTGATTGTGGATAATGGAGGTGTGTTATTGTCACGCTATGTATTGTTGGAAATGGTATAAGTGTGGTTGCTTTTCAGGGTGGCAAATGGGCTTGGAAAATATCCTTATATTTGTCCACACGGGTAGACACACGGGCCTATGTCTAGGCCACGTGTGACACACGGTCAGCTCCATGGGCGTGTTGATAGGCTGTGTGTCCCCTGCATCAAAATTTAGCAAAATAGAATGCCAGTAGTAAACACATGGGCAAAGACACGGCCTTGTGTCTCAGCCGTGTGAAGGACAAGTCCTCAGGACATGGGCGTGTGCCCAGGCCGTGTAAAGTTTGCACATTAATTATGAGAATTAAGTTCGGCACACAGCCCAATACACTGGCATATTACTTGGCTGTGTGATAAGCGATAAATTATACATATTTTTACCCCATGCTTAGCCTAAGTTCTGGACGAGTTACCCCTTGATTTGTGTAAATTGATGCTCTTAAACCTTTAATTTCATGTTTTATACTCAGGTGAGCTTAGGGAAGAGAAAAGAGCAAGGAACGGGCCAAAAAGGGCAAATTAGGCCCAGTTCAATAATCAACACGGCCTGGAGGTTCGCCACACGGTAGTGTGCCACTTTAACGGGCTCAAGCACGGCCTGAGCCTCGATCCACACGGGCGTGGCACACAGGCGTGGCACACGGGCGTGTCCTTGTCGTGAGGAAGTTTAATTTCACTCGAAAAAGGCTACTTAGGGGCTAAGAAAGGCATTCCAAAACTCTATATAAAGACCCTAGGAGACAACTACAAAGGGGTGCTTTATTCCTGCCAAGATAGGGAGTTAAAGGAGGGAATTACTTGAAGGGAAGCCGATTGATCCATCTCAGAAGCTAGGATCTACATCAAGATAGAGGATCTCCCTTCAATCCTTTCAGGAGTTTTTGGGTTTTCTTATGTTTTGTTATTTTATTTCTTCTGAGATGTTTTCTTTTATAATTATAAACTAAAACCCTAAATACCTAAGGGTATGAAACCTAAGACAGATCTTGTTATTGTTATCTGAGCTGTGTGATAAATATTTGATTTGTTCTTAATTCTGTTTTTAACTCTTAAATTGATATTTCCGGGATATTGACTTAAGTCGAATATGCTTATGTAGAGGAGCAAAAGTCCCTGCATAGTAGTTGATCCTACACAATTAAGCGGAGTTGATCGCAATCCTAGAGATAGGACGACGAAAATCTACCGGATTAGAGTAAAATCTAATATGGGGAGCCATAGATCGAGTTAATGCAAGACTAGGGGTTTTAACTAGAAAGAGATTTCAGTTAATCAACCTAGGATTAGTTGTTCTTATCCTCGACGGAGGTATTAACATAATTCAGGGATCTCTACGGATCAAATCAAATGAAGAAATCATCTGGTTCAGAGTTAGATAACAAGTGAAGTTTAGGTGGATTCTTCCTTAGGTATTGCCTTAATCAATCAGTCTTTCCCAAAAGCAATCACCCACTTTACTCTTTGTCGCTTCTTTAGTTAGTTTAGTTTAGTTTACAACCAAACCCTCTTTATTTTTAGGCTAGATAATAGAAAGAAAGTCATTACTACTACTCATAGTTCCTAGGATTCTATATTTCGGGTCTTGCCACTAACTATACTACTATTCGATAGGTGCACTTGCCTTTTATCGTGATATTAGTTAGTTTCCAGGTACGATCAGATTTTATTACTTCATCACAATCACGAGATCAAGTTTTTGGTGCCGTTGCCTGGGAACTAAGATATTAGGAACACTCGATTTCTATTACTTTAGCCATTACTATTTTTATTTATTTTCAACCTTTATTTTTATTTGTTTTATTTATTTATTTTAATTTTATTTGCCTTTTCCCTTCTAGGTATCTTAGTTTATGACTAGAAGAAATCCGAGAGGACCACTGCTTTTTGACAACGATTTAGAAGCGACAGTTTGTTGAACTCGCAGAGAGATAAGAAGAAGCTTGCAATATCCAGAACAAGGACAAGAAGTAGAACCAAAACCTACCAAAGAGATGGAAGCAAATCAGGATAATTAGCTACCTCCTATAGTAGCCGCAAATCCTGTTGAGCAAAATCTTACTCTGTGTACTATTTATGAATATGCTAGACCTAATTTAGCAGGCACTGAATCTAGTATTGTTAGGCCTATTATTGCTACAAATAATTTTGAACTGAAACCTAACACTATTCAAATGATACAGTAATTTTTCAGTTTGATGGTTTGCAGGATGAGGATCCTAACTTGCATCTAGCCAACTTTTTGGAATTATGCGATACATTCAAAATAAATGGTGTTTCAGATGATTCCATTTGCCTCTGACTATTCCCTTTTTCCTAAGGAAAAAAGCTAAACAGTGGTTAAATTCTTTACCACGAGGGTCCATCACTACAAAGGAACAAATGACTGAGAAGTTTTTACTTAAGTATTTTCCTCCGACTAAAATAGCTAAATTGAGGAATGATATTTCTTCTTTTGTACAGATGGATTTAGAAACACTTTACGATGCTTGGGAGAGATACAAAGATCTCTTGAGAAGGTGCCCTCACTATGGGTTACCTCTTTTGCTACAAGTTCAAACCTTTCACAATGGTTTGAATCCCTCAACCAGGCAGATGATCGATGCAGCCGTCGATGGAACAATCAACAACAAAACACCTAAAGCAACTTACGAGTTTATAGAAAAGATGTCACTGAATAACTATCAGTGGCAAGTCATGAGAACAAAACCACAAAAAGCTGCATGAGTTTTTAATATTGATGCAGTCATGATGCTTTCTGGTCAAGTAGAACTTCTTAATAAAAAGATTGACAACTTTGTTGGTTCTACACAGGTACACCCAGTGATGCAGTGACTCAATTTAAGGAAATATGTATAATCTCGATTACTCCTCCTATGGATATGGCATGGAAACTGAGCAAACTAACTATATGGGTAATAACTCTAGACCTCAAAATAACCCTTATAGTAACACTTACAATGCAGGTTGGCGGGACCACCCCAATTTTTCATGGGGAGGATAGGGAAATCAAAGACAACCACCTCCTCCAAGATTTCAACAACCACCATTCCAACAAGAGAAAAAGCCAAACCTTGAGGAGATGCTCACAAAATTTATTGCCGTATCAAAAACTCGTTTTGAAAACACTGAAACAGTACTGAAGAATCAACAATCATCCATTCAAGGACTTGAAACTCAAATAGGCCAGCTCGCTAAGCTAATTTCTGAAAGACCGCAAGGTGGATTACCAATCAACACTGAGACTAAACCTAAGGAGCAACTCAATGCCATGGATACAATAGATGAGGAAAAGTTAACCAAAACCAACTCAGATCCATATAAGGAGACTGTGGCAAGTAAAGTAAGGATGAGGTAAGTTCCAAAGAAGTAACTATTAAAGAGTATAAACCTCGTATCCCATACCCAAATGCATTAAAGAAAGACCGCACAGATGAGCAATTCGGTACGTTTCTTAAACTCTTAAAGAAATTACATATCAACTTACTGTTTCTTGAAGCTCTTTCACAGATGCCAAATGATGTTAAGTTTTTAAGAGAGCTCTTGACAACAAGCGAAAGCTAGATGAGAAATCTCATGTGGAGCTGAATCCAGTATGCTCAGCCATTTTACAGAATAAGCTACCCAACAAACTAAAAGATCCAGGGAGTTTTACTATTCCTTGTTTACTTGGTAGTTTAGACGCTAAAAATGCTTTAGCTGATTTAGGGGCTAGTATAAATGTCATGCTATTTAAATTGTTTAAAAACTAGGTCTTGGAAAACCTAAACAAACTAAGATGAGCATCCAATTAGCTAATCAGACCATTTGATTTCCAAAGGGAATAATTGAATATGTGCTTGTCAAAATTGAGAAATTTATATTCCCAGTTGGCTTTATTGTTTTAGACATTGATGAGGATAGCAATGTACCCTTAATTCTAGGGCGACCCTTTTTAGCAACTGCTACAACAATAATTGATGTAGGAACAGGTGAGCTTAGACTACGTGTAGGAGATGACAAAGTTACTTTACAAGCTTGAAACTCGATTAAGACTGTTGCTGACAAAAATATAGTGACGAGTCCTTGTAAAAACAGTAATCTCACCACCCAGCCTTCTGTCCAGGATGCACTCCATGTAAAGGTGACCTAACCAAAGACAAGTCCATCTAAGGGAGACGACCATGAAAAGTGAATGCTTCATATTGAGGAACTAGACAAGTGGCTGAACTATCAAGAAAAGCCTAAAGTATGCTACACCAACCCAGAGCATCACCAAGATGACCCTTAGGTAAAAACGAATCAAATCAAGGTAGGGGATAAGGTAATCTTAGGGGGAGACGATCCTTAAATCTTGAATTCAAAAGAACATACAAGTGACACACCCTACTTCACGGTAATGAAAATTTTTCCCTATGGTACAGTCGAGATAAAACATGAGTCACTCGGCACTTTCACGATAAATCACACTCGACTCAAATCTTACGTGGATAATAAAATTGAAAGCAGAATAGAAGAGTATTGATAAATGATAAATTATACATATTTTTACCTCATGTTTAGCCTAATTTTTGGATGAATTATCATTAAATTTGTGAGAATTGGTGCTCTTAATCCTTCTATTTCATGTTTTATACTCAGAAGAGCATAGGGAAGAGAAAAGAACGAAAAATGGGCCGAAAATGAAGAAAATAGGCAAAAGTGTGAAAACGACACAGCCCAAGGATTGCCACGGCCATGCCACATAAGGTCCAACATGGCCCAGCCCCGACAAGCACGGCCAGGCCGTACGGCTAGGCCACACGATCGTGCCACCCTCGACAAGCCCACACACGGCCTCTTATCGGTCCACACGGGCGTGGCACACGGGCGTGTCCCTGTCATGAAGAAGTGCAATTTCACTCGGATTTGGATACTTAGAGGCTAAGAAAGGCATCCCAAAGCTCTATATAAAGACCCTAGGAGGCAACTCTAAGGATGTATTCTTTCTCCCACGGGCATAGGACACGCCCGAGCGAACTAGCTGTGGCCGCACTGATAGGAGCATGAAACACACGGACTAGACCTAGGCCACACGCCCGTGACCAACGTCCGTGTACCCAATTCCCTATTAATTTTATTTTATTTTTATTTTTATTCTCTTCAGTTTATATTTTTCCTTTCATTTTACACTTTACTTCTTATCGAGTAAGACTTAAATTCCCCATGCAGTTGTGCTTCAAGTTACCCAGGATCATGAACTTCAAGTAGTCATCTCTCCAATCTAGCTTTCACTACTTTCAAGGAATTCATCCAATATTCCAGGAGTTTCATTTCTTTCCCTGTCTTATGATATTATGCTTCTATTCCTACTAATGTTATCTTTGTACATTGAGGGCAATGTACATCTTAAGTGTGGAGGGGGAAATCACTTTCACTCTCTGCATGAGTCTCAATCTCCTATTAGGAATTAATTCTGATTAATTTATGATTTTTATTGATATGTTGAGAATTAAGACATAGTTACTTATGCTTTGATTATTCAAACTTTAAAACATTATGAAATCAAGCATGCTAAGTTAAAATTTTTGAGAATTTAAACTTTTCTAGGTTATTTTCCCTAATTCTAAGTGTTATCTTGAGACTTGAAATTTACAGGATTGACATCAAAAAGCCATAATTCTGGTGAGATTTTTGAACCTTTTGAGCAAACATCCTTTCGTGCTCACTTTTATTGTTGTTTTGAGTGAGTCAATACTGATTTGTTATTCTAAAACTTGCTTCGATTATACATGTCGAGACCATATCATTGATTTGATATACTGAAATGATAAAGGCACCTAGGTATAACCCACTTACTCCATAAAAGCCTACCTCCATAAATTAACCCCTAGTGAACCCCCTTTATCCTAACAACCCATTTATTTGACTTACCCTTAAAATTAACCAAAAACTATTATTGTTGAAATCCCCCTAATTATTTTGATCTCTATTTTTGTCGAGATTTGAGTTGAATTATTATCTAGCTTTATTCTTTTTCTGTTCGATTTGTAAAGTCCATAAATATTAAATTTGTCGTTATTTGATTTGTTCTTAAAAAGAAACCGTATGTATACTTCAGTTGTAATTCAATATTTTTTCATATTTCCATGTAATTTTTGAGCTGCTGTTCTTAGACAACCTTTACACTATAAATATGTTCAAGTGATAGAGATTTCAATTCTTAGACAACCTTTTGATCGATGTGTCATATCAACCTATAGTGATGGAGACTTGATTTTCTTGTAAGCCTATGGTAATAACTTTTCAGGTTAACTAAAGAGTGCTTAATTTTTGAACCCTAAACACTTTGAGTGGATAGAGTGAATCCTTAGCGAGGATGTCAAATCTTGTTGATTTTGATTGAAAGGTAATTACCTAGGAGAAGGCAGAAAACCTATGTTTCTGTGATAAAATTCTCAACTTAAAGTGTTTGAAACTTTAATGTTCTTCTAGTTGAATTTTCAATGTATGATTACTTATGGATTAGTTTGAAACATTATTGATAAGGATTATAAGTTGAGAAGAATGATTCTTAACTATGAATTGAGATTTTGCTTGAGGACAAGCAAGGGCTTAAGTGTGGGGGTATTTGATAAGCGATAAATTATACATATTTTTACCCCATGCTTAGCCCAATTTCTAGATGAATTACCCCTTGATTTGTGTAAATTGATGCTCTTAAACCTTTAATTTCATGATTTATACTCAGGTGAGCTTAGGGAAGAGAAAAGAGCAAGGAACGGACTAAAAACAGGCAAATTAGGCCCAGTTCAATAATCAACACTGCCTAGAGTTTTGCCACACGGCCGTGCCACACAATTATGCCACTTTAACAGGCTCAAGCATGACCTGGGTCTCGATCCACACTGGCGTGGCAAACGGGCATGTCCCTGTCATGAGGAAGTTCAATTTCACTCGGAAAAGGCTACTTAGGGGCTAAGAAAGGCATTTTAGAACTCTATATAAAGACCCTAGGAGGTAACTACAAAGGGGTGCTTTATTCCCGCCAAGACGGGGAGTTAAAAGAGGGAATTACTCGAAGGGAAACTGATTGATCCATCTCAGAAGCCAGGATCTACATCAAGACAGAGGATTTCCCTTCAATCCTTTCAGGAGTTTTGGGTTATCTTATGTTTTGTTATTTTATTTCTTCTGAGATGTTTTCTTTTATAATTATGAACTAAAACCCTAAATACCTAAGGGGATGGAACCTAAGACAAATCTTGTTCTTGTTATCTGAGCTGTGTGATAAATATTTGATTTGTTCTTAATTGTGTTTTTAACTCTTAAATTGATATTTTCGGGATATTGATTTAAGTCGAATGTGCTTATGTAGAGGAGCCAAAGTCCCTACATAAGAGTAGATCCAGCATAATTAAGTAGAGTTGATCACAATCCTAGAGATAGGATGACGAAAATCTGCTAGATTAGAGTCAAATCTAATATGGGGAGCCATAGATTGAGTTAATGCAAGACTAGGGGTTTTAACTAGAAAGAGATTTCAGTTAATCAACCTAGGATTAGTTGTTCTTATCCTCGACGGAGGTATTAACATAATTTAGGGATCTCTACGGATCAAATCAAATAAAGAAATCATCTAGTTCAGAGTTAGATAACAAGTGAAGTCTAGGTGGATTCTTCCTTAGGTATTGCCTTAATCAATCAGTCTTTCCCAAAAGCAATCTCCCACTTTACTCTTTGTCGCTTCTTTAGTTAGTTTAGTTTAGTTTACAACCAATTCCTCTTTATTTTTAGCCTAGATAATAGAAAGAAAGTCATTTCTAGTACTCATAGTTCCTTAGATTCGATATTTCGATCTTGCCACTAACTATAGTACTATTTGATAGGTGCACTTGCCTTTATCATTATATTAGTTAGATAATAGAAAGAAAGTCATTACTAGGTACTCATAGTTTCTAGGTACGATCAGATCTTATTACTTCATCACAATCAAGAGATCATCATGTGACCCTAAATGTTTGTTGACGTCAAAAACATAATGTCAAGGTTTTCACACACGTGCTAAGACATGGGCGTATCATGACTGTGTGAGGAACATGGGCCATAGACACAGGCATGTTCCAGGCCGTGTGAAAACCCCTGTAGATTCAAAATGAAAAATAAAACCTGCATGGGCTAGGGCCATATGCGTGTTTGACCACACGGCTTGCCGACACGGTCGTGTTCCTTTCTATACGGGCGTGTGGCCCTGTTTTGAGCAAAAATTTTCTAAGTATTCAAAAGCTTCCAGTTCAGTCTCGAACCACTCTATATGAATGTTTTGGGTCTCGTAGGCCCATAATAGGGACGTTATGAATACAAATAAAAATTTTTACGTTGGAATGAAAATTTATGGCTCGATTTTGTATGATTAAGTATGTTAAGTCTAGTAATACCTCGTACTCATTCCGACATAGAATACAAGTAAGGGGTGTTATAGGAACATTGCTGTAGGTAAGGCCACACAAACGTAGGCTGAAGTCAAACTACAAAAACAATCTCATGTTCATCTTTACATTTTTGCACTTTTGATTTCATGGTTGAAACAATAGCTACAATTCCAAGCATTATTTTAGCCATAATTTTTCTTTGCAAAGAAAGTACCCCTTATTTCTAGAATTAGTATTAGAGCCTCTCATTCAACATTGATTATCCTGGTTAATATACTTGCTTAAAATGAAAGTATCTTCTGTCTCACGCCCTCTTTACTTGATAGAGTAAATTATGCATATTGGATGGGCTCATCCCTTCACTAAAATTGAAGGAGTAAAAACTTCCAAGGTCGAGGCAACCTGTACTACTAAAGAAGAAATAACTACTAATGCCAACTCCAAAGGTATTTATGATATTTTTTGTGGAGTTGATGTTTTTCTTACTCAATTGCTCAAGAAATAGCTAAGAAATAGTTTGGAACGAATAAACGATCTAAGTCATCCAAGGTCATCCAGAAGGGAAAGTTTAATAATAAACTTGGACTACTAAAGAAGAAAACCTCTATGTGTGACCTAGACTGATAAGGAAACCAACTCAGAATCAGAGTTTGATGATGAATAGGTAAGCGATTTTGTAGCCTTCACACAAAATATGAATGAACCAAATGCTTCTAATTTTGAATATGTCAAGTGCAATAAAGAAAAAGGACATGAAAATATACTGAAAGCTTATAATCTCATGTTGAAAAAATGGAATCTTTTGTGTGAGGTGAATTCAAGGATTTCTTTTGGGAAAGATTTTCTAAAGAATGAAGTATCCATGTTGGATGATCAGGTAGATGCAAAGTTAATGAAGCTTGATAAGCAATAAAAAAGGGTTGAAAAACTTGAAGAACAACTAAAGGATACAAGGTAGACTCTCGAACAATTCAATTGCAACACTAGCAAATTGAATGTGATGATAGTAGTTGGAAAAAAAAGGATTAGAAGAGAGAAGGACCCTGCTCTAGAGACAAAGGCAAAGTTGTTGTAGAAATTCCCAGAGAGTTTTTAAGGCAGGGAACAAATACTTTCTAGAGATTGTTCAAAATAATAAAAAACTCAAAAGAAGCCTAAACTCTATACCAAACCAGCTCAATCTACTATGGGAAAGATTATTTGCCACTATTATGGTGTTCTAGGCCATTTTAGGTTGTTTTGCTTCAAGATGCTTAGAGGTATTCAATGGAACAAAATTGTGCCAACTACTTCTAGCATTGTTTGAAAGAAGGAAAACTTGTGTGGAGAAGAAAAGATCAGGAGTGTTTGTTTGCAACACTAGTCTTTTAAAGTTTTAATTAACAATGTTGGGACAATAATGATCTCAAGTCTGAGGATCATATACATAGTTATCACTATGAGTAATGTTGTGACTATTACATGATAATTCGAGAAACATACTCATAGCAGGTTAATCTAGTATGTTGTTCTCTAAAATGTACTTATGTATCGATTTCGACATCTCTATGTCAATGACAACACTTTGTCATCAATCAACTACACATTAGTCTCAGTGTATTATCATTGCCCAAGCCCACAATAATACTTGACTAAGGACCTTTTAAGAATAATCATATTATTCTCAAGACTTTATTATTAATCATTCTATTTATACACACAAAAAAAGAAACTGAAATAACAATGGCAATGCCTAATATTAACAAACAAGGTACAACCAGTATGTGATTACAATTATCTCATGATTGGTCTTTGGGCATACTCTAACATCCAGGAAAATGGGTCAATTGGTCTTGATCCATTCATTAATTCAAATATTAATGATAAAATTAGCATATCTCATTTGGGTGGCTTGTCCCTTAATTCCCAAAAGAGCAATGATTGTGGGGAAATTTTGTATCTGCCGAAGTTGGTTAGGGGGAGCCTACTTTTAATTTGGACAATAATAATTTCAAATCCCTTACTGATGAGTTCTCTACATGCTCGATCTCATGCTTCAATCCTATATTTGAAGATTCACTTGAAAATGCTATGATTTTAAGTCTGAGTGTTTTTGATTCGAGGAAACATTCTGCTATAACGTTTAAGGAAAAAAATAACCATAACATAAGAATTAATTTAGAAAGTGCTAATTTTGCAGGAGGTACTTAACTTAAACAGGAGATAAAATGATGTGGCTCTGGTGGAAAAAATGAGAATGGTCAGAATGGAGGAAATGTCAATAAAGTCATTAGGGAATGAGATTAATTTAAGGTTATGGGTGCTTCGAGAGTTCCTTTGGTGAATACAATGAATTCCATGGTGGAATTAATAAGTAATCAGATAGGATATGACTTGTGTAAGGATTCTTCTTGTTCAGAAGGATTATAGGCCAATGATTTGGGTTTGCTCAGAAAGTGAAAGGTTACTCTTCTTTTCTCTAATTATATCAATGAATTTGTCAATTTGCACTTGAAATTGTCAAGGTTGTGCCAATATTAAGTTCTCTCATGTCTTTCAGAAGTATAACTTGAAATTCAAGCTTAATATTATTGGTTTATATGAAACACGAGTTAGTAGTGTCAAAGTAGATAGAATCATTGCTAAGCTAGGTTTTCAATATTCTCACTAGTAGAGGCTATTGGTTTTTATGGAGGTATTTGGATTGGTTGGAAAGAGTCTATTTGAGTGAAGGTAGTTTATAATCATCCTTCATTTGCTCTTGCTCGGGTTTCCAGACATGTGTTTGCTCAACTTCTTTATGTCACTTTTATCTATGATAGTCTTGATAGCCAAAAATGGAAAAAGCTTTGGGAAGGGCTAAAATTGACTATTTCGGTTGATAATGATTCTTGGGTTGCCATTGGGGATTTTAATGTTTTTCTATCCTCTGATGATAAAATAGGCAAAAAATCTAGTGGGAAAAGGTGTCCTCTTGTGGTTACCTAATGGAGTTTGTTGAACTTCAGGATTTGGGATTTAAATTACTCTTATTCACTTGGCATAGAGGAGGGGTCTTTAAACGTCTCAATGGAGCAATAAGAAATGGTGCTTGGATTAATGTTTTTCCTAATTGTACATTAACTTATCTTTCGAGGTTAGAACCAAATCATTGGCCTCCTCTTCTTTCTTTAAAACTAGAAAGTATTATGCCCAAAGGTCGACCTTTTAGATTTTTGGCCGATTGGGTTGAACACCAAAAATTTATTGAGTTCGTTAAAAATAATTAGGATTTTAATGGGAGTATGGTGGATTCTCTTGATCATTTTACATTGAGTATCAAATCCTGAAACAAGTCAGTGTATGTGTAACAGCCCAAATTAAGGCCTAAATGGAATGGTGGTTTTGGGACCACGAATTCGACTTGGAAAATTTTATTCCGATAATTTTTTAAGATTTAGTAGGTGATTGATTGCATAAGTAAAAATTTAGTAAATAAATTTTATTGATAAGGTGCTCGATCGAGAGATAGGACTAAGTTGAAAAATTTCAAAATATGAGTTCTAGAAGCATTTTGTGTGTAATTGAATTGCATACTTAAATTAGAGGTCCTTATATAGCAAATAGACCATTTTATAGCATGATGGACAAAAGTGCCCATGGAAGGAAAAATTTGCAAAGAAGGCCATTAACGACATTTTGGTCATTTGGTTATTAAATGAAATAAAAAAGAAAGAATAAGCCAAAAATGAGTCCATCTTCTTCCCCTAAGTGCTAAAATTTTCTAAGTCTCCATAGCTAGGGTTTTCAACTTTTCAAAGCTCCAAGTAAGTGCAATCTAGTCCCGTTTGTAATTTTCTTTGCATTTTTGAAATCCTTGAAGCTTGGACTACCTATTCCTACCATTAATTTGCATTAGGGTTCATGTTTGAAAATTTACCCATATGTGACATGAATGCATTTTGATGTTTAATGGTAGAAAACAAAGGTTTGATGTGTAGTAAACAACTTTTACTAGGTGATTTTGCATGAAAATGCATTAAGGCACTAAAATATAAAAGTTGTAAAACATGTGCATAAGTTGTGAAATATTGAAAATTTTGGGTTGTTATAAGAAATAAATAGGGTTGGCTAGGCTTGAAAATGAAGAAAAACAGGTACATTTCATTTTATGAGCCTAGGGACTAAATTGTAAATGTCGACAAAGTTAGGGGTGAAATGGTAAAAATTTCCATAAGATGATTCCCAATTGAGTAATGTGTGTAATGAATGAGCTAATGGTGTTATAGATCAATAACGACGAGGAAACGCCCTTGAACGGTGAAAAAGCAAGGTCTCGGATTAAATCGTTACAGGTTGCATTTTGACTCGAGGTAAGTTTATGTGTAAATAATGAGTCATATTGATATTTCGATTAGTTATCTTAATTATTCTAATATTTGTAATCTTATAATAATTTCTGAATTGTATATGAGTATGTATATTGACAAATAAAATAATAAGTGAGGAAAACCCGATTGAGCCTTAGGAATCAACTAGGATATGAGTGACATGTCACTAGGAAACCATTGTATGCGATCGTTTATGTGAAATTCGGGTGCTGGTTTAGTTTGACTACTAGTGGCTAGGTAATCCTGTATTTGTTGCAGATACCTGTCAACTTGTGTGAGTAGCACTGAGTAGTTTCTACTATACCATCAGCTTATGTCAGCAGACCCGTTAATAGCTCATCGTTGAGCCCATATGTGATATGTGGTAGCTTTAACTACGTTTCATTGGTAGCTTCGGCTACATTATGTGTGGCACTTGTGCCTTTTTCCGTGTATCCTTTAGTATTCCGCATGGTTCAACGGGTATTTGATTTGAATCGATAAAATGTGAATGTTTGTAAAAGATTTGACCGTGTGTTAAGTGTGTGTATATGCAAGTTATGTGAAATATGATATGTGTACTAAATGTTTAAGTATATATTGATTTATGTGGTAAGACCATTAAGTAAGTTATAAGCTTAATTTCAATATGTAATAAGAGAACTTACTTATTTTGAATTTGTATTATTGGTTTAAATTTCTCATTCATTTACATATAGACTTACTAAGCTATTTAGCTTACCCTCTTTCTTTTCCTTCCCCATATAGGTTCGTCAAGCTAACCCGAGGTTAGGAGATTAACGAGATTCCATCAACACTATCAACAAGCATTTTGGTTTTTTGTTTAAACACTTAAGATTATGGCATGTATAGATGGTCTAATGATATGTCATGTGTCATAGTCTATGGGGTCAAATGTTGTCACAAATGTTATGAGATTTGGCCATTTGCTATAGGCCATATATGAATGAGTATTTTCTAATTAAAGTGTTGTAATCCTTTATGATACAAATTATATAGTAGGTGTATAATGTGTGGATGTGTATGCTTGTGTGTGGTTGGTAAAATGAAGTGTGTGGATGCCAAAATATGGTTGTTTGGATGTGTTTTCATGTATTATTGTGTATTGGAAAAATTGGTTTGAGTTGGTTTGTGTTTCTGGGTGGCAATTGGTTTGGAAAATAGCCTATAATTGTCCATATAGTTAGGCACACGTGAGTATGTCTAAGCCGTGTGTGACACACGGCCAGCCCACGGGCATGTTGATAGGCCGTGTGTCCCCTGCACCTGAAATTCTAGAATTTAATGTTTTTTAGTAAACACACGGGTTAGAGACACGGGCGCGTGGCTTGGCCGTGTGACGAAAAATTTGCGATGATGTCATAAATAGAATACCCTAGTTTTTCACACAGGAGAGGACACGGGAGTGTCAAGGCCATGTGAAGGACACAGGCCAGAGACACGGGCGTGTGGTCGGCCGTATGAAAACCTTGTAGGTTCAAAAAGAAAATTTATTCCATACGGGCTAGGGACATGAGCGTCTGTGACCACACGGCCTGTCCACACGGGCATGTTCTTGTCCCACACGGGCATGTGCCCTATTTTAAGTAGAATATTTTAAGTGATTTAAAAGTTTCAGTTTCGTTCCTAATCGTACCCAATGAGTCTCTTGAGCCTCGTAAGCCCATAATAAGAGTGTTTTAACTAAGATTGAAAAAGTTTTAAATTTTTATGGAATTCGTGAGTCAGGATTTAGTGATCGTGTATTTGTAAGTTCGATAATGCCTCATACCCGGTCCCGGCATCAAACTTGGGTGAGGGGTGTTACATTTAGTAGTATCAGAGCCAGGTTTAGTCAGTCTTCGAACAAACATAGCAAGTGTATAATTGTGAATATTGATAGTGTGATGATTTCTAATCCTTAAATTGTTTTTTTATATAGTAAATGGATCCTGACCCAGCAATAGCTAATGATGCAGAAAGTAACGCGTCGGCTCCCGCTCACGCTCAAGGGACCGTGCCACCCGAAAGTAGAGATGTAGAACCAAGTAGGGGAGAAGAGGCACGGGAAGCCTTTCTCCACAAAATGAGTGAATGGTACACGGAGTTTGTTCGGACGAATCCGAATGCCCAACTTCCCTCACCTCCTCCTATTTCTCAGTCGATTCTAGTAACTCCACAAGGTGTGGAAGTGGTAAGAAGGAGTAAGCGTCCAGTGGACAAGATTTATAAGAATGGAGCTGAGGAATTTAGGGAAAATGTTGATGATGACCCCAATATGGCAGAATTTTGGCTCGAAAACACTATCTGGGCTTTTTATGAACTCTATTGCACACCCGAGGAGTGTTTAAAGTATGCTGTGCCACTTCGAGAGACTCAGCATATCAGTGGTGGAAGATGGTAGTCTCGGTAGTGCTTGTAGAAAGAGTTACTTAGGACTTCTTCCAGGTAGAGTTCTGAAAGAAATATATAAGTCAGCATTTTATTGACCAAAAGCGAAAGGAATTTTTAGAGCTAAAGCAATGTAACACCCCTTACCCAAGTTTGACGCTGGGATGGGGTACGAGGCATTACCTCACTTAACCATGTTTGAATAGATAAACTCGGGTTATAAATTTTCATTCCATTCCAAAACTTTTCATGCAATCTCTTACTATCCTTATTACTGGCCTACATGGCCCAAAACGTGCATTGGGTGTAGTCCAGAATCGATCCGTGAATTTTCGGACACTTAGAAATTTTTCTTTGAACAGCGCCATACGCCTGTGTGGGATGGGACATGCCCGTGTGGCAGGTCATGTGGTCATACACGTCCATGTCCCTTGCCCGTGCTAGATTTATTTTTATTTCGAACCTATAGGGGTTTTGACATGGGTTGACCACACGCCCGTGTGGTTAGCCCACGTGCAATACTGACTTAACTACTTAAGATGCAGGGGACACATGGTCGAGCTACACGCCTCTGGTATGGACCGTGTGTCACACACAGCCTAAACACATGCCCCTGTGCCTAACCTATGTGGACAATATGGGCTATTTTCTAAGCCTTTTTGCCACCTTGAAACACAATCAAACTCATACTAAATTCAACCTTATAAAACCATACATAATATACATTATAATCATTCACAACTAAGGCATCCAAATGCCACCATGCCTATCATTCTCATCCATCAGTACTCTACTTAAACATACAACTTGCACAAGCATGAATTTCCCCAACATTTCATAAAATATAACTTTGACAATATTGGCCAATTTCAAAGGCCATTACAACAAGACTTAAGTATTATCAATAGCCAACGCCTTTGACTATCCAAAAGACATTTATCAAAATGACTAAATTCCTATACATGCCATACAACAAAATAACTAACTATATTATACCAAAATGAATGGCATGATAGTGTAACTTTGAGCTCCGACTTCAATTGATCCCTAAGCTAATTCGGCAAATCTACATGGAAAAAGGGGAAGAAATGGGGGTAAGCATAAATGCTTAGTAAGTTGCATGGAATAATATAGCAACATAAACCA
This sequence comes from Gossypium stocksii, assembly GCA_020496765.1. Taxonomy (NCBI): domain Eukaryota; kingdom Viridiplantae; phylum Streptophyta; class Magnoliopsida; order Malvales; family Malvaceae; genus Gossypium; species Gossypium stocksii. The sequence continues at coordinate 77,294,279 of CM035629.1, forward strand.
TGAAACATCATACAAATCTAAATATCATAAAATGCCATAAACTTTCATACTCTTTTCAAAACTTACTATATCTCATGAATTTCTCATTCTCATAAATTACTCATTTTCATGGCTCACTCGTTCTCATAGCTTATAAACTCGTAACTTACTTGTGCCTTTCTTGTTGTATTACTCATAACATTATACTTTCAATTTTTCGTAACTTATTCATGCACACATGTATCACTCATCACAAATCATTAGTCCTTATCCATAACTCATTAATTTGAGTACTTTTCTCATTAAATTGACTTATAATACTGAAGGATACTTGAATGTCACTCTCATGATAGGAAGCCTAAGCCATATCCCAGACATGGTCTTACACGAGATCTCATACCGATATCCACGCCATGTCCCAGACATGGTCTTACATAAGATCATAAAATGATGTGATGCCATGTCCCAAACATGGTCTTATACGGGATCTCCCTTAAATGCCAACGCCATGTCCCAGACATGGTCTTACAGGGGATCTAAGTCTCATCTTAGTGCCGACGCCATGCCCAGAGATGGTCTTACATGGGACCACATGTCGATGCCAATGACATGTCCCAAACATGGTCTTACATGGGATCTCAATTCAGTGCCGATGCCACATCCCAAACATCGTCTTATACGAGACTTACACAATTCATGTCATGACTTCGTATCCCTCATATTCTTTAACATTACTAACCAAAAATTGTCATCTATAATTTCATCCTTTCTTGATAATAATCATGTTAAATAACTTCATGGGATTTGCATGATTACATAACATATCTTCATCATAAATTTTCATCATGCATAAAGCTAAATTATTACATACAACTTACCTTGGGTCCAAAATGAGGGTGAATTTCGATTTAGTCCACTACTTTGCTTTTTCCCCGGTTTTGATCCGGGCTTTGTGTTTTTTGATCAAGAATGACAAATTTAACTTATTTAGTACTCACATTGGCTAATTAGCCCAAAATTCATACTTTGGCAAAATTTATAATTTTACCCCTAAACTTTTACATATTTGCAAAATGGTCCCTAGGCTTGTAAAATGAATTGGACTTATTTTCTTGACTACCCAAGCTTAGCCGAACCTTTCATGTGCTCATAATAGCCCACAGTTCTCATCGATTTGTACATTTACTACACATTTTACTAACTTTGCAATTTAGTTCCTATTAGGGACTTCCATGAAAAATCACTTAGAGAAAGGTGTTTACTACACTTTAAACTTCCATATTCTACTACTAGACATCAAAATACTTGCATGTCATGCATGAGTATATTTTTTAGCGTAAACCCTAGCTCAAATTAGTGGTAGAAATAGCTAAATTAAGCTACAAATTAGTGGTATATTTTTTCCCTTTTTATTTCATTTATTTACCAAATGACCAAAATGCCCTTACACCCTTTCTTTAAAATTTTACCTTTCCATAGGCATCTTTGTCCGTAGTGCCAAAATTGGTCTAATTGCTAAATAAGGACCCCTAATAAATTTTCAAATGCTAATTCATCCTTAAAGCTTCTAGAAACTTAATTTTGCAATCTTTTGCAATTTAGTCCTAAAGGATAAATTAGTCACATTTTCCCAAAATTTCCTTCATGAATTTTTATCACTACTATGCAATCATGTCATAAACCTAAAAATAATCACAAATCATAATTTTCTACTTCAAATTTGTGGTCTCGAAACCACTGTTTCAACTAGGCCCTAATTTGGGCTGTTACAATTCTCCCCCTTAGGGATTTTCGTCCCCGAAAATCTTACCAGTGAACAAGTTGGGATATTGGTTTCTCATGTTTTCCTCAAGTTCCCATGTTGCCTCTTCTACTCCATTTCTTTGCCATAGTACTTTCACAAGGGCTATACTCTTATTTCTCAACTGTTTGACTTCCCGAGCCAAAATTTTAACCGGTTATTCACCATAAGTTATGTCTGGTTGAATCTCAATCTCTGTCGGGGTAATCACATGTGAAGGATCCAATCAGTAACATCGTAGCATGGACACATGGAATACATTATGAATCTTTTCCAATTCAGACGGTAAAACCAACTGATAAGCTATCAGGCCTATCCTATAGATGATCTCATATGGTCCGATAAACCACGGACTTAACTTGCCTTTTCGGCAAAATCTAAGAACTTTTCTCCATGGAAATACTTTCAAGAACACTTTATCCCTGACTTGGAACTCTATTTCCTTCCTTTTTTAAATCAGCATATGACTTTTGTCTATCAGAACCAGCTTTCAAGCAATCTCTAATCACTTTTACTTTCTCCTCGGTTTCCATGACTAGATCAACCTCGTGAATTTGATTCTCCTTAAGCTCTGTCCAATATAAAGGCTTCGACACTTACGCCCATACAATGCCTCATAAGGAACCATTCTCAAACTTGACTGGAAACTGTTGTTGTAGGCAAATTCAATCAAAGGTAAGTATTTCTCCCAACTACCTTGAAATTCCAATACACAACACCTGAGCATATCCTCAAGCACTTGTATTACTCTCTCCGACTGACTATCGGTCTATGGATGGAAGGTGGTGCTAAAATTTAGCTTTGTGCCCAAAGCTTCTTGTAGCCTTTTCCAAAATCGTGACGTGAATCTCAAATCTTTATCCAAAATGATCGATAATGGTACTCTGTGCAGTCTCAGAATCTCTGACAAGTCAGCCAACTTATCAAGTGAATAATCCATGCATACCGGTATAAAATGGGCTAACTTCCTAAGCTTAACAATCACAACCCAAATAACATCTTTCTTTTTTGGGGTCGTTAGCAAACCTGTCGCGAAATCCATAGTAACACGGTCCCATTTCCACTCAAGAACCATGATTGGCTATAGTAAGTTGAAGGGTACTTAATGCTCTACTTTTACTTGTTGACAAATCAAGCATCTCGAAACATACTCAGAGATGTCTCATTTCATATTTGGTCACCAATACCATTTCTTCAAATCATTGTACATCTTGGTACTGCTGGGGTGGATAGACATACAACTACTATGTGCCTCACATAAAGTTCTCCTAATAAGCTCATCATCCTTTAGTACACAAAGCCAATCTCGGAACCTTATACAACCATCTGAATCAATTCGGAGGTCTGAGTCAATACTTAACTCGCACTGAGCTTTCTTGGCTTGCAATTCTCTATCTTTTAACTGTGCTTCACAAATCTTTTGAATGAACATCGGTCAAGCTGTCATTTCTACTAAAATCGAACTATCATCGGTTAGAGAGAATCGTATGTTCATGGCTCTCAAAGAAAATAGAGTCTTTCGACTTAAAGCATCCGCAACAACATTTGCTTTCGCCGGGTGGTAGTCGATAATCAACTCATAATCCTTTAATAACTCGAGCCACCTACTCTGTCATAGATTCAAGTGTACTTAAGACTCTTATGATCAATGAACACTCGGCATTGCTTACCATATAAATAGTGCCTCTATATCTTTAGTGCAAACACTATTGCAACCAACTCAAATCGTGTGTCGGATAATTCTTTTCATGTGGTTGCAACTGTCTCGAGGCATAAGAAATCACCTTGACTTCTTGCATAAGTATGTAGCCCAATTCGTTTAAGGATGCATCACCATATACTACAAACTCCTTTTCAGTTTCAAGTTGCACTAGAATGGGAGCTTCAATCAGTAGGGTCTTCAGCTTCTTGAAACTTTGTTGGCACTTATCAGTCCACTCAAATCTAACATCTTTTTGCAAAATTCTCGTCATTAGAGTGGCGATCATGGAAAATCCCTTAACAAATATCCAGTAATAACTGGACAAACCTTAAAAGCTTCTGACCTCGGATACGTTCCTTGGCAGTTTCCATTTAACAATTACCAAGATATTATTTGGACCAACTCTAATGCCATCACCTAAAACGATGTGGCCAAAAAATCCCACTTCTTTAAGCCAAAATTCACTTTTGTTGAACTTGGTATAAAGTTGCTTATCTCATAAGGTTTGCAAAACTGTCTTTAAATGCTCGGCATGTTCTCCCTCATCACGAGAATAAATTAGGATGTCGTTAATAAAAACCACAAAGAACTTATCTAGGTATGGCTAAAAAATACAGTTCACTAAATCCATGAATATGGTCGGAGCATTGGTCAAGCCGAATGGCATGAAGAGAAATTCGTAGTGGCCATATCTTGTCGGGAATGCAGTCTTCAGCACATCGGACTCCGTAACTCTTAATTGATAGTACCCAGATCTCAAATCTATCTTGGAGAACACTGTGGCCCCTCTCAACTGGTCGAATAGATCGTCAATCCTTGGCAAAGGGTACTTATTCTTTATGGTCACCTTGTTAAGTTGCTGATAATCCATGCACAACCTCATAGAACCATCTTTCTTTTTCACGAATAACACGAGAGCACCCCATGGAGAATGACTTGGTCTTGCAAAACTTTTATCCGTTAATTCCTGGAGCTAAGCTTTCAACTCCTTTAGCTCGGCTAGAGCCATTCTATAAGAGGCAATAGAAATAGGCGTAGTTCCGGGAGCCAACTCTATACCAAACTCTACTTCTCTAACTACAGGTAATCCGAGCAACTCTTCTAGAAAGACATCTGGATACTCAAAAACCACTGGCACTGACTCAATTTTCAACTCTAACTCTCTTGTGTTCATCACAAACTCGAAGAGTATCACCATTTTCACATTTTAATTCAATAAATTTTCTACCACAACTGACTATCATATCATGAGTGGTTAACCAATCCATACCAAGGATTACATCAAATTCATCGAATGGCAAAAGCATGAGGTTAGCTGGGAATTAATGACCCCTAATCATCAAAGGGCAATCTTTACATACTTTGTTTACTAACACACACTTGCCAAGTGGATTAGAGAATTTTATCACAAATTCTATAGGCTCTATGGGCGTACTCATGCTAGGAACTAGTTTCATGCAAATATAAGAGTGGGTAGATCCCAAGTCTATCAATACCATAACAAAAATTTCTTGAAGAGAAAATGTACCAGTTATCACATCGAGTGAAGATGCCTCTTTGCAAGCACAAATGGCATACGTCCTTACTAGCACTCTCCCTCGGGTCTTGTAATTTTTTCTTTCGGTGTGCCTTTACTACTTGCTCCCGTTCCCAGGTTCCTCTATGGTCTTCCTCTAGAGGTAGCATTACCCGACCTTTCACTCTGATCTTTATCTTTTTCAATCATCTCAGGGCACTCTCTAATGAAGTGGTCTTGTGAACCACACTTGAAACAGGCCCTATCATGAGCCCGGCATTCACTAAGAAGGTATCTGCTACACTAAGGGCATTCAGGTCTACTGGATCGAGTGTTTCCCACACTCGCAACCGAGGTGGTCTGAGCTTTGGAGGCTGAATACTATTTACCTCTATTCTTACTTGAGAACCAGGCTGAAGTCATGGATCATGCAATAAATTCCTTTGATTTCTTGGAGAATGATTGGAATGACTTGCCCAACTGTCTCTTTCTTGACTCACAAGACTCCATCTCAGCTTTCTGCTTCTCTTTAGCCAATTCCTCGTCCTTACAAGCTCTATCCACAAGTACCACAAACTCCTTTATCTCAAGGATACCAACAAACATTTTAATATCCTCATTTAAACAATCTTCAAATCGTTTACACATGAGGGATTCAGTAGATACACATTCTCGAGCATATTTCCTGAGCTTCATGAACTCACGCTCGTATTCCATCACTACCATCCTACCTTGTTTCAACTTTAAGAATTCTTTGCAGTTCTTATCGATAAACCTCGGGCTGATGTACTTCTTGCGTAACTCCTTTTGGAAAAACTCCTAATTAACCATTTCCTTAGGTACCACTAACATAAGGCTGTTCCACCACTGATAGGTGAAATCTCGTAGGATAGATACTAAACACTTCATGCACTCTTCAGGTGTGTAAGACAACTCGTCACATACCCTGATGGAATTCTCTAGCCAAAATTTTGCTCCTTTTGGATCATTATCTTTAGTAGCCCGAAACTCTACGACCCATTATTTCTGGATTCTATCCACTGAGGGCTTTTCTCATCTTACAACCTCCTCAATCTGGGGCGCTATCAGGGTAAATTGAAGAACTTGAGGGGGTGGAGCTTAGTGTTGAGTGGCTGGGTTTGTTTGGATGAACTCAGTGAACCATTCATACATCATTTGAAAGAAGGCCTCCCGGTCCTCTCCTCATTGACTTACAGTAGCTGGCCTATCCTCTGTTTGGCTGGCACCGTTCTTATAGCTTACTCGTTTTCATAGCTTATAAACCCGTTAACTTACAGTAGCCACCCATAAACTTTCTTACTCCTTTCAAAACTTACTAAATCTCATGAATTTCTCATTCTCATAACTTATTCATTATCATGGCTTACTCATTCTCATAGCTTATAAACTCGTAAGTTACTCGTGCCTTTCTTACTGTATTACTCATAACATTATACTTTCAATTTCTCGTAACTTATTCATGCACACTTGTATCACTCATCACAAATCTTTAGTCTTTATCCATAACTCATTAATTTGCGTACTTTTCTCATTAAATTGACTAATAATACTGAAGGATACCCGAATGTCACTCTCATGATAGGAAGCCTAAGCCATACCCTAGATATGGTCTTACCTGGGATCTCAAGTCGATGCCGAAGCCATATCCTAGATATAGTATTACACGGGATCTCATATCGATGTTGACGCCACGTTCCAGACATGGTCTTCCACGAGATTGTAATATGATGGCAATGCCATGTCCCAGACATGGTCTTATATGGGATCTCTCTTAGATGCCAACACCATGTCCCAAACATGGTCTTACAGGGGATCTAAGTCTCATCTCGGTGCCGACGCCATGCCTCAGACATGGTCTTTCATGGGACCACATGTCGATATTGATGCCAATGACATGTCCCAAACATGGTCTTACATGGGATCTCAATTCAGTGCCAGTGCCATGTCCTAGACATGGTCTTATATGAGACCTACACAATTCATGTCATCACTTTGGTATCCCTTGTATTCTTTAACATTACTAATCAGTAATTCTCATATATAATTTCATCATTTCTTGATAATAATCATGTTAAATAGCTTCATGGGATTTGCATGATTACATAAAATACCTTCATCATAAATTTAAATCATGCATAAAGCTAAATTGTTACATACAACTTACCTCGAGTCCAAAACGGGGGTGAATTTTGATTTAGTCCACTACTTTGCTTTTTCCCTAGTTTCAATCTAGTCTTCGTGTTTCTTGATCTAGAATGACAAATTTAACTTGTTTAGTACTCAATTTGGCTAATTAGCCCAAAAGTCATACTTAGGAAAATTTCATAATTTTTCCCCTAAACTTTTACATATTTGCAAAATGGTCCCTAGGCTCGTAAAATGAAATGCACTTATTTTCTTGATGACCCAAGCCTAGCCAAACCTTTCATGTGCTCATAACAGCCCACATTTCTCATCAATTTGTACATTTACTACACATTTTACTAACTTTGCAATTTAGTCCCTATTAGGGACTTTCCTAAAAAATCACCTAGAGAAAGGTTTTACTACATTTTAAACATTCATATTCTACCACTAGGCATCAAAATACTTGCATGTCATGCATGGGTATATTTTTCAAATGCTAATTCAAAAATCGCTAAAATAAGCTACAAGGATTTCAAAAATACGAAGAGCATGAAAAACGAGGCTTGGAGTCACTTACTTGGAGCTTGAAAATGAAAGAAACCCTAGCTATGGAGGACTCTTCAAATTCGAGACAAGCATGGAGAAGATGGACACTTTTTTCTTTCTGTTTTCCGTTTTTATTTCATTTATTTACTAAATAACCAAAATGCCCTTGCACCCTTTCTTTAAAAATTTACCTTCCATTGGCATTTTTGTCCATAGTGCCAAAAATTGGTCTAATTGCTAAATAAGGAATCCTAATAATTTTTCAAATGCTAATTCATCCTTAAAGCTTCTAGAACCTTAATTTTGCGACTTTTGCAATTTAGTCCTAAAGGATAAATTAGTCGCAGTTTCCCAAAATTTCATTCATGAATTTTTATCACTATTTTGCAATAATGTCATAAACCTAAAAATAATCCTAAATCATGCTTTTCTACTTCAGATTTTTTGTCTCGAAACCACTATTTTAACTTGGCCCTAATTCAGGCTGTTACAAGGAAGGTCGATTGACAATGTCCGAGTATAAGTGAGAATTCGTCCGACTTAGCAGGTATGCTTGGGAATATGTTTCTACTGAATAAATCATGTGTAAAAGATCTGAGGACGGCCTAAATGAAGACATCAAATTGTATGTGGGGATTTTGGAACTAAAAGAGTTTGTTGTGCTCGTTGACCGGGCCTGTAAAGCTAAAGAATTAAGTAAATAAAAGAAGAGAGCTGATACAAAAGCTAGAGACTTGAAAAAGAGATCAATGAGAAAGTCTTTTCAATCATCGTCAAAGAAAGGGAGGAATGTACAAAACTGTTCGACTGTTTTCACCGGGAATCCAAGTAGAACTCGTGGAAAACAAAATAAAGGTTCTAAGGCTCAGACCACCTCGGTAGCTAGTGTTGGTAATGTCAAGTCAAATAACCCTGAATGTCGACACTGTGGCAGGAGACATCCCAGTGAGTGCTGGATGGCCACCGGAGCATGTTTTAAGTGTGGCTCCCAAGATCACTTCATTAAAGATTGTCCTGAAATAGAGGTGAAAGAAACTACTCAGAGTGTTGATAGAGATATATGCCTACTAGAGGGAAGCCTACTAGAAATGTGAAAAAGGGAGCTAGTAGGAAAGGCATGGCTAGAGACTCAGCTACAAGATCGAAGGCCAGGGCACCTGCAAGAACCTATGCCATCAGTGCCTGTAACGCCCTAATTTTCGAGATTTTTCGGGTTTTTGTGATTTTTGGTAAATTTTTAAAATTTTGGTGTTCTGAATATCGGAATTGAGTTTAAAAGTGTTAGTGGGCCTTTAGAAGGCCCAAGCCTAAGTTAAAACCCGATAAAATATCAAGTTTGGATTTTAAGTGAATAAGAGACTTGGTTAAGTGGGCTTTTAAGAAAAACTTCGTAAATTATGATACAAGAAAAGCTTTGGCAAAGTGGCAAGGTGGCGCCACTAAGTTCCTAAAAAAGTGGCGCTTGGGAAGGAATTAAAGGTCCAGGGTTCAAGTTGCAAGGTAAGCGTATTATTACTTTTTAGTTTTTAGGCATGTGTCGAGCATGTGATCACTTAAATGAATTTCGACTAGGGCCTTAGGAAGGTTGGGCTGATTGTTTTGTTAGTAATTAGGGTTACTTCTTTTCTTTTTCCGTCATGAAAAATTAGGGTTAGCCACCTAAAAGCTTTCACTTTCATTTATCCTTCTCTAAGTTTTCACAAAAGCTGAAAACGCAGATTCCTTCTCCTCTGTGCTGATTTCTTCTTCCTCTTCTTCTCCTCCATTGCTTTCCTTTCTTTTTTGCTTTCTACCTCAGCCGAACATCCCTGTTACTTAAATCCATCTTTTCTTCAATCCCATCCTCCCTAAAACCACCATAGCCGATTGCCTTAAAAGCTAAAATCCTGAAAACTTACCTCTTGTGCTGATTCCTCCAAGCCAATTCCCCCAATTATTTTCATTCCTTTTGAAAGAATTTCATCTTCTCTAAACCTTTAGTACCTGTCGGTAACACTACTCTAAGATTATAACCTCAAATCATCATCTTCTTCATCACTCAAAAGCCGAAACCACCATAGATTTAGGAGCTTGTAGCTGAAACTTCAAATATATTGGATTCAGGTTCTACTATCATTTAGGGGCTAGATCTACATCAGATCTGAGTAGAAACAGAAGGGAAATCAGTGGTAAGTGCTCATTAACCCAAATCTATAAGTTATTTTACAATTTAGAAAAAGCCAAAGTTCCTAGAGTCTAGGAAGGCTGTCGATTGGAGCATAGGGCCCTAAGGGTCATTAACCAAGGATTTCTTTTGGTGATTAGTGTATACTAGAGGTGATTGATCGAAGGCTTGGATCTTTGGAACAACTAGACTTAGATCTAGTCATCGGTTTTCGGCAAAGGTAAGATTTTGAAGGCTTTCGGGGCATTGGCCGAATATAGGTAAGTGAATATTGGGATTGTTTGTTGTAGTTTTGCAATCTAAGAATTGGGGTAATTGATTTTAGGACATCGTGGGGGATCTCTCTAGCAGTTGTCGCGAAACAGGTGTGTATCGAACCCCTTCTTTAGTCTAATTTGGCAAAAGCCAAAATGCTGAAATTTTGACATTTTATGCGCTTGTGAGTGTGCAAATGCTCACAAGACGTTAGAAATTGTTAGATCTGAAATCGCAAGGTGGTAAGCTAGTCATGTGTGGAATTTCGTATACTTCAGTAATTGGGCCTCGATGGGCTATAATTGGGCCCAATGGGCTTACGGGCCCATATGGGTAAAAATAGGCAATAAGTATGTTCTGTTAGACTGAAGGATCGAAACTGCTAAAACTGGAAAGTTGGTTATGAAACTTGGACTAAATGAGCTTAATTTGCTAATAGACACCGTAGGGCCCATTAGGGGTTTTAGGGCCAATAGCTAAAATTGTTAAACTAAGCTAAATAGACTACCGTGAAGACAAATGGATTAGTAGTGACTGTATTATGCATGAAAACCCTAAAAACTAATAAAATTACTGAAATAGCCTTATAGGTGGAAAATTACAGTTTTACCCCTAAGAGTAAAATGACTGTTATACCCCTAGGGTTAAGTTTGACCCAAAATGCATGTTTTACGGTTACTGTTTACTGCATGCCATTATTATCTATTGCATGGGACTGGGATATTGATGGAGGAAGTACTAAAAGTGGCTTGACCACGTACTGGAGGCCTTGCCTCAATTTACTGTTATTTGAGCAGCCATGCTGCAACTGTGGAGTGTAGGGCTAGGTGGGTTGAGTTATTCCCCACGTGGTGTGTAGGGCTGGTACTTGTGGAGTGTAGCGGATGAATTTAGGCTGGGTCAGGCTTGCATACATGATTTTATCTATTCTGTTCTGAAATGGGCCTATGGGCCACACTGTTAACTGAAAGGCCAAAGGCCCAGTTTACTGTATCTGGATAGGGCTTCGGCCCAGTGGGCTTGAGCTAACTTGGGCTCTGGCTGGGCATTCTATACACACTAAGTTTTCTAAACTCACCCCCTTTCTTTCCATCGATGCAGGTGAGCCCTAGTTGGTGGAGTTGAAGCTGGGAGGGATTCAGAGTGGCCACGAAGATTTAAATTTCTGGTTTTCAATTATTTCATTTTTTTATTTATTTAGATTATTTAATTTTGGTTTCTGGGTTGTAATAAGGCCGCTCTATTTATTTTATTTTGGGTTTTTAATTCTTTAATTCTTTAATTGTTTTTAACTTAAGTAGGACATTATTTGAATCGTTTTGAAATCGGTTAGCTTTACGGCACGTTTTTGTAAAAGTTACTTGTTTTCAAAATATTTTAAAAACAGAGCGAAGCTTCCGCATCATAAATGTTTTCATAAATAAATATCTTAAATACGTTTAAACTTAATTTGTTGTTCGTGGACAAGTAATAAGGTTAAAGTGTGGCAATGGATGTATGCATGTCTAGGATTGGATCTAGGAAGAGCTTGGTACTTAAGCAGTCTAAATGACTCACCTCCTCTTCTCTTGAATCCTACCTGGTGCGTAGTATCCATTCACTTTAAGCCATAACAAAGAAAGTTTAATTTTCCGATGCTTAAACTGTTTTTATAATAACATGTTTCCGCAACTACAAAGGTTTACAAGCTTTTGCAATTTTTCCATAAGATTTTACAAAGTTGTTTCGATTATTACAGTGAATCACGTTTTGGAAAAAAATAAAGGTTTTATACAAGTTTACCAGTAAAAGTTTCTAAACATTAAGAAGGGTTTTCAATGAAAACATGGTTTTCGAAAAACACTTAAATTTGACACACCAGACTTGGCCGTAAGGTCTAGGCTGGGTTTAGGGCGTTACATTTAGTGGTATCAGAGCCCGGTTGCAACAACTCGGCTGTGGATCGGTTCTAAAAATATTTTCATAAAATTTTTAAACTTAGGCTCAATAAGGGTATTTTTGGAAATCAGTTTCTAAAAATGTAGGGAAACCTTTTTTTTCAAGCTAGTTTTCTTTAAAATATACATGTTTTAAAAGTTTTCTTTTGAAAAGTCTTGAGTTTTTCTAAAATCTGGCAACTGAAGAAGTGGCACACTGAATCCCCAGCACCAAGTCTGTAAGTATTCCTGCTTTATATACTGTATTGTACTAAAACAATACTGTAGATAGAACTGAGACCCTGCTATGATACTGTAGATAGGGTAGAACTGAAAACGGTAGGGACTGAGACTGTAACTAGGCAACGTATTCGCGAAAACAACTCTGAAACTCTATCCTTACATAAGACATTTGTAATAAATAACTGAAATATTAACCTACTGTCATAAAATTCTAAATCAAATAAGTCGATATGAGTACGAGAACTGCTTGTGAACGAGGCCGAGGACGCGGCCAAGGCAGTGCACAAGTTGGGTCTTCATCCTCGAAACATATGCCAGCTGGTGGGGCACGACCACCACCGGTAGCTGAAAATGGGCCACACGATCAGGCTTTGTCCCAGGCTCTGTTGAGGGTTCTGGAAAGGGTTGCTGCAGCTAATGTCGGGCCTATAAACAGAGGGTCCATTTTTGAGCGACTCCGTGCTAACGAAGCAGAGGTTTTCAGGGGCATATTTGAAGTAGCCCCGAACGTAGCTAAGTATTGGCTGGAAGCTACGGAAAGGATTATGGACGACCTAGACTACTCGGTGGAGCAAAAACTGAAGGGAGCAGTATCTCTGCTGCGAGACGAAGCATACCAATGGTGGATTACTATAAGCTAGAGTACCCCAGCTGAGCGGGTAACCTGGGAATTATTTAAGACGATTTTCAAGGGAAAATATGTCGGAGCCAGCTATGTGGATACACGTAGGAAGGAATTTCTGAACCTAACCCAGAGCAATAGGTCAGTTGTTGAGTATGAGGTAGAGTTTCTAAGGTTGAGCTGGTATGCCAGCGGAATTGTTGCTACTGAGTATGAGCGCAGTGTTCGCTTTAAGGATGGCCTCAGGGATGAACTAAGGGTGCTGATAACTCCGCAGAGAGAGTGCGATTTTGCTACACTAGTAGAGAAGGCTAAGATAGCCGAAGAGGTGAAGCAAGCTAAACGAAAGAACTGCGATAGGGATCGAAACCAATTCAGGAGAGATGCTGGACCAGCTGGTACTGCAAATTGGAATGTTAAGAGAGCTAGGGTGGAGTAGTCGGTTCGAGCAATTTCGGTAAACACGGTTAGACCATAGCCTTGTGGAAATTGTGGTAGAGTGCATCTGGGAGAATGCTTGAAACATACTAGGGCATGTCTTCGTTGTGGGTCAAAGGAACATAGGATCAAGGATTGTCCTCGAAGGCCAGCTCAGGCTCCAGTTACTGAGCAATGGGCTATTCAACCAGTGCGAGGTGGACCGCTGCCGCCGAGAGGGCGTGGACAAGGTCGAGGTGGCAATGGCCGTGGACGTGGAGCACCTGGCAAGGGTGCAGGTAATGCAGAGGCTCGTCAATTGCTGCTTGGAATAGCTCCAGTGTCCATCGCGCCCTATAGGATGGCACCAAAGGAGTTGGTGGAACTGAAAGCTCAAATCTAATAGTTGTTGGATAGAGGCTTCATTAGACTAAGTGTGTCTCCGTGGGGAGCACCTGTGTTGTTTGTGAATAAGAAGGATGGGACGATGCATATGTGCATCAATTATCGCCAGTTGAACAAACTGATGATAAAGAACAAGTATCTTTTGCCAAGAATTGATGATCTATTTTACTAGCTTAGGGGAGCTTCGGTATTTTCCAAGACCGATCTTCGATCTGGATACCATCAGCTAAGGGTAAAGGAGGTGGATATTCAAAAGACAGCATTCAGAACTCGGTATGGTCATTATGAGTTTTTGGTTATGCCGTTTAGGCTGAGAACGCACCTACAGCTTTTATGGATCTAATGAATCGAGTGTTCCAACCTTACTTAGACCGATTCGTGGTTGTCTTTATCAACGATATTCTGGTATATTCAGAAACTGAGGAGAAGCATGATGAGCATCTCCGTATTGTACTGCAAGTGCTGAGAGAGAAGCAACTCTATGCGAAATTCAGTAAGTGTGAATTTTGGTTGCGAGAAGTGACTTTTCTGGGGCATGTTGTTTCTGCTGAAGGAATTAGAGTAGATCCACGAAAAATTGAGGTAGTTCTGGAGTGGAAGCCACCGAGGTTAGTATCGAAAATTCAGAGTTTTCTGGGTCTGGCAGGCTATTACAGAAGGCTCGTAGAGGGGTTTTCTCTGATTGCTGCACCGTTGAAGAAACTGTTAAGGAAAGGAGTAGCGTTTGTTTGGACTGTGAAACAATAAGAGGCTTTCGATAAGCTCAAAAAGGTTTTGACTGAGGCGCTAGTGTTAATTCAGCTAGAGTCTAGGAAGGACTTCGTTGTGTACAGTGATGCATCACATGTGGGACTAGGCTGTGTATTGATGCAAGAAGGTAAGGTAGTCGCTTATGCTTCGCGACAGCTGAAGCCTCATGAAGTGAATTACCCTACGTATGATATAGAGTTGGCCGCAGTGGTCTTCGCGTTGAAAATTTGGAGACACTATTTGTATGGAGAAAGGTGTATTATCTACACAGACCATAAAAACCTAAAGTATCTGTTGACTCAGAAGGAGTTAAACCTTAGGCAACGAAGATGGATAGAGTTGCTTAAGGATTACGACTGTTCGATTGAGTACCACCTAGGCAAGGCTAATGTGGTGGCTGATACATTGAGTTGAAGGATTGTTGCTGATTTAAGAGCTATGTTTGCTCGTTTGAGTTTGTACGATGATGGAAGTCTATTGGCGGAGTTGCAAATGTGTCCTACTTGGACTGAACACATTAAGGAGAAGCAGTTAAAGGATAATTCGTTGGTTCCTCAATTTCAGCAAGCTGAGAATGGGGAGAATTCAAATTTTGGGCTGAACACTAATGGAGTTCTCTGCTTTTGTAGAAGGATTTGTATTCCAAAGGATTCTGAATTGAAGCAGTCAATTCTGAAAGAGGCTCATGGTGGTCCTTGTGCCATGCATCCTTGTGACGGCCCTAAATTGACTGTAGTCGAAAAGTGGTTTCGGGACCACAAAAACCGAGTCATGAAAATGATTAGATGTCATACTTTGTGATTATTGTATGTGATAATAGTATATGTGAAAATTTTGTGCGTTGATTTTTAACGATTAGATGTAAATTTATAAGAAAGGACTCATGTGATAAAATTTTAAATTGTGATAGGTGAATTTATAAGTGGCTTAATAGTGCAAGATGTGTTAACATGGGGACTTGCATGTCAATTGGACAAATTCTATTCTTAGTGGCTGACCATAATGATGATGTTTATAATATATGCATTTTTGTTTTATTTCATTTTTAAGTTATTATTAGTTAAAAAGGATTGGTTTGTGAAATCTTAAAAATGTGATAGGCAATTTTTGAAATAGCCGAATATGTTGGATTTTTAAATATGAGGGATTTGATTGCTTAATAAACCAATCTTGCCTTGCACGGACGGTAATGGCTTAACTCTTAAGCGGTTGTATACTTGTGGTATGAGGTTATTGTGGTAAAAGAAAAATTATATGTAGTGATAATACTTAAAATAATTAAGAACATGCAAATGTTCTCCTTTTTGGCCGATCCAAGTAGAAAATAAAAGAAAAGAAGCTTTGGCTATTCAGCAAAAATTGCTTGGCTTGATTTGAGGTAGGAATTCATGAATTTTTCTATGAAAATTATGAATTTGAGCTTTCTTTTAGGTCTTTTACATGACCCATAATATAATATTTTTGATTTTAGTACTATGGGAGGATTCGGCTATAGTAGAAAATTCATAGACTTTGTGTTTTATATTTTAAATGAGTTTAGAAGTGTTTAAGGAGTTATGTGAAGTCAAAATGTATGAGTAGTGGAGTTTTAAGCTTGGCTTGTGAATATTGTGTGGCATGGCTTAAATTTCCAAGCATGAGCATTCGGCCTTGGTCTTTGGCTTTTGAATTGGAGCTAAAATTTGCCGAATGACTTCTTATTGAAGGAATTAAATGTTTATCGACATTGATGGTTAGTAATTTTAGTAAATAAAAAAAAATATGAGCTAAAGCTTGTAAATTGATTTATGTGAATTAAGTGAAAATTTATGATCGATTAAGTAGCTAAATAGCACTTGGATATATTTTATAGTGGTTGAATTTGGATTTGATTGTTGTTGTGAATTAATAGATTGATATGGAAATTTTAGCCGAATGTGTATATGAATTTTATGAAATGGTTTAGCTTAATGTAAATTAAGGTTCTTGGAACGTAATTACCGGGGATGGTCTAATAATAAATCTAAATTTTGTTATGTATGTGATGGCTTTGTCGATTGAAAATTGAGTAGTTAAATTGTTGATTTGAGCTCAAGAGCTTAAGGGGACAAACTCGGATCTAGGGAAAACAAAGGTAGTCGAATGGTCGATAAAATCGTACGATATCAGTCGAGGTAAGTACTTAAGTATTAAGTTCGATTATATATGTGATTTTAGGTCGAACGAATCTAGAATTAGGAATGATGAGATTATGTGACTAGAATATTTATAAATGACATATGAAATTTTAAAGAATAAGAGTAAATAGAATGTGTATTAATGCTAGAAATGGCTAACTGTAATAGTTGGATATACTTGAAATTATTATTATACGGAAATGGTGTCTCAATAAATTATGTGACGAAATTATTGAATGCATTATGAGATGATTTGTGAATTAATGTTATGAGGTGAGTGAAACTATTAATGTGATGGGGAATTTGAAAGAAGGAATTGAGATCTTAATAAGTTTCGGTTTAGCCAATTGAGGTGTTTTATTTATATATGTGAGCGATATTCAGGCTAAAAGCCTAGCACGCTGAGTGCTGTTGAAAAATATATATATTCGGGTTGTTACCCAGCAGGTGGAATGCCGTTGAAATAAACTCAGATTAATACCTAGCAAGCTTTGAACTGTTGAAATGAGCACTGATGAATTATTCCGGGCATGAGATTCCGTGTTATACCTATAAGGTAATGTTTAAATAATTATATGAAGGCCTATTATGTTAAGTTGTCTCAACTAACTATGAAATTGCCACGTATGGAATATCTTCGAATATTTTCTATAGGTGAGTTAAAGTTAGGAATGATTCTTTGTTTTATACCTTTATAGTGATTATAATAATCTTCTGAATGAATTATTTAATGTTATAAAAATACTGATGAATTAAAAAGCTAAGCTCCTATGTGCGCATATACATTCATGTATATGTATAAGATGAATAAATTTTTGAACTAGTGCATTAATTAATGGTTGAATACATGATTTAGAGAAGGTGATGAAAAAAAAAATTATTAAGTTGAAATAGCTATAAAGTTACATTTGTGCCGAAATGTATCCATGAATGCATGAGTTGTGCTCAAGTTGTTTAAATAAAAGAAATGGTTAAAGTAAGGTGTAAAGAAATGTCCAAATGTGACTTGCCCAGTATAAATTTTTGAATATGTTAGATGTGAAAATGTGTATAAGTAAGTTTTTAGTGATTAAACATATGATAAACAAATAATCTTTATTTCTGTTATTCTATGTGTATACAATGCCGAATGTTATGGTGAATGAAATTGATAATGATGTGTTATTTAGTCAATAGAATTATCACGATGTGAAATGAAATGTTATTATGTGTGAGGCCGAACGGCATTACTTGAGATGTATAAGAAATGTATATGTACTATGATAGAATGATGTTGGGCTTTTATATATATACATAGATTTAATGGCATGGAATTTCGGAAGTAAGTATCCAAACATTAGAGAAAGACTGAAATTCGATCTATAAGTGTATTCGGGCAAATGTAGCTTAACAGGCATGATACTGGAAAGAGTCAAGTCGATACTTAGCGAATACTATGTTGAGTGATTAACTCGAGATTTCAAACTTATGTGATCTTACCTATATTAATACAAGCGCAGAAGCTAAGTATGGCTATAATTTCGTTAGCTCGTAATAAGGTACGTATGTGATTCTTTTACCATAAGCTTTTGACGCATGATAAAATGTGATTGAATTATGATTGCATATCTGAATGTGATTAAGAATAGTGTATTTCATAAAATTTGATTACGAATTGATGTATATATCATTATAAGGTAACTTTCGGTTAAACATGGAATAAGAGAATATACTTGTGAAATGTATTAAGGTATTTGGTAGAATGTAAATTTAATTTGACATTGTAAACATGTGAGCAAATGTGGCATGATATGGGAAATTGTTTTGAAAAGTGTATATTCAGTCAAAAGAGAGGTTCGTTTATTGTGAAAATCATGAAATTGTGGTGATGTGTTTGTCCTTGAATATTTAGTTTAAATGAGATTGATTAAATACTTAAGACTTACTAAGCTAATTAGCTTACTTCGAGTGTCTTTGTTTTTCTGTTTTATAGATCTCGTTTGAAAGCTTCGGGCTCGGGGATTCAAGTCGAAGTCATCCACTATCTAAACTAAATTTTGGTACCTTTAAAGGTTTTACATTTTGTTAATGGCATGTATAGGCTTAACTCCTTTGATAATCAGTTATGTTTTGAATATGTATTTTAGCCATGCGAAAATGGCTTATTCAATTTGACAAATAGCGTCCCATGATTTTGTTAATGATGTTTGGATTCAACTATGGTTGACATATTTAGTTATGAGTATTATGTACATAGAAATAATGTTTAAGTGAACGTGTATTCGGGTTAAAACTTTAGAGATCAACCATACGAACTCTGTATTACATGTTTATTTATACAATGATTTAATGTATGGCGATATAGCTTAGTTAGATGCTTAAATGCATTAGTTTATAAGTCAGGTCAAGAAGTAACAAACGAATTAAGCTTGCATGTTTATTTAATGCCAAATGTTAAACTATGAGTTGTATCATGCTTTAGAATAGGTTCCGTTAATTGTTAATGATTTGAGATTACTTGTAATGATTCTATATAAAGCCTAAAGGTTTTAAATCTCTTTGATATTTGTTTTATAGAGCATATAAGATCTACTTTATATGTGTATCTCATAATGTCCGGTAGTAGTATTCAGTTGAGTAATACTTTGTAACCCTATTCCGGCGACAGATGAAGGTTATATGGTGTTACAATCCTGGAGGGAATAAGTTATATAGAGATTTGCAAGAGGTGTATTGGTGGCCTGGTTTAAAGAGAGAGGTGACTGAATTTGTTGGGAAATGTCTGACGTGCCAGCAAGTTAAGGCTGAGCACCAACTGACTTCTAGGTTGCTTCAACCGGTGAAAATTCCACTATAGAAGTGGGAGAGAGTAACTATGGATTTCGTGAGTGGGCTACCTTTGACACCCTCCAAGAAAGATTCTGTATGGGTGATTGTGGATAGGTTGACGACATCTGCCCATTCATACCTATCCGTACCGATTCCTCACTTTGAAAGTTGGCCAAGTTGTATGTGGCGGAGATAGTGCGACTGCATGGGGTGCCAGTTTCGATTATTTCTGATCGAGACCCTAGGTTCACATCCCGATTCTGGCAGAAGTTGCATGAGGCGTTGAGTACACGATTGGACTTCAGCACTACTTTTCACCCTCAGACAGATGGACAGTCGGAAAGGGTTATTCAGGTTCTGGAGGATATGTTAAGGGGTTATGTCATCGACTTTCGAGGTAGTTGGGAGGACTACTTGCCATTGGCAGAGTTTGCATACAACAACAGTTATCAAGCGAGTATTCAAATGGCTCCATATGAGGCACTTTATGGGCAAAGGTGTCATACGCCTACGTGTTGGACAGAGTTGGGAGAGCGACAAGTTCTTGGACCGAAATTAGTGGCAGATACTGAGAGTAAAGTTAAGTTAATAAGGGATCGGTTAAAGGAGGCCTCTGATAGACAGAAGTCGTATGCGGATCTGAAGTGTAAGGAGATCGAGTTCGCTGTTGGGGATATGGTTTTCTTGAAGGTTTCACCCTGGAAGAAGATTTTGAGGTTTGGCAAGAAAGGCAAACTGAGTCCGCGGTTTATAGGGCCTTATCGGGTTCTCAAACGGGTAGGGCCAGTAGCGTATTAGTTGGAGTTTCCACCAGAGTTGGATAGAATCCATGACATCTTCCATGTGTCCATGTTAAGATGGTATCAATCGGATCCTTCACATATTGTTCCAGTGGAGGAGATTGAAATAAAGACTGATTTGACCTTTGAGGAGGAACCCGTGCAAATTCTAAATCGAAAGGTTCAAGTTTTAAGAAGGAAGTCAGTTCCGTTGGTAAAAGTATTGTGGCGCAATCATGGAAGGGAAGAGGCTACTTGGGAGCCAGAAGGGACTATGCATCAACAATACCCTCAATTGTTTAGAGCAGGTAAATTTTGAGCCCGAAATTTCTTTAAGGGGGTAGAGTTGTAACGCCCTGATTTTCGGGATTTTTCAGGTTTCTGTGATTTTTGGTAAATTTTTAAAATTTTGGTGTTTTGGATATTGGAATTGAGTTTAAAAGTGTTAGTGGGCCTTTAGAAGGCCCAAGCCTAAGTTAAAACCCAGTAAAATATCAAGTTTGGATTTTAAGTGAATAGGAGACTTGGTTAAGTGGGCTTTTAAGAAAAACTTCGTAAATTATGATGCAAGAAGAGCTTTGGCAAAGTGGCAAGGTGGCACCACTAAGTTCCTAAAAAAGTGGCGCCTGGGAAGGAATTAAAGGTCCAGGGTTCAAGTTGCAAGGTAAGTGTATTGTTACTTTTTAGTTTTTAGGCATGTGCCGGGCATGTGATCACTTAAATGAATTTTGGCTAGGGCCTTAGGAAGGTTGGGTTGATTGCTTTGTTAGTAATTAGGGTTAGTTTCTTTTCTTTTTCTGTCATGATAAATTAGGGTTAGCCACCTAAAAGCTTTCACTTTCATTTATCCTTCTCTAAGTTTTCACAAAAGCCGAAAACGTAGATTCCTTCTCCTCTATGCCGATTTCTTCTTCCTCTTCTTCTCCTCCATTGCTTTCCTTTCCTTTTTGCTTCCTACCTCAGCCGAGCATCCCTGTTACTCAAATCCATCTTTTCTTCAACTCCATCCTCACTAAAACCACCATAGCCGATTGCCATAAAAGCTGAAATCCTAAAAACTTACCTCTTGTGCCGATTCCTCCAAGCCAATTCCCCCTATTCTTTTCATTCCTTTTGAATAAATTTCATCTTCTGCAATGCCCTCTCACCCGAGCCCGTCACCGGAGTCTAGTTCGAGGTGTTACTAAACTTAGTTCATCATTTAAACAACTTTAGACCATTTATTTTAACTTTCGGAATAAGCTATCATTCTGCGTCATGGTTGCTAAAAAAATCATATCTCAAGTTACAAAACTTAAAATTTGAATCTGTAAATTTTCCCTGAAACTAGACTCATATATATATCTACTAATTTTTTTCTAGAATTTTTGGTTGGGCCAATTAGCACAGTTTATTAGTTAAAGTTACCCCTGTTTTAGAACTTGACTGCACTAACCTCTGCTTACTATGAACCACTTTTCTCTCTGTAAAAATTTATAAGATTGTACCATTTATTTCTATTAAAACTAGACTCAATAAGGATTCTGTACATATACAGTATACCTCCTAATTATTTTTGTACAATTTATGGTGAATTTCCAAAGTTGGAACAGGGGATCCAAAAATTGCTCTGGCCCTATTTCACTAAAACTCAAATATCTCACAACATATAACTCCTTTACCTATTTCGCTTCTTCCATATGAAAGTAGACACAATAAGCTTAAATTTCATATTTAATTCATCACCTAATTTGGTTTCTACTATTTTTAATGATTTTTCAAATTTACATCATTTCTGCTGCAATGTTCTATTTTATAACAAGATTCAACTTTCTATGGTTTTTCATAGACTAGATAGCACATTAAACATACTCAACATCAAATATGATCACAATAGGCTATTTCAAGGTCTAACCACTACCAAACATTTCCTCATCAAGCAAAAGCCATACCATAAGATTAATTACACAAAATGAGCACATTGCTATGCATGCCATATTTAAGTTATACAAGTCATGTTACCAAAAAGTTCTTCGGATAGTGTGAACGAGCCTTCGACCTATCCCGATTCCTGAGCCGGCTTGTCCAAAACTACAATAATGAAAAGGAGGGAGTAAGCATAAATGCTTAGTAAGTTCACATGTAAATAACAAGTAATATAATCATGGAATTCAACATGGGAATCAAATTCAATAACAACACTCAAGCATACATAGCATAAGAACATTTGTTATCTTACCACACCATCATCTTACCATGTTCTCACATATAGTTTAGGATCATACCTTTGAATTCCTCTTTCACAATACATCACAACATACCTTGGTCACTTAGACGCTCTCAATGCTTATTTATCAATTTACCCGTTGAACACATAGGAACATAACTCGGATACTCGAATCGTATACACATAAATGTCATATCCGTAGCCAAGCTACTGTGTAACCCGCCCATAATCGAACTCGGACTCAACTCAACGAGTTCGGACGTTCGTATCCATAAGTGAACTCAGACTCAACTCAACAAGCTCGGATGCCTAGTTACATCTCACGAACTCGGACTCAACTCAACGAGTTCAGACATTTGCATCCATAAGTGAACTCGGACTCAACTCAACGAGTTCGGATGCCCAACCATCCTAGTGACATGTCACTTGTATCCTAATATATTCCCAAGGTTCAAACGGGATTTTCCTCAATCACACATTTCCCAGTTGTTCTCCTTAGAATATCGGAACCAATACGTTGCTTGCATCTCATACTTATCAATTTAATCACATACTTTTTATACCAATACATAATATTTCACAAAGCATAATATTCATAATATCAAGTATCATATCATATAAATAGCATTAAATCACTTAAAATAGTAATTATGTTACATTATTTACACATGAACTTACCTCGGTACAAAATATAGAAATTTTGCAATTTAGTCCACAATCTTTTCTTTTCCTCGATCAAGATCGATTCCATGTCTTTCTTGATCTAAAATAACACATTTAGCCTATTTAATACTCACATTTATCAAAATAGTCCTTAACTCTAACTTTGGAAAAATTACAATTTTGCCCCTAAACTTTTGCATATTTACACTTTTGCCCCAAAGCTCGAAAATTAAACTTTTTCCATAATTCTTATGTTTTAGGACAAGCTGATCATTTATTTACTAACAACAACCTCAAATTCCCACTATAACATGTACTTATGAACAATAGGTATTTTTACCTATTAAGCCGTTTTACTCGTTTTTACTTAAAACCGAGTAGCACAAGTTGTTTAACATAATCCAAAACCTCATATTCTATCATAAAACATCAAAATACACAATTATTCAACATGGGTCAATTTTTGAAATCAAACCCTAGCTCAAATAATTGGTAGAAAAAGAGAAATCATGTTACCGGGATTTCAAAAACGTAAAAATCATTAAAAACTGGGCTAGAACGGACTTACAATCGAGCTTGGAAGCTTGAAAAACCATAGCCATGGTTTCTCCTTGCTATTTTCGGCCTTGAGGAAGAAGATGAGCAAAAATTGGCTTTTAAATTGATTTTTAATTCATTTAATCACTAAATGACCAAAATGCCCCTAACTTAAAAATATTCTTTTTTCTCACCCATTTCATGTCCATTTTTGTCCAATAAACTAACCAATGGTCTAATTACCATTTAAGGACCTCCAATTTAAATTTTCATAACAATTGGACACCTCTAACATATAGAACTCAACTTTTGCACTTTTTACAATTTAGTCCTTTTGACTAAATTGACTGCCCAAACGTCAAAATTTTCGTACGAATTTTTTTTACAAAATAATATCATAAAAATTTAAACCATAAAAATATAAATAAAACACATTTCAATTTAACGCATTTACCATTTAACAAAAATGCCCTTGATACCTTTCTTTGTAATTTTTCATGTATAAGCCCATTTTTGTCCAAAATTTTAGAAATTGGTCAAGTTGCTATTTAAGACCTCCTAATTAATATTCCAAAGCAATTTCATACTAAAAGCTTCTAGAATGCAAGTTTTGCAACTTATTCGATTTAGTCCGTAATTTCAAATTAAGCATTTTATGCATAGAATTTCTTCACGAAATTTTCACACAATCATGTAATCATATCATAAACCTCAAAATAATTATAAAATGATTATTTCTACCTCGGATTTGTGGTCACAAAACCACTATTCCGATTAGGCCCTAATTTGGGATATTACAACTCTCCCCCCTTTAAGGATTTTCGTCCTCGAAAATCTTACCTGTAAACAGATGTAGGTATTGATTCCTCATAGTTTCCTCAGGCCCCTATGTAGTCTCTTCTACCCCGAAGGTACTTGGTGTTCAGCTTTCACTTGTTGACAAATTAGGCATTTCGATACAAACTCTGATATATCTCTTTTCATTCCATTCCACCAATACATTTTCTTCAAGTCATTATACATTTTCGTACTGCCTGGGTGAATCGACAAACAACCATTATGTGCTTCATGCAAGATCTTTTGAATCAACTCATCATTTTTCGGTACACAAATCCAATTTTTAAACATCAAGCAACAATCAGAATTGATTCTGAAATTTGATCCTATATCAATCTCACATTGCTTCCTTTTAGCTTGTAGTTCTTTGTCGTTTTTCTAAACTTCACAAATCTCTTGTAAAAACATCAGTCTTGCTCTCAACTCCTCTAAAATCGAACCATCATCTGACACCATCAACTGAGTATTCATAGCTCCCAAAGCAAACAACAACTTTCTGCTCAAGGCATCGGCAACTACATTTGCTTTTCCTGGATGGTAGTCAATCACAAGCTTGTAATCTTTCAACAATTCTAACCATCTTCGTTGTCTCAAATTCAAGTCTTTCTGTGACATCAAATACTTAAGACTTTTGTGATCGGTATATATTCGGCACTTTTCACCATACAGATAATGCCGCCAAATCTTCAAAGCAAACACTATAATAGCCTGTTCCAAATCATGAGTCGGATAATTCCTTTCGTGAGTTTTTAACTGCCTCGAAGCATAAGCCACAACCTTTCCTTCTTGAATAAGTACACATCCCAAGCCATTTCGAGAAGCATCACTATACACCACAAATTCTTTACCTAACTCAGGTTGTACCAACACTGGTGCTTCAGTCAATAACTTTTTCAATTTCTCAAAACTCTGTTGACACTCTTCTGTCCGCTCAAATTTAACATCCTTTCGGAGTAGTCTGGTCATAGGAGTAACAATTATAGAAAATCCATTCACAAATCACCGATAATAGCCAACTAACCCCAAGAAACTTCTAACTTTAGTTACATTCTTCGGTGGTTTCCAATCAACAATAGCAGAAATTTTATTGGGATCAACCCGTATACCATCACCTGAAACAATATGACCCAAAAATCCAACTTCCCGAAGCCAAAATTCACTTTTACTAAACTTGGCATATAACTGCTTATCTCTCAAAGTCTGCAAAACTATTTTCAAATGCTCGGCATGCTCGGTCTCATCTTTTGAATAAATCAGGATATCATTTATAAATACTACAACAAATTTGTCCAAGTATGGTCAAAATATGCGATTCATCAAATCCATAAACACAGTAGGAGCATTTGTTAATCCGAATGGCATAACTAAAAATTCATAATGACCATACCTCGTTCTAAAAGTAATTTTTGGCATATCTGACTCTTTTACTTGCAGCTGGTAGTATCCAGACCTCAAATCAATCTTTGAAAATCCATGTCACTCCTTTCAGCTGATCAAACAAATCGTCAATTCTCAGCAACAGAGACTTGTTCTTGATTGTCACCTTGTTTAATTGCCGATAGTCAACACACAATCTCATAGAACCATCCTTCTTTTTCACAAATAATACAGGAACACCCCAAGGCGAAAAACTTGGTCTCACAAAGCCTTTGTCTGTCAACTCTTGCAACTGCGACTTTAATTCTTTCAACTCTGTTGGTGCCATTATATACAGAGCAATCGAGATCGGAGCTGTTCCCAGCATCAACTCTATACCAAATTCTACTTCTCTGACTGGAAGCAAACCCGGCAATTCCTCTGAAAATACATCCGCAAACTCACACACAATCAGCACTGATTCCACTTTCTTTTCAATTTCCTTTGTATTCAATACATGCGCCAAATAAGCTTCATAGCCCTTTTTCAAATATCTTTGAGCCGACACTGAAGAAATCACACTAGACAATGCCTCTAATTTATCTAATTCAACCCGTAGAGTTTCACCATTTTCACACTTTAATTCAATAACTTTCTGTTTACAATTTACTATAGCATCATGCAATGTCAACCAATCCATGCCCAAAATAACATCAAACTCATCGAACGAAAACAACATCAAGTCGGCCGGAAAGTAATAACCCCGAATCATTAAAGGACATTTCTTGCATACTTTATCAACTACAACACATTTGCTTAACGGGTTTGACACTTTAATCATAAATTCTGTGTTCTCAACAGGTATATTCATACTAAATACCAATTTCATGCACACGTATGAATGAGTAGAACCGGGATCAATCAAAGTAGTAATATTAACATCATAAAGAGAAAATATACCAGTAATCACGTCGGGTGAGGAAGCATCTTCACGCGCTTTAACAGCATAAGTTCTAGCCGGAACTCTTGCTTCAGGTTTACCTGCTGAATCTCTGACTATATTCTTGCTGCTTGCTTCATTCCCAGCTTTTCTCGAATACCTTCCTCTCGAGTCTGCACCACTAGTTTTTGCACTCTGAAATTTTTCTTTTTCAATTTTCTCTGGGCAGTCTCTAATAAAATGATCCGGAGAACCACATCGAAAACATTCATTTGCTCTGCAAGGACCAAAATGATTTCTACCACACCGCTGGCACTCGGGCTTAACAAATCTCGAATTCCCTACACTAGCTGCCGAAGTAGTCCGGGACTTAGGACCCACATTTTGCTTCCTAGAATTCCCATATGATTGTCCAACTGAAACTTGGGAACGAGGATTCATATTTCTTGATTTTTCGGGTTGCTATAAGGGTGCACTGCTCATCGGTCTTTTCTTCCAATTTCGTGTCTCAGATTCTACCTTTTTCTTCTCTTTAAGTAGTTCTTCAACCTTACAAGCCCGATTAACAAGTACTACCATTTCTTTTAATTCAAGAATTCCAACAAATACTTTTATGTCTTCATTAAGTCCATCTTCAAATCGTCTACACATTTTAGCCTCTGAAGGAACACATTCTCTAGCGTACTTACTCAACCGAGCGAACTCCCTTTCGTATTCGGTAACTGTCATGTTGCCTTGTTTCAATTCAAGAAACTCCTTACGCTTCTGATCAATAAATCTTTCACTGATGTACTTCTTCCGAAATTCTTCTTGAAAGAACTCCCAAGTCACCTTCTCTTTCGGTACCACAGAAACCAATGTCTTCCACCAATAATAGGCTGAATCCCTCAGGAAAGATATAGCACATTTCAAGCATTCTTCAAGTGTGTAAAACAATTCATCAAATACCCGAATAGAATTCTCAAGCTAGAACTCTACTTTCTCGGCATCATCATCCACATTAGCTCTGAATTCTTTAGCCCCTAATTTACGAATTTTATCGACTGGAGTTCTTTGAAATTTCATCATATCCATACCCTGAGGCATCGGGGGTACAAGTTGAGGAATTGGGGGAGGTGGGGGAGGTTGTACATTCAGGTTCGTACGAACAAACTCAGTGTACCATGCACTCATCATTTGGAGAAAGGCTTCCCGACCCCTTTCTCCTCCTCTCTGACCAACAGTAGGAGGTGGATTTTCAGTCGGCGCTGCCCCTTAAGCCGGAGCTGGTGCATTACTCTCTACATCATCAGCCACAGCTGGATCGGGGTCCATTTACTATAAACAAAATCATTTAAAAGGTCAGAAGTCGTCACACTATCACAATATGTATATATATGGCATGTATAGCGAAGTCCGTACATAAAACACGTTAGTCTGAGAACCGACTAAACCTGCTCTGATACCACCAAATGTAACGCCCTCTTACCCGAGACCGTCACCGGAGTCGAGTTCGAGGTGTTACTAAACTTAGTTCATCATTTAAACAACTTTAGACCATTTATTTTAACTTTCAGAATAAGTTGTCCTTCTATGTCATGGTCGATAAACAAATCATATCTCAAGTTACGAAACTCAAAATTTGAATCCGTAAATTTTCCCTAAAACTAGACTCATATATATATCTACTAATTTTTTTCTAGAATTTTTAGTTAGGCCAATTAGTACATTTTATTAGTTAAAGTTACCCCTATTTTAGAACTCGACTGCACTAACCTCTGCTTACTTCGAACCACTTTTCTCTCTGTAAAAGATTTATAAGACTATACCGTTTATTTCTATTAAAACTAGACTCAATAAGGATTCTGTACATATACAGTATACCTCATAATTATTTTTTTAAAATTTATGGTGAATTTCCAAAGTTGGAATAGGGGATCCAAAAATCGCTCTAGCCCTGTTTCACTAAAACTCAAATATCTCACAATATATAACTCCTTTACCTATTTCGCTTCTTCCATATGAAAGTAGACACAATAAGCTTAAATTTCATATTTAATTCATCACCTAATTAAATTTCTACTATTTTTAGCAATTTTTCAAATTTACATCATTTCTGCTGCAATTTTATATTTTATAACAAGATTCAACTTTCTATGGTTTTTCATAGACTAGATAGCACATTAAACATACTCAACATCAAATATGATCACAATAGGCTATTTCAAGGTCTAACCACTACCAAACATTTCCTCATCAAGCAAAAGCCATACCATAAGATTAATTACACAAAATGAGTATATTGCTATACATGCCATATTTAAGTTATACAAGCCATGTTACCAAAAAGTTCTTCGGATAGTGTGAACGAGCCTTCGACCTATCCCGATTCCTGAGCCGGCTTGTCCAAAACTACAATGAATGAAAAGGAGGGAGTAAGCATAAATGCTTAGTAAGTTCACATGTAAATAACAAGTAATATAATCATGGAATTCAACATGGGAATCAAATTCAATAACAACACTCAAGCATACATAGCATAAGAACATTTGTTATCTTACCACACCATCATCTTACCATGTTCTCACATATAGTTTAGGATCATACCTGTTCAATTCCTCTTTCACAATACATCACAACATACCTCGGTCGCTTAGACCCTCTCAATGCTTATTTATCAATTTACCCGTTGAACACATAGGAATATAACTCGGATACTTAAATCATATACACATAAATGTCATATCCGTAGCCAAGCTACTGTGTAACCCGCCCATAATCGAACTCAGACTCAACTCAACGAGTTCGGGCATTCGTATCCATAAGTGAACTCGGACTCAACTTAACAAGCTCGAATGCCTAGTTACATCTCACGAACTCGGACTCAACTCAACGAGTTCGGACATTTGCATCCATAAGTGAACTCGGACTCAACTCAACGAGTTCGGATGCCCAACCATCCTAGTGACATGTCACTTGTATCCTAATCTATTCCCAAGGTTCAAATGGGATTTTCCTCAATCACACATTTCCCAGTCGTTCTCCTCAGAATATCGGAACCAATACGTTGCTTGCACCTCATACTTATCAATTTAATCACATACTTTTTATACCAATACATAATATTTCACAAAGCATAATATTCATAATATCAAGTATCATATCATATAAATAGCATTAAATCACTTAAAATAGCAATTATGTTACATTATTTACACATGAACTTACCTCGGTACAAAATATAGAAATTTTGCAATTTAGTCCATAATCTTTTCTTTTCCTCAATCAAGATCGATTCCACGTCTTTCTTGATCTAAAATAACACATTTAGCTTATTTAATACTCAAATTTATCAAAATAGTCCTTAACTCTAACTTTGGAAAAATTACGATTTTGCCCCTAAACTTTTGCATATTTACACTTTTACCCCAAAGCTTGAAAATTAAACTTTTTCCATAATTCTTATGTTTTAGGACATGCTGATCATTTATTTACTAACAGCAACCTCAAATTCCCACTATAACATGTACTTATGAACAATAGGTATTTTTACCGATTAAGCCGTTTTACTCGTTTTTACTTAAAACCGAGTAGCACAAGTTGTTTAACATAATTCGAAACCTCATATTCTATCATAAAACATCAAAATAGACAATTATTCAACCTGGGTCAATTTTTGAAATCAAACCCTTGCTCAAATAAATGGTAGAAATAGAGAAATCATGTTATCAGGATTTTAAAAACGTAAAAATCATTAAAAACAGGGCAAGAACGGACTTACAATCGAGCTTGGAAGCTTGAAAACCCTAGCCATGGTTTCTCCATGCTATTTTCGGCCTTGAGGAAGAAGATGAGCAAAAATTGGCTTTTAAATTGATTTTTAATTCATTTAATCACTAAATGACCAAAATGCCCCTAACTTAAAAATATTCTTTTTTCTCACCCATTTCATGTCCATTTTTGTCCAATAAACTAACCAATGGTCTAATTACCATTTAAGGACCTCCGATTTAAATTTTCATAACAATTGGACACCTCTAACATATAGAACTCAACTTTTGCACTTTTTACAATTTAGTCCTTTTGACTAAATTGACTGCCCAAACGTCAAAATTTTTGTACGAAATTTTTTTACAAATAATATCTTAAAAATTTAAACCATAAAAATATAAATAAAACACATTTCAATTTAACACCTTTACCATTTGACAAAAATGCCCTTAATGCCTTTCTTTGTAAATTTTCATGTACAAGCCCATTTTTGTCCAAAATTTTAGGAATTGGTCAACTTGCTATTTAAGACCTCCTAATTAATATTCCAAAGCAATTTCATACTAAAAGCTTCTAGAATGCAAGTTTTGCAACTTATTCAATTTAGTCCCTAATTTCAAATTAAGCACTTTATGCATAGAATTTCTTCACGAAATTTTCACACAATCATGCAATCATATCATAAACCTCAAAATAATTATAAAATGATGATTTCTACCTCAAATTTGTTGTCACAAAACCACTATTTTGATTAGGCCCTAATTCGGGATATTACATCTTCTCTAAACCTTTAGTACCTGTCAGCAACACTACTCCAAGATTATAACCCCAAATCATCATCTTCTTCATCACTCAAAAGCCGAAACCACCATAGATCTAGGAGCTTGTAGCTGAAACTTCAGATCTCTTGGATTCGAGTTCTACTATCGTTTAGGGGCTAGATTTACATCAGATCTGAGTAGAAACAGAAGGGAAATCAGTGGTAAGTGCTAATTAACCCAGATCTATATGTTATTTTACAATTTAGAAAAAGCCAAAGTTCCTAAAATCTAGGGAGGTTGTCGATTGGGGCATAGGGCCCTAAAGGTCATTAACCAATGATTTCTTTTGGTGATTAGTGTATACTAGAGGTGATTGATCGAAGGCTTGGATCTTTGGAACAACTAGACTTAGATCTAGTCATCGGTTTTCGGCAAAGGTAAGATTTTGAAGGCTTTAGGGGCTTTGGCCGAATATAGGTAAGTGAATATTGGGATTGTTTGTTGTAGTTTTGCAATCTAAGAATTGTGGTAATCGATTGTAGGACATCGTGGGGGATCTCTCTAGTAGTTGTCGCGAAACAGGTGTGTATCGAACCCCTTCTTTAGTCTAATTCGGCAAAAGCTGAAATGCCGAAATTTTGACATTTTGTGGGCTTGTGAGTGTGCGAATGCTCACAAGACGTTAGAAATTGTTAGATTTGAAATCACAAGGTGGTAAGCTAGTCGCGTGTGGAATTTCGTATACTTCGGTAATTGGGCCTCGATGGGCTGCAAATGGGCCCAATGGGCTTACGGGCCCATATGGGTAAAAATACGCAATAAGTATGTTCTATTAGACTGATGGATCGAAATTGCTAAAACTAGAAAGTTGGTTATGAAACTTGGACTAAATGGGCTTAGTTTGCTAATAGACACCGTAGTGCCCATTAGGGGTTTTAGGGCCAATAGCTAAAATTGTTAAACTAAGCTACATAGACTACCGTGAAGACAAATGGATTAGTAGTGACTGTATTATGCATGAAAACCCTAAAAACTGATAAAATTATTGAAATACCCTTATAGGTGGAAAATTACGGTTTTACCCCTAGGAGTAAAATGACTGTTATACCCATAGGGTTAAGTTTGACCCAGAATGCATGTTTTACTGTTACTGTTTACTGCATGCCATTATTATCTGTTGCATGGGACTAGGATATTCATGGAGGAAGTACTAAAAGTGGCTTGACCACGTACTGGAGGCCTTGCCTCAATTTATTGTTATCTGAACAGCCATGCTGCAACTATGGAGTGCAGGGCTGGGTGGGTTGAGTTTTTCCACACATGGTGTGTAGGGCTGGTACAGGTGGAGTGTAGCGAATGGATTTAGGCTGGGTCGGGCTTGCATACATGATATTACATGTTCTGTTCTGAAATGGGCCTATGGGCCATACTGTTAACTGAAAGGGCGAAGGCCCAGTTTACTCTATCTGGATAAGGCTTTGGCCTAGTGGGATTGAGCTGACTTGGGCTCTGGATGGGCATTCTATACACACTGAGTTTTCCAAACTCACCTCCTTTCTTTCCATCCATGTAGGTGAGCCCTAGTTGGTGGACTTTGAGCTGGGAGGGATTCAGAGTGGCCACGAAGATTTAAATTTCTGGTTTTTAATTATTTCATTTTATTATTCATTTAGATTATTTAATTTTGGTTTCTGGGTTGTAATAAGACCGCTCTATTTATTTTATTTTGGGTTTTTAATTTTTTAATTCTTTAATTGTTTTTAGCTTAAGTAGGACATTGTTTGAATCGTTTTGAAATCGGTTAGCTCTACGGCGTGTTTTTTGTAAAAGTTACTTATTTTCAAAATATTTCAAAAACAGAGCAAAGCTTCCGCATCATAAATGTTTTCATAAATAAATATCTTAAATACGTTTAAACTTAATTTGTTGTTCGTGGACAAGTCATAAGTTTAAAGTGTGGCAATGGATGTGTGCATGTCTAGGATTG
Source organism: Gossypium stocksii (assembly GCA_020496765.1). Lineage (NCBI taxonomy): Eukaryota > Viridiplantae > Streptophyta > Magnoliopsida > Malvales > Malvaceae > Gossypium > Gossypium stocksii. Next base: position 77,327,523 of record CM035629.1, read on the forward strand.
GATCTAGGAAGAGCTTAGTACTTAAGCAGTCTAAATGACTCACCTCCTCTTCTCTTGAATCCTACCTAGTGCGTAGTATCCATTCACTTTAAGCCATAACAAAGAAAGTCTAATTTTCCGATGCTTAAACTGTTTTTATAATAACATGTTTCCGCAACTACAAAGGTTTACAAGCTTTCACAATTTTTCCATAAGATTTTACAGAGTCGTTTCGATTATTACAATGAATCACGTTTTGGAAAAAATAAAGGTTTTATACAAGTTTACCGATAAAAGTTTCTAAACATTAAGAAGGGTTTTCAATAAAAACATGGTTTTCAAAAAACACTTCAATGTGACACACCAGACTTGGCCGTAACGTCTAGGTCGGGTTTGGGATGTTACTGTGCCCGAGAAGAGGCGTCATCTCCTAATATAATCACTGGTACATTTTCTGTTATGATGTTGATATTGTCAGACTGGTTGATCTCGAGTCCACACATTCTTATGTTTGCATGAGATTATTAAATGATATAAAATTTCCTATAGAGTCAACCGAGTTTGTAATTAGGGTGTCAAGCCTTGTAGGCAAATGTGTGTTAATTGATAAGATTTGTAAGAATTGTCCCCTAGTGATCTGAGGTCATTGTTTCTTAGCCGATCTAATGCTATTGCCATTTGATGAGTTTGACGCCATTTTGGGCATGGATTGGCTATCGATACATGATGCTAAAGTGAAATGTAGACAAAAGGTTATTGAGTTAAGGTGTGGAAATGGTGATATCCTCTGGGTTGAAACAGATGAGTCTAGCGAGTTGCCTGCTTTAATCTCATCAAAGACTGCTCAGAAGTGTTTGAGAAAGGGTTGTGAAGCATATTTGGCCTACGTATTGAATACAATGGAGTCTGAATTGAAAGTGAAGTCGGTGACAGTGGTTTATGAGTTCCTAGATGTTTTTCCTGAGGAATTGTCGGGTATACCTCCTGCTAGAGAAATTGAGTTTGCTATCGACTTGTTACCGAGGACAGCCCCGATATCTATAGCTCCTTATAAAATGGCTTCGACTGAGCTAAAGGAGTTGAAAGTGCAGCTACAAGAGCTGATAGACAAAGGGTTTCCAAGGCCTAGTTTTCCTCCTTGGGGTGCTCCCGTATTGTTTATCAAGAAAAAAGATGGGTCAATGAGACTTTGTATCGATTATAGATAGCTCAACAAACTGACGATAAAGAACAAGTACCCTTTACCAAGAATTGATGATTTATTTGATCAATTGAAAGGGGCAACTATATTTTCAAAAATAGATTTGAGGTCCGGATACAATTAACAAGCGTGAAAGAATCTGATGTGCCGAAAACCGTATTCAGGATAAGGTATGGTCACTACAAATTTCTTGTGATGCCATTTGGCTTAACCAATGCTCTGGCCGTATTTATGGATTTAATGAATCGAATCTTTCGACCATATTTGGACAAGTTCGTAGTGGTGTTTGTTGATGACATCTTGATTTATTCTCATCATGAGATTGAACATGCTGAGCATCTGAGAACGGTTTTACAAATCTTGCGAGATGAACGGTTGTATGCCAAATTTAGTAAAAGTGAATTTTGGCTTAGTGAAGTTGGATTTTTGGGCCACATTGTCTCGACAGGTGGCATTCATGTAGATTCAAGTAAGATCTCAGCAATAGTTGATTGAAAGCTGTCGAAAAATGTATTGGAAGTTGGAAGTTTTGTAACACTCTAAATTTGGGCCTAGAATTTTTGGGCCTTGAGCATGGGAGTGGTTGAAAGCAGCTTATAATATTTTGTTGTGCATGTAAATTCTGTTAATGAAGGCTTGTTTCAGTGGTTAAGTGTGCTGAGAAGTGTTGGAGAAGTCCTGGGTTCAAACCTGGACTCTAGCAAAAATTTTGGTTTAAGGTGAATTAAACCCTGGGTGTAGTAGGTAGGCCTTAAGAATATTGTTGGAGAAATTGTGCCACAAAAAGCCTTGTGATCAAGTGGAAAAGTAGTGCCACATAAGAGGCAGGAAGGTGGCATCATAGAGTTGGCAAGGAGGTCCAGGGTTCGAAACTCATGGCAATCAAAGAGCTTTTATTTTGCTAACAGGGGGCGGCAAGAGTTGGTGTTGAATTTAAACTCTGATGATGGGGGGATCCCATATCGGGAAGCTAACATAAGAGTGGATACGAAGCTGGCTTTAAATAGAGAGAACCATGAGGAGAGTAAATGTACCTTTCTTAGTTGATCCCCTTCGCTTTATGGCGGGCTCGTTTGGGTTGGGCGTCGGCTAAAAGTGCTCGGAGCGCGGGTGAACTCCAGTCTCCTATCAGGTGTGTATTTCTCACTACTCTAGCTATAGGACGGCTACTTCGGGCCGCGATGGGCCGAAAGGGGCCATGTGGGCCCAATGGGCCTATGGGCCCAATTGGATAAGTTGTTTGATTATGTAGTAAATATTGGACTAGACTAGGTGAATCTCATATCTGTTGCTAGATTTGGGCTAAAAGGGCCACACGAACGTGTGGGCCTATTTGGGCCGAGAATGGGCCCTAGGCCCATTCGCATTGTTATCTCTGTTTAGAATGCTTTAGTTTACCAAATTACTGAAATACCCTCGACTTGTAAAATTACCAAAGTACTCTTGATTTACAAAATTACTGAAATACCCTTGATTTACAAAATTACTAAAATACCATTGGTTTACAAAATTACTAAAATATCCTTAGTTTGGAAAATTACCAAAATACCCCTAGTTTGTAAAATTACAGAAATACCCTTGGTTTGGAAAATTACCAAAATACCCCTAGTTTGTAAAATTACAGAAATACCCCTGGGTTAGAAAATTACCAAAATACCCCTAGTTTGTAAAATTACCAAAATACCCCTGTAGGGTAGAATTACTGAATTACCTCTGTAGGGTAGAATTACTGAAATACCCCTGTAGGGTAGAATTACTGAAATACCCCTATAGGGTAAAATTACCGAAATACCCCTGTAGGGTAGAATTATCGAAATACCCCTATAGGGTAAAATTACCGAAATACCCCTGTAGGGTAGAATTACCGAAATACCCATGTAGGGTAGAATTACTGAAATACCCCTTTAGGGTAGAATTAATGAAATCCCCTGTAGGGTAGAATTACCGAAATACCCCTGTAGGGTAGAATTACCGAGATACCCCTGTAGGGTAAAATTATCGAAATACCCTTGTAGGGTAGAATTATTGAAATACCTCTCTAGGGTAGAATTACTGAAATACCCCTTTAGGGTAGAATTACTGAAATACCCCTATAGGGTAGAATTACCGAGATACCTCTGTGGGGTAAAATTACCATTTTGCCCCTAGGGTGTTAAATGACTGTTTTGCCCTTTTAGGCAAGTGACTGACTTGGACTGTGTGTTTGACGGATTTGATTGTGAATATATGTTGGTTATATGAATGACTTGACTGTAATTGTTTGATTCAAATGTGGGCATGACATTCTGCATACATGACGTGTTGCATAGGTTGGGATTTTGTATGGAGGAAGATCTGATCTGTTAGGATCGCATGGTTGCTTGACGACTGTGGATTCACCGAAGGCTTAAGAGCCGTATATTCGTACTGATTTGATAAGGTCGTACGGGTCACCCGAGATGACTGTGGACCGATCGATGGCTAAGTGCCGATCATGTCACCGAAGGCTGTGTGCCGTTATTGTGGCTTCGTATCGATATTATGGGCTTCGTGCCGTTATTATGGGCTTGTGCCATTACCGAAGGCTGTGTGCCGTTATTGTGGGCTTCATATCAATATTGTAGGCTTCGTGCCGTTATTATGGGCTTTGTGCCATTACCGAAGCTTTGTTCCAATATCATAGGCTTTGTGCTGATTATAGACACGTTACCGATGGCTTTGTGCCATGTATTCTGTTAAGTGGCTTTGCCATGTTATCTGATTCTGGTGGCTCTGCCACGATATTCTGTTATTGGCAACTTTGCTGCCCATTAGTGTGTGGGCTAGGTGGGTTGAGTTATTCCCCACATGGTGTGTTGGTTGGTACAGGTGGTGTGATGGCTAGACTGGGTTGGGATTGCATTCACATTCTGATTTTGATTCTGATTCTGTTAATTGATACTGATTCTAATTCTGATTCTGATACTAATATTGACTCTGATTCTGATTTTGATTCTGATTTAGATTCTCATTTTGATTCTAGTTCTGATAATGTTTCTAATTTTGTAATGGGCTAAGGCCCATCTAGTGCAATCTGTTATAGTGGGCTAAGGCCCAATTGATACTGAAACTGTAGTAGAGCAAACTTTTTAATTCTTTTGCATGACTGACTGTTCGTATTTGTAGTAGGGGATTACATACTGAGTTTTCAAAAACTCACCCTGTTTATTAACCTTTCAGGTAATTTCTAGCCTCTGACGGATCGGAGCTACGAGGGACTCGGAGGTGGCCACACTACTGCTCCTATTTTCTTTTAGTTGGCTTTTATTTACCATTTAATTTCATTTTGTGATTTTGTTTTTGTAATAAGGCCTTTTATAATTTCTGAATTTTAAGTTTGGTTTTTATCTGCTCTAAGTAGAACTCGATTTCCCAAAAACGTTAATAGTTTTCAAATCAACACGTCCCTACAAACTACTAATTTTTTTAACTTTCGCAAACTTACTTGGTACTCACTTATGACAGTAATTAAGGTTTTAAAAGTAAATTATTTTTCAATGAACCATGTTTTCAAAGTAGCAAACACAAATTGAGATTTAAGTTTTTAAATAGTAAGAAAGGTTTTTAATAAAATAAGGTTTTCAAAAAACACTTCAATGTGACACACTAGATTCGGGCCTAACTTTTAGGCCGGGTTTGGGGTGTTACAAGTTTTCTCGAATTGGCAGGAAACTATCAACACTTCGTAAAGGGATTTTCTATAATTGCTTCTCTAATGACAAAGTTACTACAAAAACATGTTAAGTTTGAATAGACTGAAAACTGTTAGCAAAGTTTTGAAAGGTTAAAAACAGTATTGCCTGAGGCACCAGTGTTAGTGCAACCTGAGTCGGGGAAAGAGTTTATGATCTATAGTGATACATATTCATTATCGGATTAAGGTCTGTAGCATTAGAGGACAAAATAGAACATTTATCGACATTACACAGTCATAATCATCATATCATGATCATACATCATCAATGAGTCCCTTATGAAGGTCTACGAGAACTTAAGCATGCATTAGAAGAAGGTCGGGACTAAACCGAGTGCTCAGAAATTTTTCAAAACTTAAACATTTTTCAAAGATGTAGAGGTCACACGACCGTGTGGCCAGGCCATGTGCCTCACACGGCCACTAGACACACACATGTGTCTAAGCCATGGCAAAATAGGGCATACATTTTGACTTGCACACATGGCCACATAACATGTCCGTGTGCCAGGCCATGTAAAAATTAGGGAGGCTACTGACTTGGCCACACGGCCGATCACGCACTCGTGTGCCAGCTCGTGTGCTACCCTCAGCCACTAGACATGCTCGTGTGTCTAGACCATGTCAATCCTATAGGGTATACAGACTTAATTCAAAAGGGTACTCCAGGGGACACACGGCTGTGTAATATGACCGTCTGTAACACCCCTATCTCGTAACTATTGCCGGATTAGGTAAGGGGCATTACCGGACTTGTAAATCAAACTGGAACAGTATATTATCAACATAAACCAAAGTTTGTCAAACATTCACAATCACATCATGTTTTAATTAGAGATATAAAACTCAAAACATATTATAGGGACTAATTTGATAACGTATACAAGATATGAGAAAACTTAAGAAAATTTTTTGGATTAGGGTCACTACGTCATGTGCCCAGGCCGTGTGCCTCATACGGGCACCAGACACGCTCGTGCGTCTAGGCCGTGTGAAAACAGGGCATACATACTTACTTGTGCACACGGCCACAAGACACGCCCGTGTGTCTTGGCCTTGTAAAAATTATGAAGCTACTGACTTGTGCCCACGGGTACAAGACACTCTCGTGTGTCTATCCCGTGTGGCATCCTCACTAAAATAACTAAGGTACAGGGGTCACACGATCGAGTCATACGCCCGTGTCCTCTGGTCGTGTGGCACAATATAGGCTTAGTTTAAGCCATTTTCACACCCCATTAGATCATGAACCTAAAACATCAATTACATAACACTTTCATATACTTAATACACAACCAATTCAGCTAATTTCAAACATCAAATCGACCATTTCATATCAACCAATTCAATGTCACCTAACAACACAAACAAGTATACACTTCAAACATCCATTTCAAGTCCATACCTACACTTCATATCTCAATTTCATCAATCCTATACATAGCATAATATCATCTTAATTCACAATTAACCTCATACCAAAAATGACCATTTCATCTTCTCCAAACATACCATTTATAACACAACTCAAATATTAATATCTATGGATCCATTTCCTATCAATCTTACTAAAACATCATTCATCAAAGTTACCAAATAATAAGCATGTCATATAATAGTTTCATACCAAAACATCCATTTCAAGATCAAGCCATATCATATAGCTTGATTATGTGCCAAAAGCACATCACACTCTTTAACATAGATAGCTATATACATCAACTTATAAAGTAGCATATACATGTCATATTTACAACATTTACAAAGATCCAAAAGTACCAAAAACTTGTTTGGATAGTGTGATTGTAATCTCCAGCTTTATCCAAAATCGAGCTAGCTTCCAAATCTATAAAATATGGGAAAATAAACAAAGTAAGCTTTTAAAGCTTAGTAAGCCCGTATAATAAAGAAACAAACTTACCAAAATATCAATAAGCATTTAAAGTAATATAAACCAACTCATAAGCTCACATTGCCTATTCACATGATTCAACAACATGTTAGTCACATTGCAATCATGTATTCATCTATTCAAAAGATGAAAGAACATATAACGTCCTTGTACTTATAATTCATGTATCCATTCATTTATTCAACAAGTACTCATATAGCATAAAATCATATAACCATGTAACCATTTATCAAACATATCACATATCTCAAATAACATAGAAATCATGTATCATATAACTTGTATTCTTATACTTATAACATAAAATTCATACCATTCATGTAGTTCATATATCATGTACCTTATGTTCATATACCTCTCATATCAAATAATCTTATACATCTTATGTCATTTATAGCATGTATTCACTTCAGTAAAATGCTCGTTGAACCTTTGAAAACATCAAGGAATACTCGGGTGATACACACAGTGTATAATCGATAATCTGTCAATTCATCATGTATGCTCTTTCAAGCCATATACAGTATGCTCCTCCTGAGCCGATAGCAGTAAGCCTGAAGGCTGAACATGTAAGCCCGAAGGCTAAATGGTAAGCCCGAAGGCTAAACATGTGAGCCCGAAGGCTAAACGGTAAGCTCGAAGGCTAAACATGTAAGCTCATGAGCTGTGGTGAGTCCGCAACAAATGCAGGAGCTTAACCAACCTGTGGCCCTAGTGACATGTCACTTGTATCCTACGACTTTCTAAGGTTCAAATGAGACTCAGTAATCAAATTGAACATGTAACCAATAGGCATTTCAATTCATTATTTCATAAATACATTTATACAATATGAAATTCAACATATATTCAATAGGCAATTTGATTTCATAGTTCATTATACATTCATATAACATTAAAATTAGCAATTATAAATATAATACAAGTTTGATTCTAATTATACGAACTTATCTCGATTTAGCTCGTAAACTCGATATCTACTCGTTTACTTTTCATTTTCCCCGATCAAGTTTTAGGATTTGTTTATCTTGATCTAAATTAATTCAAATTTAACTCAATTATTCACTAACACATTCAATTTAGTCCAACAACATGTAAATTTGGCAAATTACATATTTGCTCTATACTTTTAACTACTTTGCAATTTAGTCCTTTATACACAAAATGACAAATTATACATTTTCCATCATAAATTACCATAGCCAAATATTCATGCCTATCAAACAAATACATATCTTTCATTTATTCACATTTCTAACTACAAAATTTCTACCTATTTCAATTTAACTACTAAAACTCATTTTTGTCAAAATATCACTTTATAAAACTTATATATATCTCTAAACAACCATTCATAATCTATCAAGAAACATCAAAATAAACATGTATTCAACAATGGAATCTTTCAAAAACATAACCAATTTCAGAAATTAAGGTACGAGCTAGATATATTACTAAGCAACAATCTCAAAAACCTGAAAATTATCAAAAACCGAAGCAAAACATACCTTTAATCAAGCCAAAATGAGTGCCGAACCTAAAACCACATTTTAAGCTTCTTTCTCTTTGATATTCGGCTATGAATGATAATAATAGTAAAGCCAAATTTTGGTTTTGTATTGATAATATAACATGTATTTACTAAATACCAATTTTGACCTTTAGTTAAACCATTATAATTCATTTTAATGAAGTCCACTACCGTCCATGCATATTTAGGAAGGTAAATTTTCATTTTAAGTCCTACCAATTATAAAACCATAGCCATTAAAGCCATTCTATCAATAGAACTCAAGTTTATTTTACGCGATTTAGTCCTTTTTACCGAATTAACTAATTAAATAATAAAATTTCTTCATGAAACTTTCGTACGATAATTCTATCATGCTGTAAAACTATTTAAAATAATAAAATAAATATTTTGACTCGATTAAGTGGTCCCGAAACCACATGTTCCGATTAGACTCAAAAATGGGTTGTTCCAGTCACACACGGTCGAGCCACATGCCCGTGTCTCTACCCGTGTGGACAAAAATAGGCCATTTGAAAGGCCAACCTTGCCACCCAGTTTGGGTCATCCCTACAAGCAAAACCAACAAATTTTAACAACCAATTCTCATCCAAAACACAACCAAAATACACACATTTCATGACATAAAATCATCATCCAAAATCATGCAATATAGTCATACTAATTCATGCCAAAATATAAGTAAATCCATACCAAAACTTATGAAACATAACCCATTCTATAACATATTCCATCCCACATCAAAACTTACCAAATTCCTATCATCTTCATACCAAAATGACCATTTCTTATTAGGCTATATTTGCAATATAAACATACCATATTTGCTTCATAAGTCACATACCAAAATCAAGCATATACACATCCATTATTTAGCCATATCACATGGCATACCTCATTTACATATCAAAATCATAATTCAAAAACTTTTAGACTATACATGCCATAACTTAACAATTACAATTTCAAAATGTACCAAAACAAGATTTGATAGTGTAGTGATGATCCTCGATGATCCCGGAGCTTTCGGTAGCAACGATATCTATAAAACAGTTGAAAACACACATAGTAAGTTATAAATAGCTTAGTAAGCCATATACAATTGAATCCAACTAATGAATCATATAATTCTATTCATTAACATAAACTTATAATCATTCCACATAGGAAATTCTTGAGTCAGATCTTACTCATTTGCTTACACATATATCATAAATCCTTATTTCCATTGCATATATATAACACATTTCTTTTCCATGAATTCATACACATCACATACCTATAAATTCACATTTACATATCTTTCATGCTCAGAACTTTAGTACGATTCAAAGGTATCTGGATCGGGTATACATTCCTTCACTCATTTACTTCTCAGAATTGTCCGTTAAACCATTCAAAAATAATTAAATATACTAAAAAACTCAGAATGCTCATACAAAGCCAACGTCCCAGACGTGGTCTTACATGTAATCAATATCGATGCCACTGTCCCAGATAGGGTCTTACATGAAATCAAATATGATGTCGATGTCCCAAACATGGTCTTACACGTAATCTCTAATCAATGCCTATGTCCTAGACACGGTCTTACATGATATCACAGATCGATGCCAACGTCTCAGACATGGTCTTATATGAAATCACACCTCAGAGTTCTTTGGTTTGTACACAGCTTTTCAAAGGTTATCTTAATATCGAAATTATTTCAGATTACATTCATTTGGCGCTCATGGCCTTTCAATAGAAATTATATAAGCACATAAGTATAATTCAATCAGTAATACACTTATTTGTATATTGACTTACCTCGTACGGATTCGGATGGATATAAACAACTACTCACTCACTTTCGACTTCCCTCGGTCTAATTCTACTCTTTTTGGTTCTTGATCTATACACATTCAAATTTAACTCATTCAAACTAAATTTTATCCAAATCAATCCAAATACACATATTTAGGGAATTTTACAAAATAACCCTCATATTTTCACATTTGGACAATTTAGTCCCTAATTTTCAAAATCACAAATTTACAAAATTCGTTTGTACAAGTGCCTAGCCGAAACTTCATAGTATTCAAATAAGTCTATATATCACATTTATTTCACATTTTAGTCCTCCAAAATACCATTTTCACAATTTAGCCCAGCAAACTCAAATTCATCAAAAATTCAAAGACAAAACATTTCAATCTATCACATATCTTTCATATTCCATAAAAAATTATCAAAAAGCTCATATTATCAACAATGTCACATTTCAAAATCATACTCAAACTCAAAAATTATAGCACGGGGTTAAAAGAACATGAAGCGATAATCACAAAAACGTAAAAATCATTAAAAATCGAAACCAAAAACATACCTTAATTAAGCCTTGTGTGTGCCGAATGAACAAATGCTTTATCCCTTTTCTTTTGTTTGTATTTTCGGTGGAAGAACACATATAATGGCCACATTTTATGTTTTGTTTAATTATAAATTCTTTACTTAACATATTACCATTTTAACCTTATTAATAAAACATAAAAATTCATTTAAACCATGGCCACTTATGTCATTTAATGCATTCAATGGACCATTAACATAATAAGGACCTTAAACTCAGCAAACCTTTAACATCCCGAATTTTTGGCCTAGAGGAAATGGGTTTCGTGTATCGAAGCAATTCAAATTTTTTTAGTCAAGAGAAAATGTTTTGTAACTTCATGTTTGGATTGTTAATTAAGTGATTTGGAGTGCTTGGGGATGTCGAAGAAGTCCGGGGTTCAAAAAAGGACTTTAAGAAAAATTTTAGTTTTTATCACCAAGTGGAAGTGGCGTTTCCAGGAAGGATTTATAAATAGTTTTGGTTAAAAATTAGCATAAAGAGGCAGGTGGTCTGGTGGCTAAAGGCGCTGGGAGCTTGTAGGTAGTCCAGGGTTCGAATCCTGGCCTAACCTCAACTCTTTTAATTTTTGCATAAAGATAGAGTAACAGGCGTTTAAACCTTATAATTAAACGGGAGAGATTTTTGACATAATAGGAGTGGTGGAAGAGTGGCGAACGGTGTGTTGATCTTTTAGAAGGGCCGTGGGTTCGAGTTACATTGCAGGCGAAATTTTTTTATTCTCGATATAAACCGTGGCTCCAGCAGGTAGGGTTTATAATTAACCGTGACTGTATTATAGTGTAAGAGAAGTAACGGCACAGTGCCAAGCATGGTATGGTGAGGCGCATTGTCGATGGCGAGGTTTGGAGTTCGAGCTCCCTCTCACGCAAATGAGGTTAATTTTTGCTGCTGGTGAGTGAAGACCTGGTCAAGCGGTGAAAGGCTATTCTTGGTGTTTGAACTAAATAGTGGGAATGTTTCTTCTTACCCTTTTTATTTTTTTGAAATTTTGGATGATTTTCTAGCTAACTTCGTGCAAAAATTTAAGGGCTTATTTAAGGAAAGAATCGGCCGAATGTGGGATTTATTGGTTCCTTCGGTCAAAGGCAATTTTGTTGCCTAAATTAGGTGCTTAGGCTAGCTTGATTCAATATTTGTGGGATAGGAGATCACATTTCCTTTTTGTTTTCTTACCGACACCTTCTTGCATTGGTATTCTCTCATTTCTCTTTAGCTTTGCTAAACCGATTGTACCATTTGTTTTGATCACCATCGACTCTCCCTACATCTTGCTCGCCATAATTTTGCTTCATTTTGCCGAACCATAGTCTTCTTTTCATCTCTTTTAACCAATTTCTTTCCTCCTCTCCAATCTTTTGGTTCTTATTACTTTGGCCGAATTATCTTGACTGGTTATTGCCGAATTCTTTGGTTATTGGTAAGTTTATCTTAGATTGAAAATGTCAATTTTCTTAGTTGGATATTAGAGATATTCTTTTTGTCTCAATTTCATTCCATTCTTGCAATTGACTCACCATTCTATGATTGACCGATTGTGCTAGGGGTGTGTTCCTATTAAGGGAGGTGAGAGCCGATTAGATACCTCATTCAAGGGAACACCTACCCTTGTGGTAAGCTTTTGGATTTGAGTGATATTGGTTAAGTGTTTTTAGGTGTTCATGAATTTGTATAATGACTTTTGTGAAGGTAGAACTTTGGGGGAAAACCACTTACTTTTGAATCGAGAGGGATTTGGTTGTTGGTTAAGGGGTAATTTTTTGTAGGGCATTAAAAGTTATGACATCTTACTAACGGTTATTAATAATTTTTAGATTAATAAGAGTTGTGGTTGATTGTAGGTTCTTGATCTCGGAAGGGGGTTCGGTATCGTCGACGCAATAGGTGTGTGTTATCGCATATTTTTTTTGAATACTAAGGCGAAATGCCAAATCAGCAAGTGCCGAAAAGCTGACGAATCGATTGTTGGCCACATGGGCGTGCGAACGTTCATGTGTTTGATTGAGGCCACAAAATGTGACCTCACATCGAAAATGGCTATCATGAGTGATTTCATGAGTTGGGCTGAAACGGGTCCGATGAGCCTAATGAGCCCGTGGGCCCGCTAGATAGGTTTAAAACCCGTTATCGAATCTCTGGACTGTTTGGCTGCATGTGTTGCTAGACGACCATGGGCTTACTGATAGGCCTTCACTATCGAAGGACCACACTGGTAAATGACTAAAATGCCCCTAAGACGTAAAATGACCAAAATACCCTCTAGGGGTAAAACGACTGTGTTGACTCTGAATGTTCTGATTAGATTTATATATTATGAAACGCTTTGTGTGAGATATCTGTACCATGATAGCATGTCATTTAATATGTTGCATTGCATGGGGAATGGGGTTATATTGATCGAGAAAGTGTTATGGCTTATTGCCATCCTGTCTAAGGCCCATGGCCTTCCTGCTTATGGCCCTGTGCCATCCTATTATGGCTTTAAGCCATCTTGTTAACTTAGTACTGCAACTGGTGCTAACCTTGGTGTGTTTGGATGGGTGGGTCGATTTATTCCCCACATGGTGTGTTGGTTGGTACGGGTGGTGCATTCGTTGGACTGGGTTGGTTTTCCATTTGCATTTATGCACCTGTCATTGTTACTGCATTGGGCTAAGGCCCACCTAACACTGATTCTGTTATGGACTTGGGCCCATTCTGTTTCTGCTTACTGCAAATCCGGTTATTTATTTTATAAGGGGTTACACATTGAGTATTCGTATACTCACCCTTTTTAATTTACTGTACGTGCAATCTATACGCAACTGGCTCGACTCGCTCGATGATCTCATAAGGTCCGATGAACCTCGAACTCAATTTGCCCTTTCTACCAAATCTGAATAGTTTCTTCCACGGAGAAACTTTTAAGAACACTTTGTCACCAATCTCAAATTTGATATCCTTTCTTTTCAAATCCGTGTACGATTTCTGACGATCAGAAGCTGCTTTCAGATTATCTCAGATTACTTTCACTTTCTGTTCAGTCTCTTTTATCAAATCAACCCCGTGTATCTTATTTTCACTGAGCTCAGACTAATATAATAGAGTACAAAATTTTCTACCATATAAGGCTTCGTACGGTGCCATTTTAATACTCAATTGAAAACTGTTATTATAAGTGACTTCAATCAATTACAAATACTGTTCCCACACACCTTCAAACTCAAGAATGCAACATCTCAACATATCCTTGAGTATCTGAATGATCCGCTCAGATTGACCATCCGTTTGTGGGTGAAAAGCGGTACTGAAATGTAATTTTGTACCTAAAGCCTCTTGCAACTTCTACCAGAATCGTGAAGTAAATCTCGGATCTCTATCTAACACAATAGACAATGGCACCCGGTGTAATCTAACAATATCAGAAATGTAAAGTTTAACTAACTTTTCAAGGGAGAAATCAGATCGTACCAGAATAAAATGAGCTAATTTTGTCAATCTATCAACTACAACCCAGATCGCATTTTTCTTCCTCGGAGATAGGGGCAGACCCGAAACAAAATCCATCGTCACTCTATCCCATTTCCACTCAGGAATCATAATTGGCTGAAGTAACTCAGAAGGTACTTGATGCTTGGCTTTAACTTGTTGACAGACTAAACACTTTGAAACAAAGTCAGAAATGTCTCATTTCATTCCCGGCCACCAATATAGCTGCTTCAAGTCATTATACATTTTTGTACTTTCCAGATGTACAGATAATCTACTATTGTGAGCCTCAATCAAAATCATCCGAATCACTTCTAGATTTTTCGAAACACAAAGTCTATTTTTGAATCTCAGACAACCACTTACATCAATTCGGAATTCAGAATTCAAATCACACTAAGTTCATTTTTCTAATAATTCATTATCCACTTTCTAGGCATCAATAATCTGTTGTAAAATTGAAGGTCTCGCTTTCAATTAGGCTAAAATCGAACCATCATCAGACAAATCTAAATGAGCACTCACAGCACGCAATGCAGATAATGATTTTCGACTCAAAGCATTAGCTACAACAGTCACTTTACCCAGATGATAATCAATCACAAGCTCGTAATCTTTTAGCAATTCTAACTATCTTCTCTATCGCAGATTCAAATCTTTCTGAGTCATCAAATATTTCAGACTTTTATGATTAGAAAACACGTGACATTTCTCACTAAAAACATAATGGCGCCAGATTTTCAAAGCAAATACAATTGCAGCTAACTCCAGATCGTGTGTCAAATAATTCTTTTCATGCAACTTTAACTGTCTTGAGGCATAAGCTATGACTTTGCCTTCTTGCATCAAAACACAACTGAGTCCATTTAGCGAAGCATCACTGAAAATGATAAATCCTTTACCTGATTCTGGTTGCACAAGTTCCAGAGCTTCAGTTAACATAGCTTTCAATTGATCAAAACTGTTCTGACAATTATCAGACCACTCAAACTTTACATCTTTTTGTAGCAATCTCGTCAACGGAGTTACAATCATAGAAAATCCTTTCACAAATCGACGATAATACCCAGTAAGACCCAAAAACCTATAGACTTCAGAAACGTTTCTCAAAGGCTTCCAATCCAGAATAGTTGAAATTTTGCCCAGATCAACACGGATACCGGATGCTGACACAATATGGCCCAGAAAGCTAACTTCAAGTAACCAGAACTCACATTTACTGAATTTTGCAAATAATTGCTTATTACGCAAAGTCTGAAGCACAATTCTCAAATGCTCGGCATGTTCAATTTTGTTCCGCGAATAAATCAAAATGTCGTCAATGTACACAACAACAAATTGATCTAAATACGGTTTGAATATTTTGTTCGTTAAATCCATAAATACAACAGGAGCATTCGTTAGTCTAAAAGGCATAACTTGGAATTCATAATGTCCGTACCTCGTTCTAAAAGTTGTTTTTGGAATATCTGCATCTTTCACTCTCAACTGATAATAACCCGATCTCAAATCCATTTTTGAAAACACAGAAGCACCTTTCAATTGATCGAACAAATCATCGATTCTGGGCAATGGATATTTATTCTTTATAGTCACTTTATTCAATTGGCAGTAATCAATACACATTCTCACCGTGCTGTCTTTCTTCTTTACAAACAGAATCGGAGCACCCCAAGGTGGGAAACTTGGTCTCGCGAATCCTCTATCGATCAACTCTTGCAACTGAGATTTTAATTCTTTTAATTCGGTCAGAGCCATTCTATACGGAGCTATTGAAATCAGAATAGTTCTCGGCACTAATTCAATACCAAACTTGACTTCTCGAATCGAAGGTAACCCTAGAACTTCATCAGGAAACACATCAGGGTATTCACAGACAACAGGCACTGATTCAATTTTCTTTTCTGAAACTTTTGAATCAATCACATAGGAAAAGTAAGCTTCACAACCCTTATTCACATATTTCAGAGCTTTCATTGTGGATATTACAACAGGGAACCCATTCAAATCACTAGACTCAATTTGGATTATCTCACTATTCTTGCATCTCAAATCAATAGTTTTCCATTTGCAGTTCACAACAGCATTATGTAAAGTTAGCCAATCCATACCCAGAATTATATCAAATTCATCAAATTGTAAAAGCATTAGATCAGCTAGAAAATAGATATCTCGAACCATTAACGGACAATTCTTGCAGACTTTGTCAACTAGGACACTTTTGCCTAGGGGATTCGAGATTCTAATTATGAATTCAGTAGACTCTACAGGCAAAGTCTTACTGTGTACTAAATTCATGCATACATAGGAGTGTGTAGACCCTAGATCTATCAATGCAATCACAGAAGTATCATTAAGAGTGAATGTACCCGTAATAACATCTAGAGACGAAGCTTCCTCTCGAGCTCAGATAACATACGCCCTGGCAGGTGCTCTGGCCTCGGATCAAATAGTAGTATCTTTCATAGCTCTCTGACTACCAATCATATTTCCCGTATTTCAGGGAGATCTACCTTTAGCTGAGGTGTTGCTCGGCCTCAGATTTTGCACTATCTCTTGTTCAGCAGATTCCAGGCAATCATGAACAAAGTGGTCTAACGATCCACATTAGAAACAGGCTCGGTCATTTAATCTACAACTTCTCAGATGTCTTTTTCCACAATGCTTACATTTAGGTTGTTCGGATCGAACATTTCCAACACTGGCAATAGAAGTAGTAGGAGCTCTGAAGCTCGAGTGAGATCTAGCTAAATCTCTATTCGAATGTTCCACATTAGCCTTTGAACGTCTAAAGTCATCTCTGAATTTCTTTGACGCAGATTGAAATGATTTACTTGCAGATCTCTTTCTTACTTCTCTAGCTTCAGAATCGGCTTTTCTTTTATCTTTCCCGAGTCCTTCAGCTTTACAGCTCGATCAACAAGCACAACAAATTCTTTAGTCTCCAAAATGCCAACTAACAGTTGAATATCTTCATTTAAGCCATCAACAAATCTTTTACATAATATTTCTTTAGTTGATTCACATTCACTCGCATAGTGGCTCAGACGAACAAACTCTCGCTTGTATTCCGTTACAGACATACGACCTTGTTTCAGCTCTAAAAATTATTTTCTTTTTTGGTTGATGAATCTCTAACTGATTTATTTCTTATGGAATTCAGATTGAAAGAAGTCCCAGGTTATTCACTCTTTTGGAACAACAGAAGTTAGAGTTTTCCACCTTTGATAAGTTGAGTCTTTGGGCAAAGAAATTGCACATTTCACACATTCTTCGTGAGTACAAGACATTTCATCAAAAACTCGTATAATATTCTCGAGCCAAAACTCGGCTCTGTCAGCATCGTCATTAATAGTGGCCCTAAACTCTTTGGCCCCATATTTCCTGATTTTATTGACTAGAGGCTTACTTAACTGAGTAGGGTTCACAATCAAAGGTACAACAGAGGTTTGATGAGGATTAGGCGGGGGCAAAGGTTGTTGAGTAGCCGGATTAGTACGAACAAATTCCGTAAACCATTCACTCATCAATTGGAAGAAAGCTTGTTTTGCTTTTCCCTCATGACTACTAGTCACATTTCTTGAATTAGAAGGCACTACCCCTTATGCAAGAGCTGGTGTGTTAGTTTCAACATCGTAGGCTACCGCTCGTTCGGGATCCATTACTATATGGAAAACATATTTCAGATGTCAGGATTCATCACACTATCACATTTTCGATATATGGCATGTATAGCTAGACTCACATACACTATGGTAGTCCTAGAATCGACTAAACCTGGCTTTCATACCAACCAAATGTAACACCCTTAACCCGTATTCATCGTCGGATTAAGGTCAGGAGCATTACCAAACAAAACAGAACATTTACTGACATTACATAGTCATAATCATCATATCATGATCATCAATCATCAATGAGTCCCTTATGAAGGTCTAAGAGACCTTAAGCATGCATTGGAAGAAGGTCGGGACTAAATCGAACACTTAGAAAATTTTTTCAACATTTAAACATTTTTCAAAACTATAGAGGTCACACGCCAGTGTGGTCAGGCCGTGTGCCTCACATGGCCACTAGACACACCCGTGTGTCTAACCCGTGGCAAAACAGTGCATACATTTTGACTTGCACACACGGCCACATAACATGCTCGTGTGCCAGGCCACGTAAAAATTAGGGAGGCTACTGACTTGGCCACACAGACAATCACACATCCATGTACCAGCCCGTGTGCTACCCATGGCCACTAGACACGCCCGTGTGTCTAGACTATGTCAATCCTATAAGGTATACTAACTTAATTCAAAAGGGTACCCCAGGGACACACGGCCGTGTACTATGGCCGTGTGTCACACATAACCCAGACACATGCCTGTGTCTCTACCCGTGTGGACAAAAATAGGCCATTCGAAAGGCCAACTTTGCCACCCATTTTTGGGTCATCCTTTCAAGCAAAACCAAAACATTTTAAACCACCAATTCTCATCCAAAACACAACCAAAATACACACATTTCATGACATAAAATCATCATCCAAAATCTTGCTATATAGTCATACTAATTCAGGCCAAAACATAAGTAAATCCATACCAAAACTTATGAAACATAACTTATTTTATAACATATTCCATCCGTAATCAAAACTTACCAAATTCCTATCATCTTCATTCCAAAATGACCATTTCTTATTAGGCCATATTTGCAATATAAACATACCATATTTGCTTCATAAGTCACATACCAAAATCAAGCATATACACATCCATTAGTTAGCCATATCACATGGCATAACTCATTTACATATCAAAATCATAATTCAAAAACTTTTAGACTATGCATGTCATAACTTAACATTTACACTTTCAAAATGTACCAAAATAAGGTTTCATAGTGCGATGATGATCCTAGACAATCCTAGAGCTTCCGGTAGCAACGATATCTATAAAACAATTGAAAAACACACAGAGTAAGCGATAAATAGCTTAGTAAGCCATATACAATTGAATTCAACTAATGAATCATATAGTTCTATTAATTAACATAAACTTATAACCATTCTACATAGGAAATTCTTGAGCCATATCTTACTCATTTGCTTACACATATATCATAAATCCCTATTTCCATTGCCTATATATAACACATTTCTTTTCCATGAATTCATACATATCACATACCTATAAATTCACATTTACATATCTTTCATGCTCAGAACTTTAGTGGATTCAAATGTACCTGGATCGGATATACATTTATTCACTCATTTACTTCTCGGAATTGTCCGTTAAACCGTTCAAGAACAATTAAATATATTGAAAAACTCAGAATGCTTATACAAAGCCAACGTCCCAGACGTGGTCTTACATGCAATCAATATCGATGCCACTGTCCCAGACAAGGTCTTACATGAAATCAAATATGATGCCAATGTCCCAGACATGGTCTTACACGTAATCTCTAATCGATGCTTATGCCTTAGACACGGTCTTACACGATATCACAGATTGATGCCAACATCCCAGACGTGGTCTTAAATGAAATCACACCTCAAAATTCTTTGGTTCGTACAGAGCTTTTCAAAGGTTATCTTAATATCGGGATTGTTTCAAATTACATTCATTTAGCTCTCATGGCCTTTCAATAGCAATTATATAAACACATAAGTATAATCCAATCAATAATACACTTATTTGTATATTATCTTACCCCGTACGGATTCGGACGGATATAAACAACTAACCGATCACTTTCGATTTCCCTCGGTCTAATTCCGCTCCTTTTGGTTCTTGATCTATACACATTCAAATTTAACTCATTTAAACTAAATTTCATCCAAATCAGTCCAAATACACATATTTAGGGCATTTTACAAAATAGCCCTCATATTTTCATATTTGGACAATTTAGTCTTTAATTCTCAAAATCATAAATTTACAAAATTCTTTTGTACAAGTGCCTAGCCAAATCTTCATAGTATTCAAATAAGTCTATATATCACATTTATTTCACATTTTAGTCCTCCAAAATACCATTTTCACAATTTAGGCCAAAAAACACAAATTCATCAAAATTTCAAAGACAAAACATTTCAATCTATCACATATCTTTCATATTCCATAAAAAATTATCAAAAAGCTCACATTATCAACAATGTCACATTTCAAAATCATACTCAAATTCAGAAATTATAGCACGGGCTTAAAAGATCTCTAATACCAAATTTAACTCATTTAATACATACACTAATCAATTTAGCACAAAATCATCCTATGGTAAAATTTACCATTTTACCCCTAACTCTGTCAATTTTTACACTTTAGTCCCTAGGCTCGTAAAATGAAATGCATCTATTTTTCTCAATACCCAAGCCTAGCCAACTCATTTTCTCTCTTATTGAAGCACACATTTTACATTATTTCACATTTTATGCACAAGTTTTACAACTTTTACAAATTGGTCCTTTTATGCATTTTCATGAAAATCACCTAGTAAAAGTTGTTTATTATACATCAAACTTTCATTCTCTACCATTAAACATCAAAGTACTAACATGTCACACATGGGTATAATTTTAAATGTAACGGCCCAAAATCGAGCCTAGCTAGAATAGTGATTTTGAAATCACTTCCTAAGGTGTAAGAAAATTATCCTAGTGTTAAATTATGTGTTATAGTATTTTTATAAGTATACATGAAAATTTTGGTAAGTAAATTTACGCGATTGAAGGCTCAATCGCGGAAAGGGACTAAATCGCATAAAGGGCAAAAGTTGAGAATTTTTAGTAATTTCAGTTATTTAGCTAGAGGATATAAATTTGAGGGTTTAAAAGGGCAAATAATCCCACTAGATCTAACATGGCCAGCCAAGGTGTAGAAAGAAAAGAAAAGTCAGAGGTTAGGCATTTTAGCTAGCCTAAATTGATAAAATAAGTGCCTATTAGCCTAGCCTTCATTTCTTCTTCTTTACCGGTTTTATTAGCTCAAAAAGGGGGTTTACAGCTTCAAAATTCTCAGCTACTTAATCACTCATTTGTATGTGATTTTCTTGCCCTCTCTTGCATATTTTTACATTTTTGAGATCT
Source organism: Gossypium stocksii (assembly GCA_020496765.1). Classification (NCBI taxonomy): domain Eukaryota; kingdom Viridiplantae; phylum Streptophyta; class Magnoliopsida; order Malvales; family Malvaceae; genus Gossypium; species Gossypium stocksii. The sequence continues at coordinate 77,348,799 of CM035629.1, forward strand.
TCATGGCATAAGCTTTCTATTAAGAGGTAGATTTTGCATTTTGGTTGAAAGTGTTGAAATTTTCCATGAATGTCTAAATGATGTTTGCTGAAAATTTTGGGAAGAAAATGAGTTATTGTTGTTAAATAAACAACTATGTGAAGGAAATTGTATGAAAACACCTAGGAAGGACTTATTTGTAGAAGTTGCAAAATAAAGAGGCAAGTGTTGGAATAATGAGAAATTGGGGTAGTAATAGGAATAAAATGAGTTGTCTAGGCATGAGATGTAACACCCTTAACCCATGTCCATCGCCGGACTAGCGTTAGGAGCATTATCGGACAAATTAGAACTTTACCGACATTTCACATTCATAACTAAAACTTACCAAATTCATCATTTACTCATACCAAAATGACCATATTCAACTAGGCCAAATATGCATTTTAAGGCATATCTAAATTTCATCATTTTTCACATACCAAAACAACACATTCCCACACTTAGCTAGCCAAATCACTTAGCATAGCATATTTATAAGTCAAAATATAATCAAACCTCCTCAGCCTATACATGCCATACTTAGTTATTCCTAAACACAAAAGGTACCAAAATGAGTTCTGATAGTGCAATGAAGATCCTCGACGATTCTCGAGCCTTCAGTAGCTTCGATGATCTATGAAATAGAAATAAACAAACCAAGTAAGCTTTTAAGGCTTAGTAAGTTATAAGCAAGTAATATAAGATACGATTGTTACAATAAAACTACCAATCCATCAAGTTGAACCATGAAAAAACATTATAAACCTTCATCCATGTCTTACCACATGGTTACTTATTTTAATGAGATTCACACCTCTTTAATTCAATTCATATCATTTCACTTACAAACTTTATCTCATCAATGAACAACATTATACATACCTGTTCTATTTCATACCACTACTCCCTTAAGCATTTACTTAATTCATTCATAGAACCATCCAACTTAAGAGTCGAACATTTAAACATAACATCTGATAAGTACCTATACAATTGCCCGTAGCCAATTCAAGGTAACTTATCTCAGAGCACCTATACCATGGCTTGTAGCTAAATCAAGGTTACTCCCGAAACATCTATACCATGGCCTGAAGCCAAATCAAGATGTTTCTCACACCCGAAGTACCGATATCATAGCCTGAAGCCAAACACCTTATCCTAGTGACATGTCACTACCTTCTAAAACTAATTCCTACGGTTCAACCGAGCTTTCCCAATTTCATTTTCTATTACTAACTCAACCACATCAACAGTATCTTTAATTCCATCTCTTCCAAGGTTCCATTCATTTCAATTCATTCAAAAGCAATGCAATTAATAGCATTATAATGAAATTACTACTTATGAACTTACCTCGAGTGTGTTTTTTCGGTTTAGTCGGTTATTCGACAACTTTTGATTTTCCACGATCCAAGTCTAAGTTTCATTTTTCTTGATCTATACATAATAAAAATAACTCATTCAATCACACACTCAATCAATTCAATACAAGGACACACAATTAGGGCATTTTACAAAATTAGCCCTCACATTTTCACATTTTGACATTTAAGCCCCTGTTTCATAAAATCATTAAATATACCCAATTTCTTTAAATAAGACCTAGCCAAATTTTCTATTTAGTCCATTCAAGCCCACATATTTCATAAATTTCCCATTTTAGTCCCTCTATGTAATCATTTTCACAAATTAGCCCAAATTAGATAATTTCATCAAAAATTCAATAAAAATATACCAACCCAATTCATATCTTTCATTTAACACCAAAAATCATCACAAAGCTTACCATTTCATCAATGGCACATTTCATAAACATCAACAATTTCTAAAATTACAAAATGGGTTTGATAGTAAACTAAGCAACATTCTCAAAAACATAAAAAAATCATCAAAAACCAAAGTGAAACATACCTCAATTTATGCTTCAAAGTGGTTGAGTATACAAAACACCAAAACCTAGTTTTCTTCTCTCAAATTTTGGCAAAACATGAACAAATAATGGCCATTTTCTATTTTATTTTGTTATAAAAACACTTTCATAATCAATTTCCACAATTACCCTTAATGAAACATTAATTAAAATCATTTTAAACCATGGACATAAATGTCCACTAACTTTATAATCGCTTAATTACCTTTTAAGGACATTAAGCATTTCAAATCATCGCAATTAAGCACATAATTAATTAAACCATAACTTTTACCTTTTAAGCAATTCAGACCTTTTTCATAAGTAAACACATATACAACCAAATTTTTATACGATACTTCCACATATGCCAATTCACATATTATTAACACAAAATATAGTAATAAAATATTTTTCTGACTCGAATATGTGGTCCCTAAACCACTGTTCCAACTAGGGTTTAAACTAGGCTATTACATGATAGTTGAGGAAATTCGATAAAAATCAATTTCCAAGCCTAGGGGTAAAATGGTCAATTTGCCATAATTTAGGGGCAAAATGGTCATTTTACCAATTTGTGAATTTTAGTTTTTTGTATTAAATTAGTGGCTAAATTGGAAAATTCATTATTGTTATAGATCAAGAGTTACCAAATCTGATCCTAGACCGAGGGAAAGCCAAGCAAGTTGAGTAAACCGAATTGTCACCTTCATTTTGTAAACCGAGGTAAGTTGTAGGTAAATAATACTATGTTTCTAATTTTTATGCTTGGAATCACTAAATTGTTGTGAATTCTTGAGTTGAGATATGAGAAATGAATGCATTAGATAATCGAGCTTGAATGGTGGAAATGATGAATTGTATTTATAAGGTGTTGAGGCCACGAGTAATATAGTCCAAATGAATACTTAGCATAGAATTGGATATTCACATCGAGAATTAGGTGATTGTGTGTGCCAGTGTAAGACATGTCTGGGACATGCATCGGCCAAGAGATTTTATGAGCTAGTGTAAGACACGTCTGGGACGTGTATCAGCTTTGAGACGAGAGCTAATGTAAGACATGTCTGGGACATGCATCAGCCTTGAGATATGCAAGCTAGTGTAAGACCTGTCTACGACATGGCGTCAACTTGTTGCGTGTTAGTGTAAAACTTGTCAGGGACATGGCATCGACACTGATAGACGACAGTCAATCTAAGACCATGTCTGGGACATGGCATTAGCTCATTACCCTATATAAAGGCTTAATCAATATCCTTTCGTATTCTACATAGTTCAACGGGAAAATTTTAGTTATTATTAAGTTGATAGATGATCTTATGGTTTTATAAGTGGTGTAGGTGCCCAAATGATTTGCATGTATTATGAGCTCATTAACATGTTGTATAATTAGTAAAGGATGGAATCGAGTAAGTTATGTGGTACCTCTTCTTGACATATGCATGATTGTTGCACAAATGCAAGTTTACCATGAATTGATATATTGTTAATTATGTACTTACAACTTACTAAGCTTCATGCTTACCTTTCGCCTTTCCATTTTCAGTTAGAGTTGCCTAATTAACCCAAGGATCCAAGAGAGTCAGAGGCAGCGTACACATTATCCACTAAAATACTCGGTATGGTCGTATTTTGTGTTTTAAGTAATGGCAAGTATAGTATAAATGGTCATTTTGTTGTAAGGTACATTAGTGAGCCAATTATGTTGGTAATTTATGACATTAAGCTCATTTTGTAAATGGCATTTGGAATTGGCTAAAATGGTTCTAATTATTACTAATGAAATGAGCATGTGTTTATGCAAAAGTTGATGATATTTATCAATGTTTTGGATGCCAATTTATAGCTATTGGCTAAGCATAGTAGACTCAGTATATTTGAACTTGTGTTGGTTTTGTTTCAGGGTGGCAAAAAGGCTTGGTAAATAGCCTATTTTTGCCCACATGGGTACGCATACGGGCGTATGCCTAGGCCATCTGCGACACATGGCTAGCTCATAGGCGTGTCCATGGCCGTGTGGCTGCTAACGTCAAAAATAGAATACCCCAATTCTTTCACACGGGTTGAGACACGAGTATGTCCTAGCTGTGTGATAGACACGGGCGTGTGCCACAGCCGTGTGTCTGCTGACGTCAGAAATAGAATGTCAAGTTTGCTATACACGGGCTGCGACACGTGTGTGTCATGGCCGTGTGAGGGGACACGGGCTCAGCACACGGACATGTGCCTAGCTGTGTGAAAACCCCTGTTGGTTGAATGTTAAAAATTAATTTCGCACGGGCGAGGGACACGGGTGTGAGCCTAATGTTCTTAGGCCGTGTGGGGTATACGAGCCATTAGCACGGTCGTGTTTAGAGACCACATGGGCATGTTGGCCCTCCACACGAGTGTGTGCCATGTTTAAGCTAGTTTTTGAAGATACTTTCTCAAGTACACGAAATGGTTTCGGATAATTTCTGATCCATAATTTTAGGTCTTATAAGCCCATAAGAAGGTTCGTGGATTAATGTTTGAAAAAGTTTAAAATTAAGACGTATTCTTAAAGGTTCGAATTGATTAATTGCATGTGTTTTAGAATGGTAACACTTCACACCTTGTTCCAATGTTGGATACGAGTAAGGGGTGTTACATTTAGTGGTATCAGAGCTATAGTTTAGTCGATTCTAGGACTAACTTAGCTTATGTACAAGTCTAGTTGTACATGCAATTATTATTTGGTGATAGTGTGACGACTCCTAATGGTTATAAATTGTGTTTTTCCTATATAGAAATGGATCCTGATCAGTCTTTGGCAGATGATATGGAGAGTAACGCACCAGCTCTTGCTAAAGGGAACGCGCTAATAGAAACCAGGCCTATGATGATGAGTCAGGGCAGAGGGGTTAAAGAGGCTTACCTCCAAATGATGGACATTTGGTACACAAAGTACGTTCATGTGAATCTGAGCACTCCACCTCTCTCACCTCCTCCAATTTATCGCCATGCCTTGGTAGCTCCTCAAGGAGAAAAAATGGGTAGGAGAGACAAACCTCTAGTAGATCGGATTAGTAAACATGGGGTTGAAGAATTCCAGGCAGACAAGGATGATGACCCGGAGAGGGCCAAATTCTGGTTGGAGAATACTATCAGAGTATTCAATGAGCTGTCGTGCACCCCTGAGGAGTGCATTATCTGCGTAGTATCGCTCTTGCGAGACATAGCCTACCAATGGTGGAACACTCTCGTGTTAGTGGTACCGAGAGACAGAGTGACTTGGGAATTCTTTCAAGGGGAATTTTGAAAAAGGTATATTAGTCAGAGGTTCTTCGACCAAAGTAGAAAAGAGTTTCTTGAACTGAAGCAATGTCGTATGACGGTCATTGAGTACAAACGAGAGTTTGTGAGGCTTAACAAGTATGCTCAGGAGTGTGTGTCTTCTGAAGCCAGTATGTGTAAGCGATTTGAAGATGGATTGGACGAAGACATTAGATTATTGGCAGGAATTCTAGAGATCCGAGAATTTTTTGTGCTCGTCGAGAGGGCATGGAGTCTTAGGATTCGAAGAAGAGACAGATGGAGAAATCGCATCAATCCTCGTCCAAGAGGTCAAAGGAGTTCCCTACCCGATCCAATGCTTCAATGGGATTCTCAGGTAAGAACAAGAGCAAGCAGCATGCAATGTAACACCCCAAACCCGGCCCAGATGTTACGGCCAAGTCCGGTGTGTCACATCACCTACAACTAACCATGTGACCTAGTTACTAAGATTGGGTGAGCTTTACAAAACCATACTTATGATTTGAGAAGAAAATACAGGTTTAGTTTGCGTTTGTCCTATCCACTAACCGTTTAATTTATCTTGTTCGTTGATTTGTTGTTCATTTGTTACGAGAGCTCTGTTTTGAAAACATTGATTGATTTTAAGAAAACTCCGCACAACCTTGTTTAAATCATTTAAATCAATTTGTAATATAAAGTAAAAATAAATAATTTAAAACCCAAATTAAAATAATTAGAGCGTCCTTATTACATACCCAAAAAAACTAGAATAAAATAAAATAATATTTAAAGAAAATAATAAAGTAAAATGAATAACTTGATTAAACCCGAAATGCAGTCTACGTGGCCACTCTGAATCCTTCCAGCTCCAAGTCCACCATTCTAGGGCTCACCTGTATGGATGGAAGAAAAAGGGGTGAGTTTGGAAACTCAGTGTGGAAAGAAAGCCCATACAGAGCCCAAACCAGCTCAAGCCCATTGGGCCTAAGCCCTATCCAGTCTCAGTAATAACTGGGCCGAAGCCCAATCCAGATACAGTAAACTGGGCCTTAGCCCTTTTCAGATAACAGTATAATTGGGCCTTAGCCCTTTTCAGATGACAGTACGGCCTATAGGCCCATTACAGAAACAAAACAGATATCAATATGAATGCAAACCCAAACCCAACCTAAATCCAACCGCTACACTCCACCCGTACCAGCCCTACACTCTATGTGGGGAATAACTCAACCCACCCAGCCCTACACTCCACAGTTGTAGTATAGCTGCTCGATAATAGTACAACGAGGCAAAGCCCCTTCAATACGTGGTCAAGCCACTATCAGTACTTCTTCCATCAATAAACCCAGTCCCATGCAACAGATAAGCATGTCATGGCATAAAATGAGCAAAAATAGAAAAACATGCATTTTAGTAAAACTTAGCCCTAGGGTATAACGGTCATTTTGCACCTCAGACCCATAAGGGGTATTTCAGTAATTATGCCAGTTTCTAGGGTTTCATACACATTCCAGTCCCTAATAGTCCAACTTACATCCCAGTAGTCTATTTAACCCATTTTAGTAGTTTTTAGATATTGGGCCCTAAAACCCTTAATGGGCCCTACAGTGTCAAATAGCTACTTAAGCCCATTTAGTCCAAATTTTATGATCGGTTCACCAGTTTTAACAGTTTTAGACCTACAGTCCACCAGAACCCACTTATCGCCTATTTTTACCCATATGAGGCCGTAAGCCTATTGGGCCCTATTTAGCCCATCGAGGCCCAACTTACCGAAGCGCACGAAATCGCGCACTCACCAACTTTACTGATTTCAGTTACAGATCTACCGCTTCCAACCATCCCACGAGCGCTCGCACGCTTGCAAATCCACGAAATGCTAAAATTTTGGCGTTTCGACTTTTCGGCTTTTGCCGATTTAAACTACAAGAGGGTGTTCGATACACACCTGATTTGTGACGACAGCTAACGAGATCTCCCATGATATCTTACAATCGGTCACTGGACATATCAGATTCCAAAATCCAATGATAACAAACATAATCTTACCTACCATAATCGGCCATCATCACCTAGGTCCTTGAGATCTTACCTTTGTCGAAATTAGTGACTAGATCTAGATCTAGTCATTCCACTTGTCCAAGCCCTCAGTTAGTAGCCTCTAGATCACACTAACACAAAATAAATTGATTGTTAATACCCTTAGAGCCCTAAGCCCCAAATCGATAGCCTCCCTATGCACATAGGGGTTTTGGCTTTTCTAAATCCTGAAATAAGATATGAACAGGAGATTCCGATAGCTTACCAATGATTTAATACTCCAGAATGATTGCAATCTCGTTTCTAGCTTAGATCTGGCATAGATCTAGCCTCTAAACACGAGCAGAGAGTGAACCTAAAGATCTAAAGGTTTGGCTCCTAACTCCCTATGAGTATGGTGATTTCGGCTTTTGTTGCGAGGAAGAAGAAGGTGATTTCAAGTGGTGATGCCGATAGAGATTAGGGGTTTGGAGGATGTGAACTTCGGCCAAGGAGAAGAAGAAAGTAAGAGGATTCGGCTATAGACAAATCGGCACAAAAACAAACTTTCGGGATTTCGGCTTTTATGTGTATTCGGCTATAGAGAATTGAAAGAGAATGGGAATGAAAGAAAAGAGAATAGAAGAAGAGGTGAGTAGAGTGATGAAGATGTTTCAGCTTGAGAAGAAAAGAAGAAGAAAAAGAATGAAAGAGGAGAGGAGAAGAGATTTGATTATGGCAAATCGGCAGCAGAGGAGAACTTTTCTTACGTTTTTGGCTTTTTGGTACACTAAGAGGAGAATAAAACAAAAGTAGAAAACCATAAGTGGCAAAACCCTAATTAGGCAAGAAGGAAAAGAATTTAGAACTTACCCTAATGGCTATTCAAACAAACGGCACAACCTCCCTTTATTTGCCGAAATTGCAACCCCTAAAGCCCTAGCCAAATACCCCTATCCATATGACCAAATCAGCAAAAATTAAAAGTATCATCTGCTTACCCTGCAACTAGAACCTTGGCCCTAACACTCAGTCCACACGCCACTTTTTTAGGAACTTAGTGGCACCACCTTGCCACTTTACCAAAGGCTTACTTGTGTCTTAATTTACAAACTTTTCCTTAAAGGCCCACTTAACCAAGTACCCTTCACTTTAAATTCAAAACTTGATATTTCTGCCGGGTTTTATTGGAGGCTTAGGCCTTCTAAAGTCCCACTGACATACTTAAACACAATTCCACTAACTCAATCACCAAAATTTCAAGATTTCACCAAAATCACATAAATCCCAAAAATCAGGGCGTTACATACAACGTCAAGAGTTTAGACTACCTCAATAGCGAGTGTGGGTAGTACTCGACCAGATAGACCAAGGTGTTCACAGTGTGGGAGGCGACATTTTGATGAGTGCCGAGGAAACAAAAGAGGTTGTTTCTGATGTGGCTCACGTGATCACTTCATCCGAGACTGTCCTGAGCCGGATGAAGGTATTAAAAAGTAAAAAGGTGAGAGCAAGTAGTACCCCTACGAAGGGTCGACCACAGAAGAACCTAGGCAGTGGGACTAATAGTCAGGGTGCTCCTAGTGACAATGCTATGAGGCCAGTGGGCAGAGCACAGAGCGCCTGTAACTCCCTTAACCCTTATCCGTCGCCAGAATGGGTTACAAGGCATTACCACATTATCCAAATATACAAATCAAAACATAAACCATTTCAATAATCAAATTCAACCTCAATCCATATGCAAAAATTGACCATATTAAGACTTTTATCTTTCCATACATATCCAAATATACATACATTTTCAAAGACAACTAATGTTCAAACCATATATTAAAGTTAAATTCAAAAGTCATTCACTTTTTAATCAACCACAACCAAATGTCAACTACGTATTTCTATCAAACCATGAATCCAAACTTAGCTAATGAGCAAGCCATTTTCGTATGGCTTGAGTATATACATATCCAAAAATAAACTTGTTTTCAAAAGGGTTTAGCCTATACATGCCATATTTTGAAATATAGTCTTTTAAAAAATATCGAATGATTGATGATAATGTGGATGACTTCGATATTGATCCTCGAGCTCATAACTTTCAGCCAAAATCTATAAAACAGAATAACAAAGGTACTCAAGGTAATCTAGTTAGCTTAGTAAGTATTAAGTAATTAAACAACTCAATCCAAAACATATAATATTCAAACTATCACATTTATTCAATAACCTAATACAATTACACAACGACTATGATAGCCGAATGTAACGCCCTGAATTTCAAAAATTTTTGGAGTTTTTGTGATTTTGGTGGAATTTTGAAATTTTTGGGTGTTTGATTGTTGGAAGTATGTTTAAGGGTGTTAGTGGGCCTATAGAAGGCCCAAGCCTAGGTTAAAACTCGGTAAAATATCATGTTTGGATTTTAGTGAAAGGGGACATGGTCAAGTGGGCTTTTAAGAAAAACTTTGTAAAACATGACACAAATAGGGCCTTGGTGTAGTGGCAAGGAGGCGCTACTAAGTTCCTAAAAAAGTGGCGCCTGGGAAGGAATAAAAGGGTCCAGGGTTCAAGCTGTAAGGTAAGCGTATGGTTATTTTTAATTTTTAGGCATGTGCTAGGCATGTGCTCATTTAAGTGAAATCGACAAGGGCCTTAGCGGAGTGTGGGCCAAACGTTTAAGTGGCAATTAGGGCAACTTAGCGTTCTTTTCTTTTATACTGACAATTAGGGTTAGCCACCTTAAGTCATTCTTTTCTCCACTTCACAAAAGTGACTGAAAATGCAGCTTTCTTCTTCTTTGTGCCGAAATCTCTTTTGCTTCTTTCTTATCCATTCTTTTTCTTTTCTTGTTGCTATCTCATCTAGTCGAAACCTCCCTACCACCCTTGTAACACCCTACACCCCCGTCCGTCGCCGGAATAGGGTATTAAGGCATTACATAACTAGATGCATCCTACCGAGGTTCATAGATACAAAGCTAGACGTGAATTCATTGAGTTCTATAGTTGAATATGGCACTTATAGGTCAATTCGGTCAGAACATTATATCTCATTAAAAACATTCTTTGAACATGCTAGCAAATCTCTACCTTGTGGCTACTAACAATATGGCTAAATCGAACGGTTTAATAACCAAACATCATATTAGAAAAGTCATTGCATAATAAGTACTAACTAAATATCATGCCACCACATCGAATCGTAAGAGAATCATTTCGACACATATAATCAAATTCGAAGACTAAGCAAGCCATTTTCGCATGGCTAGAAATATTTACAACTCAAACATGAAGTTTAATTCAACCGACGGAAGATAGCCTATACATGCCATTGACCCAAAAATAACCATCAAAAGTACCAAAATAACAGCGATAGTGTAGGTGATTAAGGCTTCAATCCCCGAGTCCGTAGCTTCCAAAATGAGATCTATAAAACAGAGGAAACAAGGGAAACGGAGTAAGCATTACAATGCTTAGTAAGTTTTAAGCAATGTCACGGATAAAGCATTAAATTCTAACATAGTTATTCATATCTTAGTTTCCCTCTTCATTTGGGTAAGTCACCCTTTTTCCAAACATATACATTCACATCGCATACGTAAATGGATAGCTTTCACTCATAGTAAGTTCACGTAAACATATACATGTCACAAAAATTCACATAACATTTCACATAGGCCAATTGTACTTTGATCATGTTAATAATCTCATTTCATGAACACATATGAAATCACATAACGACCTTAGTATTCGGTCCAAAATCCAGCTTGCATATAAGCCAAGGGTACATACCTGTATAACTTAACACTTTCGGCGCAATTCATTAGCGATCGTTACCTTGAAGACCATTAGTCTTAGGCTTTATTCTCATCATCATCGAGATCTTTAGCTCGGATAAACTCTACACTTAGCCATCGGATCTTTTCCCGGATATAATCTCCGTATATAGCCTTCGGGTATTAACCCGGATATCATCTCTGCATATAGCCTTCGGGTATTAACCCGGACATCATCTCTGCATATAGCCTTCGGGTTTTAAATCCCGGATTCGCATCACAATTTCTCATACATATACATATATTCGCATGTAGCCAAGTTTCACATAACAAGATTTCATTTGCAAATCAATCAATTCATGTGCATGCAACATATAACATGCTTCTCGACTTTATATCATAAATGTACATATAATACAAAACTTATACACGTATACTCTTCTTTTCTAGACTTTCGGCCCAAAAATCAAACATACATGAGCAATGCATTTCAAGTCATATTTCGGTTCTTTTCTCTGTGAGCCATTCGGCAATATAGCAAACATAAATAAGGTGTCTTTCTCAATAGGACATCGTTCAAATATCAGCATGTATGTCATGGCATTTTAACTTAAATACCAAATTCGATTACTCAAAACTTACCTAGAACTTTCCCGATAATTTACGAGTTGGCTATTCGACCACTTTGGCCTTCCCTTTATCCGAACTCGTCCCTCTATGCTCTTGAGCTAAATAAAACATTTAACTCTATTAATCCTTATTCCAGCACCTCAATGAATCATTTTCACTTATAGTCAAATAATACATGCATATTCTTCTCATTGCAAACACTCATGCACATTGGAGCATTTCACATACATATCATAAATCACAGCAAGCTGATTTTCTGAGCAGCATTCAATAATTTACTCATAACTGGAGCTACGAAACTCCAAATGAAGTGCCGTTAATTTTGTATGAAAATAGACTCATTTATCTTTATTCCATAAAATTTTCATAATTTTTGGTTTGGTCAATCAATACCAGAATTTTCTTAAAGTTTCCCCTAATTCACTGTTTGATTAAACTGACCACTCTATACTACGAACCGAATTTCTCCTTGCATAGAATTCCAAATATGTCCTCACTTATTTCATTCGAAACTAGACTCATTAAGGAGTCTAAGCATATAAATGGGGTCTCATAACAATTTTTATACAATTTATAGTGATTTTCCAAAAACAGAGCAGGGGACTTCAAAGTCAATCTGACACTGTCTCACTCTACTCTAAAAATCTTTTTATCGGGAATTCCTTTGCTTTCAAGGTTTCTTTTATAAGAAACTAGACTCATTAAGCTTCAATTACACAGTTTATTCAGCCTTTAATTCAACTCACACAATTTATGGTGATTTTTCCAAAACACGTTACTGCTGCTGTACCAAGCAGATTTTTATACAAAGTCCACTCTTTAATGTTTTTATGCACATACTTAAAACATAGCATTTCCTAAGGCACCATTTAGAGTAGTCATTGCTCTTAACACAATGTACATATTTCATATTCATTTTAATCATTATGCCACTCTTAAGACACCAATTATCAAAACAAACATCAAAGATTTTAAGCACATGGCCGAATAGGTCATTTCTTTAACCAAGAAGCTCCCACAAGCATAAATTAACCAATTAGTTTTATTACCCCTTTCGAATGCATATACCCTAAGGCCATTCGGCCATATCCCAGCATGGTCATTCATTCAATCCATCACATCCATAACACATTCGTATGACTTATCCTATTAAGCAACCAACATCAAGTCTTATTAGCACTACCATTCAAGAGTACTTAGTCTTTAAGACCACATGAAACAATTGTACATGTACACAAGGTATTTTAGACAACCTAAGCTCCATTCTCTAAGTCTCAATCAAGCCTCAACCATCCAAATCAATCAAAATAACTTATACTAAGTTCATGTACAATTTTTTTTCAATAGCCGAATACTTAGTGAACTTATGAGCAATGTTCATTTAGCTCATGTTACGAAATATGTGTCACAATTTGTATAATCAATTTATCAAGTTTAAGATCAAAACACAATCAAAAGTAAGACAACTCAATCATTCAAATAAAAACCGAAGGTCCCTTAGGCAATTTTCCTCACCAAAATTTCCAATTTTTACCATTTTGAGTTCACAAATCCAATTCTTATGAGTTTTAACATCATAGAGCCTATTAACAAGCTTTAGTAAGCTCATAATTGCAAAACAAGACTCTCTAACCAAATCTTGACAAGGCCGAATGCCTCATCCTCAAGGCTCAAGAAATTTTTTCACATTAACAAAGGAGAGGACCCTTAGACAAGCTCAAACAACTCCCATATTCCATTATTCAACACAAGCATTAAGGAAAGCACAATTTCTCCACATTTACTCACATGGCCGAACAATACATCTTGTCTATCACACAAGGATTTTGTGTTTATGAAGCTCAAATTCCCTTAGAAATCATCTTCAAAACAAGGAAAAATCAAACAAAACACCACCCAAGAGGACATGCATGATGGCCGATTTTCCCATGGCACAACCAACTCAAATTTCATTCAAAACAAAGCAAATAACTTAGCATCCATCTTTAATTCACCAAACTTCAAAAGCAAAAATCATGAACATACCTCCAATTTGCCTAAGTGATGACCGAATCAACTAGGAAGAATTTCTACTCTCCTTTGCTTGAGGTTCGGCTATGGTGGAGAGAAGAAGATGAACTCTTTTTTTTTTTCTTTTTTTTTTTATGACAACTAATTACAATTTATTTTATTATTAATAATAGACTAAATAACAATTCACAAATTGCCAAAATTTCATCATTACTATCCACTATCATAAAAGTGGGCAATTTGACATGCAAATCCCTTATTTTGCATGCATTAATTAATTAGTCTTCACACATTTGTCTAACACATTTCCAAAGTTCACTACTAAGTCCTTTTTAGTAAAATTCAAATTTATAACTCTAAATTGACACACCAAACATGTCACACATGAATTACCACATATTATAGGCATCAAAATGAATATAAAATATATTTTATGCCTCGGTGTTGTGGTCCCGAAACCACATTCCGACTAGGGTCGTTTTAGGGCTGTCACAACCCTATTCATCTTTTTGTTCAACTCCAACCTTTTAAAAACCACCATAGCCGTTAGTCAAAAGAGCCGAAATCCCAAAAACTTCCTTTTCCTGTCGATTTCTTTTAGCCAAATTTTCCCTATTCTTTTCATCTATTTTTGACCAATTTCTACCTTCTTTAAACCCTTACTACTTTTCGGCAACACCACTCCAAACTATACCATCAAATCATCATCTTCTTCGTCAGACAAAGCCAAAAACGTTATTCTTTTAGGGGTTCCTAGCCAATTTCTTAGATCTCAAAGATAAGGGTTCTGTTAGCGTTTAGAGGATAAATCTACCTCAGATCTGTGTAGAAACCGAAGAGAAAACAGTGGTAAGTGCTTATCAACTCAGATCTATAAGTATTTTGTGATTTAGTAAAAGCCGAAGTCCCTAAAATCTAGGGAGGTTGCTGATTTGGGCATGGGGCTCTAGGAGTCACTAACGAACGATTTCTTTTGGTATTATTATCTTCTAGAGGTGGTTGATTGAAGACTTGAGCAAGGGGGAACAGCGAGATCTAGATCTAGTTCCTACTTCGACAAAGGTAAGTGTTAAGGAGCCACTGTAGGAGGGTGGCCGAATGTGTGTATTGCTTAGGGGTAAGTATTCGATTTGGGTTTTAGATATTAATGTGGTTTAATCGATTGTAGGATCATTTTGAGAGGAGATCTTACCGGTGGAATTGTCAAACAGGTGTGTATCGAACACCCCTCTATAGTTTTAATTGGCAAAAGCCGAAATGCCGAAATTCGGGCATTTCATGGGCATGTGAGTATGCGAATACTCACAAAATGGTTAGAAATCATTGGTTTGGAAATCGCAAGCGGTAAGCTAGTTACGTGTGTAAATTCGTGCAATTCGGTAGTTGGGCCTCGATGGGTTGAATATGGGCCCAATAGGCTTACGGGCCTATAGGGGTGAAAATGTGTAATAAACGTATCCCTGTAGACTGTAGGCTTAAAATGGGTTAAATTAATAATTAATTTATAAGTTCTGTACTTAATGGGCTTAAATTGCTAAAAGGACACAGTATGGCCATTAGGGGTTTTAGGGCCTAGTGACTAAAATTGGTAAAACGTGGTAAATAAGTTACAATGACGGAAGTAGAGTTATTAGTGGCATAAAATAGGGATAAAACCCTAAAAAGTGGATTAATTACTGAAATACCCTAAAAAGTGAGGAATTACTATTTTTCCCCTAGGTGTAAAATGACTATTATACCCCTAGGGTTAAATTGGACTGATTTGCATGATTCACTGTTTTTGATTATTGTATGCCATATCATGATATCTGTTGCATGGGATTTGGGATTTATATGAATAGAGGAAGTGTTAAAGGGCTTTTGCCCTAGTTTATTAAAAAGGGCTTTGCCCCAGTTTACCGAAAGAGGCTAGGCTCCATGTTATATAATAAAGCAGCTATGCTGCCAGTGGAGAGTAGCGGTTGGATGGGTTGAGTAGTTCTCCCCACATGGTGTGTTGGTTGGTACGGGTGGAGAGTATAGGTTGGGTGGGTTGAGTAGCTTCCCCACAGATTGATATGGGTTCATGCATGCAAATTTGATTTGTTAATGAAATGGGCCTTTGGGCCATACCATTTACTGTTATATGAAAGGCTTCAGTCCAGTGATACCATATCTGAAAAGGGCTAAGGCCCAGTATCGATATATGAAAGGCTTCGGCCCAGTTAATATTGAGATTGGATAGGGCTTAGGCCCAGCGAGCCTGAGCTGATTTGGGCTCTGGATGGGATTTATTACACACTGAGTTTTCAAACTCACCCTCTCTTCTTTCCATCCTTGCAGGTGAGCCCTAAACAGTGGACTTGGAGCTGGAAGGGATTCAGAGTGGCCATGAGAATCAAAAACACTGGTTTAACTAGTTTTATTTAATTTACTACTTATTTTATTCATTAATATTTTTATTTGGGTTTGTAATAAGGCCGCTAAATTTATCCTTATGGGATTTTCTATTTTCACATTACTTAAAATTAATTTGAAATTATTTGCGCGAGTTTTCCTAAAATCAATCAAACGTTTTTAATCGGTCACTCAAGTACATAAGCAACGAGTTAATTTTTTTATAATAAAATGAATAAGACGATCACGTAATAAATCGGGAATTTCTCTTAAAAATTTCAATATCCGTTTTGCCAAATTCACCTTCATATTAGTAACTAGGTAACGAGGTTAGGTATGGGTAATCTGACACACCGGGCTTGGCCATAACGTCTGGGCCGGGTTTGGGGTGTTACACCGAATATATAATACCCTTATTTAGCATCACTTAAATGTTTCACATAACATCCTCATTACATAATATCATTTACAACTCCATCTGAATGTTCATACACATGATCGAATATAACAAGAAAACTAAATAGGCCTTACTAGTCACACATATCTCAACTTTAAGATAATCTTATAACCGCTACATTCATTCATTCAAATAAATTTCTCTTAAACCATATGCCAAAGATGATATGAATCACTTATAGCCAAGTTAAATATTTCAATATACAATAATATATACTTACCTTTTATAGCCGAATCTATATATTATCAAATAGCTCAATTTCCATTATTCTCTATTTGTAACAACTTGAAATCTTAGATTCATAGACTTGGAAACAAATCACCGATATATAACCTGCTAGGCATGAGCCTGAATTCATCACCGGTACAAGGCCTGCTAGACTTTAAGTTCGATACTCATTCACCGGCATTACGCCTGCTAGGCTTGAAGCCTGAAAATAATCACTAGCTTTAAGCTTGCTAGGCCACAGGCCCGAACACAATATGTAAATCAAATCTCACAATTTCACTCACATTTAAACATATACTTTTAAATTTCCACATAGCACAAACACATAGTAAGAACTTAGCACCATTCAAACATAGCACATCCAAACATCTTATTGCAATTCTTAAATTGCCATTCGGCCTCAACACCTATCAACATATTATTTTCATTGCAAAATTTTCCATTCGGTCATAAAACATATTGAACTCATACCTTCATCTCATACTTACCTTTCAACCATAGAACATGTCACTTATTTTTCTTCCATTTCACCCTTACATTTGGCTATATATATATATATATATATATACACACACACACAAAGAACATCTAATTCTCAAGATATAACACAGATTCAATTACTTAAAAACTTACTTTGGATGTCGTCGAACGATTACGATTCAGCTATTCGGCTACTTTCATTTTCCCCTATCCAAAATCGGTTCTCTTTGTTCTTAAGCTAAATTAAACAAAACGACTTGTTTAATCACTTAACCAATTTATTTTCATTCAAATATATATCACATATGCGAAATTTAACAACAAGAACTTATATAAGAGGTACTTAGGCCGAATTTGCTCCATTCACTAATAGGTTCTCATATTGCTTAAATTAACAAAACTTAGCTCCTCACAAATCAACTATTTAAACATCACATTCGGCAATGACATTTTTCATTCAAGACATAAATAATTTCATACATAATGATACACACGGTAAATCTCATTTCCGGCCACTTCTATATGCATCAAATTAAACCATTCATTATTATTAATCACATTCGGCAATTACAACAATGAAATTTAACATTTAAACATTATCTTCTAACATCTAGCATAAGGTTTCACAATTTAACCACAATGGCCGAATACCATCTAGTCCTTAAAATCACATTTACCAAAATTTAACAAGCTCAAAACTCATCTTACAACCATCTCTCATTTTAAAGCATCAAAACACCAAACTTCATGCATTATTTCCATGGCCGAATGAGTATTTAGCCATAAACTTAAAAATTAACACTTGGGCTATGTAAAAGACTTAACAACTAACTCAAAAACATAAAATTTAAAGAAAACTAAGTTAAAATCATACCTTAATTCAAGCTAAACAATGGTCGAATGCTCTTAGCTTTTCTTTCTTTTTCTTTTCTTTATTTTCGATCACTTTTGCATGAATGAAATGTTTGTTTTTCTTTTATGTTTTATGAATACATATAATTTATTATTGATTTACAAATTTAACCATTTAAAACAAATGAAATAAACTCATTTAACAAGGACATATTCGGCACTTGCCTTTCTAAGGTTAATTTGCCACATAAATCCTTCATATTAGAAGATCAACATTATTTAATCCTTTTATGAATAATCACTAATTCTTTACTTGTTACAAATGAGTCCTATTATTAAATTATACACACAAACAATCAAATTTTTATACGAAACTTCCACACATGATAGTTCGTATATAATAATCATAGAAAATACTATTCAAAAATTTTTCTAACTCGGTTTCATGGTCCCGAAACCACTTTTCCAATTAGGGCCAAAATAGGGCTGTCACAGCTCTCCCCGCTTAGGGATTTTCGTCCTCAAAAATTTACCAGTGAATCGGTTAGGGTAACGTTCTTTCATTGAATCCTCAAGCTCCCAAGTTCCTTCATTGACCCCATGTTTGAGCCATAGTACTTTCACTAATGAGATTTTCTTATTCCGTAGTTCTTTCACCTCGCGAGCCAAAATGCGAACCGGTTTTTCCTCATAACTCAAATCAGACTGAATTTCGACTTCCGACGGATTAATCACATGTAAAGGATCAGATCTATATCGTCGAAGCATCAAAACATGAAAAACATTATGGATCTTTTCAAGTTCAGGTGGTATCAGTAATCTATACGCAACTGGCCCAATCCGTTTTAAAATTTCATACGATTCGATAAATCTCGGGCTCAATTTGCCTTTATGACCAAATCTGAGTACCTTTTTCCACGGTAAAACTTTTAGAAACACTTTATCTCTGATCTAATACTCTATATCTTTACGTTTCAAGTCTATATACAATTTCTGACAATCTGATGCTGCTTTCAAACTTTCACGAATCACTTTTGCTTTCTGTTCAGTCTCTTTAACTAAATCAACCCCGTATATCTGGTTCTCACTGAGCTCAGTCCAATACAAAGATGTACGACATTTACAATCGTACAAAGCCTCATAAGGTGCCATTTTGATACTTGATTGAAAACTATTATTATACGCAAATTCAATCAAAGGCAAGTATCGTTCCCACGAATCTCTAAACTCAAGGATGCAACACCTCAACATATCCTTAAGTATCTGAATGACTCGCTCGGACTAACCATCTATTTGGGGATGGAAAGCAATGCTAAAATACAATTTGGTACCCAGCGCGTATTGCAATTTCTTCCAAAACAGCAATGTAAATCTCGGGTCTCTATCCGAAACAATAGAAGTAGGTACCCCGTGTAATCTCACAATCTGAGAAATGTACAATTCAGCTAGCTTATCGAGTGAGTAATCCGTATGGACTGAAATAAAATGAGCTGACTTTGTCAATCTATCAACAATAACCCAGATTGCATCTTTCTTTCTTGATGTCATCAGTAAACTAGATACAAAATCCATCGTGACTCGATCCCATTTCCACTCAAGTATCATGATCGACTGAAGCAATCCCGAAGGCACCTGATGCTCGGCTTTCACTTGTTGACATATTGAACATTTCGAAACAAAGTCAGAAATATCTCATTTCATCTCATGCCACCAGTACTGTTGTTTTAGATCGTTGTACATTTTCGTGCTACCCGGATGAATAGACATTTGATTGCTATGAGCTTCGTTCAAAATTATCTGTATAAGCTCTAAATTTCTCAGAACACACAATCGATTCCTGAATCTTAAACAATCATTTGCATCAATTAGAAACTCTGAATCATCTTTTGAATCACATTGAGCCCGTTTAGCGATCAAATCATCATCAACTTTTTGAGCTTCACGGATTTGTTGTACCAGCATCGGTTTTGCTTTTAATTCAGCTACTAATGCATCATCAACGAACATAGACAAATGCACATTCATCGCTCGCAAAGCAAACAGTGATTTTCAACTTAGAGCGTCAGCAACCACATTAGCCTTTCCTGGATGATAATCAATGACAAGTTCATAATCTTTAAGTAATTCAAGCCACCATCACTGTCTCAAATTCAGATCCTTCTGTGTCATCAAATGTTTAAGGCTTTTATGATTAGAATAAACGTGACATTTTTCTCCGAACAAGTAGTGACGCCAAATTTTCAAAGCAAAAACAATAGCAGCTAATTCGAGATCATGAGTCGGATAGTTTTTCTCGTGAGGCTTTAACTGTCTCGAGGCATAAGCAACAACTCTACCCTCTTGCATCAAAACACAGCCCAAACCGTTTAAAGATGCATCACTATATATCACAAATTCTTTACCCGATTCTGGCTGAACTAACATCGGAGCTTCGGTCAAAAGAGTTTTCAATTGATCAAAGCTTTTCTGACATCTTTTCGACCACTCAAATCTAATATCTTTCTGTAGCAACTTTGTCAACGGTGTTGCTATCATTGAGAAGCCTTTCACGAACCGTCTATAGTACCCGGCAAGTCTCAAAAAGCTCCGAACTTCCGAAACATTCCTCGGAGGCTTCCAATCAAGTATAGCTGAAACCTTGTTTGGATCAACCCTGATGCCTGATGATGATACTACATGCCTCAAAAAGCTGACCTCACGTAACTAGAATTCACATTTATTGAACTTCGCGTACAACTGCTTATCACGCAAAATCTGTAGCACAAGCCTCAAGTGTTCGGCATGCTTGCCCTCGTCACGAGAATAGATCAGAATGTCATCTATAAATACAACCACAAACTGATCCAAATACTGTCTAAACACTCGATTCATCAAATCCATAAAAACTGCAGGGGCCTTAGTGAGCCCAAACGGCATTACCAATAACTCGTAATGTCTGTACCTCATCCAAAAAGCAGTCTTAGGCACATTTGAGTCTCTAACTCGCAACTGAGATTTCAATTCTTTTAATTCGGTTCGTGCCATACGATACGGAGCTATCAAAATCAGAGTCGTTCCTGGTACTAATTCTATACCAAACTCTACTTCCCGAACAGGTGGCAACACAGGTAATTCTTTGGGAAATACATCCGGATACTCACATACAACTGGCACAGTCTCGAGCTTCTTTTCTGATACTATACTATCCAGTACATATGCAAGATAAGCTTCACAACCCTTTTTCACATACTTCTGAGGCAACATCGAAGATATTACTGCTGGTAACCCGTTCAAATCAGTAGACTCAACTCGAATTATCTCATTGTTCAGACAGCGCAAATCAATTGCCTTTCGTTTGTAATTTACTACAGCATCGTGCACGGTTAACCAATCCATACCGAGAATGATATCGAACTCGTCAAATGGAAATAGCATCAAATCGACCGGGAAACAAGAATCTCGAATCATAAAGGGACATTTCTTGCATACTTTGTCAACTAACACATACCGGCTCAGAGGTTTCAACACCTGAATCACAAATTCAGTAGACTCAACAGGTAGAGTCGTACTGGACACTAATGTTTCACACACATATGAATGAGTCGAACCAGGATCAATCAAAGCAATTACACTAGTATCATAAAGAGTAAAAATACCAGTGATAACATCTAGAGACGAAGCTTCCTCTCGAGCTCGGATAGCGTAGGCTCTGGCAGGAGCACGAGCCTCAGATCGAATAGCAGTATCTTTCATCCCTCTCTGACTGCCACTAGCATTACCCACATGTCTAGGTGGTCTACCTCGTGCTACAGTATTACTAGGTCTCCCACTCTGGTCAGTATTCTGCTCAGCTAACCTCAGACACTCTCGGATAAAATGATCCGCTGATCCACATTTAAAACAGGAACGATCATGCAATCTACAGCTCCCTGAATGCAATTTACCACAATGCTTACACTCGGATCTTTCCTGACGATCATTGCCAACACTAGCAACTGAGGTAACTCGTGAACTCACAGGAGGTCGATCGCGATCTCGTCTAGAAAAGCCCGTAGTAGTCTTAGATCGGCCTGATTCATCTCTAATTTTCTTTGATGAATGTTGGAATGTTTTTCCTAGAGATCTTTTACAAAATTCTCTGGCTCCAGCATCAACTTTTCTTTTCTCTTTCCCAAGTTCTTTGGCTTTGTAGGCTCGCTCAACAAGTACCACGAACTCTTTGATTTCCAGAATGCCTACCAACAATTTGATATCGTCATTTAACCCGTCCTCAAAACATTTACGCATGATAGCTTCGGGCGAGATGCACTCACGGGCATATCTGCTGAGCCTTATAAATTCTCGTTCATACTCCGTAACTGTCATTCGGCCCTGTTTAAGCTCAAGAAACTCTTTGCGCTTTTGGTCGATAAATCTCTGGCTGATATACTTTTTACGAAACTCTGTCAAAAAGAATTCCCAGGTAACCCGCTCTCTCGGCACAATTGAAACTAAAGTGTTCCACCAATGATAGGCAGCATCACATAACAGAGACACGGCACACTTCAAACACTCGTCGGGTGTGCACGATAATTCATTAAAAACGCGTATAGTATTATCAAGCCAAAACTCGGCCCGCTCAGCATCATCATTAACTGTGGCTCTAAATTCCTCAGCCCTTATTTTCTAATTCTATCAACCGGGGGTTTATTCAACCTCAACGGATCGATCACAGGAGGCACCACAGGTATCAGAAGTGGATTATTGTAGGGGTTGTGGAAGAGCCGAATTAGTTCGAATATATTGAGGGAACCAATCGTTATAGAAGGCTTGTTTAACCTCAACATCACGGTTATTCGAATTTGGATGAGAGTCAATCGGTGCTGTCCCTTGCGTGGGAGCAGGCACTACACTCTCGACATCGTTAGCTACGGCTCGATCGGGATCAGGATTTATATACTATACGAAAAACACATTTCAACTGTCAGAAGTTCACACACTATCGTATTATCACAATATGGCATGTATAGCTAGACTCACACACGCTACGTTAGTCTTAGAATTGACTAAACCTGGCTCTGATGCCAATAAAATGTAACACCCTTAACCCTTATCCGTCGCCGGAATGGGTTACAAGGCATTACCACATTAACCAAATATACAAATTAAAACATATACCATTTCAATAATCAAATTCAACCTCAATCCATATGCAAAAATTGACCATATTAAGACTTTTATCTGTCCATACATATCCAAATATACATACATCTTCAAAGACAACTAATGTTCAAACCATATATCAAAGTTAAATTCAAATGTCATTCACTTTTTAATCAACCACAACCAAATGTCAACTACGTGTTTCCATCAAACCATGAATCCGAACTTAGCTAATGAGCAAGCCATTTTCGCATGGCTTGAGTATATACATATCCAAAAATAAACTTGTTTTCAAAAGGGTTTAGCCTATACATGCCATAGTTTGAAATATAGTGTTTTAAAAAATACCGAATGATTGACGATAATGTGGATGACTTTGATATTGATCCCCGAGCTCGTAACTTTCAGCCAAAATCTATAAAACAGAATAACAAAGGTACTCAATGTAAGCTAGTTACCTTAGTAAGTATTAAGTAATTAAACAACTCAATCCAAAACATATAATATTCAAACTATCACATTTATTCACTAGCCCAATACAATTACACAACAGCTATGATAGCTGAATATATAATACCCTTATTTAGCATCACTTAAATGTTTCACATAACATCCTCATTACATAATATCATTTATAACTCCATCCGAATGTTCATACACATGATCGAATATAACAAGAAAACTAAATAGGCCTTACTAGTCACACATAGCTTAACTTTAAGATAATCTTATAACTGCTACAATCATTCACTCACATAAATTTCTCTTAAACCATATGCCAAAGATGATATAAATCACTTATAGCTAAGTTAAATATTTCAATATACGATAATATATACTTACCTTTTATAGCCGAATCTATACATTATCAAATAGTTCAATTTCCATTGTTCTCTATTTGTAACAACTTGAAATCTTAGATTCATAGACTTGGAAACAAATCACCGGTATATAAATTGCTAGGCACGAGCCTGAATTCATCACCGGCATAAGGCCTGCTAGACTTTAAGTCTGATACTCATTCACCGGCATTACGCCTGCTAGGCTTGAAGCCTAAAAATAATCACTAGCTTTAAGCTTGCTAGGCCACAGGCCCGAACACAATATGTAAATCAAATCTCAAGATTTCGCTCACATTTAAACATATACTTTTAAATTTCTACATAGCATAAACACATAGTAAGAACTTAGCACCATTCAAACATAGCACATCCAAACATCTTATTGCAATTCCTAAATTGCCATTCAGCCTCAACACCTATCAACATATTATTTTCATTGCAAAATTTTCCATTCGGTCATAAAACATATTGAACTCATACCTTCATTTCATACTTACCTTTCAACCATAGAACATGTCACTTATATTTCTTCCATTTCACCCTTACATTCAGCTATATATATATATATAATATATATATATACACACAAAGAACATCTAATTCTCAAGATATAACACATATTCAATTACTTAAAAACTTACTTTGGATGTCGTCGAATGATTACGATTCGGCTATTTGACAACTTTCGTTTTCCCCTATCCGAAATCAGCTCTCTTTGTTCTTAAGCTAAATTAAACAAATCGACTTGTTTAATCACTTAACCAATTTATTTTCATTCAAATATATATCGCATATGTGAAATTTAACAACAAGAACTTATATAAGAGGTACTTAGGCCGAATTTGCTCCATTCACTAATAGGTTCTCCTATTGCTTAAATTAACAAAACTTAGCTCCTCACAAATCAACTATTCAAGCATCACATTCGGCAATGACATTTTTCATTCAATACATAAATAATTTCATACATAATGATACACACGGCAAATCTCATTTCCGGCCACTTCTATATGCATCAAATTAAACCATTCATTATTATTAATCACATTCGGCAATTACAATAACCAAATTTATCATTTAAACATTATTTTCTAACATCTAGCATAAGGTTTCACAATTTAACCACAATGGTCGAATACCATTTAGTCCTGAAAATCACATTTACCAAAATTTAACAAGCTCAAAACTCATCTTACAACCATCTCTCATTTTAAAACATCAAAACACCAAACTTCATGCATTATTTCCATGACCGAATGAGTATTTAGCCATAAACTTAAAAATTAACACTTGGGCTATGTAAAAGACTTAAAAACTAACTCAAAAACACAAAATTTAAAGAAAACTAAGTTAAAATCATACCTTAATTCAAGCTACACAATGGCCGAATGCTCTTAGCTTTTCTTTCTTTTTCTTTTCTTTATTTTTGGTCACTTTTGCATGAATGAAATGTTTATTTTTATTTTATGTTTTATGAATACATATAATTTATTATTGATTTACAAATTTAACCTTTTAAAACAAATGAAATAAACTCATTTAACAAGGACACATTCGGCACTTACCTTTTCTAAGGTTAATTTGCCACATAAATCCTTCATATTAGAAGATCAACATTATTTAATCCTTTTAGGAATAATCCTTAATTCTTTACTTGTTACAAATGAGTCCTATTATTAAATTATACACACAAACAATCAAATTTTTATATGAAACTTCCACACATGATAATTCACATATAATAATCACAGAACATAACATTTGAAAAATTTTTTGACTCGATTTCGTGGTCTCGAAACCACCTTTTCGATTAGGGTCAAAATAGGGTTGTCACGGCATCAGCAAGGGCCTACACTATCCCATGAAGAGGCTTCATCCCTCGACATGATTAGAGGTGCCTTCTTTATCTATGACATTACTATAATAGCTTTGATTGATCCGGGTTCTACCCATTCGTACATATGCATGAAAGAAGTGTCTAGAATGGAATTGCTAGTTGAGTCAATCGAATTTGTGGTGAAAGTGTCGAACCCATTAAGCAAGCAAGTGCTAGTGGATCAAGTGTGTAGGGATTGTCCTTTGACAACTAGAGGTCAATGTTTCCCGGCTAACTTAATATTATTACCGTTCAACAAATTTGACATAATCTTGGGCATGGTCTGGTTGACGGCCCATGGTGTAGTTGTCAATTGCAGAAAGAAATTTATTGAGCTAAGGTGTCAAAACGGGGATGTTCTCTGGATTGAATCAAGTGAATCAGATAGACCGCTTATAATGGTATCTTCTCTAGCAGCTCAGAGGTATTTGAGGAAAGGGCACGAGTTGTACCTTGCTTTTGTGTTGAACACTCAAGAGTTGGAGGCAAGTATCGATTTAGTACTAATGGTATGCGAGTACCTGAATGTGTTTCTGGAGGAGTTACCTGGATTACCTCTGGAGAGAAAAGTAGAGTTTGGTATCAAGTTAGTTCCAAGCACGACACCTATCTCAATCACTCCTTATAGGATGGCTCTGACGAAACTTAAGGAGTTAAAGACCCAGTTGCAAGACTTAATGGATAAGGGATTCACTAGACCGAGCTTTTCTTGGTAGGGAGCACTGGTGTTATTTGTTAAGAAAAAGGATGGTTCGATGAGATTATGCATAGATTACCGTCAGCTTAATAAGGTCACAGTGAAGAATAAGTACCCATTGTCGAGGATTAACTATTTGTTTGATCAGTTGAGAGTAACAATCGTATTTTCAAAAATTGACCTAAGGTCGGGGTATTACCAGTTGAGGGTCAAGGAACAAGATGTGCCAAAAACATCTTTCCGGACGAGATACTGTCACTATGAGTTTCTAGCCATGCCCTTCAGCTTGTCAAATGCTCCTGCAATATTCATGGATTTGATGAATCGCATTTTCTGACCCTATTTGGACAAATTTTTCGTGATTTTTATCGACAACATACTTGTTTATTCTCATGACAAGAGAGAGCATGCGGAACACTTGAGGATAGAATCGCAGACCTTAAGAGATAAGTAGTTATACACCAAATTCAGTAAGAGTGAGTTTTGGCTACGGGAGGTTGGATTTTTGGTATACATTGTGTTAGGAGATGGAATCAGAGTTCACCGAAACAAGATATCAGCAATCATGGAGTGGAAACCGCCAAGGAATGTAACGGAGATTAGGAGTTTCTTGGGACTAGCAGGTTACTACCAATGTTTAGTCAAAGGTTTTCAATGATCACTACTCCTGTGATAAGGCTACTTTAAAAGGATGTTAAGTTTGAGTGGACCAAAAAGTGCCAGCAAAGTTTTGATAAGCTAAAGGCCTTTTTGACTAAAGCTCTAGTGTTGGCACAACCGGAATTAGGAAAAGAATTCATAGTGTATAGTGATGCTTCCCTCAATAGATTGGGGTATGTGCTCATGCAAAAAGGCAAGGTGATAGCCTATACCTTGAGACAGCTAAAACTACACGAGAAAAATTACCCGACCTACGATTTAGAGTTGGCCGCCGTTATTTTTGCATTAAAGATTTGGAGACACTATTTATATGGTGAGAGATGCTGGGTATTCACAGATCACAAAAGCTTAAAGTACTTGATGACGCAAAAAGAGTTGAATTTACGGCAACAAAGATGGCTAGATCTACTCAAAGACTACGAGTTGATAATTGACTACCACCCTAGAAAGGCGAATGCTGTCACCGATGCATTGAGCAGAAAATCATTATTTACCTTGAAGGCTATGAATGCTCAGTTGGCTTTCAATGATGACGGATCGATTTTAGCTGAAATGAGAGCTAAACCGATGTTTTTGTAAAAAACTGTCAAAGCTTAGAAAAATGACAATAGTTTATAAGCTAAGATAGCTCAGTGCAAATTGGGAAATGAATCTGACTTTAGAGTTGGTGCCGATGGCTGTTTGTTGTATCGAGACCGAATGTGTGTACCTAAAGATGTAGAACTCATTCAGAAGATTTTGCAAAAGGCATATAGTAGTTGCTTTTCAATTCACCTGGGTAGCGTGAAAATGTATAATGACTTGAAGAAAATGTATTGGTGGTCAGGGATGAAAAGAGATATTTCAGAGTTCGTCTCTAAGTGCTTAATTTTTCAACAAGTAAAAGTCGAACACTAAGTACCTTCGGGTCTACTTCAATCTATAATGGTTCCCAAGTGGAAATGGGATCGCATTACCATGGACTTTGTTTCCAGGCTGCCTTTGTGGCAAAATAAGAGAGATGCAGTATGGGTAATCATGGATAGACTCACCAAGTCGGCTCATTTCATACCAGTGCGTACGGACTTCTCACTTGAAAAGCTAACCGAGTTATACATTTTCGAGATAGTGAGGTTGCACAGAGTACCCATATCAATAATTTTGGATAGAGGCCTGAGATTTACATCTTAATTTTGGAAAAAGTTGCAAGAGGCAATGGGATCAAAGTTGAATTTTAGTAGGGCTTTTCATCAGCAGACTGATGGTCAATTAGAGAGAATTATTCAGATTCTTGAGGACATGTTGAGATGTTGTGTCCTCGAGTTCCAAGGCAATTGGGAGAAATATTTACCATTAGTCGAATTCTCATATAACAATAGTTATCAGTCGAGCTTGAGAATGGTGCCTTATGAGGCTTTGTATGGGCGTAAGTGCAGAACACCCTTATCTTGGTTAGAGCTTAAAGAGAATCAGATACATAGGGTTGATTTAGTCAAGGAGACCGAAGAGAAAGTTAAAGTAATTCAGGATTGTTTTAAAGCCGCCTCAGATAAATAGAAATCCAATGGGATCTAAAACGAAAAGAGATTGAGTTTCGGGTAGGGGATAGAGTGTTTTTAAAAGTCTCTCCGTGAAAGAAAGTACTTCGGTTTGGTAGGAAAGGTAAGTTGAATCCACGGTTTATCGGACCCTACGAAGTGATTGAGAGGATGGATCGGTAGCATACCGATTGGAATTGCCTCAAGAATTAGAGAAAATTCATGACGTCTTCCATGTGTTGATGTTACGTCGTTACCGCTCTAACCCATCACATGTAATTTCACCGGTAAAGATTGAGATAAGTCCGGACATGACCTACAGTGAGGAGCCGGTTAAGATTTTCGATCGAGAGATCAAGAAGTTGAAGAATAAAAACATAAAACTTGTCAAAGTATTATGGAATTGACATGGAGTCGAGGAAACCACGTGGGAACCAAAGAAGATGATAAGAGATCAGTACTCGAACCTCTTCAATGGTAAGATTTTCAGGGGCAAAAATCCCTAATGGGGAGAATTGTAAGGGCCGAAAACCGGGCCTAGCCAGAATAGTGATTTCAAAATCACTTCCCGAGGTTTAAGAAAATTATCCTAGCATTAAATTATGTGTTATAGTATTTTTATAAGTATACATGAAAATTTTGGTGAGTAAATTTACACGATTGAAGGCTTAATCGTGGAAAGGGACTAAATCTCATAAGTGGCAAAAGTTGAGAATTTCTAGTAATTTGAGTTATTTAGCTAGAGGATATAAATTTGAGGTTTTAAAAGGGAAAATAAGCCTACTAAATCTAGCATGGCTAGAAAAGGTGGAGAAAAGAAAAGAAAAGTCAATGGTTAAGTATTTCACGTAGCCTAAATTGATAAAAATAAGTGTGTATTAGCCTAGCCTTCATTTCTTCTTCTTCACTTCTTCTTCATTACCGATTTTATCAGCTCACAAAGGGGGTTTAGAGCTTCAAAATTCTCAGCTACTTAATCACTCATTTGTATGTGATTTTTTTTCCCTTTCTTGTATATTTTTACATTTTTGAGATTTTCGTGGCATAAGCTTTCTATTGAGAGGCATATTTTGCATTTTGGTTAAAAGTGTTGAAATTTTCCATGAATGTCTAAATGATGTTTGCTGGAATTTTTGGGAAGAAAATGAGTTATTGTTGTTAAATAAACAACTAGGTGAAGGAAATTGTATGAAAACACCTAAGAAGGACTTATTTGTAGAAGTTACAAAATAAAGAGGCAGGTGCTAGAATAATGAGAAATTGGGGTAGTAATGGGAATAAAATGAGTTGTCTAGGCATGAGAGTTGAGGAAATTCGATAAAAATTGATTTCCGGGCCTAGGGGTAAAATGGTCAATTTGCTATAATCTAGGGGCAAAATGGTCATTTTACCAATTTGTGAATTTTAGGTTGTTTGTATTAAATTAGTGGCTAAATTGGAAAATTCGTTATTGTTATAGATCAAGAGTTGCCAAATCAAATCCTAGACCGAGGGGAAGCCAACTAAGTCAAGTAAACCGAATTGCCACCTTCATTTTGTATACCTAGGTAAGTTGTAGGTAAATAATCCAACATTTCTAATTTTTATGCTTGGAATCACTAAATTTTGTGAATTCTTGAGTTGAGATATGAGAAATGAATGCATTAGACCATCGAGCTTGAATGGTGGAAATGATGAATTGTATTTATAAGGTGTTAAGGTCATGAGTAATAGAGCCCAAATGAATATTTATAATAGAATTGGATATTCACATCGAGAATTGGGTGATTGTGTGTGCCAATGTAAGACATGTCTGAGACATGCATCAGCCTCGAGATTTTATGAGCTAGGGTAAGACACATCTGGGACGTGCATCAGCTTTAAGACGAGAGCTAATGTAAGACATGTCTGGGACATGCATCAGCCTCGAGATATGCAAGCTAGTGTAAGACCTGTCTGGGGCATGGTGTCAACTTGTTGCGTGTCAGTGTAAGACCTGTCTGGGACATGACATCGACACCGATAGACGAGAGTCAGTGTAAGACCATGTTTGGGACATGGCATCAGCTCATTACCCTATATAAAGGCTTAATGAATATCCTTTCATATTCTAAATAGTTCAACGGGAAAATTTTAGTTACTATTTAGTTGATAGATGATCTGATGGTTTTATGAGTGGTGCAGGTGCCCAAATGATTTGTATGTATTATGAGCTTATTAACATGTTGTATAATTAGTAAAGGATGGAATCGAGTAAGTTATGGGGTAACTCTTCTTGACATATGCATGATTGTCGCACAAATGCAAGTTTACCATGAATTGATATATTGTTAATTATTTACTTGCAACTTACTAAGCTTCATACTTACCCTTTTCCTTTCCATTTTCTTTAAAGCCGCCTAGTTAATCCAAAGATCCAAGAGCGTCAGAGGCAGCGTACACACTATCCACCAAAATACTCGGTATGGTTGTATTTTATATTTTGAGTAATGGCATGTATAGGATAAATGGTCATTTTGTTGTAAGGTACATTAGTGAGCCAATTGTGTAGCTCATTTTTTAAATGGCCTTTGGAATTAGCTAAAATGGTTCTAATTATTATTAATGAAATGAGCATGTGTTCATGCAAAAGTGGATGATATTTATCAATGATTTGGATGCCAATTTATGGCTATTGGCTGAGCATAGTAGACTCGGTATATTTGAACTTGTGTTGGTTTTGTTTCAGGGTGGCAAAAAGGCTTGGTAAATAGCCTATTTTTGCCCACACGGGTAGGCACACGGGCGTGTGCCTAGGCCGTGTGCTACACACGGCCAGTCCATGAGTGTGTGCATGGCCGTGTGGTTGCTGACGTCAGAAACAGAATACCCTGGTTCTTTCACAAGGGTTAAGACACAGGCGTATCCTAGCCATATGGTAGACACAAGCAGAAACCACGGCCATGTGCCACGGTCGTGTGTCTACTGATGTCAGAAACAGAATGTCAAGTTTGCTACACACGGGCTACTACATGGGCGTGTCATGGTCATGTGAGGGGACACGGGCTCGGCACACGGGCGTATGCCCAGCCGTGTGAAAACCCCTGTAGGTTGAATGTTGAAAATTAATTCTGCACGGGCAAGAGACACGGGCGTGTCCTTAATGTGCTTAGGCCATGTGGGGTACACGAGCCATCAGCACAGCCGTGTTTAGAGACCACATGGGCGTGTTGCTCTTCCACACGGGCGTGTGCCCTATTTAAGCTAGTTTTTTAATAAACTTTCTCAAGTATACTAAATGGTTCCGGATCATCTCTGATCCATAATTTTAGGTCTTATAAGCCCATAAGAAGGTTCGTGGATTAATGTTTGAAAAAGTTTAAAATTTGGACGTATTCTTGAAGGTTCGAAATTGATTAGTTGCATGTGTTTTAGAATGGTAACGCTTCATACCTTATTCCAGCGTTGGATATGGATAAGGGGTGTTACATTAAACATGAACCCTAGCTCAAATTAGAGGTAGAAATAGCTAAATCAAGCTACGAGGGTTTCAAAAATACGAAGAGCATTAAAAACGGGGCTAGGAGTCATTTACTTGGAGCTTGAAAAAGAAAGAAACCCTAGCTATGGTTTCCTTGCAATATTCGGCCAAGGGTAGGAGAAGATGGACACATTTTTGACTTATTTTTCCCATTTTATTTCATTAAAAATCCAAATGACCAAAATGCCCTAAGGCCCTTCCTTGAGATTTTTACCCTTGTATGCCCATTTTTGTCCATCTTGACATATATTGGTCTAATTACTAGATAAGGACCTCTAGTTTATGAATCCATTTCAATTAAATACTCAATGCTTCTAGATTGCACATTTTGTAATTTTTGCAATTTAGTCCTAATAACTCAATTGGGCACTTTATCACTAAAATTTCTTAATAAACTTCTCACACATGCTTTTAATCACTCATTAAACCTTAAAACTTTATCAGAATAAATCTTTCTACTTCGATTTCATGGTTTCGAAACCACCATCCTGTTTAGGCCTTAAATCGGGCTATTTAGGGAGACAATTCTTCGGAAGGATGGATGGGTTCAATTAAATACAGAAGCACCTCAAGAAAGATTTCAGAATCGCTACTTCAGGAGGAGTTTTGCGAGACCATGTAAGAAAGTGGATATTAGGCTTCAACAAGTCGTTGGGGAAGTGTTCAATTTTCGAGGCTATGCTATGGGGAATATTTGATGGTTTGAACATGTTGTAGAGTCGGAATTGTGAGAGAGTGTTGATTCAGATTGATAATGTGGAGGTTGCGAAGGCTATTCAAGAATCCTCCTTGTCATCCTCGAATATCGCTTTAATCTCGTAGATTCATCTACTCCTAATAAAGTTTGGTTAGTGGTTGTTACAACATATTTTTAAAGAAGAGAACAAAGATGCGAATTACATAATCAAAATAACTTTTGATAGAGAGGAGGGTCTACTACTATTTACAGTTTCACTTAAAGAGATTTCATAAGTTTTATGTTAATGTAATTATTATTGACCTTAAACTATTAGGGAAAATCAAATATAAAATTCAAAAAGCAGATTCTTGATAGGATTCAAATTTAATCGGTACATGAACCCTGCAAATTTTCAAACATTAATGAAGAAAAATGAGGTAAAAGGAAGTTATAGAAATAAAAATGGGGTCATGTATGTAACGTATTATTTAAAAACTTTTTAGGTTATGCAATTTACAATTTTTGAATGAATATTTTTAAATCTCACTTACTTGATTATTTTTGTATTAAAATTGTCTAAAGAATCCATGTACTAAAAAGTTAAGAAATTATTTATTTTTATTTTAAACTTTTAGGTCATCTTTAATTATTTAAGTTTGGAGTTGAATGTGTAAACGTATAAATAGAAATACATAAATTAATATTTGATAGTAAAAAGTTAATGTTTTTTATTTTGTCATTATATTTTTAATTTATTAAAAAATAATTTTAAAAAAAATAAAGAAAGGGGCTAAAGTGAAATTTATTGAAAAAAATATACGTTTAAAATTATCATACATTGAAATGAATGAAAAACATACTATATTTTTTAAAAGTAATTTAATTAAATTCTCCATTTTTAATTTTCCTCAAGTTTATTCAAGATGAAATGTTCAAATAACCTATATTTACTCAAACTTTAGTCTTTAGAGTTGATTTCATATAATACATAGATAAAAAGCTTTCTAATATAATGTACCATATTTAATGTGATAGCATCTTGTTATATATATATATATATATATATATATAATATTATAGTTCTTTTCAACTTTTAAATAGGAAGATAAACGTAATTCAATATACTTAAATTCATGTACTCTTGCTTTGACAATAATATTAATGACGACTAAGTCTTAACATGTTCTTTTTTTAAATGTAGAAAACACTTTTATATTAATATTTATTTTTATAATTAAATTAAATTTAATAATATATATTCTTTATTAATTTGTAAGTTGGACCTTGCTCAGTGGCGGAGTCAATGGGTGGTTAGCAAGCCCCAACCCCTCTAAAATGAAAAATTTTCTATTTAGGCTATTTATAATTTATAAAATTTTAAATTAATAATTGTAGAATTACACTTTAACCCAAAAAATAATAAAAATTTTATGTAATCTTTTAAAAATTATAAATATATAGACTATTAAAATGATGAAATAATATTTTTACTATTGTAAAAATAAACAATTTAATTCCGACCCTCCTTAAAATAATTTTCTAGCTCCGATACTAACCTTACTAGATATCTTATTTCAAAGAACCGTAGTCAAGATTCGACTAGTAGCAGTGGGCTATTACATTTTAACTTGGCCTAAAATGAAGAAGTTCTTCACATATGAATCATTGATTTTTCTCTTTGGCTGAAAAGAGTAACTTTTCAAAAGCACTTTTACTCATAAGCTAAAATTTTTAGCCCTTCTTGAGCTAAAAGCCCTTCTTGAAGCATTATTACTTTTTCATCCCTCTATTTTTCTTTTCTAATTTTTTATTCACTTTAAATCATAAATGCTAATGTATATTTTTAATATTTATATTTGGTATATAAATATTACTCCTTTTTAAAATTTTAATCTAAATAGATATAATATTTTAATTTGTTAAGTTTATGTTTTCTATGTTATGTTAATATCTAATATGTGTTATATATTTAAATTACATTTTAAAATAAAATTATTAATTAAAAATAAAAAAATATTTCTTAAGATAATAAAAATTTGTTAATATCTAATTACAAATATTTAATGGTTATATTTAAATATTTAAAATATAGTTTATATATTCTAATTAAGTTTTATAAATAATTAATATTAATTGCTTAAAAATTTTAAAATTTATATTTTATATATTAAAACATTAACAACAAGTTATAATAATTTATTTTTATATTATTGCTAAAATATCATAATATTAACTAACTTGAACATTATTGTAATAGGCCAATTTAGTTCGAGTCCATACAAAAAAATAATAAACCCAAAATAATAAAACAAAGTCCAAGTCCAGTCCAAAATTACAAATATATCATTTGGCCTGATTGAAATGGCCTATTATTTGAGAAGATTGAAGGTCCATTTACAAGCTTAACGCATATGGAAACATAATCTTCAAGGATATGTAATCTTAGATATGATATGCAATCTTAGAAGATATGATATGCAATCTTAGAATATATGATTTTGTAATCTTAGAGATTTAATTTGTAGATACCCTTTAATCTTAGCCGTTGATGTAATTGATATGTACCGTTGGATTTGGGAAGGCTCAACTATAAATAGAGGCCTCGCCCTTCATTATAAATCACTTGAGTTTTGGGAGCAATAAGAATTATTGAGAGTATTCACTCAAATTTCTCTCTCTCTCCTGCGTTCTTATTTTTTGTGGCTTGTTCTTATTTTGTTCTTCGTTCATTTTTGTTTCTTTTTGAGTTGCATTCATTTGAGTTAAATTTTTGTGGAGAAATTTCGTAGAATTCTCATATTGTGAGAGTTAGGTTGACTTAAACATTTTTCTTAACTTTTTTTTATTTATCCATTTAATTGTTTAATCATTAATTATTCTTTTTTATTTTTATTCATTTATTTATCCATCAACTTTCTTATTTACATATTGTTCATTCATTTAACCATTCTTATCATTCTTTTATTTTCTTCCATTAATTATATATTTTATTTATTTTTTTGATGTTATTAATATTATGTCACACATGTTTTTTTAAACTCGTTTTATATATCATCCATTTTAAATTGTTTGATTATTTGCTTTAATTTTTTTTATATATTATCAATTGCAAATCTTTTTTATATACTATCTATTTATATACCATTTATTTTTAAGATGTTTTGTGTATAACTTGTTCTAAATTTCTTATTACACAATATTTATTTTTAAACTCATTTATATATTATTACTTTATATATTACCTATTTTCATTTTATATATATTATTTATTCTAAACTTATACATATATTACATACTTTTTTTTATATATATAATTTATTTATTGATTTGTATATTGTTGATTTCAAATTTCTTTTTCCCTTATTATTCATTTTCAAATTCATTATTTTCAAATTTGTTTACATTTTAAATTTGTTTTAATAATGCATTAATTTTCCCCCAAATTAAAAAAGAAAACTTTTAAAAACAAAGGCAATATTCTATATTTGGGAAACTCGAGAGATCGTGCCCTAACTTACTGGGTTTCGATTTTTTTTAACCCAAATAATTGAATATCCTTTTAAAATTTAAATGCATGAGTTTTGAAAATCAAAAGACAAGCTTAGTTTTGAGCATTTAAAATGTCGTGTCCTAACGTACTGGATGTGATATTTTATTACTTCGGGACAAGAGGGTCTTAATATCCATTTCAATTTCTTCAAACATTTTTTTTTAAAAAATCAAAAGACAAGCTTAATTTCGAGGATTTAAAATGTCGTGTCCTAACGTGCTGGATGTGATATTTTATTACTTCGGGGCGAGAGGGTCTTAATATCCATTTCAATTTATTCAAACATTTAAAAAAAATCAAAAGACAAGCTTAATTTTGAGGATTTAAAATGTCGTGTCCTAATGAGGTGGATATGATATTTTATTACTTCGGGACAAAAGGGTCTTCCATTTTAATTTATTCAAACATTTTTTTAAAATAAAAAAGGATCGTATTTTAAAATCTTCTCAAATTTTCGACATTAAGACATTAATTAATCAATTAGGTACCAAT
Organism: Gossypium stocksii; assembly: GCA_020496765.1. Taxonomy (NCBI): domain Eukaryota; kingdom Viridiplantae; phylum Streptophyta; class Magnoliopsida; order Malvales; family Malvaceae; genus Gossypium; species Gossypium stocksii. The sequence continues at coordinate 77,385,750 of CM035629.1, forward strand.
TTTGGACGTTATGAGGGTGCTAATCCTTCCTCGTGCGTAACCAACTCCCGAACCTGTTTTCTCGAATTTCGTAGACCAAAATCATTGTTTTAATAAATCAAAATATTTTTATTAAAATGATCAATTTCAAGGTGGCCCGATTACACCTCGAAAAAAAGATTGGTGGGGACTCTATTTTCGTTTTTAAAAGTCAATCCCGTTTTTTCAAATAAAAAATGGTTTCGACAATTATTTAAATGCATATTTATTATTTTATAATACAATGTTTAAAATAGACATTTTATTTCTTAAAAGCACTTTTTGACTACAATACTAAATACTTAAATTTTAAATTAAACTTTTCAAAACTACTTCTGAAAAATACTTTCCAAAAGCAATATTAAACTAATCCAAGTCACATCCACAGTAGGGATGGACTAAAAAAAAATTATATTTATATATAGTTTATATATTCTAATTAAGTTTTATAAATAATTAATATTAATTGCTTAAAAATATTTAAAATTTATATTTTACATATTAAAATATTAACAACAAGTTATAACAATTTATTTTTATATTATTGCTAAAATATCATAATATTAACTAACTTGAACATTATTTAAATGTATATTTATTATTTTATAATACAATGTCTAAAATAGACATTTTATTTCTTAAAAGTACTTTTTAACTACAATACTAAATATTTAAATTTTAAATCAAACTTTTCAAAACTACTTCTCAAAAATACTTTCCAAACAATATTAAACTAATCCAAGTCACATCCACAGTAGGGATGGACTAAAAAAAAATATATTTATAAAAAAATTATTTTAACAGTTAAATTATAAGTAAAATGGTATTATGAACCTCCATTTCATCCTTACATATTAATTTTTTAAGTAATAATTTTTACTTGTTTTATTTAATAATTTCATATAAAAATAATAAAAGACAAAAACGTCATATTTTTCCTTACAGAATTAGATGAGCAGTTTCAAGTTTCTTTGTCATGATTAAACACAAACAATTAACATTTCTAATCCATTATCTGATTCCAAACATAAAATCCAAACAGGCTTTCTTGGGATGAATTGTGGCAGGTTCTAATTTCTCTAGGCCCAGTTATCTCAAAATCTCTCACTATGGTGAAATGTAAAATCTCACTTATTTGCGGATATTTATTTTATAATAGAATTAAAATTAAAATTTTATGAATTAAAATAAAAATTTAATGTGTATGATTGTACAAAATCGTTGACATTAAATTAAAGGTTTCTTTAATTTTTTTTGGAAAATTAAATCAACGTTTATTTATTGGTTTTAATAATTAAAAACGGTATCCATCATCCCAAACATCAAATCCAAGGAAGAGGTTTCCATGCTAAGAACATGTACACCATACAAAGGATTCTATAGTCATAGACGTAGTGGCCTTATTTATGCATAAAACAGGGGAAACAAATTGACGAAGCAAAATGTTTCAGCCAGCGACCGATGAGTCAGCAAATTATCTGATCATCAATCTCGGATGTAGTCGATCTTAATGTTACCAATAGAAACCAGACCCTTTCCTTCTTTAGGCACCAAAGTCACCAAAATACTCTCATCACCTTCAACACTCAAATCCTCCAACAAATCTGTTAATGGCAATGTTAAGTTAGTGTTAAGCTTCATCCCAGTCTTGTGATGGTTATGCGGTAGATTCGTAAAGCTCCCAGCGAACTCTGAATCTTCCGGTTCAATCGGTGTCTCGTCGTCTTCATCATTAATGTACACATCGAACTTCACTGCTGCATCTCGGTCTAGTTGAATGTTTTGTAGAACCAAAACTTCTTCTTCATCTTCCTTTTCGAGCTTAGTCCTTGATTTCTTTGGCCTTGGAACCTCAACGCGCACTAGTTTGTCTAAGGCTATAGGGAAGGCATTACTGATAGGGGTGGTGTTCTTTGTTTCGGCCGCCACTGCTTGACCACCACTTTTACCCCGACCTGACTTTCGAGGATTTGGCTTGTTTTTGAGCCATGGAATATTAACTTTTTGGTAATCATACCCGAAAGTTTTCATGTTAAGGCTATCACGAACCTTGACTCGAACCAGATTTGCGTTCTCATCGTAGAAAAGAAACGAGGAATCGAGCCAATCTGTGTCAGTGAAATCAGTTCGCTTCTTCCCCGGTAATGTCCTCCAAATGCTCCACAATCGGTCGACATTGGAGTGATGAGCGTAGAACAATGGGTCTCTACCCGCAGAGTAGAAGTTCCCCATGTCTTCAGAAAATGGCTGTCGCTTATCACCAACCCACCGGTGAACGGCGGTGTGAGGATTGTTCTCAATTGAACCCATTCCTGGACTGGGATCATCGCTGGCACGGTACGCCGCTCCAAGGAAAAGAGAAGCGGTCTTGTAGGTTACCATTTGCCTGTACATCACACTGAGGTTACTTTTTATTTGATCTCTCTTTGATAATTCTTCCTCAGTGCCAGCATAATCAAGATCGAGCATATTGGGTGGTTGGTGGTTCACGTTGCGCTTTTCATCATAGAGTGGAGAGTTGGGGTCTACATATATTTTAGGGATAGCCATTCCTGAGGGAGAATCCCAGTTCCAAAATGGCATCGCAAAATTTGGATCACCAATCAGCTTCCCCAAAATCCTCTCGTAGAAATAGAGATATAGCCTATGGAATGGGAAAAAAAGCCATGAGAAGTGAACTTGAAGTTGTTGATCCGGAAACCCCACTTGATCGTAAGCCCCATTGCAATAGGCACAATGAACATCGGCCTGTTGCTTGAAACTACGAGGATCATCATCAGGAAGAGCTTTCATCAGCTCCATGGCCTTTGTAAATTTCTCCAAGTAATTAGCATCAACTAAATGTGCTGCCGGCCTTAACCGTATCGTGGAAAACCGAGGTGGTTTGAAATCTAGAATATTTGTTGTTTTTGGTGGGCAGCAAGGGACACTTATGCTGGTTCCTGAACTTGAAGAAGTTACGGTTGAATTCTCACAAAGCGAGAGGTCAGGGGCGGCTACTGGGGCTGCCAATGCAAATGGGTCACTCACAAGGTTGGTTGCACCATACAGACTTCCTAGGCCAAGAAGAATATCCCTTCTATCGAAGCTATTGAGAGATGAAGAGCCTTCATTGTTTTGGTTCCCATTGCTGGCTTTGCATGACACTAGTTTTTTGGAGAAAGGCTTTTTCTTCTTGAATATGAAATGTTGTGATGTTTTGGGAAGGCATGATGTTGGAATGGAGGAACTGGGAAGATTGACGGGGTTTGATGGTGGTGAATTGACGACATGGAAAGCCATTGCCGTGTAGTTTGGTTTCAAAGATGTTGATTAATAGAATTAAGCTTTTTATGTGGAAATTGGTAACCCAAAATCGAAGTGCCTCTAGCAAGATAACAATACTGTGGTTGCAAACAATAGGGATAAAGTAGAATGGGACCTGCTGGAACTAGTTATGTTGAAAGTGAAATTCGATGGCTAATACATAGAGCATGTCGCCTCCGTTATTAGAAAAATCAACACAGCACAGACCAGTCAATTTTTTTAGTCAAAAGCGAATAAAATTTTCACAAATGTGGATTTAAAATCTTACACAGTAGACAGCGAAATTTTCTTCCTCACTAATCAATTTATCTTATAATCTGATTATAATATAATTAATTTCATTTTAGAACACATAAATTTAAAATTATATATTTCTGAACATTTTTAAAAAATAAATATATTTTTTATTATGATAAACTTAAATAAATAATTAATTCATTTAAGTCTTAAAATTATTATTTTAAAAATCTTTATATTCTTTATAATTTTATTAAATTTTTTATATATTTTGAATGTTATAATGACGTCTCCAATCATCGTATGCTATACAAAAATATACATTTTCATAGGGATAAATTCTGATCAGTAAATATTTTTGCTCCAATGGGGCATTATTGAGTGCATTTGAAAGGGATGCTTTGTAGGTTGATTTGACTTTTTGCTTTTAATATCTTCTTTCTGAGCGGGAAAAAGAACAACATACTGTTTTTGGTATTTAGTTGAATTTAGTTAATGCATTATGTGCAAGTGGATTGATATAGGTAACATGGGCTTCATTCACCAACAAAGAAGATATTTCGGGACAGGAAAATCAAGGATAAAAATACGACAAAACCTATTCTATTATATTATATTATATTTTGGTTTGCATTTTATTTTTCTTTTATTAAGAAAAAAATAAAATAATTTTTATATCTTAGATGAATGAACAAAACAATTATTTCATTAAAATTGTACTATTAAATATTTATTTTTGTGTTTATATGTAAGATATAGTAATAAATTTAGTCTTCAAACTTTATATATTATTTAATTTGACTCATATTCTTTTATTCAAAGTAAATTAAAAAATTATGAAATTAATAAAGACAAAGATAACGAATCTAAAAAAATTAATTAAGCTCTTTCAAAATTTAAAAAATATTTTAAAAAGTCATAAAAAATCTAAACAAAAGTTATAAGAATAATCTACTAGAAAAGCCCTCAAATTACCGCATAATGTTTAAGCAAACCCTCATACTTAATTAGCAGTCACATAAGTCTCTAGTCTAAGAATTTTATCCATTTAAATCCTTAATTTTAAGTGTAAACTATACAATTCATCACCTTATTAGTATTGTATTTCCGTTTTGGCAACTTTTTATTAAATGGTTAACAGAAGTGAAGACATAATCTTTTTAATTGGTATAATACACCATTAAGCCCTTAATATTTACAAATTCTATCAATTTGATCCTAATTTTAAATAATTCAATAAATTTAACCCCATATTTACAAATACTATCAATTTGATTCTTAAACAGATATAATTAAATATAAAAATAATTAAATAATTATTATATATTTTCAAAAATTATAAAATATAATATTATTTAATATTTTTCAAGGAAAAATATAATATTATTTTCAACCAATTAGATTAGATTATACCACACGTATTAAATAATCAATTATATTACGCAATGTGTATTAAAATAATTTATTTTGAATTTTATTGAATTTTCTTTTTTTAATTAAAAATGAGTTAATTAATTAATACATATTCTCTCTCCGAATTCATTTATTCTTATCCAGTTCTGACCGAAAACCAAGTTTTAGATTTCAATTACCCAAAACCAATATTCAAAGATGTTTAGTGAAATAGGCAAAATAAAAATAAAAAAGTTCAAATTTAGTGACAAAAACATATTCACATCATTGAAGACCTTTTTTTATTTAGTGAGCTATTCTTGGAAATCCTTTCAAAGCTGGCTTTTAGAAACTTCATATCTCAACAAATTTTTTTTTTTTGATAAATTGGGCTCAGTTTATTGGGGAAAAAAAAACATTTCAGATCTTCACTAATATAGTACAAACCCATGGCATCAATTTGCAGAATATTGATTAAGGAAGTTGGAACTTTGTATGTGCATAGGCAAGTTCTGCCCTTTAATAAGTTTCAATAGTTGATCTACACCACCATTAGATTAATGGAAGACGTGTTGGGTTTTTGTTCAATTCATATGTTTCTGGAAAGAGATAAGAGACTAGGGGTGTGAAGAAGGAAAAAGAGAAGAACGCTTGCATGAGTTGAATGAGCTTTGAAGAAAAAAACATGGAAAATGAAGAGGTACTGGTGTTGTGTGTGAAAAAAAAAAGACTTGAATAGTTCTTAAAAAACTAAAAAAAGAAAAACAATAATAACAAAAATTTAGTCCTTTTGCTGTAAATGTTGATTGTAACTGTAACACTCCACACTCGATTTGATCACCGGATCTGAGATGTGAGACGTTACATTTGTTACAAAAACAACTATGATTTTATTTCAATATCCAGAAGAAAAATCACACAAAAATTTAAGTTTAAAAAGCTTTTAAAAATAATATTCATTTAAAATCGGGTAATAAATAAGCTTATGAAAGCTATCATAAATTGTTAGTAACAAATGAGGGACCAAAACGCAAAAATGGCTAAAACAGGGTTTCTATCATAACATTGAAGGATGCATGTCGCGACACTTAGGAAAACTAACATGATGTTGCAACTTCAACAGGCGAATGTCACGACCACAAAGATAGACAACTCAAAATTTGCATAATTTCTTACAAGGTTACCAAGGACTAATTTTATTTTGTCTAAAGTAACTCAAAAACACATTTCATTGCATTATATGCATTAAGCAAAAAAAAAAAAAAAAACAAAACAAAACACACCACCATCTTAGGCTTATCTAAACACCTACAAATGCATGATCTCATGTACATATTCTATCTAAATTCAAGCATCACACTTATTCACTTGGCATGTAAGCGACGCTCCAATCTTAATTCACAACATAACATAACTAGCATAAGCAAGCAAATTGTTGTCTCACTAGATTAGTACACATATATACTACCAAACTTATATGATCATAATCAAGTATAAACATTTCCTACCAAAAGTACCAAAATGACAATTTGAACCTTAGGACCAACTCAAACATTAGGTACGTGCCACTTTTTATAAACAGAACAAAATCTATACAAACTTTTTGGAGTCGAAAGTTGAGTCCTGGATGCAGTTGTACTCCTCGAGTCCTCGAGACCTAGCAATACATGCGCACAGAAACAAACCAAATTGTACTTTGAGCAGTAGGGCTCTATGATGCTAACATGATTTAAAGAATTAATCATTGATACGATGATAGTGGAAACAAGATTATAAGTTTGTCTAATTAACAAATTGTAAGTTTGTCTAATTAATAGATTTGACTTAGTGCTCTAGACATTCGAAAAGAAACTTGAATTTTGACACAACCTAAAACACAAATGAATCCAAGTCAAATAAAAAAATTAAGAAAGTAATTAAAATAAATAACTGAGATAAATAAAATAGAACAATAAATCAAATATTAGAACAATAAAAAAGAAAATAAAAAAGATAGATGGAAAGATGGAACGTGGCATATAGAAGTTCCAAGGAGCCTTGGAAACAAGAAGAATCCACGACCCCCTTCAAGCAATTCTAATTTCCCCTCAAAGAAAAAAAACTTGACAAGAAAAGGTTTGAAGATGATCCCCATAATCTAAAAAAGATTATTAAAACTCTTCTAAAAGAAAACTCAAGAAAAATTCTTGAAAAGAAAACTCAAAAGAGAATTTATTAACTCAAAAGAGAAGTTGTTGAATAATAATAAATTTTTTTTAATTGTGTACAATGCAAATGCCTTTATATAGGCTAGCTAAATAAATCTGAATAAAACTCTTAAGTATACTAGAACTCTAATTAACCTAAACAAGAAGTAGATTTAAACTAAACTTTCCCGTTGACATAAAACTCCTAAATAACTTTAAAAAACTTAATAATTATAAAAAATTTAGAATAAAAAATAATAAAATAGTAGGACCTAATAAATATAATATTGGGATCATAAATAACAAAAATGAAGTCTAAAACCTGAACCCAATATCATTTAAACTCGAATTAAAAGACCAAAACTCGTAATTTTTGTAATAATCCAGTCAAAAAAATTTGCTCACGCAGCCTTACTAAAATGGTCATAGCTTAAGCTCTCGAACTCAAAATCAAGTGACTCAAAGTGAGTTTTGAAGCTAAGAGATAGATATTCAACATCTATTCATAGATCTAAGCCTATAAATTCCTAAATCCCATTAAAAAATTAGTCGAAATTTGACTAATCTTTTTAGCTTGAAAATTGGCAATTTGGTTAAATTGAATTTAAAAAATTTTACCGATTTTGTGCATGTATCATTCCCCTTTCCTCAAAAAGATTCATCCCCACATATTGTATTTGACCGAATCTTGGTTTGATTTGCTTGGCCTTTGACCTTGTTATTGGGCTTTGAGGTAGTGTAAACCCATCACATCCATGAGTCAAAATTTGGGCCTTGAAACTCGCATCAATCACATAAAAGGAAAATACCAAGGATATATAAATTGAAAACCAAATACTACTTAAATGACAAATTTAATATGTCATTATTCTAGCATTCAATCTCTTTACCATTGTGTCTCACTTACGTAGGTGTCATAGAAAATTATAGAACTGTTCTATTTTTTTATTACAATCTCAAATCCTTTAATTTTTTACAATTGTATCGACCATCAGGGATCGTGCAACACCCTATACCCAACTCGATCGTCAGGTCTGAACTTGTAATAGCCTTTGGAAATGGGATAATATTGTTTAATTTAATTCTATGCAATGTTGATAAAGTTATGGTACTGCAAGTTGCATGTTTAAGTGGGCAGAACGAATGAGGATGAATGCTTGGTTAATGTTGTAGTTGTGTCATGCGAGTGCCTTAAATTTTGAGTATTAGATGTTTATAAATACCATATTTTGTGATATTGATTTGGATTTTGTGGTTGGTTAAGTTTCAAGGTGGCAAAAGGCTTGGAAAAAAGCCTATAATTGTCCACACGGATGGGCACACGGGCATGTGCCTAGGCCGTGTATGACACACGATCAGCCTTCATGGGCATGTTGATAAACCGTGTGTCCCTTGCATCTGAGATTAATTAAGTCAGTGTTGCACACGAGCTGAGTACACGGGCGTGTGCCTTGGCTGTGTGAATCTCATTTGCTCTTTGAGAAAAGACAGAGAGTCACACAGTTTAAGAGTACATGCGTGTTTAGGCCGTGTGAGGGACACGGGCGTATGCCTTGGCAGTGTGAAAACCCCTATAGGCTCGAAATAAAAAATAAATTCAACACGGGCTAGGGACATGGGCGTGTGTGACCACATGGCCTGCCCACACGGGCGTGTCCCACTCCACACCGGCGTGTGGCCCTGTTTTAAGTAAAATTTTTTATAAGTACCCGAAAGTTCTCGGATTGGTTTCAAATCACTCCCGACGTATGTTTTGGGTCTCATAGGCCCATGATAAGGATGTTGGGAGAATGTATGAAAAGTTTTAAATGGAAATGAAATTTTATAGCTTGAGCTTGTTGTTTAAGCATAAATAAGTACAATAACGCCTTGTACCCCGTCTCTGCATCGGACTCGGGTAAGGGGTGTTACAGAACTATAAGTTGCCACATTCGTTAGCAAAGCAATTACAATCAAGTTAAATACAATTTATACCAATTATCATGAAAATACAAGTAATATAAGTTTATGATATGAAAAATAATTATTTCTAGGTATTATACGAGATTATGAGAGCTTTAACGTTAAACAGAGGTCGAACTAGGATTGAGTTATAAGATATTCAATATTTAGGATTGAAATTGCGACATAAGGGAGTTCCTCATCGCCATGACATTATAGGTTATTTCTCATCGTGATGTGATATGTTTGACGTCACAACATCACATACTGTTTCTACAAATTTCTTTTGGTTAAAAACCTTAAACTTTGCAATCCAATTCTAAACACATTCCATTCATTTTCAAACCACAAAAACATGTCAAAATTAATTTAAGCACTCCAATAATTCATCATAACTTAAATCAATACTTTATTACTATAAGCTTGATGCTGCGGCTTCAACATGGGAATGTCGCGACCATGTGGATAGACGACTCAAAATTTGCAAAATTTCATACAAGGTTGCCCAGTACTTATTTGATTTGGTCTAAAGTAACTCAAAAACACATTTAGTCACGTTATAACCATTAAGCGCAAACCAAAAAAATACCATCTTAGGCATATCTAAACACCTACAAATGCATGATCTCATGTACATGTTCTATCTAGATTCAAGCATCACACTTATTCACTTGGCATGTAAGCGACGCTCCAATCTTAAGGGGGGAGTTGTAACAGTCCGAATTAGGGGCTAAACAAAAAAGTGGTTTCGAAACCATGAATCCGGGGTTTAAAATATTGTTCTGATATAGGTTTGATATTTATTGGGAGTTTGGATAAATAGGTGGAATTTTGGTGAGTGAATTTTATTGGTTACACGTCTAATTTGGTAGGTTGGACTAAATTGCAATAGTTGAAAATTATGGGTTTTATTTCATAAAGGTACTTGATTGAATTAGGTTTTTAAATTAGAGGTCCTTATATGGTAATTAAACCATTTTAACCTTGTTTGGACAAAAATACCCATGGAAGGAAAAAAATTTAAAGAATGGCATAAGGGGCATTTTGGTCATTTAGATAATTAAAGAAATAAAAGGGAAAAAAAAGTTAAAATTGGTGTCCACCTTCCTCCTTGGTGCCAAAATTTAGAAGCCAACCATAGCTAGGGTTTTGGTCACTTTCAAGCTTGGTTTAAGGTACATTCAAGCCCCGTTTTTAATGTTTTTCGTATTTTTAGAATCCTTATAGCTTGCTCTAGCTATTTCTACCCTTATTTTGAGTTAGGGTTGATGCTTAAAAATTTACCCATTTATGACATGCAAGTATTTTGATGTCTAATGGTGGAATATGAGGGTTTAAGGTGTAGTGAACTATGATTTCTAGGTGATTTTTCATGGAAATCCCTAAAAAGGACCAATTTGTAAAGTTGAGAAATTGAGGGGTAAAAGTATAAATTGATAGAAACATGGGCTGTTTTGGGTGCTATAGAATTCGACTAGGCTTAGGTAATCAAAGAAATCGATACATTTCAATTTACGAGCCTAGGGACTTAGATGTAAAAAATTGACAAAGTTAGGGGTAAAATGGTAAAAATTTTTGTAGGATGATTTTGGACTAAATTGAACAATACGTGTATTAAACGAGTTAAATGTGTCATTATAGATTGAGAAGATCGAGGAATTAACCTTGACCGAGGCAAGGGCAAGGTTTCAAACTAAATTGCAAATTATCATATTTTGTTATCGATGTAAGTTTATGTGTAAGTAATTTAATTGTTTTAATTGTGCATTAATGATATTTAATGGTAATGATAAATTGTTGATGATGTTAATTCTCTATGATGTTTGGTTGAGCTGGGATTGAGAGTTCCTGGTTGAACATTCGGAATAACGGGTGATACGGATAAAAATATGGTTCGGTTACATGATTTTGGGACTATATGATTATCTCACATGGATGATAAAGTGACCTTCATCATTTGTACATGAGGGCAATGTCCTACGTAGCTGAGACACATGAGTAATAAAGTGACTTCGCCATGTGCACACGAGGGCTACGAGACTAAATGGCTAGGTCACATAAGTGATAAAGTGATCTTCACTATTTGTACCCTAGAGCTGAACTTATGGATTGGTGGCATCTTGATGGGAAAGTTCATTGAGTATCGAGCGTTAATTCGAAGAGTTCAACAGGAATACTTACTAAAGAGATTTGGTGTGGTAGTTAAATATGTGTGTGTAGGTGTATTCTTTGGGCAAGTGAAATTATGGAAAAATGCATGTGGTTGTGATGGTGCATATGGACTTAAATAGGTGAAAATAATGTGTATGAATTGTATGAGAAAGTTGGTAAGTTTTGGGTGGTAAGTTGGTATATGAGAGATATCCTTGTTGTGGTTGAATGTTGTCTCATTGATTATTTACATATAGAATTACTAAGCTTTTGAAGCTTACTCCTTTCTCTTTTCCTTTGTTTTATAGATTTAGTTGAGCCAGCTCGGGATCAGATCCAGTCTGAGGATCACCCACACTATCGACAAAAGCTTTTGGTATTGTGACACAAACTCTTGGACTATAACATGTATAGGGACTTAGTGGAATTATAGGTGTCATGTTGGTTTAGCCGTAATGTGGGCAAAGGTCATTTGATAAGTCATTTTGTAAACAAGGCGATGTGACATGGCCAATGATGATAATGGTTTATATATGTCTTTTGGGGTAGTTCATGGTATGCTAAGTGATATTTTGATGTTTAAAGATGTGTTGAGATGTGGTGTTAAATATGGTAGTGTTTTTATATGTTTTGGGGCAAGGAATGGCTTGGAATATAGCCTAACTTAGGGCCACACGGCCAAACTTCACGGCCATGTGTGTTGGGCGTGTGAACCTTACTTGTAATTTTTGGAGCTTAAGGACGTCACACGGCCTGGTCACACGGGTGTGTCCCGTGGCTGTGTGACCAAAATGGCATGCTGACGTCATAAACAGAATGTCCCAAGTTTTTCACACAGAGAGCTACACGGACGTGTCCAGGCCGTGTGGTAGGACACGGGCTAAGGACACGGGCGTGTGCTCGGCCATGTGAAAACCCCTATAGGTTCGAAATGAAAATAATTTTCCAAAAATTCAACACGGGCAAGGGACACAGGCGTGTGTGACCACATGGCCTGCCCATACAGGCATGCCTTATCTCGCACAGGCGTGTGCCCTGTAATAAGGAAAATTTTCCAAAATTTTCTAAGTTTTCGGTTTGGTCTCAAACCACTTCCAAAGTATGTTTAGGGCCTCGTAGGCCTACTTTAACGATCATATGATATAGTATGTAAAAATTTTAAATTGGAATGAAATTTTATGCCTTGAGTTTGTATGATTGGATGTGATATTGTTCGGTAATGCCTAGTGCTCGGGTATAAAGCGATAAACCCGGGTAAGGGGTGTTACATGATTTTCATAGCAAATTATAAAATTATTTTATTTTTATCATTATAATATCGAATCCATTTTTTTTTGTTTTACAACTGCATCGATCTTCAGAGACCGTGAAACACCTTATACCCAACCCGATTGTTGGGCTTGAACTAATGTGCCACATTCGTTGTCGGAGAAACTATAATAAAATTGAATACAATTTATACCAATTATCATGAAAATACAAGTAATATATGTTTATGATATGACAAATAATTTTTCTTGGGTCTTATACGAGGTTAAAAAAGCTCTAATGTTAAACCGAGGTCAAATCAGGATTGAATTGTGAGATACACGATATTTAGGATTGACGTCGCGATGTAAGGGAAATCCTTATCGCAAAGTTACATACTATTTTGGTTTAGTCGAGACGACAGGGTTCCTCAGCTTGTTGTGACATTATAGGTCATTTCTCATCACGATGTGATACATTTGATGTCGCAACGTCACATATTGTTTCTGCAAATTTCCTTTGGTTAAAAACCTTCAACTTTGCAAACCAAATCTAAACACATTCCATGTAAGACCCCTTACCCGTGTCCGACGCTGGGACATGATAAGAGGCATTACCGGACATAAAAACAAGCAACCATACAAAATCGGGCCACAAAATTTCATTTAATTTAAAACTATTTATATACATGCATAATGTCCCTTATACGGGCCTATGAGACCCAAAACATATATTGTGTAATGCTCCTCACCTGTAACCGTATCTTGACACAGGTACAAAGCATTACTGAACATACACTAGTACAATCATTTGATTACGACACTTAATTTCCACGTAAAATTTAAAACTTTACTATTCATATGCGTAACATCCATATTGTGGGCCTACCAGGCCCAAACGATACATTGGGTATGATCCGGGACTAAACCAAAATTTTTTAGACCTTTACAAAATTGTTACCTTATATAGGGCACACGCATGTGTGGGACAGGGACACGTCCATATGGTCAAGCCGTATGGTCACACACGCCCATATCCCCAGCCCGTGTAGAATTATTTTTCATTTCGAACCTACAGGGGTTTTCACACGGCCGAGCACATGCCTGTGTCCTAGGGCGTGTCCTTCACACGACCAAGCACACGCCCGTGTGAAAAATCCTGGGTATTCTATTTATGATATCATCACAAAATTTTCGTAACATGGCCAAGCCACACACCCGTGGGCTAGGCTATGTCTATCACACGGTCGAGACACACGGCCGTGTCTCCACCCGTATGTTTACTACTAACCATTAAATTTTCATAAATTCAGGTGCAGGAGACACACGACCTATCAACACGCCCATGGGGCTGGCCGTGTGTGACATGCCCGTGTGTCTACCCGTGTGGACAATTATAGGCTATTTTCCAAGCCAATTGCCACCCTGAAACATAATTCAATGCCAACCAATTTTGCCATTACACAATATAGTATGAAAACTCTTCCAAACATATACATTATGCCATTCACTCACTAACTCTATCTACCATCATCAATCATGCACATCCACACACATCCACACACATTTCACATATAATATGCAAGCTTGCACTGTAATAGATTACATCATTTTGACAAAATATAACTTAACCATTTATGGCTCATTTCAAATGGCCAATTACCAAAACAATACTAACAACATTGGACTCAAAAGACTATGGCATATGGCTCAAAACATTGAACCACCTGTACATGCTATAATTTCAAGTTTACTTGCAAAATACCAAATTGTTGTTGATAGTGTTGATGGAATCCCAACTTGATCACCGGACCTCGAGTTAGCGTGACGAACCTATAAGAGAAGGAAATAACGATAAGCTAAGCTATAAAGCTTAGTAAGTCTATATGCAAAATTAATGAGCATTTAAAACCAATATAGCATATCAAATGAAAATAAGTTTTCATAAAGTCAGTTTCGTGAGTTCGATCATCACTTATTCATTTTATCTTACCACATAATTTAGTACTTACATGAGCACTTAGCATTTAAAATAATGTTTAACATAACTTGCACATACACAATCGTAACACATGGTCAAATCTTTTGACATACAATCACATTTCATTATATTAATCTAATTACCCGTTGAACCATGTGGAATACTAAAGGATACACGGAAGAAGGCACGAGGTGCCACACATAATGTAGCCGAAGCTACCACAGTATGTAGCCGAAGCCACTGATGGTTTGTAGCCGAAGCTACCACTTATCACATATCACATAAAGGGCTTAATAATTAGCTATTCAAGGGTTTGCACACAAGCTGACGGTATAGTCGATGTTACTCAGTGCTGCTCACACTAACTGACAGGTATCCGCAACAAATGTAGGATTACCTAGCCATTGGTAGTCAAACTAAACCAGCACTGGGAATCACATATACAATCGATAACAATCAATGGTATCCTAGTGACTTGTCACTCGTATCCTAACGATTCTTAAGGTACAATCGGGATTTATTCTTACATAACAATTTTATCAAATCGTATATTAAACAACTCATTGTAAAAATTTCATATATCAAATAATTAGAACAATTAATCAAAATGATTAAAATAACTCATTATTTACATATAAGACTTATCTAGGTACAAAATGATAAACTTTACGATTTAGTTCGATACCTTGCCTTTCCCTCAGTCAAGGTCGATTTCACATTGTTCTTGATCTATAACATCAAATTTAACTAATTCAATACACACATTACTCAATTGGACACAAATTTATCTTATGGTAAATTTTACCATTTTGCCTCTAACTTTATCAATTTTTACACTTTAGTTCCTAGGCTCGTAAAATGAAATGTATCCATTTTTCTATATTCCCAAGCCCAACCGACTCTTTTTCTCTCTTATAGTAGTCCACATTTCTCAATATTTCACAATCTATGCACATGTTTTACAACTTTTGCATTTTAGTCCCTAAACTCATTTTCATGAAAAATCACCTAGCAAAAATTGTTTACTACACCTCAAACTTTCATTTTCTATCATTAAACATCAAAATGCTTTCATATCACACATGGGTAAATTTTTAAACATGAACCCTAACTTAAAATACTGGTAGAAGTAGTTAGGTCAAGTTACGAGGATTTCAAAAATATGAAGAACATGAAAAATGGGGCTAGGAGTTACTTACTTTGAGCTTGAAAAGTTGAAAAACCCTAGCTATGGAACCCTTGCAAGTTTCAGCCAACACTTGGGGAAGATGGACACATTTTTGGCCTTATTGTCCCTTTTTATTTCTTTTAATACCCAAATGACCAAAATGTCGTTGATGGCCTTCTTTGAAAATTTTTCCTTCCATGGGTATTTTTGTCCATCATGTTATAAAATGGTCTATTTACTAAATAAGGACCCCTAATTTATGAATTCATTTCAATTTCACACTAAATACTTCTAGAACACATATTTTGAAATTTTTACAATTTAGTCCTATCACTCAATCGGGCATTGTATCGATAAAATTTATTTACTAAATTTTCACTTATGCAATCAATCACACAATAGACCTTAAAACTTTATCCGAATAAAATTTCCTATGTTGGATTTGTGGTCTCTAAACCACCATTCTGTTTAGGCCTTAATTCGGGCTGTTACATATTGGGAGTGGTTCAGGACTAAACGAAGAAATTTGGAACACTTAGAAAATTTTTATGTTTGGGAGGGGCACACGCCCGTGTGGCTTGGGACACGCCCGTGTCCTCAACCCATGTAACTCTCTGTTTATGACATCATCGACAAATGAGGGTTACACGGCCAAGTCACACGCCTGTGTGCTAGGCCATGTCCCCCACACGGCTGAGACGCACGACTGTGTCTCTGCCTGTGTAGCTAAGAAATTGGTTATTTTCCCAACCATTTGTCACCCTCATTTTCACATACTTAAACATAACTTCAAAGGTGTATTTTATGGCATAAGTAAGCTACCAATATATCAACAATTCAACCTTAGACTTTTCATTTAACCACCAATATACCTAGTCACACTTAGTCACATTCAATACGCATCATCAACATCTCTTATCCCTGCATAATTATACCTAACTATCATTCCATACCATTGAGCTAAACTTAGCCATTAAACATCAAGACTGCTAGCACATTCAACCATTAGGTATTTAGGCTATAACCCACAACTCATAATGTATCATGCAAACACAACTCACATCACAAGACATTGACATATACATAATATATATATATATATAGGCTTACAAGAAATTAGCCAATATAAGCCAAGTTTCATGGCTACACATAAATCAAACCTTTACCCATTACAAGCCAATACATTTGGCAAAAACATAATAACTCATACACAAAATGACTGAGTCCTTATACATGCCATAAACATAAAATGCTTAAAAACATTGATACCGATCAATAGCTTGATAGCGTGATAGAATCTCTGACGATCTTTAACCCAAGCTAGTATCTGTGACACTATAGGAAAAGAAAAGGAAGGGGTAAGCTATATGGCTTAGTAAGTTGGTATGTAAATAATAAGCAATTTATTAACATGCTTTTACCAATCCTCACAATATTTTCACAAGAAAATACAATCGTAATTGCACATGGTTCCACTATTTACTCATGTTCATATTAAGTTGTCTACTAAAGTCATAGTCACTAAATTATTTATATCTTGAGCTATGGAACTCCAAATTAAGATCCGCTAATTTTTCCTAAAACTAGACTCACATATCTTCTTACCTAAAATTTCCAGAATTTTTGGTCTAGTCAATAAGTTCAATTTATTCTTTAAATTCATCCATGTTCTGTTGTCTGATAGTTCCAACTCTTATTCACTAAAAATTAATTATTTCCTCATATAGGACTCGGATGATGTTTCCATTTGTTTCTTTTGAAAATAGACTCATTTATAATTTTAAATATATAAATTCTAACCCATAAATATTTTTATACAATTTTTAATGATTCTCCAAAGTCAAAACATGGGATTCCAAAATCATTCTGACCTTGTCTCACAAAAATGAAAATATCTCATAATATGAAATTCTTTTGCCTACACTGTTTCTTCTATGCAAAACTAGACTTAATAAGATTTAATTTCATATCTTATTGAACCTCTAATTCGATTTTCACAATTTTTGGTGATTTTTCAAAGTTACTTAATTGCTACTATCCAAAACTATTTTATTACTAATTTTACTCTTTCATGATTTCTTTGTATTAACTTTCATTTAGACACACATAACACCAAAGCATATCCATAGCTAGCCATTCCAATATCTAGTTATTATCAAATATTTACATGCCATTCATTGGCCAATTTAACCTATACGTCAACAACAAAGACTTAAACATATCATGTCTCAATTTAATTTGGTCTAAAAGCCTTACACATGATCATAAATCAAATTTACCACATATTTACACATCATAAGTATAGACCTATAATTACAAGGTTATCACAAGATCATTCTCATAGATATGACTTACTCATTTACATCCTTACCATTAATGCATCATAAACCGAGCTCATTTCTCATGAGTTTCACATACGTACCTATACCACTTCATGACATACACATAACCTTTTACATCTTTCAACATAAACCTTAAATTACCCAAGAAATCTCATACACATAGTAAGATGCCAATGCCATATCCTAGATATAGTCTTACACGATATCTTATATCGATGCCATGTCCCAAACATGGTCTTACATGAAATCATAGGTCGATACCATAGCCCAGCTATGGTCTTACACAATCTCGTACTGATGCCATGTCCCAAACATGGTCTTACACGAAATCATATATCGATGTCATATCCCAGATATGGTCTTACATGAAATCACATATCGATGCCATATCCTAGATATGGTCTTACACGATCTCGTACCGATGCCATGTGCCAGACATGGTCTTACACGAAATCATATATCGATGCCATATCCCAGATATGGTCTTACACGAAATCACATATCGATGCCATATCCGGATATGATCTTACACGATCTCGTATCGATGCTATGTCCCAGACATAGTCTTATATGAAATCATATATCACATGTTCGCATATTGTCATGGTCCAACCATGGTCTTTTTTCGTGAATTCATCACTTTTGAATGCCATAGCCAAGCTATGGTCTTACATCTTCACTATGCCATGGTCCAACCATAGTCTTTTCCGTAGTATCGTACTCAAATAATCACATTTCATTTTCAATAATATAGCATTTACCACAATTATATCAATTAAACATTTATACATATAATTTAATGCTTATTTAAATATACGAACTTACCTCGGTAGCATAATCAGTGAAAAGGACTTATTTGTCAAACTCTTTGTTTTTCCCCCGTTCTAAGTCTGAATCTCGTCTTCCTTGATCTATAACAACACATTTAATTAATTTATTCATCATGCTACTCAAATTAGCCCAATTTCACTTTTTGGTAAATTACATTTTTACCCCTAAACTTTGTAATATTTACACTTTTGCCCCTAGGCTTGTAAAATGAAATTCATTCAATTTCTTTACTACCCATGCCTAGTCGAACCTTTTTCATGCTTATAGCAGCCCACATTTCCCATTAAAATAGATTTTTAACACATACTTCATGACTTTTACAAATAGGTCCTTTTAGACGTTTCCACCGAAAATTTCTTAGTAAAAGTCGTTTATTTAACAACAAGGATGTATTTTCCATCATCAAACATCAAAATACACATATATTCATTAATGAAAAAATTTAAAAAATTTAACAGTTTAGAAATCGAAGATACATGCTAGCTAGATTAAGTAGCAACGATCTCAAAAAACGTAGAAATTATTAAAAACCGAGCAAAAACGACACACCAATTAAAGCACAAAGCTTGGCCAAATGTAGCTTTCTCCATGGCTGCCCATTTTCTTTTCACATTCGACTCAAGAAGAAAAGAGAAAAAGATGATGCCATTTTACTATTTTCGTCTTATTATACTTATCAACTTAATCACCAAAATACCTTTAGATCAAAACATAAAAAACAAAATTCTCTATTTCATGTTCTGCCTAACCGTACACTCACAATATCAATGGGCTAATTGCCATGCAAGTACTCCACACTTCCTTCTAATATCCATTGAACACTTTTAACAAATAGAATGCCACTTTTGCATTTTACGCGATTAAGTCGTTTTATCAAATTAAGCACTTAAACGGTAAAATTACTTTGCAAAATTTTCACATAATAATTCCATCATGTTGTAAACCTTAATAAATCAATAAAATAAATTTTTTTGACTTTGGATTTGTGGTCTCGAAACCACTATTCTAATAAGACCCAATGTAACATCCTAAAAAAGAGCCTAAACGGAATAGTGGTTGCGAAACCACGAATCCGAGATAGAAAAATTTATTCCAATTAATTTTTATGATTTATTGAGTGATTAGATGCATGTGTTAGATATTGATAGAAAATTTCATGAATTGCATGTTAAATTTTCCTATTAGGGCTTAATTACAAAAGTTGATAAATATGAGTTCTAGATGTTAAAGGATTTAATTGAAGAGCATAATTGAAGTAGAGGTCCTTAAATGGTAATTATACCATTAGGTTTTCATGGACAAAAATGGACATACATAGGTAAAAATAACCAAAGTTTTTAATGAAGGGCATTTTTATCATTTGGTAATTAAAATGAATTAAAAGGGAAAAAGATGGAAAAATTGCTATCATCTTCTTCAAGGGCCGAAACTCATATTGTCTCCATAGCTAGAGTTTATTTCAAGCTTCCAAGCTCCATAGAAAGTGATTCCAAGCCCCGTTTTTAATATTCTTTACGTTTTGGGAGTCCCTATAACTTGATTTGGCTTATTTTAGTAATAATTTAACCTATGGTTCATATTTGGAAAAATAATCATAGGTTAAATGTGTTTATTTTGATGTTTTATGATAGAAAATAAGGTTTTAAATTATGTGGAACAACTTGTGCTACTCAGTTTTAAGTGAAAACGAGTAAAACGACATAATCGGTAAAAATACCTAATGTTCATAAGCACATGTTAGAGTGAGAATTTGATGTTGCCATTAAGGGAAAATGATCAGCATGTCCTAAGACATAAGAATTAGGGAAAAGGTTTAATTTCTGAGCTTTGGGGCAAAAGAGTAAATATGCAAAAATTTAATGGCAAAATTATAATTTTGCCAAAGTTAGAGTTAAGGACTGTTTTGATAAATGTGGGTATTAAATAAGCTAATTTGCTAATTATAGATCAAGAAGAACAAAATTTGGGGATAGATCGAGGAAAGAAAAAGGTAGAAGATTAAGTTGTCAAGTTGATCGTATTTTGCTCCGAGGTAAGTTTACGATAAATAAATGCAATATTTCGATATTTTATGTTAATATTGTTAATTTCCAGAATATATACATTTATTTTATGAGAATATTCCAAGTTGAATCAATGATGAGGTAATAGAGAAAAAATTTTAGAAAGCCTGTTTGAACCTTAGGACTGTATGGGATACGGAATGTGATGACATTTTGGGTTAAAATAGTTGAGGAACATCCCATGTAAGTCCATATCAGACATATGGAATTGGCAGGTTGAGAAAGTTCTGGAACATCCCATGTAAGTCCATATTAGATATATGGCTTTGGCAGGACAGAGAACATCCCATGTAAGACCATGCCTAGAACATAGCATTGGTAGGCTATTATCAGGCAGGAAAACCCAAGTATCCTGAGTATTCCAAATGGTACATTGGGCTAATATATAGGTTATGTTTCAAGAAAGTTCAGGTAAAGGAATGATAAATAGGAAAGTTAAAGAGTAAGTGGAGAAGTCAAATAAAGATTTTGTTGTGATGGTATAATATGGGTATATTTATACTTGGTGAATGTTGTCATTTATTTACTTGTAAACTTACTAAGCATTGTAGCTTACTTCTTTTCTTTTCTCTCTTCTATAGTGTAGCCAAGCCAATTTGGGGATAAAAAAGACGTCGGGGTTCGTTTCACACTATCAAAGGCTCTCTCCATATTTTGTTGTTTGAAATGTTTTGAGTTATGGCATGTATAGGGACTTGGCCATTTGGGGTGTATGTCTTTGTGATATGATTTAAGTCTAGCTTGTGAATACTTGATAATTATTAGCTATTGAAATGACTAATTAAGAACATGTTTTGATGTTATGTATGCCTAAATGATAGTTTATGCAAAGAAATTATGAAAGAGTAAAAGTTGGCCATGAAACAGTTTTGGAACAGTAGCAGTGACATGAATTTGAAAAATCACTAAAAATTGTATAAATAGAATTAAATAGTGAATGAGACATAGAATTAAAGCTTATTGAGTCTATTTTCATAGGACAGAAACAACGCAAGAAAATAAGGTCTATATTTTGAGATATTTAAATTTTTGTGAGACTATCTGAGAGGGATTTCGTGATCCCTTATTCTGAATTTAGAAATTCACTAAAAATTTTACAAAAATAATTATGAGTCATAATTTATATGTATAGATTCCTTAGTGAGTCTATTTTTATTAGAAAAAGTGGAAACACTCAATGAAAACTATACTAAGAGATAACTGAGTTTTAGTAAGGAGAGGTTAGGATAGTGGGACTGTGAAATAGGGGAACATTTAACTAATAAACTGTACTAATTGACCACACCAAAAATTCTGGAAAAATTATGGCAAGAAGATATATGAGTGTAGTTTTAGGAAAAAAATTACAGATTTAAATTTTGAGTTTTGTAACTTGAGTTATAATTAATTTAGTTACTATTATGCAGGTGGGCAGTTTTATTATGAATAGTGCAAATAGATTGTTTTGATTTGCGTAAGTAATCGTAAAATTTTTAAATGTTCCTGGTTGGGTCCCGAACCATTCGAATTGCATGATTTAGGGCCTCGAGGGCCCTTTTTAGGGATATTGGATGAATGTGAATGAATTAATTTTAAAAGCAAATTTTTATACCCTGAATTAGTAAGATAAGTCTAGTAACGCCTCGTGCTCGACTCCGACGACGGTCTTTGGTAACAGGTGTTACATTTATTGGTATCAGAGCAAGAGTTTAGTTGATTCTTAGAATATTCAATATGAGTAAGAGTCTAGCTATACATGCAATACTTATATTTTGATAGTGTGACGACTCCTGATGATTTAAAAATGTTTTTTTCTATAGTTATGGATCCCGAACGAGTTGGTGCAGATGATGTAGAAAGTAACGCGCCCACTCCCACAGAAGGGACGGTGCCACCAGATAGTGGTGAAAGACCCATTACAATTAGTTAGGGAGGAGAGGCTTGAGAAGCCTTCTTCCTAGCTATGAATGAATGGTTTGCCAGGTTCGTTCGTATGAATCCAGCTATTAGACCTCCACCCCTCATGATCCTCAGACTACCCATATAGCTCCCCCAGTTATAGATACAGTCAGAAGAGACAAGCAACCAGTAGACAAGATTAGAATACAAGGGGCCGAAGAGTTTTGGGCTACTAAAGATGATGGTGCGGAGAAAGCTGAATTTCAGCTCGAGAATACTATCAGGGTTTTTGATGAGTTATCTTGCACACCAGAAGAGTGTATTAAGTGTATGGTGTCATTTCTTAGAGATTCAACTTACCATTGGTAGAAGACACTTATGTCAGTAGTACCGAAAGAAAGAGTTGAGATTTTTTTCAGGAGGAGTTCTGTAAGAAATACTCAGAGGTTCATTGACCAGAAAAGAAAGGAATTCTTTGAACTAAAATAGGGTAAGATGACGGTAATTGAGTATGAGCGTGAATTTGTCAGACTCAGCAATTATGCTAGAGAGTGTGTGTCAACTGAAGCTATTATGTGCAAGAGATTTGAAGATGGGCTCAATGATGATATTCGACTTTCCGTTGGTGTTCTAGAGATAAAAGAGTTTGTTGTTTTAATTGACAGAGCTTGTAAGGCAGAAGAGTTGCTGAAAGAAAAAGAAAAACGCAAAGCTAAAATTGATATGTAAGATATGAAGAAAAGACAGATGAGCAGATCGTTTTAGTTTACATTCAAGAGGCCTAGAGAGTTCTCTACTAGATCAAACTTTTTAGCTGAGTATTCGAGCAGAAGCACAGATAACAGAAATATGGGTTTGAAAGTTCAGACTACCTCGATTGTGAGTGTAGGTAATGTCGAACCGGGCAAACTACAGTTTCCATGGTGCGGTAGACATCATTTTGGCCAGTGTCGAGTAGATGAGAGTGGCTGTTACAAGTGTGGTGCTCTAGATCATTTTATGCAACAGTGTCTGGAAATGGTTAAAAAGGAAGAATTACAGAGTGCTAGGTCCGGGAATGTTTCAGTTCAAGGTAGACCACAGAGAAACCCGGGAACAGGGGCAAGAAGAGGTGCATCTAGCAAATCAGCAGCGAGACCAGTTGTTAGAGCACCTACAAGGACCTATGCTATCTATGCTCGTGAAGAGGCATCCTCGCCTGACGTAATTATGGGTACATTTTCTCTTTACGATGTTAATGTTATTGCTTTGATTGATTCGAGTTCGACCCATTCCTATGTTTTCATGAAATTGATGCATCGTATGAACATGCCTATAGAGTCTAAGGGATTTATGATTAAAGTATCGAATCCTTTAGGTATGTTTGTATTAGTAGACAAAGTATGTAAAAATTACCCTTTGATGATTAGAGGTTACTGTTTTCTGGCTGATCTCATGCTATTGCCATTTGATGAGTTTGATGTGATTTTTGGTATGGATTGGTTGACTACGCATGATGTGATAGTGAATTATGGAAAGAAATTCATTGAGTTGAAATGTGAAAATGGTGAAATTCTTCGGGTTAATTCAGATGAGTCAGATAGTTCAATTGTCATGATTTCTGTTATGTCTGCTCAGAAATGTTTGAGGAAAGGATATGAAGCTTATCTTGCTTTTGTGTTGAATACTAAAGATCTAGAGTTGAAAATTGAATCAGTGCCTGTGGTATGTGAGTTTCCTGATGTGTTTCCAGAAGACATACCAGGTTTGCCTCCTATTAGAGAAGTTGAGTTTGGTATTGAGCTAGTTCCAAGTACAGCACCCATTTCTATTACTCCTTATAGAATGACTCCAATGGAATTGAAAGAATTGACAGCTCAGTTGCAGGAATTAACAAATAAAGGCTTTACAAGACCTAGTTGTTCACCATAAGGTGCACCAGTACTCTTTATGAAAAAGAAAGATGGTTCGATGAGATTGTGCATAGATTATTGGCAGCTTAACAACGTAACTATTAAGAACAAGTATCCACTGCCTAGAATTGATGATTTGTTTGATCAATTGAAGGGAGCTACTATTCTCTAAGATAGATTTGAGATCCGGATATTATCAGTTGTGAGTTAAAGAGTCAGATGTTCCGAAGACTACTTTCCGGACTAGGTATGACCATTATGAGTTCATTGTGATGCCATTTGGCTTAACTAATGCTCCTGCCATTTTCATGGACTTAATGAACAGAATTTTTAGACCTTACTTGGATAAATTTGTAGTTGTGTTCATTGATGATATCTTGATTTATTCTCATGATGAGACTAAGCATTCAGAGCATTTGAGAACAATTTTACTGACTTTAAGAGATAATTAGCTTTATGCCAAGTTTAGCAAAAGTGAGTTCTGGTTACGGGAAGTTGGGTATAGAGTCAGATTTTCAGATCAGCTCTGACGATTTTTTAATGTTCAGAAATTGGTATGAGCTTATTCGAAAGATCTTAGAGGAAGCACATAGCAGTTCCTTGTCTATTTATCCAGGTAGTACAAAGATGTATAATGATTTGAAGAAAATGTACTGGTAGGTAGGAATGAAGAGACATATCTCAGAGTTTGTTTCTAGATGCTTGATTTGTTAGCAAGTAAAAGCCAAACATCAGGTACCTTCAGGTTTATTGCAGCCTGTGTTAGTTCCTGAGTGGAAATGGAACCGAGTTGCCATGGATTTTGTAACAGGATTGCCGTTGACACTAAGAAAGAAAGATGCAGTATGGGTTGTGATTGATAAGTTACCAAAGTCAGCTCAATTGATTCCAGTTCGTATGGATTATTCACTTGACAAGTTGGCCGAGTTGTATATTTCAGAGATAGTCAGACTACATGGAGTACCGTTATCGATTATTTCAGATAGAGACCGAAGATGCACTTCGTGATTTCGAAAGAAGTTACAAGAAGCTTTAGGCATAAAGTTGAGTTTTAGTACAACTTTCCATCCTAAGACCGATGGTCAGTCAGAGAGAGTTATTCAGGTACTTGAGGATATGCTCAGATGTTGTGTCTTAGAATTTCAAGGTAGTTGGGTAAAATATTTGTTGTTGGCAGAGTTTGCCTATAATAATACTTACCAGTAAAGTTTGAATATGGCACCTTATGAAGCTTTGTATGGACGTAAATGTCACACACCTTTGTATTGGACAGAGCTTAAAGAAAATCAGATTTACGGGGTTGATTTAGTTAAAGAAACTGAAGAGAAGGTGAAAGTTATCAGAGATTGCTTGAAAGCAGCTTCAGATAGATAGAGGTCTTATGTAGACTTGAAAAGAAAGGAGATTGAGTATCAAGTTGGTGACAAAGTGTTCTTGAAAGTATCTCCGTGGAAGAAAGTCTTTAGATTTGGCAAAAAAGGCAAACTAAGTCCACGTTTTATTGGACCGTTTGAGGTGACTGAAAGAGTTGGGCCATTAGCATATCGGTTGGCGTTGCCGAAGAGTTAGAAAAGATTCATGCTGTGTTCCATGTGTCCATGTTACGTCATTACTGTTCTGATCCATCACATGTGATTTCACAAACAGAGGTTGAGATTCAGCAAGATATGACTTATGGTGAAGAACCGGTAAAGATTCTAGCTCGAGAGGTCAAACAACTAAGGAACAAAAGTATTACACTTGTGGAAGTATTATGGATTAGGCATGGGGTAGACGAGGCTACATGGGAGCCTGAAGAGGCTATGCGAAAACAGTATCCAATTTCACAGGTAAGATTTTCAGGGATGAAAATCCCTAAAGTGGGGAGAAATGTAACATGTAACACCTCTTACCCGTGTTCAATGCCGGAACAAGGTGCCAGGCATCATTGGATTTTTACACTTACAAATACACAAAACTGGCTATAAAATTTCTTTCAATTTAGAATCTAATCACATTCTTATCATATATACATTAATTCATTTACTAACATGCAAGCATACTCGTTCATGTATTGTATCATTATGACTCATAACATAGCTACTATTAGTCATATCACATGGTCTTATACAACAATAAAATTTCCATTAATTTAGGCCAACATTCTAGGCCAACTTAGTAACATATATACATATATTCAAGTCCTTATACATGCCATAAACTTATAAATATTTCAGAATCTTTTAACACTAACCTCAGCCTGATAGTGTGATAATATATCTGGTGACCTCCAACTCGAGATAGCATCTAAAACTCTGTAAGAAAAAGGAAGGGAAGGGAGTAAGCATTATAGCTTAGTAAGTAAATATGTAAATAATAATCAATTTATTACAAGCTTTTATAAAACTTCATAACATGATCTCATAATAGTATAATTACAAATACACATAGTCCCACCATTTACTTAAGCTCTTTTTAAGCTATTTACTCGAGTAACAGTAACTAAACTATTTTTATCTAGAGCTACAGAACTCTAAATTAAGATCTATCAAATTTACTTGAAACTAGACTCATATATATTCTTACCATAAAAATTTTATAATTTTTGGTTTGGCCAATTAGTACAGTTTATTCATTGAATTCTCCCCTATTTCATGGTTTAGTAGTTCTCACCACTCTTCACTAAAATTTAATTATCTTGTGCTAAATAATTCAAATGAGGTTCTCATTTCTTTCTTCTGAAAATAGACTCATTAAGGAGTCTAACCATATAAATTATTCTCCATAATTATTTTTTTTACCATTTTTAATGATTTTTCCAAGTCAGAATAGGGGATCACGAAGTCATTCTAAACCAGTCTCACAAAAATATAAATATATCAAAATACAGAATTCCTTTGCTTGCTCTGTTTCTTTTATATGAAAATAGACTCAATAAGCTTTAATTCCATATATCATTAAACCTCAAATTTAATTCCTACCATTTTTGGTAATTTTTCAAAGTCACCCCACTGTTGCTGTACAAACTATTTTATTTCAAATCTCATCTCACCCATAAATTTCCTTATATGGGTTTTCCACATTTGCCTACATATAATTTACTGAAATTCGATCATTCATCAACGTTACTCATGTACATGTATACACATATACCTGCACTTAGTCAATATATACACTCACTTCCACTTGGCTATTTCACAATTTCGTTCATTTTCACTTAGCCACTTTCCATTGAACATAACGAAATGAAACAGTAATAAATGTTCGGTGGCCTGCACGTAGTACCACCTTTGTGGCTGAAGTTAATTGGTGTACATAGTAGCCTACACTTAGTACTACACATGTGACCAATTTCATCTCTTACACATAGTGGCCTGCACTTAGTACCACACATGTGATCGAAGTTATTGGATACGCATAGTAGCCTACACATAGCACTACACATGTGTTCCCACCACAAATCATTTGTATCTTTTCTATTCTATGAGTTTAATCGGAAAATACACAATTTACCATTTCAGTCATTTTCATTATAATTTTGTAATTTTTATCAAAAAACCATCCAATATCCAACTTCATATTGCATAATATAACAAAATATTGAAACATAAATAATAACAATGTATTATTTACATATAAACTTACCTCAATGCAAAGGATGATACATTTGCAATCTAATCCACAACTTTTTCTTTTCCCCGATTCAAGTCGATTCCACGTCTTTCTTGATCTATAATAACACATTTCACTCATTTATTCCATATACAACTCAAATTAACTAAAATTTATATTTTTGCCCCTAAACTTTATCAAAATTATGATTTTTCCCCTAGCTCGTAAAATAATTTTATTTAATTTCTTTGTATTTTAGGCCTAACTGAACCATTCCATAAATATGGCAGCCCACAATTCTCATTAAAACTCACACTTATGACCAATTTTAAAACTTTTACGAATTAGGCCTTTTGAACATTTTCATCGAAAATCACTCGACAAAAACCGTTTCTCTAACCATATACATGCATAATCTACCATAGTTCATCAAAATGCACACTTATTCCACATAGGTCAATTTTTTAAATCAAACACTAGCTCAAATAAATGGTAGAAATAGAGAAATCATGTTACTGGGATTTTAAAAACATAAAAATCATTAAAAACGGGGCTAGAACGGACTTTCAATCGAGCTTGGAAGCTTGAAAAACCCTAGCCATGGTTTCTCCATGCTATATTTGGGCTTGAGGAAGAAGATGAGCAAAAATTGGCTTTTAATTTGATTTTTAATTCATTTAATCACCAAATGACCAAAATACCCCTAACTTAAAAATATTCTTTTTTACCCATTTCATGTCCATTTTTGTCCAATAAATTAACCAATGGTCTAATTACCATTCAAGGACCTCCAATTTAAATTGCACACCTCTAACATGTAGAACTCAACTTTTTCACTTTTTACAATTTCGTCCTTTTGACTAAATTGAGTGCCCAAACGTCGAAATTTTCATACGAAATTTTTACAAAATAATTTCATAAAAATGTAAACCATAAAAATATAAATAAAAAACATTTCAATTAAACACCTTTACCTTCTAGAATGCACATTTTACTACTTTTGCAATTTAGTCCAATTTATCAAATTAGACACACAAACAATAAAACTTTCTAACGAAAATTTCAAAAAATATTGAAAACACAAAATAAATTTTAAAACTCAATCAGAACAAATATTTTGACCTCAAATTTGTGGTTTCGTAACCATTATTTCGTTTAGGCCATGTATCGGGCTATTACATAACATCCCGAAATAGGGCCTAAATGAAACAGTGGTTGCGAAACCATGAATCCAAGATAGAAAAATTTATTCTGATTAATTTTTATTATTTATCGAGAGATTAGATGCATGTCTTAGAATATTGATAGAAAATTTCATGAATTGCATGTTAAATTTGCCTATTAGGGCTTAATTGCAAAAGTTGATAAATATGAGTTCTAGATGTTAAAGGATTTAATTGAAGAGCATAATTGAAGTAGAGGTCCTTAAATGGTAATTATACCATTAGGTTTTCATGGACAAAAATGGACATACATAGGTAGAAATAACCAAAGTTTTTAATGCTGGGCATTTTAGTCATTTGGTAATTAAAATGAATTAAAAGGGAAAAAGATGGCAAAATTTCTATCATCTTCTTCAAGGGTCGAAACTCATATTGTCTCCATATCTAGGGTTTGTTTCAAGCTTCCAAGCTCCATAGTAAGTGATTCCAAGCCCCCTTTACGTTTTTGGAGTCCCGATAACTTGATTTAGCTTAGTCTAGCAATAAATTAACCAAGGGCTCATATTTGGAAAAATACCCATAGGTGAAATGTGTTTATTTTGATGTTTTCTGATAGAATACGAGGTTTTAAATTATGTGGAACAACTTGTGCTACTCGCTTTTAAGTGAAAACTAGTAAAGTGACATAATTAGTAAAAATACCTAATGTTCATAAGTACATGTTAGAGTGAGAGTTTGATTTTGCCATTAAGGGAAAATGATCAGCATGTCCTAAAACATAAGAATTAGGGAAAAATTTTAATTTTCGAGCTTTGGGGCAAAAGTGTAAATATGTAAAATTTTAGGGGCAAAATCATAATTTTGCCAAAGTTAGAGTTAAGGACTGTTTTGATAAATGTGGGTATTAAATAAGCTAAATTTGCTAATTATATATCAAGAAAAATGAAATTTGGGGATAGATGAGGAAAGGAAAAGGTAGAAGATTAAGTTGTCAAGTTGATCGTATTTTGCTCCGAGGTATGTTTACGATAAATAAATGTAATATTTCGATATTTTATGTTAATGTTGTTAATTTCCAGCATATATACATTTATTTTATGAGAATATTCCAAGTTGAATCAATGATGAGGTAATAGAGAAAAAATTTCAGAAAGCCCGTTTGAACCTTAGGAAAGTATAGGATATGAAATGTGATGACATTTTGGGTTAAGACAGTTGAGGAACATCCCATGTAAGTCCATATCAGACATATAGCATTGGCAGGTTGAGACAGTTCTGGAACATCCCATGTAAGTGCATATCAAATATATGGCTTTGGCAGGACAGGGAACATCCCATGTAAGACCATGCCTAGAGTATGGCATTGGCAGACTATTATCAGGCAGGAAAACCCAAGTATCCTGAGTATTCCAAATGGTTCATTAGACTATTATCATCAGGCATGATATATAAGCTTTGCTGAGTTGAGAAAAATATAATATCATTTTCAACCAATTAGATTATGCCACACGTATTAATTTTTCAATTATATTACGCCATGTATATTAAAATGATTTATTTTCAATTTTTTCAATTTTCTTTTAATTTTATTAAAACTGAGTTAATTAAGTAAGACATATTCTCTCTTTAGATATGTTTATTCTTCTTCAATTTTGACCAAAAACTAAATTTTAGATTTCAATATCCGAAACACTAATATTCAAAGATGTTTAGTGAAGTAGGGAAAATTAGAATAAAAAAGTTCAAATTTAGTGTCAAAAACATATTAACACCATTGAAGACTTTTCTTATTTAGTGAGCCATTCTTGGAAATCCTTTAAAAGTTGGCCTTTAGAAACTCCATATCTCAACAACTCTTTTTTTATTTTTTCTTTGTGATAAATAGGGATCAATTTACTAGGAAAAAGAACATTTCAGATCTTCACTAATAAATGACAAACCCATGTCATCTATTTGCAAAATATTGATTAAGTAAGTTGGTGGAACTTTGTACGTGAATAGGCCATGTTCTACTCATTAATAAATTTTAATAGTCGATCTACACCTCCATTAGACTAATAGAACACATGTTGGGTTTTTGTTCAATTCACAAGTTTTTGGAAAGAGACAAGAGATTAGGGCTGTGAAGAAGAACGAAAAAGAGAAGAAAGCTTGCATGAGGTGAATGAGCTTTTAAGACAAAACATGGAAAATGGTGATGATGTGGTGTGTGAAAAAAAGAGACTTGAATGTGTTTTAAAAAATTTCAAAAGAATAATGATTTCAAAATCATTATTTTAGCATTATTTTATGTGTTGTGGTATTTTTGTGCATGAAAATTTTGGTTAATTAAATTACGCGATTGAAGGCCAAATCGTGAAAAAGGACTAAATTGCATAAAGGGTAAAAGTTATGATTTATTAGCAAATTGGGTTAAATAGCTAGAGAATTTAAATTAGGAGCCTTTAATGAGCAATTACACCCTTTTTAGATTGGGTGGCCGGCCATGAGATATAAGGTAAACAAAAGTCAAAGAGTTAGTAGGATTTTTGTTATTAAATTGATATAATAATAGCCAAATTGCCTAGCTATCATCTTTTCTTCATTTCTTCTTCTTGTTGCTAAAATACCAGCCATATTTGGGGTTTTGCAAGCTTCAAAATTTCTACAACTTATCACCCTCACAAGTAAGTCAATTTGATGGCCTTTCTTAAATATTTTTGCATTTTTTAGACACTTCTAGTATGAGCTACCTATTGAGGGGTGTATTTTGCAAAATGGTACAAAGTTTAGAGTGTTGCCATGAAAGAAATTATGTTGATTTCTAAGCTTTAATGGAAGAAAATGAGTTATAGTTGAGTAATAAACAACTTTTGTGAAGGAGTGTATGAAAAACACCTAAAGTGATTAATATGCAAAGTTTGTGAAATTGGTGATATTTGTGTGAAGTAATGAGAATTTTGGGCTGCCACAAGAGTGAAAAGAGTTTGGTTGGGCTTGGTTAATAAGAAAATTCGATAAAAATCAATTTCCGAGCCTAAGGGTAAAATGGTTATTTTGCCAAAGTCTAAGGGCAAATTGGTCATTTTGCCAAATTATGATTCTTGAAATAGTTTAGATTAATATAGTGAATAAATTAGTGAAATTTTGTTATTTTAGGTCAAGAAGTACGAGACTCAAACTTAGACCAGGGGAAGGCCAAGCTCGTAGATTGAGATCGATCGAGTTACCACATTTTATATACCGAGGTAAGTTGAGTGTAAATATTATAACTTTATTTATGCATATTCATAAATTTATTGATATTGTTAGAAATATTGATTGTGCCTATGAATTGATATTGAAATGTTATAATAGAGATTTCCTCGATGAAACCGTAGGAATAGATTGGGTAATTGGGCCGTAAGACTAGGGCTACAGATGAGCTAGTGTAAGACCATGTTTGGGACATGGCATCGGCACAAACCAAGGAGTGCTAGTGTAAGACCATGTCTGGGACATGGCATCGGCCTCGACATGAGAGAGTCTGTGTAAGACCATGTATGGGACATGGCGTCGGCTTGAGATGTATGCTAGCGTAAAACCATGTCTGGGGCATGGCATCGGCCTCGATATGTGAGCCAGTGTAAAACCATGTCTGGGACATGGCATTGGCGCTTAACCTACGTTTGAGGCCATTGGGCATCCTCTCCCATTCCACTGAGTTCCATGGGAACAGTTTTGAAATTGAGTATATAAAAGAGGTGATGACCTTATTGTGAGTGGTATAGGTACCTATATATATATCATGTATGTGAAATGAGCCCAAGCATATGTTCTATGAGTAGTAAGGAAATGATAATGAGTAAGTTATGTTTACAATCATGTATGATTATGTGTAAATACAGATACTTACGAGAATGTTAATTCATGGTAATTTGTTGATAATGTTTGTATTCAACTTACTAAGCTTTATGCTTACCCCTTTCCTTTCCATTTTCTTTTAGAGCCGCTTAAGTAGCTTGTGGATCCAGGGATGTTGGAGGCATCGTTCACACTATCGACTGAAGCTTTCGGTATAGTTAGTTAGTTTTTGTGTTTAGAGTGATGGCATGTATAGGCTATTTGGTCATTTTGGTACAAGTTACTCTAGTTAGCCAATTGTGTTGGCCATTTATTTTACAAGGTTCATTTTGTAAATGGCGATTGCAATTGGCCAAAATTATTCAAGTTATTTTAGTGAAATGAGAATGAATTTATGGAAATTTTTGTAACACCCCTTACCCGAGACCGTCGCCGAAGTTGAGCACGAGGCGCTACCGGACTTTACTTACCTAAACGGGCATAAAAATTTGCTTTTTAAAATTAATTTATTTTCATTCGTTCAATACGTCCCTAAAAAGGGGTCATCAAAACCCTAAATCATGGTATTGAAATAGTTCGGGACCAAACCAGGATCAATCAAATATTACCGGTTACTTAAACGAGCCAAAATGAATTATTTCTCTATTCCTTATAAAACTGTCCAATTGTATCACGATTACAAAAAAAAATCATATCTCGAGTTAAAAAACTAGAAATCAAGATCCGTAAATTTTCCCTGAATCTAGACTCATATATCTATTTAATAATGCTTTTCTAGAATTTTTCGTTCAGCCAATTAGTACAGTTTATTAGTTAAAGTCTCCCCTGTTGCACAGTCTGACTACTCTGACCTCTGTTCACTACAAATAAATTTTCTCTCTGTAAAAAACTCAAATAGGCATGATGTTTGTTTCATTAAAAACTAGACTCAATAATAAATCTAATAATATAAATTATAACACCTAATTATTTATGTACAATTTATGGTGAATTTTTAAATTCAAAACAGGGGATCACAGAGTTAGTCTAGAGCAGTCTCACTCAAGTGCAAATAATTGATAATATACTACTCTTTTGCTTACTATGTTTCTTCTACATGAAAATAGACTCATTAAGATTTAATTTCATGCCTCATTCACCTTTTAATTCCATTTCTACTATTTTTAGTTATTTTTAAAACTCACGTCATTGCTGCTGTTTGAATCTATTTTTAAATTACTTTCACCTTTTTCATAGTTTCCTTGTAATAGTTACCATTCAAGCATACATACTATTAAACATGTATATGATTAGCCATTCCATTAGCTATTCACTAACAAGTATTTATACACCATTCATTGAACTTATCATATCAAAAGAAGCCAAGTCCCTATGCATGCCATACACGAAATGAGACATCTAACTGTACCAAAATGATTCCTTCGATAGTGTGACTGGATCTCCAACGTTCCTTTCGATTCCCGAGTGAGCTTGGCAATAACTATAAAAAGAAGGAAAATAAAGAGAGTAAGCACTAGGCTTAGTAAGTTTACAAGCAAATAAATTACAACATTCATCATAAACAATAATTATTCAATATATCACCTAGCATTATAAGCTTTCTTTACACCTCATTTCCTACCTTCTTCCATATTCACTTGTCTTCTTTCTTACCTGATCTTTTCAGTACTCATGAATATAACTTACCTTTCCCTTGCTGATAAATTTTCCATAATTTAACTTGTACAATAGCCTGTTGAACCGCTCGAAATACTAGGGATATTCGGGTTTTCCTGTCTGATAATAATCTGCCATTGCCATGTCCTTGACATAGACTTACATGAAATGTTCCTGTCTTTCCAAAGCCATATATTTGATATGGACTTACATGGATTATTCCTATCTTCAAAGCCATATATCTGATATGGGCTTACATGGCTCATTCCTGTCCTGTCCTGTCAACCCCAAATGTCATGACATTTGTATCCCAATATTTCTAAAGTTCAACGGGACCTTACGATACTCTTTCTCTGTCATCTCGTCTATGATTCGACTTTGAATATTTTCATAAAATACATGTATAAATGCTGGAAATTAACAACATTAATGTAAAATAATGAAATATTGCATTTATTTACCGTAAACTTACCTCAATACAAAATATGACTAAACTTAACAATTTAGTCTTTTACTTTCTCTTTTCCCTGATCTACTCCGGAATTTCGTTCTTCTTGATCTATAATAGCAAATTTAGCTTATTTAATACTCACATTTATCAAAATAGTCCCTGACTCCAACTTTGGAAAAATTATGTTTTTGCCCCTAAATTTTTGCATATTTACACTTTTACCCCAAGGCTCGGAAATCAAACTTTATCACAATTCTTATGTTTTAAGACATGCTGATCATTTATTTACCAACAACAACCTCAAATTCCTACTATAACATGTACTTATGAACAATAGGTATTTTTACCGATTAAGCCCTTTTACTCGTTTTTACCTAAAACCGAGTAGCCCAAGTTGTCTAGCATAATTTAAAACATCATATTCTATCATAAAACATCAAAATAAACACTTTTTGCCTATGGGTATTTTTCTAAATATGAACCCTAGCTTAAATTATAGCTAGCATAAGCTTTATCGAGCTACCGGGATTCCAAAGACGTAAAGAACATTAAAAACGGGGCTTGGAATCACTTACTATGGAGCTTGGAAGCTTGAAACAAACCCTAGCTAAGGAGAACCCTTGAAATTTCGTGCTAATGAAGAAGATGGACATATTTTGCCATCTTTTTCTCTTTTTTAATCTTTTAATTACCAAATGACTAAAATACCCTTCATGCCTTTCTTTGAAAATTTTTCATGTACAAGCCCATTTTTGTCCAAAATTTTAGAAATTGGTCAAATTTCTATTTAAGACCTCCTAATTAATATTCCAAAGCAATTTCATACTAAAAGCTTCTAGAATGCAAGTTTTGCAACTTATTCGATTTAGTCCCTAATTTCAAATTAAGCATTTTATGCATAGAATTTCTTCACGAAATCTTCACACCATTATGAAATCATATCATAAACATCAAAATAATTATAAAATAATTATTTCTATCTCCGATTTGTGGTCACGAAGCCACTGTTCCGTTTAAGCCCTGTTTCGGGATGTTACAGTTATGGATGGTTGCTTAGGTTAATTGTGCATGCACATTATGCAAATTGTGTTTGTTGGATAAATGCATAGTTATGGACATTTAGATGTATATCGATGTCAAGTTATGATATGAAAATGTTGGGTTGTATCTGATCTTGTTTCAGGGTGGCAAAGTGGCTTGGTAGATAGCCTATTTTTGTCCACACGGGTAGATGCACGGGCATGTGTCTAGGCTGTGTGTGACACACAGTTAGCCCCACGGACGTGTGGTTAGGCTGTGTGTCCCTTACACCTTGCATGGATAGAATTAAATGCCTAGTAGTAAACACACGGGCTGAGACATGGCTGTGTGTCTCAATCGTGTAGAGGGCATGACCAAGCACATGGGCATGTGCCATGGCCATGTGGTTGCTGACGTTAGAAACAGAATGTCAAGGTTTTTGCACACGAGCTACGACATGGGCGTGTCATGGTCGTGAGGTACACTGGCATGTACGAAGCCGTGTAAAAACCCCTGTAGGTTCGATGTTAGAAAATAAATTCACACGGATGAGCAGTACAGTCATGTCCCTAAGTGCTTAGGTCGTGTGAGGCACATGGCCATCAACACGGCCATGTCCAGAGGCCACACGGGCGTGTGCCCTGTTTTTAGTGGAATTTTCTTGGAAGTTTCTTAAGTGCCCAAAATGGTCCTGGGTAGTTCCTAAGTTATGTTTTTTGCCTCGTAGGCCCATATAAAAGTCCATAAGACAATGTTTGAAAAAGTTCAAAATTGGGACACATTTCAATGAGTGTAAAGTTGAAGGTTTGCATGTGATTTAGTAAGATAACGCCCCGTACCCTATTTTGTGTCAGATATTGGTAAGGATTGTTACATTTAGTGGTATCAATGCATGATCTAGTCGATTTTAGAACTAACCAAGAGTGTGTAGGAGTCTAGCTATACATGCCATTATTGTATGATGATAGTGTGACAACTCCTAACGGTAGTAAATTATGTTTTTCTTATAGTAATGGATTCCAAACAACCTATGGTGAATGATGTAGAAAATAATGTGTAATATCCCGAATTAGGGCCTAATCGGAATAGTGGTTTTGTGACCACAAATCTGAGGTAGAAATAATTATTTTATAATCATTTTGATGTTTACGATATGATTTTATGATGGTGTGAAAATTTCGTGAAGAAATTCCAAGCGTAAAGTGCTTAATTTGAAGTTAGAGATTAAATCGAATAAGTTGCAAAACTTGCATTCTAGAAGTTTTTAGTATGAAATTGCTTTGAAATATTAATTAGGAGGTCTTAAATGGGAATTAGACCAGTTTTAAGTTCATGGACAAAATTAGGACATGGAAGGAATTTTTGAAAGTTTAGTAAGGAGGGGTATTTTGGTCATTTGGATATTTAATGAAATAAAAAGGGAAAAATAACACAAAATTAGTTATCATCTTCCTTGGTTGCTGCCGAATTCTCCCTCTCTCCATAGCTAGGGTTTCTTCAACTTTCAAGCTTCATAGTAAGTGATTCCAAGCCCCGTTTTTAATGATTTTTACGTTTTTGAAATCCTGGTAGCTCGGTATAGCTTATGATAGCAATATTTTGAGCTAAAGTTCATATTTGGAAAAATACCCATAGGTGAAATTTGTGTATTTTGATGTTTTATGATAGAATATGAGGTTTTAAATTGTGTTAGACAACTTGTGCTACTCGGTTTTAAGTAAAAACGAACAAAACGGCTTAATCGGTAAAAGTACATATTGTGCATAAGTATGTGTTATAGTGGGAATTTGAGCTTTCTAATAGCAAATAAATGATCAGCATGTCCTAAAACATAAGAATTTGAAATGAAATTTAATTTCCGAGCTTTGGGGCAAAAGTGTAAATATGCAAAAGTTTAGGGGCAAAATTGTAATTTTGCCAAAATTTGAATTAAGGACTAATTTGAAAATGTGAGTATTAAACAAGCTAAATGTGTTATTTTAGATCAAGAAAGACGTGGAATCGACCTCAATTGAGGAAAAGAAAAGATTGCGGACTAAATTGCAAAATCTTTGTATTTTGGTACTAAGGTAAGTTCATGTGTAAGTAATGTAACATCATTGTTATTCTTAAGTTGATTGATGTTATTTATATGATATGCTGATTTTTATCATGAAATATATGCTCTGTGGTTATTTTTGAACAATATGCAAATTATATGTGCTACTTGTTAAATATAAATGGCTACCGAGTATTGGTTTCGGTATTCTGTGGAAGACGGCAAGGATGTGTGATTGAGGAAAATCCCGTTTGAACCTTGGGAATGGATTAGGATACAAGTGACATGTCACTAGGATGGTTGAGCATCCGAACTCGTTGAGTTGAGTCCGAGTTCACTTATGGATGCAAATATCCGAACTCGTTGAGTTGAGTCCGAGTTCGTGAAATGTAACTAGGCATCCGAGCTCGTTGAGTTGAGTCCGAGTTCACTTATGGATGCGAACGACTGAGGTCGTTGAGTTGAGTCCGAGTTCGCTTATGGGCGGGTTACATAATTGATTAATTACATATATAGCACTTATGTGCAAATGATCCGTGTATCCGAGTTGTATTCCAATGTGTTCAACGGGTAAAATTCAAGTGAAATGGAAAGGCACTCAAGATGTAAGTGACAATTTGGTAATGTTGAGAAATGGCCATATTGGACAGGTATGTACTTAACCCTCGGGTTGAAACTCGACACAACAACAAAAATGTGGTAAGATGAAGTATGATGATTAGAATTGTGACATATGTTTTGGTGATGCTATGCTGATGTTGTTTGGCATAATGACTTTGTTATGTTACTTGTTATTTGCATGTGAACTTACTAAGCATTTATGCTTACTCCCTCCTTTTCATTCATTGTAGTTTTGGACAAGCCGGCTCGAGAATCGGGATAGGTCGACGGCTCGATCACACTATCCGAAGGACTTTTTGGTAAATGGCTTGTAAAACTCAGTATGGCATGTATAGCAATATACCCACTTTGTGTAAATAATCTTGTGATGTGGTGGTGTTTTGGTTGAGGAAATGCTTGATAATGATGAGTCATTGAAATGGCTAATATAGATTATGTTTGATGTCATGGAAGGATAATAGGTTATCTAGTACATGAAAGCTTTTATGAAAATGAAATTAACCATAAAACAGAACATTACAGCAACACTGACGTGAGTTTGAAAATTTACTAAAAATCATAGAAATCGAATTTTGTGATGGATTAGTTATGAAATTGAAGCTTATTATGTCTACTTTCAATTGGAAGAAACGAAATCGGTGAAGGGATTATATTTTATAAGATATTTGAGTTTTGGTGAGACAGGGCCAGAACGATTTCTGGATCCCCTGTTCTAACTTTGAAAATTCACTATAAATTGTACAAAAATAGTTAAAAGGTGTACTTTATATGTACAGAATCCTGAGTTAGTCTAGTTTCAAGATAAGGAAACGGAATAATCATATGAATTTTTTATGGAGAGAAAAGTGGTTCGAAGTAAACAGAGGTCAGTGCAGTCAAGTCCTGAAACAGGAGTAACTTTAACTAATAAACTGTACAAATCGGCCCAACCAAAAATTCTAGAAAACAATTAGTGAATAGATATATGAGTCTAGATTCATGGAAAATTTACGGATCTTGATTTCAAGTTTTTTAACTCGAGATATGATTTTTTAAGCGACCATGACGCAGAGATTCTGTATATTCCGAAAATTAAAATAAATGATGTAAAGTTGGTTTAATGATAAATTAAGTTTGGTAACACCTCAAACTCGACTCCGGCGACGATCTTGGGCGTGGGGACGTTACATAATGTGCCAGCTCCCATTGAAGAGACCGTGCCAATAGAGAGTGGGCCTATGACGTGGAGTTAGGGTGGAGGGCCTAGAGAAGCCTACCTCCAAATGATAGACGCTTGGTATACGGAGTATGTTCGTGCAAACCCGAACGCTTTGCCTCCCCCACCTTCTCTAATTTGCCACCATGCCCCGGTAACTTTTCAAAGAGCAGAATTGAGTAGGAAAGAAAAACCTCCAATAGACAGAATTAGGAAACATGGGGCGAAAGTATTTCGGGCAAATAAAAATGACGACCTAGAGGGAGTCGAGTTCTAGTTGGAGAGCACCATCAGAGTGTTCGATGAGTTAACATGCACACCTGACGAGTGCATAAAGTGTGTAGTGTCACTTCTATGAGATTCAACCTATCAGTGGTGGAATACTCTCGTGTTAATAGTACTGAGAGAAAGAGTAACTCGGGAGTTCTTTCAAGAAGTGTTCTGGAAAAAGTATATTAGCCAGAGATTCATCAATCAGGAGAGAAAAGAGTTCCTCGAATTGAAGCAAGGGCAAATGACAATTACCGAGTACGAGCATGAGTTTTTAAGGCTCAACAAGCATGCTAGGGAGTGTCTGTCTTCCGAAGCCACCATGGGTAAGCATTTTGAAGACAGCTTAAATGAGGACATCTATTTGTTGGTGGGTATTCTAGAGATTCGAGAGTTTGTAATACTTGTCGAGAGAGCGTGCAAGGCTGAAGAGTTGGCCAAGGAGAAGATAAAAGCTAATATGAAGTCTCAGGACTCAAAGAAAAGACAGATGGGGAAATCACATCAATCCTCATCCAAAAGATCAAGAGAGTTTACTACCCGATCCAATGCTTCAGTGGGATTCTCGAGTAAGAACAAGATTAAGCAACATGTGACATCCAAAGCTCAGACTACCTCTGTTGCGAGTGTTGGTAGCGCTCGACAGGATAGACCTAAGTGCTCACAGTGCGGTAGACGACACTTCGGTGAGTGTCGAGGAAATGAAAGAGGTTGTTTTCGGTGCGGCTCACTTGATCATTTCATCCGAGACTGTCCTGAGATGGATGAGGGTAATAAAAGGCAAGAGGTGAGAGTGAGTAGTACTCCTTCGAGGGGTAGACCGCACAAGAACTTAGGCAGTGGGGCTAGTAGTTGAGGTGCCCCTAGAGATACTACGGTGAGGTCTGAGGGCAGAGCGCCTGTGAGGACCTATGTTATTCGTGCCTGTGAAGAGGCTTCATCCCCCGACGTAATTACGAGTACCTTTTCTATCCATGACATTTCTGTTACAGCTTTGATTGATCCAGGTTCTACCCATTCCTATATGTGTAAATTGGTATCTAGAAGGAAAATGCTAGTTGAGTCAATCGAGTTTGTTGTAAAGGTGTCGAACCTACTAGACAAGCATCTGCTAGTTGACCAAGTGTGTCAGGATTGCCTTTTGACAATTAAAGGTCATTACTTCCTGGCTAACTTAATGTTATTGTCGTTTGAAAAATTTGATGTAATCTTGGGTATGGATTGGTTGACTACCCATGATGTAGTGGTAAATTGTGGAAAGAAGTTTATTGAGCTGAAATGTGAAAACGGGGATATTCACCTAATTGAATCAGGTGAATCAAATGATCTACCTATAGTGATGTATTCTATGATGGATCAGAGGTACTTGAGAAAAGGGTATGAGTCGTATCACACTTTTGAGTTGAATACCCAAGTGTCGAAGGCAAAGATTGATTCAGTGCTAGTGGTATGTGGACGTGTTTCTAGGTGAGTTACCCAGATTACCTCCAGAAAGGGAAGTCGAGTTTTGTATTGAGTTGGTCCCTGGTACGTCACCTATTTCAATCACGATGGCTTCGATAGAACTTAAGGAATTGAAGACCCAGTTGCAAGAGTTGACGGATAAGGGCTTTGTGAGACCGAGTTATTCTTCGTAGGGAGCACTAGTTTTATTCGTTAAGAAAAAGGATAGTTCGATGAGGTTGTGCATAGACTACCGTCAGCTCAATAAGGTTACAGTGAAGAATAAATATCCTTTATCGAGGACCAATGACTTGTTTGATCAGTTGAGAGA
The DNA here is from genome assembly GCA_020496765.1 of Gossypium stocksii. Classification (NCBI taxonomy): domain Eukaryota; kingdom Viridiplantae; phylum Streptophyta; class Magnoliopsida; order Malvales; family Malvaceae; genus Gossypium; species Gossypium stocksii. The sequence goes on from CM035629.1 coordinate 77,427,984, forward strand.
AGCAACCTTGTTTTCTAAGATAAACTTGAGGTCGGGGTATTACCAGTTGAGAGTCAAGGAACAAGATATGCTGAAAACTGCCTTTCGAACTAGGTACGATCACTATAAGTTCCTAGTCATGCCCTTTGGCTTGACAAATGCCCCTGCAGTATTCATGGATTTGATGAACTGCATATTCCGACCTCACTTGGACAAGTTCGTCATCATTTTTATTGATGATATACTCGTCTATTCTCATGATGAGGGTGAGCATGTGGAGCATTTGAGGATTGTCCTAGAGACATTGGGAGATAAACAGTTGTACGTCAAGTTGAGCTAGAGCGAATTTTGGCTACGTGAGGTCAGATTCTTGGGACACATTGTGTTTGGAAATGGGATTCGAGTCGACCTGAGCAAGATATCGACTATTGTTGAGTGGAAACTACCGAGGAACGTAACAGAGATTAGGAGTTTCTTAGGCCTAGCAGGCTACTATCGATGATTTGTAAAAGAGTTTTCAGTGATTGCTACTCCAATGACGAGGCTACTTCAAAAGGATGTTAAATTTGAGTGGATGGAAAAGTGCCAGCAGAGTTTTGAGAAGCTAAAGGCTTTGTTGACTGAAGCCCCAGTGTTGGTGCAACTTGAACTAGGAAAAGAGTTTGTGGTGTATAACGAAGCTTCCCTGAATGGATTGGGGTGTGTGCTAATGCAAGAAGGCAAAGTAATTGCGTACATCTCAAGACAGTTGAAGCCACATAAGAAGAACTACCCTACTCATGAATTAGAGTTGGCCGCCATCATTTTTGCGCTAAAGAGTTGGAGACACTATTTGTATGGTGAGAGATGCCGAGTTTTCATGGACCACAAAAGTATAAAGTATTTGATGACTCAAAAGGAGTTGAACTTGCGGCAATGGAGATGGTTGGAGCTGATAAAGGATTATGAGTTGATAATCGATTATCACCCCGAAAAGGCAAATGTAGTCGCTAATGCATTATGTAGGAATTCATTGTTTGCCTTGAGGGCTATGGGTACTTAGTTGACTATAAGTGATGATGGATCAATTTTAACCGAGATGAGAGCCAGATCGATGTTTTTATAAGAGATTTTTGAAGCTCAAAAAAATGACGAGGATTTACAAGATAAGATGGCTCAGTGCGAAGGATCCAATTTTCAAGTTGGCGCTGATGGTTGCTTGATGTATCGAGACAGAATCTGTGTACCTAAGGATGCTATGGTTATTCAAAGGATCTTGCGAAAGGCACATAATAGTAACCTATCTATTCACTCGGGGAGCGTGAAAATGTTTAACGGCCTGAAGAAAATGTATTGGTGGACGGGTATGAAAAGAGACATATCAGAGTTTCTCTCTAAGTGCCTAGTTTTTCAGCAAGTAAAAGCTGAACACCAAGTACCTTCGGGTTTACTTAAGCCAGTAATGGTTCCTGAGAGGGAATGGGATCGAGTTACCATGGACTTCGTGTCAGGGTTGCCTTTGTCGCCAAAGAAGAAAGATACAGTATGGGTCGTCGTGGATAGACTAACAAAGTCGACTTATTTTATACCAGTTCGCATGGATTATACACTTGAGAAACTAGCCGAGTTATACATCTCCAAGATAGTGAGGCTGCATGGAGTGCCCTTGTCGATAATTTCAGATAGAGATCTGTTTACATCTCGATTTTGGAAAAGGTTACAAAAGGCATTAGGGACAAAGTTGAATTTTAGCACGGTTTTCCATCTGCAGACTGATGGCCAGTCAAAGAGTGAGATCCAGATTCTTCCAGACATGTTGAGATGTTGCGTTCTCAAGTTCCAAGGTAGTTGGGAGAAGTACTTGCCACTAGTTGAATTTGCCTACAACAATAATCATCAGTCGAGTCTTCAGATTGGGCCTTATGAGGCTTTATATGGGCACAAGTGCCGAACACCTTTGTATTGGTCAGAACTTAAAGAGAATCAGATACATGGGGTCGACTTACTTAAAGAGACTAAAGAGAAGGTTAAGGTGATTCGAGATTGCTTGAAGGCCGCCTGGGATAGACAGAAATCCTACGTGAATTTAAAAAGAAAAGAGATTGAGTTTCAAGTTAGGGATAAAGTGTTCTTAAAAGTCTCCCCGTGTAAGAAAGTCCTTCGATTTGGTCGGAAAGGTAAGTTAAGCCTACAGTTTATTGGACATTATGAGGTGACTGAGAGAATTGGACTAGTAGCTTACAGATTAGCCTTGCCACCTGAGTTAGAAAAGATTTACACCATTTTCTATGTATCTATGTTGTGCCACTATCACTCAGACCCTTCGCATGTGATTGTGCTAACTGAGGTTGAGATTCAACCGATATGACCTATGGTGAAGAGCCGATTAAAATTTTGGCTCAAGAGGTCAAGCAATTGAGAAACAACAGTATAACGTTAGTGAAGGTATTATGGCATCGACATGGAGTTGAGGAAGCCACATGGGAACTAGAGGAGACAATGAGAGATCAGTACCCAAACCTCTTCAACGGTAAGATTTTCGAGACAAAAATCCCTAAGGGGGAGAATTGTAACAGCCCGAAATTAGACTTAATCATAATAGTGATTTCAAAATCACTTAACCGAGGTTAGAGAAAATTATTTTAGCATTATTTTATGTGTTTTGGTATTCTTATAAGAGTGCATGAAAATTTTGGTGAATTAATTTTCGCGATTGAAGGCCTAATCGCGAAAAAGGACTAAATTGCATAAAGGGTAAAAGTTATGATTTATTAGAAAATTGGGTTAAATAACTAGAGAATTTAAATTAGGGGCCTTTAATGAGCAATTACACCCTTTTTAGATGGGTTGGCCGGCCATGAGATATAAGGTAAGCAAAAGTCAAAGAGTTTGTAGGATTTTTGTTATTAAATTGATAAAATAATAGCCAGATTGCCTAGCTATCATCTTTTCTTCATTTCTTCTTCTTCTTGCTGAAATACCAGCCATATTTAGGGTTTTGAAAGCTTCAAAATTTTAGCAACTTATCACCCTCAAAAGTAAGTTAATTTGATGGCTTTTCTTGAATATTTTTGCATTTTTGAGACCCTTGTAGCATGAGCTACCTATTGGGGGTGTATTTTGCAAAATGGTACAAAGTTTAAAGTGTTTCCATGAATGAAATTATGTTGATTTTTGAGTTTTTATGGAAGAAAATGAGTTATGGTTGAGTAATAAACAACTTTTGCGAAGGACTGTCTATGAAAAACTCCTAAGGTGATTAATATGCAATATTTGTGAAATTGGTGATATTTGTGTGAAGTAATGAGAATTTTGGGTTGCCATAAGAGTGAAAAGAGCTTGGATGGGCTTGGTTAATTAGGAAATTCGATAAAAATCATTTTTTGAGCCTAAGGGTAAAATGGTCATTTTGCCAAATCATGATTCTTAAAATAGTTTTGATAAATGTAGTGAGAAAATTAGTGAAATTTTGTCATTTTAGATTAAGAAGTACGAGACCCAAACTTAGACTGGGGGAAGGCCAAGCTCGTAGATTGATATCGATCGAGTTACCACATTTTGTATACCTAGGTAAGTTGAGTGTAAATATTATAACTTTATTTATGCATATTCATAAAATTATTGATATTGTTGGAAATATTGATTGTGCCCGTGAATTGATTCTGAAATGTTATAATAGGGATTTCATCTAATGAACCGTAAGAACAGATTGGATAATTGGACCGTGAGGCTAGGGCTACACGAGAGCTGGTGTAAGACCATGTTTGGGACATGGCATCAGCCTCGTTATGTGTCAGCGTAAGACCCTGTCTGGGACATGGCATCGACACGGAGATGGATGAGCTAGTGTAAAAGCATGTTTAGGACATGGCATCGACTCGATATGTGCTAGTGTAAAACCATGTCTGGGACATGGCATCGGCACAAACCGAGGAGTGCTAGTGTAAGACCATATCTTGGACATGGCATCAGCCTCGACATGAGAGAGTCAGTGTAAGACCATGTTTGGGACATGGTGTTGGCTCGAGATGTATGCTAATGTAAGACCTTGTCTAGGACATGACATCGGTGATGAGACGAGAGTGTAACAGCCCGAATTGGGGCCTAAATCGAATGGTGGTTTTGAGACCATGAATCTGACATAGAAAATTTCATTCCGATAGAGTTTTAAGGTCTATTTTTTGATTGATTGCATAAGTGAAAATTTAGTAAATAAATTTTATTAATAAAGTGCTCGATTGAGTGATAGGACCAAATTGCAAAATTTTCAAAATATGTGTTCTAGAAGCATTTAGTGAGAAATTGAAATGAAATCATAAATTAGGGGTCCTTATTTGGCAATTAGACCATTTTGTGGCAAGATGGACAAAAATACCTATGGAAGGAAAATTTTACAAAGAAGGCCATTAAGGGCATTTTGGTCATTTGGTTATTAAAAGAAATAAAAAGGGAAACTAAGGCCAAAAAAGTGTCCATCTTTCTCCTACCTTGGCCAAAACTTTGAAGGGACTCCATAGCTAGGGTTTTTAAACTTTTTAAGCTCAAACTTTGAGTGGATACCTGTCAGTTTGTGTAAGCAGCACTGACTAGCATCGACTATACCATCAGCTTGTATGAGCAAACCCGTGAATAGTTCATTATTGAGCCCCTTATGTGATGTGTGATAAGTGGTGGCTTCGGCTACAAACCATCAGTATTCCTAGCCCCATTTTTCTTGTTCTTCGTACTTTTGGAATCCTATATCTACCACTATTTTAAGCTAGGATTCATGTTTAAAAATTTACCCATGTGTGGCATGAAAGCATTTTGATGTTTATTGGTAGAAAATGGAAGTTTGATGTGTAGTAAACAACTTTTGCTAAGTGATCTTTCATGAAATACATTTAGGGACTAAAATACAAAAGTTGTAAAATATGTGTATAAATTGTGAAATATTAAGAATTGTGGATTGTTATAAGAGAGAAATAGGATCGGCTATGTAACAGCCTGATTTGGACCCTAGTCGAAAAAGTGGTTTCAGAACCACGAATCCGAGGTCATAACATTATTTTTATTTTTTTAATATTATTTTTGGAAATTATAGCATATTATTTGATATGTGTAAAAAAAATTTCATTAATTAATTTTACTGATTGGTTATCTAATTTGATAAAAAGGACTTAATTGCGTAAAATGCAAAAGTGACTTTCTATTTTTTAAAATATAGAATTAGAGTGTTGTCTAAATTATTATTAAATACCCAAAAGTATCAAGGTTACATACGAATGTATAGTAGGTTGATCGAAATTCTTGTTATGTTAATATGCTACCAACATCCATATAGGATTAATTAAATGCTGGGATTGAATTGGATAATGGCTATGTTTGTGTTGATCAATTTGTAATGAATAAAGATGTTTTACTAGTTGGAATTAAATGATAAAATGGTTTGAGTTCAAATTTGATATGATATTTGAATTAGTTAATAGATTGATTTATTATTTTTTGCTAGTGAAACGAATAGATTGATTATAAATCCGAGAAAAGAGAAGGTTGTGGAATAATCATCTGCGATTTGAGGTAAGCACATAAGTAAATAAATGTTATTAAATTGAAATGTAATTGTATTGTATGTGCCGAATTAAATTGTATTTATATGCATACAACTGAATGGAATTAAATATGAGTTAATTTAATTATACAAATGTAAGTCCTGATCGAACTTTAAGAATTGTACAGAATTCTGAAGTTATAAGATGTGAGCTTCCGAGATGTGAGATATCGTGTAAGACCCTGTCTGGGACAGTGGCATCAATAAATAATATCGTGTAATACCCTGTCTGGGACAGTGGCATCGATGTATGATATTGTGTAAGACCACGTCTGGGACGTTGGCATCAAATTGATATATTGTGTAAGACCTTGTATGGGACAGTGGCACCTATATATGATATCGTGTAAGACCATGTTTGCGACACTGGCATCGATTAGAGATTACGTGTAAGACCATATCTGGGACATTGGCATCGTATATAATTCCGTGTAAAATCCTATCTGGGATAGTAACATCGATATTTGATTTCATGTAAGACCACGTCTAGGACGTTGGCATTAGACAAGCTTCCAAAGCTATCCAAGTATCTTTATTGATTCTGAACGGTTCAACGGGCATTTCGAGAAATAAATAAATGAGTACATGAATGTGCATTTGATTCAGGTATGTTGTAATGTTTATGAAATTGAGTAATGAAAGTGAGTATGATTATGGCCAGTCAATATATGATATATGTGAAAATGAGATGTAGTTAATAGCGAATGAACTATGTTTAAATGAATTATATGAGAAAAGTGAAATGGTAATTGTCTTTTTCCATATAGGATATAGGTACATGTGTTTCTATTATGTAATACAGAAATGAAAGGTGAATGTGTTTCAAATGATGATATGTGAAGTTTATGATATCGAATGATATGAATGTATACAATTTAATGATGTGTTATATATGTTCGTTAAATGAATTGTGGTCCTATGTTAACATAGGAATTAAGAAACGAGAAATTTGATTATGAGAAATGGAAAGTATTATATGTGTAAAAGATGATAGGTTATTTATATGAAAATGAAATGTGAATATGTGCTCTGTATATAAAATTGAAATGTAGTCAAATGAATAAGATATGTGTGAATTTATTATATTTATGAAATGCTAAAATAAGTAAAGCACTAAATATGATCATATGAATTTTTGAGGACGTTAAATGCATATATGGTTGAGATTTAGTTAAATTTTGTTTTAGTTTGATAGAATTATAAACATCATTGAAATGTTTTATTTGTTTATGGCTTACTAAGCTGTTGAAGCTTACTCTATGTGTTTTTCTTATGTATATAGATTTTCAGAGATTTGCTCGGGTTGGAAGTCGTGGAGACATCATCATACTATTCGGTTATCGATTCGGTAAATAAATATTTTGAGATTTTGGTTATGTGGCATGTACAAGCTAGAATTTATAAGATATGTTTTTGAAATGTGTATATCATAGCCATGTGATATGGCTTGTTATGAATGAAAATATGGTTTGTTTTTTTTTTTATATATTAAATATGTGATGAGGAAATGGTGTATATGATGTTTGAAATTGACTTGTAAGGATGACCCAAAAAGGGGTGGCAAAATTGGCATTTCGAATGGCCTATTTTGTTCCACACGGCTTGAGCACATGGGCGTGTGTCTCGAACGTGAAACCCCTGTTTTGTTGTTATATTGGGCCGTATTACACACGGGTTAGACACACTGGCGTGTCTGTTGACCGTGTGACTTGTTTAGTGTTGCACACGGGCTAAACTGATTTTGAAGGTACGATCGCGTTATATACACGGCCTAGCCACACAGGCGTGTGCCATGAGATTAAAAAAAACTAATAATTTTATAAGTTCTGTAAAATATTATCGATTTAGCCCCGACCCTTCTCTGATGCATGTTTAAGGTCCCGTAGACCTTCATAAGGAACTTATTATTGATGTATGTTTGTGATATTATAATGATTATTGTGAAATGTCCGTAAAAGTTCTGTTCTGTCCGATAATGCTTCTAACCCTAGTCTGACATCGGATTCAGGTTAGGGATGTTACAGGCTAGGCTTGGGAATGTAGAAAAAATATGATACATTTCATTTTATGAGACTAGGGACTAAATTGTAAAAATTGACAAAGTTAGGGGTAAAATGGTAAAAATTACAATAGGATGATTTTGTGTCAAATTGAGTAATGTGTGTATTGAATAAGTTAAATTTGATGTTATAGATCAAGAATGACGCAAAATTGACCTTGACCAAGGAAAAAGGCAAGGTATCGAACTAAATCGTAAAGATTAACATTTTGCACCGAGGTAAGTCGTATATGTAAACAATGAGTTATTTTAATCATTTTGATAAATTGTTTTAATTATTGATCTCTAAAATTTTACCATGAATCATTTAATATATAATTTGATAAAATCGATATGTGAGAATAAATCTCGATTGAACCTTAGGAATCGTTTAAGATACGAGTGACATGTCACGAGGATATCATTGATTGTTATTAATTGTATATGTGATGCCAGGTGCTGGTTTAGTTTGACTACTAGTGGCTAGGTAATCCTGCATTTGTTGCGGAAACCTGTCAGTTTTTGTAAGTAGCACTGAGTAGCATTGACTATACCATCAGCTTGTGTGAGCAAACCCGTGAATAGCTCATTATTGAGCCCCTTATGTGATGTGTGATAACTGGTAGCTTCGGCTACAAACCATCGATATTCCTAGCCCCGTTTTTCTTGTTCTTCGTACTTTTGGAATCCTCGTAACTTGACCTAGCTATATCTACCACTATTTTAAGCTAGGGTTCATGTTTAAAAATTTACCCATGTGTGACATGAAAGCATTTTGATGTTTATTGGTAGAAAATGGAAGTTTGATGTGTAGTAAACAACTTTTGCTACGTGATCTTTCATGAAAATACATTTAGGGAATAAAATGCAACAGTTGTAAAATATGTGTATAAATTGTGAAATATTGAGAATTGTGGGCTGTTATAAGAGAGAAATAGGGTCGGCTAAGCTAGGGAATGTAGAAAAATAGATACGTTTCATTTTACGAGCCTAGGGACTAAATTGTAAAAATTGACAAAGTTAGGGGTAAAATGGTAAAAATTACCATAGGATGACTGTGTGTCAAATTGAGTAATGTGTGTATTGATTAAGTGAAATTTGGTATTATAGATAAAGAACGAATCGAAATCAACCTTGAACGACGAAAAAGGCAAGGTATCGGACTACATCATAAAGATTAGCATTTTGCACCGAGGTAAGTCTTATATGTAAATAATGAGTTATTTTAATCATTTTGATAAATAGTTTTAATTATTTGATGTCTGAAAATTTACCATGAATCATTTAATATATGATTTGATAAAATTGATATATGAGAATAAATCCCGACTGAAGCTTAGGAATTGTTTAGGATACAAGTGACATGTCACTAGAATATCATTGATTGTTATCGATTGTATATGTGATACCGGGTGCTGGTTTAGTTCGACTACCAGCGGCTAGGTAATCCTGCGTTTGTTGCGGATACCTATTAGTTTATGTAAGCAGCACTGAGTAGCATCAACTATACCATCAGCTTGTGCGAGCAAACCCGTGAATAGCTCATTATTGAGCCCCTTATGTGATGTGTTATAAGTGGTAGCTTCGGCTACAAAACATCGATATTCCTAGGCCCGTTTTTCTTGTTCTTCGTACTTTCGGAATCTTCGTAACTTGACGTAGCTATATCTACAGCTATTTTAAGCTAGTGTTCATGCTTAAAAATTTACCCATGTGTGACATGAAAGCATTTTGATGTTTATTGGTAGAAAATGGAAGTTTGATGTGTAGTAAAAAACTTTTGCTAAGTGATCTTTCATGAAAATACATTTAGGGAATAAAATGCAAAAGTTGTAAAATATGTGTATAAATTGTGAAATATTGAGAACTGTGGGCTGTTATAAGAGAGAAATAGGGTCGGCTAGGCTTGGGAATGTAGAAAAATTGATATATTTCATTTTATGAGCCTAAGGACTAAATTGTAAATATTAACAAAGTTAGGGGTAAAGTTGTCAAAATTTCCATGGGATAATTTTGTGTCAAATTGAGTAATATGTGTATTGAATAAGTTAAATTTGATGTTATAGATCAAGAACGACGCCAAATTGACCTTGACCGAGGAAAAGGCAAGGTATCAGACTAAATCGTAAAGATTAGCATTTTGCACCGAGGTAAGTCTTATATGTAAATAATGAGTTATTTTAATCATTTTTATAAATTGTTTTAATTATTTGATCTCTGAAATTTTACCATGAATCATTTAATACATGATTTGATAAAATTGATATGTGAGAATAAATCCCGACTGAAGCTTAGGAATTGTTTAGGATATGAGTGACATGTCACTAGAATATCATTGATTGTTATCGATTGTATATGTGATACCGGGTGCTGGTTTAGTTCGACTACCAGTGGCTAGGTAATCTTGCTTTTGTTGCAGATACCTGTCAGTTTGTGTAAGCACCACTGAGTAGAATCGACTCTACCGTCAGCTTGTGTGTGCAGACCCGTGAATAGCTCATTATTGAACCCCTTATGTGATATGTCATAAGTGGTAGATTCGGCTACAAACCATCGGTATTCCTAGCCCCGTTTTTCTTGTTCTTCGTACTTTTGGAATCCTCGTAACTTGACCTAGCTATTTCTACCACTACTTTAAGCTAAGGTTCATGTTTAAAAATTTACACATGTATGACATGAAAGCATTTTGATGTTTATTGGTAGAAAATGGAAGTTTGATGTGTAGTAAACAACTTTTGCTAAGTGATTTTTCATGAAAATACATTTAGGGACTAAAATGCAATAGTTGCAAAATATGTGTATAAATTGTGAAATATTGAGAATTGTGGGATGCTATAAGAGAGAAATAGGGTCGGCTAGGCTTGGGAATGTAGAAAAATAGGTACATTTCATTTTACGAGCCAAGGGACTAAATTGTAAAAATTGATAATGTTAGAGGTAAAATGGTAAAAATTACCATAGGATGATTGTGTGTCAAATTGAGTAATATGTGTATTGAGTAAGTTAAATTTGATGTTATAGATCAAGAACGATGCGAAGGTGACCTTGACCGAGGAAAAGGCAAGGTATTGGACTAAATCGTAAATATTAGCATTTTGCACCGGGGTATGTCTTATATGTAAATAATGAGTTATTTTAATCATTTTGATAAAATGTTTTAATTATTTGATGTCTGAAATTTTACCATGAACTGTTTGATATATGAATTGATAAAATTGATATGTGAGAAGAAATCCCGATTGAGCCTTAGGAATTGTTTAGGATACGAGCGACATGTCACTAGAATATCATTGATTGTTATCGATTGTATATGTGATACCGGGTGCTGGTTTGGTTCGACTACCAGTGGCTAGGTAATCCAGCATTTGTTGTGGATACTTGTCAGCTTGTGTGAGTAGCACTGAGTAGCATTGTAACACCCCAAACTCGGCCCAGACGTTACGGCCAAGTCTGGTGTGTCACATTGAAGTGTTTTTCGAAAACCATGTTTTCATTTAAAACCCTTCTCAATGTTTAGAAAGTTTTACCATTAAACTTATATAAAACCCTTTGTGTTTGTTTATTTTTCCAAAACGTGAATAATCATTTCCCTTTTCAAACATTGTTAACAACTTTGTAAAATCTTACGGAAAATTGTGACAGCTTGTAAACCTTAGTAGTTGTGGAAACAAGTTATTTTAAAAAAACAGTTTAAGTATCAGAAAATCAGACCTTCTTTGTTATGGCTTAAAGTGAATGGATACTACGCACTAGGTAGGATTTAAAAGAAGAGGAGTTGAGTTATTTAGACTGCCTGTACCAAGCTCTTCCTAGATCCAATCCTAGACATGCACACATCCATTGCCACACTTTAACCTTATGACTTGTCCACGAACAACAAATTAAGTTTAAGTCTATTTAAAATATTTATTTATGAAAACGTTTACGTTGCAGAAGCTTTGCTCTGTTCTTGTGACATTTTAAAAACAAGTAACTTTTATAAAAACGCGCCTTAGAGCTAACTGATTTCAAAACAATTTAAACAATATTCTACTTAAGCTAAAAACTATTTAAACAATGAAAAACCCAAAATAAAAATAATAAGAGCGGCCATATTACAACCCAAAATCAAAATAAAAATAATCAAGACTAAATTGGAATAAATAACTTATTTAAAAACCAACAGTCCAGTCCATGTGGCCACTCTGAATCCCTCCCAGCTCTAAGTCCACCAATCTAGGGCTCACATGCAAGGATGGAAGAAAAAGAGGTGAGTTTAGAAAACTCAGTGTGTACAGAAGCCCATCTAGAGCCCAAATCAGCTCAAGCCCATTGGGCCTAAACCCTTATCAGTCTTAGTAATAACTGGGCTGAAGCCCTATTCAGATAATAGTAAATTGGGCCTTAGCCCTTTTCAGATAGTAGTGTGGCCCATAGGCCATTACAATAACAGTACAGATAACATGCATGAATGCAAGCTCAAACCTAGCCTAAATCCAGCTGCTACACTCCACCCGTACTAGCCCTACACACCATGTGGGGAATAACTCAACCTACCCAGCCCTACACTCCACAGTTGCAGCGTAGCTGCTCAGATAACAGTAAGTTGAGGCAAATCCTCCAGTACATGGTCAAGCCACTTTCAGTACTTCCTCCATCAATATCCCAGTCCCATGTAGCAGATAATAATGTCTTGGCATGCAGTAGATAGTAACAGTAGAACATGCATTTGGTCAAACTTAGCCCTAGGGTTATTATATTCATTTTGCTCCTAAGGGTAAAGTAGTAATTTTCCACCTATAAGAGTATTTCAGTAATTTTATCAGTTTTTAGGGATTTCATGCACACTATAGTCACTACTAATCCATTTGTCATCCAAGTAGTCTATTTAACTAAGTTTAACAATTTTAGCTATTGGGCCCTAAAACCCCTAATGGACCCTACTAGCAACTTAAGCCCATTTAGTCCAAGTTTTACGATTGATTTACTGATTTCGGTAGTTTTGATCCTACGGTCTATCAAAATACTACAATCGCCTATTTTTACCCATATGGGCTCAAAAGCCCATTGGGCCCACATTTAGCCCATCGAATCTTAACGTTTCCAATCAACCCACGAGCACTCACATGCTCGCAAGCCTACGAAATGCCAGAATTTCGGCATTTCGACTTTTTGGCTTTTGCCGAATTGAACCACAAGAGGGGGTTTCGATACACACTTGTTTTACGATTATACCGATGAGATCTCCTACGCGATTTCTCCTACAATCGATCACTAAAGGTATTAGACCATAAATCAACGATAACATAATGTAACCATTAACACTATATTCGGCCAACATCCTACATGGCCCTCAAATACTTACCTTTGTTGATTTTAATCTACTAGATCTAGATCTAAATCTAGATCGCTTCCACGACTTTAGCCCTTATTGCTCCTTGCCAATTTCCGTTCTTGTGAAACCAAAACCACACAAAGCAAAAACTAACATTACTCCTTACCAAATCTGACAGCCTCCCTAACCTTAGGGATTTTTGGCTTTTCTTAAATCTCAAGATAATGAATGTACAAGGTGTTTCGATTACTTACCAAGAGATCTACTTGTTTGAAGATCGTTTCCACACTTTTCTAACCTAGGTTTGTTGTAGATCTATTCCCAACCACTAGCAGAGTGTGGATCCAAAAGATCTATAGTTTCGGCTTTCTCCCCTACTACGACTATGATAATTTCGGCCTTTAGTATACCGGAGAAGAAGAAGATGGAAGTTGTATAAAAAGAGAGGGTCCCGAGAAAGGTTTTTGGAGTTGTGAGATTTGTCTAAATAGATCGAAGAAAGAATGGGGTTTCGATTTAAGAGAAGAGAGTTCCATTTTAGAACGAACATAGATAAATGAAGAAGAAAAGGGATTATACCTTGATTCTGGTTTTAGAAAAGCCAACAAAAGATGAAGAAAAGAGAAAATACACTAGTGGGTAGAAAGAATATAAGTTTTGGCTATCATGGATAGAAAAACAAGAGGGAAACAAATATAAGAAAAATATGGGCGAAGAGATGATAAACAAAAATAATAAAAAGATCAAAAACTGATTCATTAAAATCCAAGAAGAAAATAGCTCATAAAAGCTAAAAAAATAGAAGTAATCGACACTTAATTGAAATTAAAATTTCTTTCTAATTTCAAATTCCTTGCTTTGCTCCTTGAATTTAGCATTTGAGGTCCATTCTTCCACTAGCAGCCTTATCCCCCCCTTTTCCACTGATTCAGCCGACCCAAATCTGCTGCTAGGGAGAGTCTCTGTCTAGCACAACAACTTCCCCACGCGTGCAGCAAAAAGGCTGATCTCCTGTGCGCACCTCAGCTCGAACACGGGACCTCCAGGTAACCAATCGCGCTGCTGGCCACTACGTCACGGCTTTGTTTTCAACATAATACGGTTGCATTTAATTTTAAACCTTACCTACTGCAGCCTCGTCCATTCAAAAATAAAACTAAAATTTACCTGCACCTGGACTCGAACCTGCGTCCCCTTGGAGTGCCTAACGCACTGCTGCCACTACGCCACAGGCGCTCCTTGTGGCATAATCCGGTTACAGCTATTCTTAAACCCTATCTAGTCGCACCCCTGCTTACTTAAAAAAATAAAATAGTTTGCACATGCTGGGAGTCGAACCCCAACCTCCCTTCCTACTGGCTAGCACTCTAACCACTGGGCCTAGTGCTTCTTCTATACCCAATTCTTGCCCAATTAACTTATAAGGCCTTAAGCCCAGATTTCCCTAAGAATGCAAAAATTAAGAATTTTTGCTAGAGTCTTGGATCGAACCCAAGACTTTTCTCGCACTATAAATCATTTAAAATTTATTTAAACACTAAATTTAAACACCAAATTAATAATAATAATATTAATATATATATATTTTTATCTAATAATAATAATTATAATTTTCATAAAAATTTAAAACATCAACAATAATAGCAATAATATTTTATTAATAATAATTTAATTTAATTTTTTTATAACTATAATATTTAAAACTTTTCAATTATTTAGGTTTTCTTTTATGCGAACCCAGACTCAAGCCCAATACTTCTAGGCCCAAATTCTGGGTGTTACAACTTTACCCCCTTAAAGAAATTTCATTTTCGAAATTTCCAAATAATAGTCGTGCAATACTATGCTACTACGCTACCGCTGCGCACTCTGATCTAAATAATTTCAGTACGACCCAGAACATCTAATTACTGAAGTAAATAAACATTATCACTTGCGCGCACAATTCGTTTCCAAACATCACACACCTAACTAGAATAAGCTTGGCAATCCAAAGCTCGATGTTCCAGGGACTCGCATCTAAAGCATGCCCTTTTCTCCCTATGGCATTAACCGGATGACACCTGTTGCAGTTCTTGTAGGTCGAAAAGTTTGGTCGTGCCTTAACATGTTTCATAGAACGAGACTCTGTCTTCTGCGAACTAGGATCCTTCCTCTTCTTACACTCCAAGCACCCTGCTTGAAGCGTTTCCCTAATTTCCTTAACTTTAGTATCCAATACTTCTTCTACCACTTTCCTTACTAACTCGGCCATTACCTCAGTACCAAGCTCCGAGTTATCGCTACCCGAAGTTGGCAGACTATGCTTACCCTCAGAATCCATATCAATACTCTACATTACCAGTACTCATATTAAATAACTACAAAGATCTCAAAAATTTTACTATTTATTCATATGTCTTATGCAAAGATAGTATTTTAAAGTTTTTGTTTTTACAGAATCATAGCCTAGCTACGGTCTCAATCTTTTAGGGTTTTTAGTTTTCTTACTGTCTCAGTCTCTACGGTTTTAGTATTACCCTGTCTACAGTATCAATTCTATCTACAGTAACATTACAGTATAGCATAGTATAAGTAAAAAGTACTTACAGACTTGGTGCCGGAGATTCAGTGTGCCACTTTTCAGAAACCAGATTTCAGTAAAAATTTTGAAGGAAAACCTTTAATAAATATATATTCAAGGAGAATGAGTTTAAAAGGGGTTGTCTAAATTTTCCAGGAACCAATTTCCAAAAATACCCTTCTTGGGCCTAATCTTTAAAAATTTTTGAAAACCTTTTTTTAAATTTTCAAAAAGCTTTTTGGACCCGATCCACAGTCGAGTTGTTGCAACCTGGCTTTGATACCACTAAATGTAACACCCCAAACCCGGCCCAAACGTTACTGCCAAGTCTGGTGTGTCACATTGAAGTGTTTTTCGAAAACCATGTTTTCATTTAAAACCTTTCTTAGTGTTTAGAAACTTTTACCATTAAACTTGCATAAAACCCTTTGTGTTTGTTTATTTTTCCAAAACGTGAATAATCATTTCCTTTTTCAAGCATTGTTAACAACTTTGTAAAATCTTACGAAAAATTGTGAAAGCTTGTAAACTTTAGTAGTTGCGGAAACATGTTATTTTAAAAAAATAGTTTAAGTATCGAAAAATCAGACCTTCTTTGTTATGGCTTAAAGTGAATAGATACTATGCAACAGGTAGGATTCAAGAGAAGAGGAGGTGAGTCATTTAGACTGCTTAAGTACTAAGCTTTTCCTAAATCCAATCCTAGACATGCACACATCCATTGCCACATTTGAACCTTATGACTTGTCCACGAACAACAAATTAAGTTTAAGTCTATTTAAAATATTTATTTATGAAAACATTACGTTGCGGAAGCTTTGCTCTGTTATCGTGATATTTTGAAAACAAGTAACTTTTATAAAAAACGCGCCTTAGAGTTAACCGATTTCAAAACAATTTAAACAATATCCTACTTAAGCTAAAAACTATTTAAACAATGAAAAACCCAAAATAAAAATAATAAGAGCGGCCATATTACAACCCAAAATCAAAATAAAAATAATCAAGACTAAATTGGATTAAATAACTTATTTAAAAACCAACAGTCCAGTCCATGTGGCCACTCTGAATCCCTCCCAGCTCCAAGTCCACCAATCTAGGGCTCACTTGCAAGAATGGAAGAAAAAGGTGTGAGTTTGGAAAACTCAGTGTGTATAGAAACCCATCTAGAGCCCAAATCAGCTCAAGCCCACTGGGCCTAAACCCTTATCAATCTCAGTAATAACTGGGCCGAAGCCCTATTCAGATAACAGTAAACTGGGCCTTAGCCTTTTTCAGATAGTAGTGTGGCCCAGAGGCCCATTACAGTAACAGTACAGATAAAATGCATGAATGCAAACCCAAACCCAGCCTAAATCCAACTGCTACACTCCACCCGTACTAGCCTTACACACCATGTGGGGAATAACTCAACCCACCCAACCCTACACTTCACAGTTGCAGCGTAGCTACTCAGATAACAGTAAGTTGAGGCAAATCCTCTAGTACGTGGTCAAGCCACTTTCAATACTTCCTCCATCAATATCCCAGTCCCATTCAGCATATAATAATGTCATGGCATGCAGTAGACAGTAACAGTAGAACATGCATTTTGGTCAAACTTAGCCCTAAGGGTATTATAGTCATTTTGCTCCTAGGGGTAAAATAGTAATTTTCCACCTATAAGAGTATTTCAGTAATTTTAGCAGTTTTTAGGGGTTTTATGCACAATACAGTCACTACTAATCCATTTGTCGTCCCAGTAGTCTATTTAACTAAGTTTAACAGTTTTAGCTATTGGGCCCCAAAACCCCTAATGGACCCTACTAGCAACTTAAGCCCATCTAGTCCAAGTTTTACGATCGATTTACCAATTTCGGCAATTTTGATCCTACAGTCTATCAAAATACTACAACCGCCTATTTTTACCCATATGGGCTCGAAAGCCCATTGGGCCCACATTCAGCCCATCGAGGCCCAACTTACCGAAGTACACGAAATTGCACACTCATTCGTCTCACCAATCCTGATTACCGAATCTTAACATTTCCAATCAACCCACAAGTACTCGCACGCTCGCAAGCTCACGAAATGCCGAAATTTTGGCATTTCAGCTTTTCAGCTTTTGCCGAATTGAACAACAAGAGGGGGTTTCGATACATACCTATTTTTCGATTATACCGATGAGATCTCCTATGCGATTTCTCCTACAATTGATCACTAAAGGTATTAGACCATAAATCAATGATAACGCAATGTAACCATTAACACTATATTTGGCCAACATCCTACATGGCCCTGAAATACTTACCTTTGTCGATTTTAATCTACTAGATCTAGATCTAAATCTAGATCGCTTCCACGACTTTAGCCTTTATTGCTCCTTGCCAGTTTCCCTTCTTGTGACACAAAAACCACACAAAGTAAAGACTAACATTACTCCTTACCAAATCTGACAACCTCCCTAACCTTAGGTATTTTCGGCTTTTCTTAAATCTCAAGATAACGAATGTACAAGGTGTTTCAATTACTTACCAAGAGATCTACTTGTTTGAAAATCTTTTCCACACTTTTCTAACCTAGATTTATTGTAGATCTATTCCCAACCACCAGCAGAGAGTGGATCGAAAAGATCTATAGTTTCGGCTTTCTCCCCTACTATGACTATGATAATTTCGGCCTTTAGTATACCGGAGAAGAAGAGGATGGAAGTTGTATAAAAAGAGAGGGTATCGAGAAAGGTTTTAGGAGTTGTGTGATTTAGCGAAATAGATCGAAGAAAGAATGGGGTTTCGATTTAAGAGAAGATAGTTCCAATTTAGAACGAAAATATATAAATGAAGAAGAAAAGGGATTATACCTTGATTTCGGTTTTAGAAAAGCCAACAAAAGATGAAGAAAAGAGAAAATACACTAGTAGATAGAAAGAATATAAGTTTTGGCTATCATGGAAAGAAAAACAAGAGGGAAACAAATCTAAGAAAAATATGGGCGAAGAGATGATAAACAAAAATAATAAAAAGATCAAAAACTGATTCATTAAAATCCAAGAAGAAAATAGCTCATAAAAGCTAAAAAAATAGAAGTAATCGACACTTAATGCCTATTAAAAATTCTTTCTAATTTCAAATTCCTTGCTTTGCTCCTTGAATTTAGCATTTGAGTTCCATCCTACCACTAGCAACCTTATCCCCCCATTTTCCACCTATTCAGCCGACCTAAATCTATTGCCAGGGAGAGTCTCGGTCCAGCACAACAACTCCCCTACGCGTGCAGCAAAAAGGTCGAGCTCCTGTGTGCGCCTCAGCTCGAACATGGGACCTCCAGGTAACCAAGTGCGCTGCTGGCCACTACATCGCGGCTTTGTTTTCAACATAATACGGTTGCATTTAATTTTAAACCTTACCTGCTGCAGCCTCGTCCATTTGAAAATAAAACTAAAATTTACCTGCACCTGGACTCGAACCCACGTCCCCTTGGAGTGCCTTGGAGTGCCTAACGCGCTGCTGCCACTGCGCCACAGGCACTCCTTGTGGCATAATCCGGTTGCAGCTATTCTTGAATCCTATCTAGTCACACCCCTGCTTACTTAAAAAAAATAAAATAGTTTGCACATGTTGGGAGTTGAACCCCAGCCTCCCTTCCTACTGCCTAGCGTTTTAACCATTGGGCCAACTGCTTCTTCTATGCCCAGTTCTTGCCCAATTAACTTATAAGGCCTTAAGCCCAGATTTCCCTAAGAATGCGAAAATTAAGAATTTTTGCTAGAGTCTTGGATCAAACCCAAGACTTTTCCCGCACTATAAATCATTCAAAATTTATTTAAACACTAAATTTAAACACCAATTAATAATAATATTATTATATATATATTTATCTAATAATAATAATTATAATTTTCATAAAAATTTAAAACATCAATAATAATAGCAGTAATATTTTATTAATAATAATTTAATTTAATTTTTTTTATAACTATAATATTTAAAACTTCTCAATTATTCATGTTTTCTTTTATCCGAACCCAGACTCAAGCCCAATACTTCTAGGCCCAAATTCAGGGTGTTACAAGCATCGGCTATACCGTCAGCTTGTGTGAGTAGACCCGTGAATAGCTCATTATTGAGCCCCTTATGTGATATGTGATAAGTGGTAACTTCGGCTACAAACCATTAGTATTCCTAGCCCAGTTTTTTTTGTTCTTTGTATTTTTGGAATCCTTGTAACTTGACCTAACTACTTCTACCACTATTTTAAGCTAGGGTTCATGTTTAAAAATTTACCCAGGTGTGACATGAAAGCATTTTGATGTTTATTGGTAGAAAATGGAAGTTTGATGTGTAGTAAACAACTTTTGGTAAGTGATTTTTCATGAAAATGTATTTAGGGACTAAAATGCAAAAGCTGTAAAATATGTGTATAAATTGTAAAATAGTGAGAATTGTGGGCTAGTATAAGAGAGAAATAGGATCGGCTAGGCTTGGGAATGTAGAAAAATAGGTACATTTCATTTTACGAGCCTAGGTACTAAATTGTAAAATTTGACAAAGTTAGTGGTAAAATGGTAAAAATTACCATAGGAGGATTTTGTGTCAAATTAAGTAATGTGAGTATTGAATAAGTTAAATTTGATGTTATAGGTAAAGAATGACGTGAAATCAACCTAGACCGAGGAAAAGGCAAGGTATCAGACTAAATCATAAAGATTAGCATTTTGCACGGAGGTAAGTCTTATATGTAAATAATGAGTTATTTTAACCATTTTGATAAATTGTTTTAATTATTTGATCTCTGAAATTTTACTATGAATCGTTTAATATATGATTTGATAAAATTGATATGTCAGAATAAATCCCGATTGAACCTTAGGAATTTTTTAAGATACGAGTGACATGTCACTAGGATATCATTAATTGTTATCAATTATATATGTGATACCGGGTGCTGGTTTGGTTCGACTACCAATGGCTAGGTAATCCTACATTTGTTGTGGATATCTGCCAGCTTGTGTAAGCAGCACTGAGTAGCATCGACTATACTGTCAGCTTGTCTGAGCAGACCCGTGAATAGCTCTTTATTGAGCCCCTTATGTGATATGTGATAAGTGGTAGATTCGGCTACAAACCATCGGTAGCTTCAGCTACAATATGTGTGTGGCACCTCGTGCCTTATTCAGAGTATACTTTAACATTCCACGTGGTTCAACGGGTTATTTGAATCGTTATGATAAAATGTAATTGTATGTGAAAATATTTGACTGTGTATTAAGAATGTGTATGTGCAGGTTATATGAAAAAGATCACGTGTCCTAAGTGCTTAATGTATGTATTGAATTATGTGGTAAGACCTTATGAGTAAGTGATAATCTCAAACTTAATGTCATCATAAGAAAGCTTATTTCAACTTTATATGGATTATTGGTTTTAAATACTTATTAATTTTGCATATAGTCTTACTAAACTTTATAGCTTACCCTTTTCCTTTTCGCTTCCCTTGTAAGTTCGTCACACTAATCCAAGGTCCAGTGATCAAGCTGGGATTCCATCAACACTATCAACAACCATTTGGTATTTTGCTAGTAAACTTGAAATTATGGAATGTATACGTGGTCTAATGTTTTGAGCTATATGTCATAGTTATTTTCGGTCCATTTGTTGGTAGTGATATTTTGGTGCCTTGGCCATTTGAAATGAGCCATAATTGGTTAAGTTATATTTTGTCAAAATGTCGTAACCTATTAAATTGCAAGCTTGCATAGTTTATGTGTGGATGTGTATTGATCGTGATCTCGAGTGATGATGATAAAGTAATAAATTGATTGTACCTAAAAAACAAACTATTATCACGATAAAAGGCAAGCGCACCTATCGAGTAGTATATAGCTAGTGGCAAGACCGAAATATTGAATCTAAGGAACTAAAAGTACTAGTAATGACTTTCTTCCTATTATCTAGCCTAAGAAATAAAAGGGGTTTGGTTGTAAACTATTCTAAACTAAACTAAAGAAGTGACAAAGAGTAGATTGGGAAAGTCACTTTGGGAAAACTGATTGATAATGACAATACCTAAGGAAGAATCCACCTAGACTTCACTTGTTATCTAACTCTGAACCAGACGATTTCTTCATTTGACTTGATCTGTAGAGATCCCTAAATTATGTTAATACCTCCGTCAAGGATAAGAACAACTAATAATAAGTTGATTAATTGAAATCTTTTTCTAATTAAAACCCCTAGTCTTGCATTAACTCGATCTATGGATCCCCATATTAGATTTGACTCTAATCTGGTAGATTTTCATCATCCTATGTCTAGGATTGCAATCAACTCTGCTTAATTGTGTTGGATCTACTCTTAAACAGGGAGTTTTGCTCATCTGCCTAAGCACATTCGACTTAAATCAATATCCCGGAAATATCAATTCAAGAATTAAAAACACAAATAAGAACAAGTCAAATATTTATCATATAGTTCAGATAACAACAACAAGATCCCTCTTAGGTTTCATTCCCCTTAGATATTTAGGGTTTTAGTTCATAATTATAAAAAGAAACATCTCAGAATAGATAAAATAACAAAACATAAGAAAACCCAAAACTCCTGAAAGGATTGTAGGGAGATCCTCTGTCTTGATGTAGATCCTGGCTTCTGAGATGGATCAATTGGCTTTCCTTCGAGTAATTCC
This sequence comes from Gossypium stocksii, assembly GCA_020496765.1. NCBI lineage: Eukaryota > Viridiplantae > Streptophyta > Magnoliopsida > Malvales > Malvaceae > Gossypium > Gossypium stocksii. The sequence goes on from CM035629.1 coordinate 77,450,110, forward strand.
CTACCTTTAGCTCTCCGTCTTGGCGAAAAGACTATACCCTTGGCGAGAATAATGCACACCTTTGTAATTGCCTCCTAGGGTCTTTATATAGAGTTTGGAGAGTTTTTTTAGCCTCTAAGTAGCTTTTTCCTCGTGAAATTGAACTTTCTCATGACAGGGACACGCCCGTCTGCCATGCCTATGTAAGTCGATGCTAGGCCGTGTTCGAGCCTGTTAAGGTGGCACGGCCGTGTGACACGCCCGTGTGGTGAACTTCTAGGCCATGTTGATTATTGATTTAGGCCTATTTTGCCCGTTTTTGGCCTGCTCTTTTCTCTTCCCTATGCTCACCTGAGTATAAAACATGAAATTAAAGGTTTAGGAGCACCAAATTCCACAAATCAAGGAATAATTCATCCATAAATGTGTTAAGCATGAGGTAAAATATGTATAAGTTACGGTTTATCAAATACCCCCACACTTAAGCCTTTTCTTGTCCTCAAGTAAAAATCTAAATTCACAATTAAAAATCATTCCTCTCAACTTATAATCCTTATTAATAAAGTTTCGTACTAATCCACAAGTAATCATACATTGAGATTTCAACCAAAAGAAAATTAAAGTCTCAAACAATCTAAGTTGAGAATTTTATCACAAAAACATAAGTTTCCTCCCTTCTTCTAGGTAATTACCTCGAACTCAAAATCAACAAGAGTTGACATCCTCACTAAAGATTCACTCTATCCACTCGAAGTGTTTAGGGTTCAAAAATTAAGCAGTCATTAGTCAACCCGAAAAGTTATTACCATAAGCTTGCAGGAAAATCAAATCTCCACCACTATGTATTGACATGATACATCAATCAAAAGGTCTTTCAAGGGTTGTAACGTGGCCTTGCTTAGGGTGTGGTCACAAGCTAAAAAAGAGGGTTAGAATCAAGATTGAATTGAAAAATCATCTAACTAGAAAAATCTCTATCACTGAAACATATTCCTAGAATAAAGCCTTTCTGATGACATCGTTTAAGAACAAGAGCTCAAAAATCACATTGAAATATGAAAAATATTGAATTACAACTGAAATATACATTTTTTTAAGATATCAAGAACAAATTGAATATTTATAAACTTTACAACTGAAAAGGAGAACAAAGGTAGATAATTATTCAATTCAAATCTTAACAAAAATAGGGATCAAAATAATTGAAGGGAATTCAACAAAAAATGGGTTATAGGTTAATATTGAAGGTCAGTTAATGAATGGTTTGTTAGGCTCAATGGGGTTCACTAGGGGTTAATTTATGGGGGTAGATTTTTATGGAGTAAGTGGGTTAAATCCTAAGTGCCTTTATCATTTCGGTATATCAAATCAATGATGTGGTCTCGACATGTATAATTGAAGCAAGTTCTAGAATAACAAATCAGTATTGACTCACTCAAAGCAACAATAAAAGTGAGCATGAAAGGATGTATGCTCAAAAGGCTAAAAAATCTCACTAGAATTATGGCTTTTGATGTCAATCTTGCGAATTTCAAATAACACTTAAAATTGGGGAAAACAACCTAGAAAAATTTAAGTTCTCAAAAATTTCAACTTATCATGATTGATTCTCTAATGTCTTGAAGTTTGAATAATCAAAGCATAACTACCTATGTCTTAATTCTCCACATATCAATAAAACCATAAATCAATCAGAATTCATTTTAATAGGGGATTGAGAATAATGCAGAGAGTGAAAGTGAGAATTTGAAATTTGAGAACAATGCAACAAGTTAGTGGCAAAAATTTTCAGGGGTTCAAGGATAGTACAAAGAATGAAAGTGAATTCCCCCCCATACTTAAGATGTACATTGCCCTCAATATACAAATATAACATTAGTAGCAATAGAAGCATAGAATCATAAGATAGGGAGAGAAGTGAAACTCCCTGAATATTGAATGAATTCCTTGAGCTGTGTGTGAAGATTTGTAGGGAAGGGTGTTTATCCACAATTTCTGTGCCAAAAGGATATGATGATCGGGGTTGTGGTGGCTGGGGTCGTGGTGGCAAGGGTCGTGGTCGTGTAGGAACCAGTAGTCATGGTAGGGTTTTCCCATTAGATATGGATTTGAGCTGTAAAGCTCTTTTGAAACTGCGATAGCATTTATCAATTTTAGGGAATTTGGATTAGCACAGTGTACTCGTTAGGAAATAGCCAATATTAAACATTTGAAATAAAATATACTAAGTTCTTAAAATACTAAAATTCAAATAATGAAAAAGATAAGAGAAAAGAAAAAGGAAAAATAAAAATGAAAACAAAGAAGAAGATAAAAAGACCCGTGAGTCCTAATCTTCAGATGGTTCGTGAGGTGGGGATGGCGGTACGAGACGAATGTGCTGACAAATCTGAGATAGAGTAGCATCAATGTGATCAAAGCGCTGAAAACATTATTGCTGGAATTGTGCGAACTTCTCAGAAGTGACATAGTCTGAAGCTGCCGTATGAACTGGGCGGCGAGTAGGTAGTGGCTCCTCGTAGGATGGGGGGACATCATCAGTAATATCGTCGGGGTCCTCCTGCTCAGTGGATTGAGCCAATTGGTACTGAGGAGGGTCACTCCCACGTCGGCGTTGAATCATCCTTATTTGAAGCATACTTTGGATGCCCTAAGGGGACATGTGGCCGATAAGGGTGTAGGAGTATGTTTGGGCCTCTGTGTTGAGGAGGCCAAAGTAGCGAGCTAGGCAGGTCACGTACAGGCCCATCAAGATTACATGTAACACCCCAAACCCGGCCTGGATGCTATGGCCAGATCTGACGAGTCATATGGACTTATGATTGAATGTGTGTTCTTGTTTAAGGTGACTAAGGTGATTCTGGTAAAAACAGTGGTTTAACGAAAAGTCATTTATTTAAGTCCTTAAGATATCCATTTGTTACATTTTTTGTATTTGGAAAACATCCATTAAATTTGGTTAAAAACTTGCGCGGCCTATATCTAGCAGTTTCGATGAATTATAAATAGAACCAGTAAATAAAATCCATAAAGAAAACAAAATTTAAAGAGTGGCCTTGTTACAACTTAAAACCCAAAATAGTAAAACTTAAATAAATAAAATAACTAACTGAAATGAAAACCGAATTTGCAGATGATGTGGCCACTCCGAACCTCTCACAGCTCCAAGCCCACTATGGTTGGGGATTACTTGCAGGGATGAAAATAAAGGGTGAGTTTGGTAAACTCAGTGTGTAAGATAACCCAACCATAGCCCAAAACAGATCAAGCCTCAGACTCAAATTTATTTGGGCCTTGGCCCAGTACAGAGATCAGAATGAAGCCAATAGGCCCATAACAAATACAGAACAGGTATATCATGTTTGCAGAAAGCCCATCCTAGATCCATCCACAACACCCCCGTACCAGCCTTACACCATGTGGGGAGACTATTCAACCCACATTTGCAGCGAGGCTGCCAAATATTGTGACGAGGTCACCAGATACAGATATTGTGGCGAGGCCACCAGAACAGATATATATATATATATATATGTGGCGAGGCCACCAGAGCAGTTATATATGTGGCGAGGCCACCATAACGCTTCCTCCATCAATATAACCCATCACCCATGCAACAGATATACATGTCATGGCATACATTATACAGAATCAGAATATCATGCATTTCAGATAAAATTAATCCTAGGGGCATAAAGGTCATTTTTACACCTAGGGGTATAATGGTAATTTTACATACTTAGGGGTATTTTAGTAATTTATCACTTTTCAGGGATTACATGCATATTATGGTCACTATTAATTCATTTGTCGTTACAGTAGTCCATTTTAACCTAGCTAACAGATTTGACCTTTTAGGCCTAGAAACCCCTAATGGGCCCTACGGTGTCTAATAGTAACTTAAGCCCATTAATCCAAGTTTTACTATCAGATTACATATTTTAATAGTGTCAATTCCTACAGTCAGTTAGAACACCCTTAATAAGAATTTTTACCTATATGGGCTCGAAAGCCCATTGGGCCCATATTTGGCCCATCGAGGCCCAAGTTACCGAAACGCACGAAATTGCACTCTTTGCAATTCTACCATCTACGATCTCAGATCCAATTATTAGAGAGAATTCGGTTACCCACAGACTCACATGGTGTCGAATTTTCAATCACCTTTCGGTCACTTTTCAGTCAATACGGCCCTTACCGATTTAACCTATAGCAAGGGCATGATACACACCTGTTAACTGTCGATACATTGTCGAGATCCTCGTACGAAAAGCCTACAATCGGTCACTAACACGTTAGTCCAATAATAGATAACACTAAAGCCTTAACCTCCATACCACAATCGGCCAACACAGCCTAAGTCCCCTAAAGTTCTTACCTTTTTGCCGAATACGGACTTGATCTCGATGTCCAACCGTGACAGCCTTCAAGTCCTTGCAAAATGTCCCCTTGTCCACCCTAGCACAAACAAAACCAAAAGCACGAGGCCACTATGCCTTAGTCCAAACGATAGCCACCCTTACAGAGATTTCGGCTTTTATCTTAATCAGAGATTAATGAAAGAACAAGGTTGAATACTTACCCACATCGTTACCCCTAAACCCAATCTATCGCAGCTCCAACCACGAACATAAGAAGAGAAGAGTACATAGGAGTTCCAGTCTTGAACACTACAAGGTATGGGGTTTTTAGCTTTTGAAAGAAAGTGGTGATAAACTTAGCTTTAGAGAAAGAAAATGGTAGCAAGTGTTTGTTTTAGAAAAGAATCAAGGAGAAGAGAATGAATGAAAAGAAGAAGAGACAGAGAAAAGTGGTGATGAGGAGATAGATTCGGTCACAGAAGAATTCGGCAATAGTGGATTCGGCTTTGAAGAAACAATGAAGAAAAAGGATGGAAGAGAAGGAGAATAGGAGAAGGGTATTCGGTTTTGCAAAGAAAAACGGCACAAAGAGAATTTTGGAGACTTGTGTTCGGCTTCAAGCAAAGTGGAAGGAAAATAAAGAAACCCTAAGCATCTTACCCTATTCGGCTAAGCAAATAACAAACAACCAAAACCGAAAATGCACAAGAGCAATTCGGCATACACTACCCCAAAAGCTAAATTTTCCAACACCAAAACTCTTAGCGATTACCTAACTAGAACCCCTTTGGCCGGCCAACTCTTGCTCCTCAAGAGTCCCACATTCGGCCAACTCTAAGCCCCCTAATCAGCTCCTACTTTTGCTCCCCTTATCACTCCTTAACCTACTCCTTTGACTAATTCAAACACCTCCCAACAAAGTTTCACCTGAAGTCTACAACTCAACCTTCCTGTTCATAAAAAAATAAATACCCTAAATAACTTACCTTGGAACTCGAACCCTGGCACCCCTAGCTCCCACACGCCACTTTAATAGCTCCCTAGTGGCGTCATTTAACCACTTTACCAAAGGCTCCTTTGTGCTCCATTTTCTAATTTTAATCTTAAAAGCCCTCTCCTTTAGGACCTCCTTCTCTCAGCACTAAAATTTCTTAAGTCCGCCGGGTTTCAACTTGAGCTTGGGCCTTTTAGGGGCCCATTATCGTACTAAAATACTATTTACACATTCAGAACACAGAAATTTAAGAATTACCAAAATTCACAGAAATCCCGAAAACTAGGGCGTTACAACTCTACCTTCCTTAAAGAAATTTCGTCCTCGAAATTTACTTGATCCAAAAGATTGAGGGTATTTCTGACGCATTGCCTCCTCTGGCTTCCAAGTAGCTTCCTCTCTATCATGATTATGCCATAGTACCTTTACTAATGGAACCGACTTCCTTCTTAGCACCTTCACATCTCGATCCATAATCTGCACGGGCTCTTCCTCGAAAGTCAAATCAGGCTGTACCTCAACCTCTGCAACCGGCACGACATGAGTAGGGTCAGAACGATATCGCCTTAACATGGATACGTGAAAAACATCGTGAATACTGTCTAGCTCTGGGGGTAATTCCAACTGATAAGGCACTGGACCTACTCGGTTAAGAACCCGATAAGGCCCAATGAACCGCGGACTCAACTTGCCTTTCTTTCCAAATTTAATATCTTCTTCCAAGGTGAAACTTTCAACAAGACCATGTCACTCACTGAGTACTCAATCTCCTTACGCTTTAAGTCTGCATAAGACTTCTGCCGATCAGATGCTTCCTTTAACCTATCCCTAATCACCTTGACCTTTTCTTCAGTCTCTGCTACCAACTCAGGTCCAAGAACTTGCCGCTCGCCCAATTCGGTCTAACAACTAGGTGTACAACACTTACGTCCATACAACGCTTCGTAAGGTGCCATACAAATACTAGCCTAATAACTGTTATTGTACGCGAATTCTGCCAACGGTAGATAATCCTCCCAACTGCCTCGGAAGTCGATAACGCATCCCCTTAGCATATCTTCCAAAATCTGAATAACCCTTTCCGGCTGACCATCAGTCTGAGGGTGAAAGGCTGTGCTAAAGTTCAACCGCGTTCCCAACGCCTTATGCAACTTTTGCCAAAATCGAGATGTAAGTCTAGGATCTCGATCAGAAATAATCGACACGGGCACTCCATGCAGTCGCACAATTTTCGCCACATACAGGTTGGCTAGCTTCTGAAGCAAATAATCAGTGCGGACAGGTATAAAGTGAGAAGATTTGGTCAACCTATCCATGATCACCCAAATCGAGTCCTTCTTCGACTGCGTCAAGGGTAATCCACTCACAAAATCCACGGTTACCCTCTCCCACTTCCAAAGTGGTACTTTAACTGGCTGCAATAAACTGGAAGGTAACTGATGTTCAGCTTTCACTTGCTGTCAAGTCAGACACTTTCCCACAAATTCTGTTACCTCTCGTTTCAGTCCAGGCCACCAATACAATTCTCGCAGATCGCAGTACAGTTTATTCCCTCCAGGATGCATAGCACAAAGTCCTCTATGAGCCTCCTTTAGAATTGCTTGCCTCAAGTCAGAATCCTTCGGAATGCAAACTTAACCTTGGAAACACAGAACTCCCTCACTATTCAGTTCAAACTCAGAAGTATCCCCATTCTTAACCTGCTGGAATCGAGAAACTAACGACTCATCCTTTAGCTGCTTTTCATTAATCTCATCAACCCAGGTTGGCCTTACTTGCAGTTCTGCTAGTAGACTACCGTCGTCATACAAACTCAAACGAGCAAACATTGCTCTCAGATCAGATACAGTTCTACGACTTAGGGCATCAACCACCACATTAACTTTGCCTGGTTGATACTCAATCGCACAATCATAATCCTTTAGCAACTCTATCCATCTTCGTTGTCTAAGATTTAACTCCTTCTGAGTCAGTAAGTACTTAAGACTCTTATGGTCCGTGTATATAATACACCTTTCTCTGCACAAGTAATGTCTCTAAATCTTGAGTGTAAAGATTACTGCTGCCAACTCCAGATCATGAGTAGGATAATTAACTTCATGAGGTTTAAGCTGCTGCGAAGCATAAGCAACTACTTTACCCTCTTGCATCAACACACAGCCCAAACCTACATGTGACGCGTCACTGTATACAGTAAAATCTTTTCCAGACTCCGGCTAAATAGTACAAGTGCCTCAGTCAAAACTTTCTTTAATTTCTCAAAAGCTTCCTGCTGCTTCTCGGTCCAAACAAATGGTACCCCTTTCCTTATAAGCTTTGTCAATGGTGCTGCCATCACAGAAAATCCTTCCACAAACCTTCTATAGTACCCAACCAAACCCAAAAAACTCTGAATTTCTGACACTGACCTCGGTGACTTCCATTCCAGTGTCGCTTCAATCTTTCGAGGGTCCACCTTGATCCCCTCAGCCGAGACAACATGACCAAAGAAAGTTACCTCTCTCAACCAGAATTCACACTTATTGAATTTTGCATAAAGCTCCTTCTCCCTCAGCACTTGCAGCACAATACGGAGATGCTCATCATGTTTCTCCTCCGTTTCAGAATGTACCAGAATATTTTCGATGAAGACGACCACGAATTCATCCAAGTATGTCTGGAACACTCGATTAATCAGATCCATAAATGTTGCAGGTGCGTTCGTCAGCCAAAATGGGATAACCAGGAACTCATAATGACCATACCGAGTTCTGAACGCCGTCTTGTGAATATCTGCCGCCTTAACTCTTAACTGATGGTATTCAGATCGAAGGTCAATCTTGGAAAATACTGAAGCTCCCCTAAGCTGGTCGAATAAATCATCGATTCTCGGTAGAGGGTACTTATTCTTAATCGTCAGTTTTATTCAACTGCCGATAATCAATGCATATCTGCTTTGATCCATCTCTCTTTCTTACAAACAACACTGGTGCTCCCCATCGAGACACACTCAGTCTAATAAAGCCTCTATCCAACAACTCCTAAATCTGGGCTTTCAGCTCCACCAACTCCTTCCATGCCATCCTGTAAGGTGCGATGAACAAGTCGATTCCAAACTCGACTTCTCGGTTTGGAGGTAAACCCAGAAGCTCCTATGGAAAACATCTTGAAAATCCTTAACAGTTCTAACCTTATCCACTGTCAGATCCTCAATTTCTGACTGACTTACAAATGCCAAATAAGCTTCACAACCCTTACGAATCCACTTCTCAGCTCTCAATGCCGACACCACATTTGACAGATAATCTCTTCTTTCGCCTATCACCAAAACCTCCTTATCCTAAGTGGTCTTTAACCTCATTTGCTTGGCAACACAATCTAGAGTAGCCCTATGCTTAACAAGCCAATCCATTCCCAAGATGAGGTTGAATTCTCCAACGGTAGTTCCATCAGATCCCTAAAGAAAACTTTTCCTTGAGTTTCTAAAGGCACGTCTCTATACAGTTTGTCTACCCTAACCGAGTGACCCAAAGGACTTAGTACAGATACCCCACTCACGACCTCCTCAGAGCGCACACCCAGTGACCCAGATATGGCACATGCAACATATGAATGGGTAGATCCAACATCTATCAACGCAATGTATGGCATACAAGAAATCAGAAACGTACCAGTTATGATGTCAGGTGCATCACCCTTCTCTCGGTGACGAGCTGCATACACCAACACTGGCTGACGAGCCTCAACATATCCGGCACCCCTGCTAGGTGCTCGTCATCCTCGTACATTACCATTACAACCTCTATCGTGTCCATGTCCTCTCGGAGGTTGTGGTCCACCCCTCACTGGTTGGGCGCCTCTCTGATCTATAACTTGAACTTGATCTGGTTTCTGAGGACAGTCCTTAACCCTATGCTCCATAGATCCGCATCGGAAACAAGCACCAGAATGTTTCCGACACTCACCCATGTGTATCTTACTAGAATTCCTACAACCTTGCAGTCTAACAGCATTCATCGGTACTACTCGAACCGGCTCTACCACGCTTGCTCTCTTAACATTCCTATTGGCACCACCTGCTGGTACTGAATCTCTTCGAAAACGGTTTCGATCCTTTTCCTGATTCTGTCTTTCAGTATGCTTCACCTCCTCAGCTATCTTAGCTTTCTCCACCAAAGCAGCAAAGTCGCGCTCCTTCTGCGGAGCAATCAACACCCTAAGCTCATCTCTCAACCCATCCTCGGAGCGCACGCTACGCTCGTACTCTGTAGCGACTATCCCAAAAGCATACCGGCTCAGCCTCAGAAACTTAGACTCGTACTCAGCAACTATCTTACTCTCTTGGACCATATTAAAAAATTCTTTCCTCGGGCATCCACGTAACTAGCCCCAACATACTTTGCTTTGAAGGATGTCTTGAATAGCTCCCAAGTTACCCTATCAGCTGAAGTTCCATCTCTCATCTTGAGCCACCACTGATAAGCCTCATCCTTCAGCAACAATATGGTTCCCTTCAGCTTCTGCTCCACAGAACAGTCCAAATCATCCATAATCTGCTCTGTGGCCTCTAACCAGTATTCAGCCACGTTCGGAGCTACACCAGACATGCACCTAAAGATCTCCGCTCTATTAGCCCATAAGCCCATAATAGATATAGAACAGATATATCATGTTTGCAGAAAGCCCAACCCAGATCCATCCATAACACCCATGTACTAGCCTTACACCATGTGGGGAGACTACTCGACCCACTCATCTGCTACACACCACAGAATTTGCAGCGAGGCTGCCAGATATTGTGACGAGGTCACCAGATACAGATATTGTGGCAAGGCCACCAGAACAGATATATATATATATATGTGGCGAGGCCACCAGAGCAGTTATATATGTGGCGAGGCCACCAGAATGCTTCCACCATCAATATAACCCATCACCCATGCAACAGATATACATGTCATGGCATACATTATACAGAATCAAAATATCATGCATTTTAGATAAAATTAACCCTAGGGGTATAAAGGTCATTTTTACACCTAGGGGTATAATGGTAATTTTACATACTCAGGGGTATTTTAGTAATTTATCAATTTTCAGGGATTACATGCATATTATAGTCACTATTAATTCATTTGTCGTTACAGTAGTCCACTTTAACCTAGTTAACAGATTTGGCCTTTTAGGCCTAAAAACCCCTAATGGGCCCTACGGTGTCTAATAGTAACTTAAGCCCATTAATCCATGTTTTACGATCAGATTACATATTTTAATAGTGTCAATTCCTACAGTCTGTCAGAACGCCCTTAATAACAATTTTTACCTAATGGGCTTGGCAGCCCATTGGGCCCATATTTGGCCCATCGAGGCCCAACTTACCAAAACGCACGAAATTGCACTCTTTGCAATTCTACCATCTACGATCTTAAATCCAACCATCAGAGAGTAATCGGTTACCCACAGACTCACATGTTTCCAACTTTTCGATCACCTTTCGGTCACTTTTCGGTCAATACGGCCTTTACCGATTTAACCTATACTAAGGGCATGATACACACCTGTTAACTGCAGATATGTTGTCGAGATCCTCGTACGAAAAGCCTACAACCAGTCACTAACACGTTAGTCCAATAATAGATAACGCTAAAGCCTTAACCTCCATACCACAATCGGCTAACACTGCTTAAGTCCCCTAAAGTTCTTACCTTTCTACCGAATATGGACTAGATCTCGATGTCCAACCGTGACAGCCTTCAAGTCCTTACAAAATGTCCCCTTGTCCACCCTAGCACAAACGAAACCAAAAGCACGAGGCCACTATGCCTTAGTCCAAACGATAGCCACCCTTACAGAGATTTCAGCTTTTATCTTAATCAGAGATTAACGAAAGAACAAGGTTGAATACTTACCCACAGCGTTACCCCTAAACCCAATCTATCGCAGCTCTAACCACGAACACAAGAAGAGAATAGTACATAGGAGTTTCGGTCTTGAACACTACAAGGTATGGGGTTTTCAACTTTTGAAAGAAAATGGTGATAAACTCGGCTTTAGAGAAAGAAAACGGTAGCAAGTGTTTGTTTTAGAAAAAAATCAAGGAGAAGAGAATAAATGAAAAGAAGAAGAGACAGAGAAAAGTGGTAATGAGGAGATAGATTCGGTCACAGAAGAATTCGACAATGGTGGATTCGGCTTTGAAGAAACAATGAAGAAAAATGATGGAAGAGAATGAGAATGGGAGAGGGGTATTCGATTTTGCAAAGAAAAATGGCACAAAGAGAATTTTGGAGACTTGTGTTCGGCTTCAAGTAAAGTGGAAGGAAAAGAAAGAAACCCTAAGCATCTTACCCTATTCGGCTAAGCAAATAACAAAGAACCAAAACTGAAAATGCAGAAGAGCAATTCCACATAAACTACTCCAAAAGCTGAATTTTCCAACACCAAAACTCTTAGCCGATTACCTAACTAGAGCCCCTTTGGCCGGCCAACTCTTGCTCCTCAAGAGTCCCACATTCAGCCAACTCTAAGCCCCTTGATCAGCTCCTACTTTTGCTCCCCTTATCACTCCTTAACTTACTCCTTTGACTAATTCAAACACCTCCCAACAGAGTTTCACCTGAAGTCTACAACTCAACCTTCCTATTCATAAAAAAATAAACACCCTAAATAGTCAAGATATCTTCCTCCTATAGTCTATCCTATACATGCCATAAGCTAAATCTGAATCATTTGGTTACCACAATAGTAGATAGTGTGATAAACTGCTGACGATCCCCGAGCTGGTAGTAAGAGTCCACGGTCTATAAAATAGAAACACGAAACAAACGAAGTAAGCTTTCATAAGCTTAGTAAGTCTTAAGCAAAACAATAACTTTGCTGAATCAAATACAATTATCTCATATACAGAAATTTAAGTAAAGTCTCATTTGGCCGAATATACCTATCTATAATTGCACATAGTTTAATTTACCTTTTCGTTTAATTTACCAGTTCTTTGGCCTTGAGTTTAACGTCACAAAATGTTTTCATCCAATATCATTTATCATTCATTTCCTTTAATCGATAAAGTCAATCTAGAGCTTCATAACAAACTATAATTTTAATAAACAGATTGCCTAACTAACACACATATACTTTCATGATAATGACCAAGATGGTCAAATATTCGCAAGCACACAAGACACCATTAGCATATAATTTCACTTAAATCTAAATCTCTTTATTAGAGTTTAATCAAATACGTTCTCGTGACATCACATATCGGCCAAACATATCATAGTCACATGTACTGTGGTCACATTTATATTCGTACACTTATTCACATATGCATTATTTCATATACTTTTGATTCAAACCAAATTAAGGTCACATACGAGTACATAATACATACCTGGCCAACTTAGTGTACTGAACATCTTTAATTGTTGTTTCATTACTAAATCTCATAGTCTTAGACCTTGCACAAGTCACATTTATCAATATCAAGGGATGTCACCATTCAATCAAATAGTTCAACCCTATGCATGCACATATAATTTATTTGTTTCTTCCAAATTTGAGATCATATGTTCTTTTGCATCTAAAAGCTTCATTGCTACTTCTAATTCAATCAATCGGACTAAATCATAATACTATAACCACATTCAATTTCCATATTTGGAATCACATATTCATGTCATGATCTTTCATGACTAATTTCATAGAATCAATACTCATTTAGTATAACACATAACCATTTCATAATTGATTGCCAAAGCACATTCATAAATCACCCGAAGTCAAATTCACATAGTAGTAAGCATCACGTACATAATACTTAATCTTTATACGCCTACAATTGCTAACCACTTATTCATATGCACTCATTTCGTACACATACCCGTATGTATTTACGTATATAGAAACTAAATTCTCTAGTTCATAATCACATCAATATCTTCAAATCATTCAACATGACAATATTAAATTTCTGTATAGGTACCTAAAGGACCACACATATTCCTTATCACATATATGTAAGATGACTGAATACAATTCATACCTTGTATTTGCACATCTAGCCAAATACAACTCAACTTGATAGATTTTCATGTAACTAATTTTATCATTACCTTATACGTATGCAAATAGTCTCTAGTTTGAAATAATTCGACGGCACTTAGCCTACAAGGTTTAAGAACCTGTATTCATTACCAGTTCGAAAACAGCAGGACTTTAAACCCGAACATATCACCAGCATGTAGCCTACGGGACTCTAGCCCGGATGGATTACCAGCACGAAGCCTACGGGACTTTAGCCCGAATATGTTACCAGCATGAAGCTTACTAGGTCATAGACCCAAATAATATCGTACGATAGTCAATTCACAAAGTTATTCATATATCATTTCATATATTTTTAATATTCACATAACACAAACGTCTTAAATAGGATGATGCTTATATTTGCACCTACTCATACAACACATAATTTGCTTTCATTCTATAATAACCATTAGGCCATTTAACATTCTCATTAGCCATTTGACCTCACTAAGTACACACATTTATATACAACTTGTGCCCATTTAACATTAGCCATTCCGGCCTCCCTACATGTACATATCTTATATAATTTTCCACATTAGCCAATCGGTAAACAAGCACAACCATTATGACATTTCTATATCATACTCACCATTTGATAATTTACTCATGTCAACTATATAGCTTTTATTCCATATGCATGTTTCATTTGATAATACACATATATAATACGAGACATTTAATTATCAAGATATAGCATGTCACCTTCACTAATACTTATGTTTAAACAGTTAAAATTTACTAAAGTCTCAATTTCTTTTCTTCAATTTCTCAATCACATTAGTATTTCTAGTCACTTTATATCATTCAACCATAATTCATCTCATAATACATTCAGTACTCATTCCGTATTCAAAATGAATTGTTTATACAACATCCGGCTTATACTATCAAATCCCACCTTCATTCTTTATATCACGCTTCCGCACATGTTTTCACTTAAAAGTGCATATAACATATCGTAACTTTATCAATCACATACACTACTTTATCAATTTATAATCGGACATTATCATGCTATGCTCATATTATAGAGGTTTATTTCATTTCTTCCATAATTTAACATAAGCATTTTAATTTAAGCACTCTAGAACTTACCTAAAATGTCGATGAACAAATACGGATCAGCTACCCCAAAATCTTGGTTTTCCCTCTATCCGAGTTTAGCTTTTGAGCTAAGAAAGGTCGCCCTAGGATTAGGGGTACATTACTATCCTCATCTATGTCTAGAACAACAAAGTCGACTGGGAATATAAATTTATCAAATTTTACAAGCACATCTTCAATTATACCCTTAGGAAATCTAATGGTTTTATCAGCCAATTGGATGCTCATCTTAGTTTGCTTAGGTTTCCCAAGTCCTAATTGCTTAAATAATTTGTATGCCAGTACGTTAATACTTGCTCGTAAATCGGCTAAAGCACTTTTAACATCTAAACTACTAAGTAAACAAGGAATTGTAAAACTCCCTGGATCTTTTAGTTTGTTGGGTAGCTTGTTCTGCCAAATTGCTAAGCACACTACATTCAATTCCAAGTGAGATGTTTCATCTATCTTCCACTTGTTCGTTAGGAGCTCTTTTAAAAATTTAACAGCGTTTGGCATCTGCGACAGGGCTTCAATAAATAGTAAGTTAATATGTAATTTTTTTAAGAGTTTAAGGAATTTACCGAATTGCTTATCTGTGCGGTCTTTCCTCAACACATTAGGATATGGGACACGAGGCTTATATTCTTTAACAACCAGTTCTTTGTGACTTACCTCATCCATACCGTTACTTACCACAGTCTCCTTACTTGGCTCTGGTTTGGTTTTGGCTAATCCTTCTTCATGAACTGTGTCGATGGCATAGAGTTGCTTCTTAGGGTTGGTCTTAGTGTTGCTCGGTAACCCACCTTATGGTCATTCAGAAATTAGCTTAGCGAGCTAGCCTATTTGAGTTTCGAGTCTTTGGATGGATGCTTGCTGGTTCTTAAGTTCCATTTCGGTGTTCTAGAAACGAGTTTCTGACACGGCGATAAATTTTGTGAGCATCTCTTCAAGGTTTAGCTTTTTCTCTTGCGGGTATGGTGGTTGCTGAAATCCCGAAGAATGTGGTGGTCTTTGATTTCCTTGATTGCCTTGTCCTCTCCATGAAAAATTGGGATGATTCCTCCAACCTGCATTGTAAGTATTACTATAAGGATTATTTTGAGATCTAGAATTGTTACCTATATAGTTGGCTTGCTCGTTTTCCATGCCATATCCATAAGTGGGGTACTCAGAATTACTCATGTTTCCTTGGATTGAGTCACATTGCATCACTAGGTATATCTGCGTAGAACCAACTAAACCATCAATCTTTTTATTTAAAAGTTCTACTTGATTAGAAAGCATGGTGACCACATCAATATTAAAAACCCATGCAGATTTTTGTGGCTTTGTTCCCATGACTTGCCACTAATATTGTTCAGTGACATTTCTTCTATAAACTCATAAGCTGATTCTGGTGTTTTGTTATTGATTGTTCCACCGGTAGTTGCGTCGATCATTTGTCTCATTGAGGGGTTCAAACCATTATGAAAAGTTTGAACTTGTAACTATAGGGGTAACCCATAGTAAGGGCACCTTCACAATAAATCCTTGTATCTCTCCCAAGCATCGTAAAGTGTTTCTAAATCCATCTGCATAAAAGAAGAGATATCATTCCTTAATTTAGCAGTTTTAGCCGACGAAAAATATTTGAGTAAAAATTTTTCGGTCATTTGTTCCCATGTAGTGATAGAACCTCGTGGTAAAGAATTGAACCACTGTTTAGCTTTATTCCTTAAGGAGAATGGGAATAGTCGAAGACGAATGGCATCATCAGAAATGCCATTTATTTTAAACGTGTCGCAGAATTCCAAAAAGTTGGCTAAATGAGCGTTAGGATCTTCATCCTGCAAACCATCAAACTGGACAAACTGTTGTATCATCTGAATAGTGTTAGGTTTCAATTCAAAATTATTAGCAGCAATAGTAGGCCTAACTATACTAGATTCGATACTAGCCAAATTGGGTTTAGCATAATCATACATAGTACGAAGAACGGGATTTTGCTCGACAGGATTTACGACTACTACATGAGGTAGCTGATTATCTTGATTAGCCTCCATCTCTTTAGTAGGTTCAGGTTCTTCTTCTTGTCCTTTTTCTAGGTATCACAAGCTTCTTCTTATTTCTCTGCAAGTTCTACAAATTGTGGCTTCTAAATTATCGTCAAACAATAAT
This sequence comes from Gossypium stocksii, assembly GCA_020496765.1. Lineage (NCBI taxonomy): Eukaryota > Viridiplantae > Streptophyta > Magnoliopsida > Malvales > Malvaceae > Gossypium > Gossypium stocksii. The sequence goes on from CM035629.1 coordinate 77,466,757, forward strand.
GGTCCTCCTAAGTTTCTTTTAGTTATAAACTAGAGACACCTAGAAGGGAAAGGTGAAAAGAAAATTAAAAACCTAAAAAAACAAAAAATAATTTGCAATAAAAGTAAAAATAGCTAAAGTAATAGGAATCGACTGTTCCTAATATCTTAGTTCCCTGGCAACGGCACTAAAAACTTGATCGTGATCTCGAGTGATGATGATAAAGTAATAAATTGATCGTACCTAAAAGACAAATTATTATCACGATAAAAGGAAAGTGCACTTATCGAGTAATAGTATAGCTAGTGGCAAGATCGGAATATCAAATCTAAGGAACTAAAAGTACTAATAATGACTTTCTTCCTATTATCTAGCCTAAGAAATAAAAGGGGTTTGGTTGTAAACTATTCTAAACTAAACTAAAGAAGCGACAAAGAGTAAATTGGGAAAGTTACTTTGGGAAAACTGATTGATAAGGACAATACCTAAGGAAGAATCCACCTAGACTTCACTTGTTATCTAACTCTGAACCAGACGATTTCTTCATTTGACTTGATCCGTAGAGATCCCTAAATTATGTTAATACCTCCGTCGAGGATAAGAACAACTAATAATAGGTTGATTAATTAAAATCTCTTTCTAATTAAAACCCCTAATCTTGCATTAACTCGATCTATGGATCCCCATATTGGATTTGACTCTAATCTGACAAATTTTCATCATTCTATGTCTAGGATTGCGATCAACTCCGCTTAATTGAGTTGGATCTACTCTTAAACAGGGACTTTTGCTCATCTGCCTAAGCACATTCGACTTAAATCAATATCCCGAAAATATCATTCAAGAATTAAAAACACAAATAATAACAAGTCAAATATTTATCATATAGTTCAGATAACAATAACAAGATCCCTCTTAGGTTTCATCCCCCTTAGATATTTAGGGTTTTAGTTCATAATTATAAAAAGAAACATCTCAGAATAGATAAAATAACAAAACATAAGAAAACCCAAAATTCCTAAAAGGATTGAAGGGAGATCCTCTGTCTTGATGTAGATCCTGGCTTTTGAGATGGATCAATCGGCTTTCCTTTGAGTAATTCCCTGCCTTTAGCTCTCTGTCTTGACGGGAAGACTATACTCTTGGTGGGAATAATGCACACCTTTGTAATTGCCTCCTAAGGTCTTTATATAGAGTTTGGAGAGTCTTTCTTAGCCCCTAAGTAGCTTTTTCCTCGTGAAATTGAACTTCCTCACGACAGGGACACGCCCGTGTGCCACGCCCGTGTAAGTCTATGCTAGGCCATGTTCAAGCCTATTAAAGTGGAATAGCCGTGTGACACGCCCGTGTGGTGAACTTCCAGGCTATGTTGATTATTGATTTGGGCCTAATTTGCCCGTTTTGGCCCGTTCCTTGCTCTTTTCTCTTCCCTATGCTCACCTGAGTATAAAACATGAAATTAAAGGTTTAGGAGCATTAAATTCTACAAATCAAGGAATAATTTATCCATAAATGTGCTAAGCATGAGGTAAAAATATGTATGAGTTATGGTTTATCATGTATAATTGATAATGTTAGACAGAGTTAGTGAGTGAATTGCATAATGAGTATGTTTGGAAGATTTTCATACTATATTGTGTAATGGCAAAAATTGGTTTGTATTGGTTTGTGTTTCAGGGTGGCAATTGACTTGGAAAATAACCTATAATTGTCCCCACGGGTAGACAGACGGGCTTGTGTCTGGGCCATGTGTGACACACGGCCAGCCCTATAGGCGTGTTGATAGGCCGTGTGTCCCCTGGACTTGAAATTATGAAATTAAATGCCCAATAGTAAACACACGGGTAGAGACATGGCTGTAACATCCTGAAATAGGGCCTAAACAGAACAATGGTTATGAAACCATGAATCCGAGATGGAAAAGTTTATTATGATAAATTTTTATGATTTACCGAGTGATTAGATGCATGTGTTAGAATATTGATAGAAAATTTCACAAATTGCATGTTTAATTTTCCTATTAGGGCTTAATTGCAAAAGTTGATAAATATGAGTTCTAGATAGGAAAGGGTTAAATTGAGGAGCATAATTGAAGTAGAGGTCCTTAAATGGTAATTATACCATTAGGTTTTCATGGACAAAAATGGACATACATAGGTAGAAATAACCAAAGTTTTAATGCAGGGCATTTTAGTCATTTGGTAATTAAAAAGTTTAAAAAGGGAAAAGATGGCAAAATGTTATCATCTTCTTCATTAGGCCAAATGTCAAGGGTTCTCCATAGATAAGGCTTGTTTCAAGCTTCCAAGCTCCATAGTAAGTGATTCCAAGCCCCGTTTTTAATGTTCTTTACGTTTTTAGAGTCTCGGTAACTTGATTTAGCTTATTCTAGCAATAATTTAACCAAGGGTTCATATTTGGAGAAATACACATAGGTGAAATGTGTTTATTTTGATGTTTTATGATAGAATATGAGGTTTTAAATTATGTGGAATAACTTGTGCTACTCAGTTTTAAGTGAAAACGAGTAAAGCGACATAATTACTAAAAATACCTAATGTTCATAAGTACATGTTAGAGTGAGAATTTGATGTTGCTATTAAGGGAAAATGATCAGCATGTCCTGAAACATAAGAATTAGGGATAAAGTTTAATTTTCGAGCTTTGGGGCAAAAGTGTAAATATGTAAAAGTTTAGGGGCAAAATAATAATTTTGCCAAAGTTAGAGTTAAGGACTGTTTTGAGAAATGTGAGTATTAAATAAGCTAAATTTGCTAATTATAGATCAAGAATGAAATTTGGGGATAGACTAAAGAAAGAAAAAAGTACAAGATTAAGTTGTCAAGTTGATCGTATTTTGCTTTGAGGTAAGTTTACAATAAATAAATGCAATATTTCGATATTTTATATTAATGTTGTTAATTTTTAGGATATATACATTTATTTTATGAGAATATTCCAAGTTGAATTAAAGATGAGGTAATAGACAAAAAGTATCAGAAGGCCCGTTTGAACCTTAAGAATGTATGGGATACAGAATGTCATGACATTTTAGGGTTGAGATAGTTGAGGAACATCCCATGTAAGTCCATATCAGACATATGGCATTGGCAGGTTAAGACAGTTGAGGAACATCCCATGTAAGTCCATATCAAACATATGGCATTGGCAGGTTAAGACAGTTGAGGAACATCCCATGTAAGTCCATATCAGATATATGGCTTTGGCAGGGCAGGGAACATCCTATGTAAGACCATGCCTAGAGCATGGCATTGGCAGGCTATTATTAGGCAGGAAAACTCAAGTATCCTGAGTATTCCAAACTATTCATTGGGCTAATATATAGGCTATGTTACAAGAAAGTTCAGGTAAATGAATGATAAGCAGGAAAGTTAAAGAGTAAGTGGAGAAGTAAAATAAAGATTTTGTTAGTTGATGGTATAATATGAGTATATTTATACTTGGTGAATATTGTCATTTATTTACTTGTAAACTTACTAAGCATTGTACCTTACTCCTTTTCCTTTCTCTCTTTTATAGTGTAGTTAAGCTAATTCAGGGATCGTAAGGACGTAGGAGTTCATCTCACACTATCAAAGGCTATCCCGGTATTTTGTAATTTGATATTTTTTAAGTTATGGCATGTATAGGGACTTGGTCATTTTGTGCGTATGTCCTTATGACAGGATTAAAGAATGGCATGTGAATACTTGATAGTGATTAGCTATTGTGTGGCTAATTATGAACATGATTTGATGTTATGTATGCCTAAATGATAGTTTATGCAAAGAAATTATGAAAGAGTAAAAGTTGGACATGAAATAGTTTTGGAACAGCAGTAGTGGTGTGAATTTGAAAAATCACTAAAAATTGTAGAAATGGAATTAAATGGTGAATGAGATATAGAATTAAAGACTATTGAGTATATTTTCATAAGAAAGAAACAAAGCAAGCAAAGGAAGTCTATATTCTGAGATATTTAGATTATGACGAAACTGGTATAGAGTGACTTCGTGAGTCACAATTTATATGTATATCTTCCTTAGTGAGTCTATTTTCATTAGAAATAAGTGGAAACACTAAATAAAAACTGTACTATGAGATATTTGATTTTTAGTGAAGAGAGGTTAGGTCCATTGGGCTACTAAATAGGGGAACATTTAACTAACAAACTGTACTAATTGGCCAAACCAAAAATTTTGGAAAAAATATGGTAAGAAGATACATGAGTCTAGTTTCAGGGAAAATTTATGGATTTAAATTTCGTGTTTTGTAACTCGAGTTATAATTAATTTAGTGACTGTTACGCAGGTGGACAATTTTATTAGGAACAGAGAAACAAATTGTTTTAATTTGTGTAAGTCTCCTTCGTGTGATAGACATAGCCTCGCGCATGGGCATGTGGCTTGGTCGTGTGATGAAGTTTTCACGATGACGTCATAAATAGAGTACCCGAGATTTTTTACACGGGTTAAGACACGGTCGTATGCCCAACCGTGTGAAGGACATGGGCCAATAACACAGGCATGTGCTCGGTCGTGGGAGAACCCCTGTAGGTTTGAAATGGAAATAAATTTGTAATAATTTCACACGGTTTTGGGACATGGGTGTGTGTAACCACACGGACGTGTGCCCTATTTTGAGTCAAATTTTTCTAAGTGTTCGAAAGGCTTCAGTTTAGTCCTAAATCCTACCCAACGTATCTTTTGGGCCTCTTAGGGCCATAATAAGAATGTTTTGAATAATAACGAAAAAGTTTTAAATTTTATCTAGAAGTTGAGTATCGTAATCGAATGTTCTTATGAGTGTGATTTTGGTAACGCCTCGTACCCGAGTCCGGCGTAGTTACGAGTGAGGGGCGTTACAATTAGTGGTATCAGGGTTATGGTTTAGTCGGTGTTCAGACTAACATAGCAAGTGTGAGAGTCTAGCTATACATGCCATAATTATGAATATGGACAGTGTGATTGTCTCTAATCCTTAAATTGTGTTTTTATATAGTAAATGGATCTCGACCCAGCTGTGGCTGATGACACAGGAAGTAACGCACTGCCTCTCGCTTAAGGGACCGCGCCACCCGAAAGTAGGAATGTAGAATCTAACTAAGGAGAAGAGGCTCGAGAGGCCTTTCTCTACAGAATGAGTGAATGGTACACAAAGTACATTCGGGCAAACCCAAATTCTCAACCTCCCTTACCTTTTCCCATCCCTCAATCAGTTCCGATAACTCCACAAGGTACCAAAATGACGAGACTGAGTAAGCCCCCTATTGACAAGATTCCTAAGTATGGAGCCGAGGAATGTAGAGCTAGTGTTAATGATGACCCTAAGAGGGCATAATTTTGGCTCAAAAATAATATCAGGAAGTTCGATGAACTCTCTAGCACACCTGAGGAGTGTTTAAAGTGCACAGTATCACTTTTGAGAGACTCGACGTATCAGTGGTGAAAAACACTAGTCTTGGTAGTGCCTACTGAAAGAGTTACTTGGGACTTCTTCCAAGTGGAGTTTAAGAAGAAGCATATAAGTCAGTGCTTCATTGATCAAAAGCAAAAGGAGTTTTTAGAGCTGAAACAAGGCCGAATGATCGTGTTTGAGTATGAGTGAGAGTTTGTCTGACTAAGTAAGTATACTTGGGAATGCATTTCTATAAAGGAAATTATGTGTAAATGGTTTGAGGATGGCCTAAATGAAAACATCAAGTTGTATGTGGGGATTCTAGAACTAAAAGAATTTTTTGTGTTAGTTGATCAGGCGTGCAATGCTGAATAATTATGTAAGGAAAAGAGGAAGGCTGAATCGGATGCTAGAGATATGACGAAGAGATCAATGAGCAAGTCTTTCCAACCATCGTCAAAGAAAGTGAGAAATGTGCCAAACCATTCGACCATTTTTTTCGAAAATCCGGGTAAAACTCATGGGAGGCAAATTACAAGTTCTAAGGCTCAGACTCCTTCTGTAGCTAGTGTTGGCAATGTCAAGCCAAGTAACCCTGAATGTCAACACTGTGGTAGGAGACATTCCAGTGAGTGTTGGATGGTCACCGGGGCTTGTTGCAAATGTAGCTCCCAAGATCACTTCATCAAAGACTGTCCTGAAATGATAGTGAAAGAAACTACTCAGAACACTAAATTGAACAATATACCCGCTAGAGAGAGGCCTACTAGAAATGTGAAAGATGAAGCTAGTAGCAGAGGCATAGCTAGAGATTCAGCTGCAAGATCAGAGGCCAGTGTGCCTGCAAGAACCGATGCCATTCATGCCCGATGTAATCACTAGTACATTTTCTGTTTATGATGTTCATATTGTTGCACTAATTGATCCTGGGTCTACACATTCTTATATTTGCATGAAATTGGTAAATGGCATGAAATTGCCTATAGAGTCAACTGAATTTGTGATTAAGGTGTCAAACCCTTTAGGCAAATGTGTGTTAGTTGACAAGATTTGCAAGAATTGTCCCTTAGTGATTCAAGGTCACTATTTTCTAGCCGATCAAATGTTATTGCCATTTGATGAGTTTGATGCCATCTTGGGCATGGATTGGCTATCGATGAATGATGCTAAAGTGAATTGTAGACCAAAGGTTATTGAGCTAAAGTGTGAAAATGGTGAAATCCTTTGGGTTGAAATAAATGAATCTAGTGAGCTGCCTGCTTTGATTTCGTCCATGACTACTCAAGATGTTTGAGAAAGGGTTGTGAGGCATATTTAGCTTATGTATTAAATATGAAAGAGTCTGAATTGAAAGTGGAGGCAGTGCCAGTGGTTTGTGAGTTTTCGGATATGTTTCTAGAGGAGTTGCTGAGGATACCTCCTATCAGAGAGATAGAATTTGCCATTGGCTTTTTGTTGGGAAATACCTCGATATTGATAGCTCCGTATAGAATGGCTCCAACTGAGCTAAAAGAGTTGAAGGTCCCACTGCAAGAATAGACCGACAAAGGATTTATGAGGCCTAGTTTTTCTCCCTGGGGTGCTCCCGTATTGTTTGTGAAGAAAAAAAGATGGATCGATGAGACTTTGTATCGATTATAGGCAACTCAACAAGGTGACGATAAAGAACAAGTACCCTTTGCCAAGGATCGACGATTTATTTGACCAGCTGAGAGGAGCTACAGTGTTTTTTAAAATAAACTTGAGATCCGAGTACTACCAGTTGAGGGTGAAAGAGTCAGATGTGCCGAAAGCTACTTTCAAAACAAGGTATGGACACTATGAGTTTCTCGTACTGCCTTTCGGTCTGACTAACACCCCAGCTGTGTTTGTGGATTTAATGAACTGAATTTTTAGACCGTACTTGGATAAGTTTGTGGTGGTTTTTATAGATGACATTTTGATTTATTCTCGTGATGAAGACCAGCATGCTGAACATTTTAGGACAGTTTTACGAATTCTGTGAGATAAATAGTTGTATGCCAAATTTAGTAAAAGTGAGTTTTGGCTCAGTGAAGTGGGGTTTTTGGGCCACATTGTTTCAAGAGATGGCATTCGAGTCGATCCGAGTAAGATTTCGGCAATAGTGGATTGGAAGCCACCAAAAAATGTACTAGAAGTCAGAAGCTTTCTGGGTTTGGCTAGTTACTATAGATGCTTCGTAAAAGGATTTTCAATGATCGCTTCTTCAATGACCAAGATGCTGCGAAAAGATGTTAAGTTTGAGTGGACAGAGAAGTGTTAGCAAAGTTTTGAGAAATTGAACATAGTGTTGACAAAAGCACCAGTGCTAATGCAACCTGAGTCCGGAAAGGAATTTGTGATTTATAATGATGCGTCTCTAAATGGCCTTGGATGTGTATTGATGCAAGAAGATAAGGTGGTGGCATATGCCTCAAGATAATTGAAGCCACACGAGAGGAACTACTAGACACATGATTTAGAGTTAGCCGCTATTATCTTCCCCTTGAAGATTTGGCGACATTATCTATTTGGTGAGAAGTGTCGTATCTTTACCGACTATAAAAGATTGAAGTACTTAATGACACAAAAATATTTGAACTTGCGGCAACGGAGATGACTCGAGTTGTTGAAAAACTACGAGTTAGTGATCGATTACCACCCAGGGAAGCTGAATGTGGTTGCCGATGCCTTGAGTAGGAAATCTCTATTTTCCTTGAGAGCCTTGAATACGAGGTTGGCCCTATCCGATGTTGGTTTGATTTTGGCCGAGTTGAAAGCTAGGCCATCATTCATTCAACAAATTATGAAGCTCAAAAGGGTGATAATGAGTTGTAAGCAAAAAGGGCCTAGTGTCAAATGGATAATGAGATAGATTTTCAAATTGGTGCAAATGACTTCTTGATGTTTCGAGGCAGAGTATGTGTGACGAAGTTTTTGCAATGACATCATAAATAGAATACCTAGGATTTTTCACATGGGCTAAGACACGGGCGTGTGCCCAGCCGTGTGAAGGGCACGGGCCAAGAACATGGGATGTGCTCGGTCGTGTGAAAACCGCTTTAGGTTCAAAATGGAAAATAAATTTGCAATAATTCTACATGGGTTGGGGACACAAGCATGTGTGACGACACGGCCTACCCACACGGGCGTGTCCTTATTCCACACGAGCGTGTGCCCTGTTTTGAGTCAAATTTTTCTAAGTGTTCGAAAGGCTCCGATTTAGTCTTGAGTCGTACCCAATGTATCTTTTGGGACTCTTAGGCCCATAATAAGAATGTTTTGAATAATAACAAAAAAGTTTTAAATTTTATGTAGAAGCTGAGTGTCGTCATCGAATGTTCTTGTGAGTGTGAGTTTGGTAACGCCTCGTACCCGTGTCTGGTGACGTTTACGGGTGAGGGGCATTAGAGAGAGCTAGTGTAAGACCATGTATGTGACATGGCATCAGCCTCGTCATGTGAGCCAGTGTAAGACCATGTCTAGGACATGGTATCGGCGCTTAACCTACATTTGAGGCTATAACGCCCCAAAAATCCCAAAGTTTAAAATTTTGTATGTCGTGATTTTGCTTGCATGGTTACCACTATTAGGGTGGTAATTTAAAGTATTAAAGAGTTAGTGTGAAGTCCTAAGTTCGGGTTTGGTATGGGAAAAATATTTATTTTGATGTTAACAGAACCTTGGCTTCAAATGATATACCTCTTAAATAAATGAGGTTAAGTTATGACACAAAAACCCTAATGGCTGAGTGGCAAGTGGCACCACACTGGGGGCTAGAGAGAGGCGCTACTTGTAGAGTAAGGAGGTCCAAGGTTCAAGTGGGGCTTAACGCAATAATGGGTAATTATTTTTACATTGGTGCCGTGTAGATAGTGGAGTTGGACTTAAACTCTATGAGGGAAGGTTTGAATTGGTCTTGAAGTTTGAATAGGTGTTGAAGAGTAAATTAAGGCATGATAAGGGGAGAGATATTAGGAAGAGACCAAGGAGAGAGTTGGGGGAGGAGTTAGAACCGAATTGGTAATTGGAGGAAAGGTAATCGGTTTTGGTAGTAAGTAGGTGCTGAATTGTAGATTTAGGGAGTGGAAAGACTATAGCCGAATCTTCATTGGTATTTTTGGCTCTTGGAGAGCATTCTTTTTTTACCAAAACTGGGGTTTTATTTGTTTTGTCATATTGTCGAAACTACTCTAGAAGTGATCTTTTGCGCATTAAACTTCAACCCCTTTTTCTTTTTCTCATTTCATAGCCGAACATCCCCTTCTTTCTCTCTCAAATTGCTTCTTGCTTATACCGACCTCTTTCAATTCTTGCTTGAAACCAAAACTGAATATTGACACCCTCTTTGGTCAAATCTCTTTTAGTGCCGTTACCAATCTATTCTCTTCATCTCAACATTGGGGTTCAATTCTGTAATTGAGACTTTCAAGCCCTCACGCCGTCGAGTTGCCGATTGTAAGTCATTCTTCCATTGTGCTGCATAACCTTTTTCTCTCCTTCTCTATTATCCTCATCTTCTATCGGTTTTAGGCTTTAGCCAAAACCCCTCATCATGTTTTTACCCATTCTCTTGACTAGGCTGAACCCTTGTGTTTCTCTGTCGAATCGCTGTTGTTTCCTTGAAGAGTTACTGCCCTCGCACTGTGGTTTTGGGTGTGGTAAGGGTCCCTAGTCAATCAGTAAGTTTATTCATCTATATTCTTGGATTAATTGTTGGCCGAATATGGTTAGGATTGATTTAGAGTGACTTTTGATGGATGTAAGTCACTTGTTTGCATAGCCTTTGATAGTTAAAGTTCTTTAACGCAAATAACGCAGATCTTGGAGTCAATCGCGATTAGAGAATAAGTGAAGGGTTGATAAGGCTTAATCGTTCAAGGTAAGGATTGGTATGTTTTCAGCTTTTGATAAAAGGGAGAAACGATACTAAGAGTGTGATTAACTGTTAGTTTTGACTGATTGTAGGTTCATGGCTAAGGAATCGTAGCAAGCCCCATAATCAAAGGTGTGTCCATACACCGCACACACAACAAATCGGCTAAAGCTGAAATCTCAAAAAGCCAGAATACCGAAAAGCTGAAAAGTCGAAAGGTTGGCACCGACGACCACACGAGCGTGCGAACTCTCGTGTAGAGACACCAACACGATGATAGAGACTCCGTGGGCGATTCCATGGATTCGGGCCACTGTTTGGCTATTGGGCCGAAATGGGTCAAATGGGCCGATGAGCCGTAGGCCCATCGCGAGTAAAATTGACAAAATAGTTGGATTTGATGAGCCAGTTAGGCTAATTATGTGGTCCTTGGTAAAATGGGGCCTAGTGGGCCAAATAAGTGTATGGGCCCTACTTGGGCTACAGAATGGGCTTCCGGGCCCTAATGAACTGGTAACTCTAATAAAATTGGCGTAAAATAGACTAAATAATTGGAAAGTGTTAATGGGCCAACTTGTGTACTTAAGCCGACGATATGATATGATTTGTATGTCTAAGTGAAAAATGACTAAAATGCCCCCATGTGCTAAATATGAGAAACTGTGTATGCGTTGCATTCATACCATTTATGTTGCATTTGGGTGGGATTATGGTATGAAGTAAGATATGTGAGGGCCGCATGGTTGCTTGACGACCATGGATCCACCGACGGCTTTAAAAGCCTATTATATGATTAGCAGCTCTGCTGCGACGATTGAGTAGTGTTGCAACCGGTGCTACCACTGGAGTGTAGGTGTAACGCCCTGAATTTTGGACCTAGAACTATTGGGCCTTGAGTTTTGGATCGGTTAAAAGGCTGCTTAAATAATTCAAATGTGTGATTTTGGAATGTTTGGAGGGTACTATGAAGTCCCGCGTTCAAGTTAGGCCATAGGAAAAATTTTGATTTTTAGCTTTAGTGGAACCCTAATCTGAAGTGGTATGACTCTTAAATAAATCAAGGTAAAACAAGGCACAAAAGGAGATGTGGTCTAGTGGCAAGGAAGTGACACCATAAGGAAAGCAACAGGTCTAAGGTTCAAGTCTTGGCTCTTACAATTTATTTTGGTTTTTCTTTTAAATAAATCTGGAAGCGAGTAGGTGGGCTATAAAGTTAAATGTGTTGTACTAATGACACAAATGAGCTTGTGTCCTAGTGGTGGTGGCGTGACATGGTTATTGAGAGGACTATGGTTCGAATCCCTTTACACGCAAAGGTTGATTATTTTGCTAATGCTTTGGTTTTGGGGGTTGATGGAGAATCCCACATCGGGAAGCTAGGTGATGAGCTGGCTTTAAATTGAGCAAACGATGAAGAGAGTAGGCATACCTTTCTTGGCTTATCCCTTTCACGTTGTGGCGTGTTCGTTTGGGTTAGGCGTTGGATCATTCGTTAATCTGTATGTCGTTGGGTCATGGTGGTGGTGACCGTAGTTGATCGACACACCCCCTAGGGAGTCAAGGGTGCGATTATTGTTGGCTTATGGGCATAGCAGCGTTCAGAGCGTGGATTAAATTCAGATACCTATCAGGTGTGTACTTCACCCTACTCTAGCTGTAAAACGGCAAATGTCGGAATGCCGAAATGGGCCATGTGGACCCAATGGGCCCGTGGGCCGAATCGGGCAAATTGTATGATTGTGTAGAAAATATTGGACTAGACTAGGTGAATCTCATATATGTGTCTAGTTTTGGGGTAAAGGGCCACACGAGCGTGTGGGCCCACCTGGGCCGAGAACGGGGCTTAGGCCCATTCGCAACGTTATCTCCGTTTAGAATATTTGAGTCGCTCGAGGCGATTGTAGACTTTTTGAAGGATTAATAAAATTACTGAAATACCCTTATAGGGTAGAATTACTGTAATACCCTCGATTTGCAAAATTACAGAAATACCCCCGATTTGTAAAGTTACCGAATTTCCCTCGATTTATAAAATTACAAAAATACCCTCGATTTGTAAAATTACAGAAATACCCCCATTTGTAAAAGTACTATTTTACCCCTAATTTGCAAAATTATTGTTTTACCCCTAATTTGTAAAGTTACCGTTTTACCCCTGATTTGTAAAGTTATCATTTTACCCCTTATTTGTAAAGTTACCGTTTTACCCCTAATTTGTAAAGTTACCATTTTACCCCTGATTTGTAAAGTTATCGTTTTACCCGTGATTTATAAAGTTACCGTTTTACCCCTGATTAGTAAAGTTATCATTTTATCCTTGATTTGTTAGAATTATCGTTTTACCCTCAGTTTACAAAATTATAGAAATACCCTAGTTTATAAATTATGGTAACACCCCAAATTCCAAAATTACCGAAATACCCCTGATTTACAAAATTACCAAAATACCCTTGGTTTGTGAAATTACCAAAATACCCCTGGTTTGTAAAATTACCAAAATACCACTGGGTTGCAAAATTACTGAAATAGCCCTGTAGGGTAGAATTACCGAAATACCCCTATAGGGTAGAATTACCAAAATACCCCTGTAGGGTAGAATTAATGAAATACCCCTGTAGGGTAGAATTACCAAAATAACCCTGTAGGGTAGAATTACCGAAATACCCCTATAGGGTAGAATTACCGAAATACCCCTATAGGGTAGAATTACCGAGATACCCCTTTGGGGTAAAATTACCATTTTGCCCCTAGGGTGTTAAATGATTGTTTTGCCCTTGTGGGCAAGCGACTGACTTGGACTGTGTGTTTGACAGATTTGACTATGTTTGTATGATAGTGATTTGACTGACGTGACCGTGGTTGTGTGATTGATATGTTTTAATATGTGTTTAAATGATTGATACTGAACATGACCATTCTGCATACATGTGTGATGATTGAGCATAGCATACACGACATATTGGGTTGGGACATTGATATGGAGGAAGTTCTACTCTGATAGGATCACATGGGTCGCACGAGACGACTGTGGATCTAGTAATAATCTGATAAGGTCGCACAGGTCACACGAGACGATTGTGGATCGACTAAGGGCTTAATGCCAGTTATTCTGAGTATGGCTCTGTGCCAACCAACATATGGCTCTGTGCTATCAGGATCATGGCTTTGTGCCGATTATATTTGCCTAAGGCTGTGTGTCGATCACATTTATCTATGGCTGTGTGCCGGTTATATTACCCTAATTAATGGCTACGTGCCAATCCTATTACAGTTACTGATAGCTTTGTGCCAATTATGATACTGTTACTAAAGGCTTAAAGCCGCATTTAAATTAGCAGCATGGATGCGTCATTAGTGTGTAGGGCTGGGTGGGTCAAGTTATTCCCCACATGGTGTGTTAGGTTGGTACGGGTGGTGTGATGGACGGACTAGGTTGGGATTGCATTCACATATTTTTCTGATTCTGCTATGGGCTTGGCCCACACTGTTCTGTATAGGGCTAAGCCCAGACTGATCTGTTCTGTATAGGGCTTCGGCCCAGTCTGTTCTACATATCTGTATTATACTGTTACTGATTCTGTTTTGGGCTTAAGCCCACCTGATTCTAATTCTGATTTTGATTCTAATCTAATAAAGTTTCTGATTATGTAATGGGCTAAGGCCCATCAGGTACTATTTGTTATAGTTAGCTAAGGCCTAATTGATATTGGAATTGTAGCAAGGCTAGGGCCCAGACTTTTAATTCTTTTGTATGACTGACTGTTCGTTTTATATGGTAGGGGATTACACACTGAGTTTTCATAAAACTTACCCTGTTTAATAATTGTGTAGGTAACCTTAGCTTTAGGAGGATCGATGCTACGAGGGACTTGGAGAAGGCCACAGATTGCTTATGCTTTGTATTTATTTACTTTTAAGTACTTTATTCCAGTTTGGGTTGTAATAAGGCCTTTTAAACTTTCTGGTTTTTACATTTGGGATTTTATTTATTGTTTTATAATTGCAAGAAGTCGGACACGGTTTTTCCAAAACAACAACTATTTTTGAAAATATCACGTTTCTGCAACTGTTTTAAATTGGACTTCCATAACAATTAAGGTTTTAAAGGCAATAACATTTTACAAAAGAATGTCTTTTAATAAACCACGTTTTAAAAATATGCATCGAAATTTGAGATTTTACACAAGTTTTAAATGGCAACAAGTTTTAATAAGAAGGATTTTCAATGGAAACAAGATTTTTGAAAAACACCTCAATGTGACACGCCAGATTCAGGCCTAACTTTTAGGCCAGGTTTGGGGTACTATAGTAGGGATAGGTGGGTTGATATTTATATCCCCACAGGAGTGTAGGGTTGGAAGGGAAATGGAGTGCAGGGTTGGATTGGGATGGGACATTGCATTCATATGTTATCGATGTGATATGGGCTCCGGCCCACTGATGCCACCACGGGCTAAGGCCCAAAGGCCATCAGTATTGATAGGGCTTAGGCCCAAATTTTTTATTGCATGTTAGTGTATTTGTCGAGGGTCATGCACACTGAATTTTCAAAAACTCACACCCTCTATTATTTTTTTTAGGTGACCCTCAGTAAGTGGCTCGACGTGGGCGAGGAATCGGAGGTGGCCACACAGCTATTTACTTTGATGATTTGTAGTTCTATTTACTTTCCTTATTTTAAATTGTTTTATTGGGTTGTAATAATGCCTTTAATCTCCGGTTTGATGTGGTTTGGAATTTGTTTTCATATTTGCTTAATTTCGAAACTTAAACCAGTTTTCTAAATTCGAAATTTAATTAATACCTTTAAGCAAACTTGACTTGAAACTTAAATGTTTTCAAAACGAAAGCTTCCGCTCTAATTAATCAACAAATGGTCAACAGTTTGCAAACTCAGGTTTTTAATCAACAAGTCCAAGGTTTATTCAAACTCACAAAATGGACAAAATTCTCAATGGTTTAGATTTCAAACAAAACACATCTTTGAGACATAGTTTTAAAATAAACTTATTGGATTTTAGTATGTCAGACTACCAAATGATTTAGGGTTTTTTCTATCATTTTAGTTTGTACAAGTCACCCCTCAATGTGACACCGCCAGATTCGGTCATAACGTCTGGGTCGAGTTTGGGGTGTTATAGAGGCCATCAAGTATCATCTCCTATTCCACTGAGTTCAATGGGAAAAGTTTTGAAATTAAGTATATAAAAGAGGTGATGACCTTGTTGTGAGTAGTACAGGTACTTATATATATCATGTATGTGAAATGAGCGCAAGCATATGTTGTATGAGTAGTAAGGAAATGATAATGAGTAAGTTAACTTTACAATCATGTATGATTTTGTGTAAAGACTAATACTTACGAGAATGTTAATTCATGGTAATTTATTGATAATGTTTGCATTCAACCTACTAAGCTTTATGCTTACCCCTTTCCTTTCCATTTTCTTGTACAGCTGCTTAAGTAGCTTGTGGATCCAGGGACATCAGAGGCATCATTCACACTATTGACTGAAGCTTTCGGTATAGTTAGTTAGTTTTTGTGTTTTGAGTAATGGCATGTATAGGCTATTCGGTCATTTTGGAACAAGTTACTCTAGTTAGCCAATTGTGTTGGCCATTTATTTTACAAGGTCATTTTGTAAATGGCCAATGGAATTAGCCAAAATTATTCAGGTTATTTTAGTGAAACGAGAATGAATTTATGGAAATTGTGGATGGTTGCTTAGGTTAATTATGCATGCACATTATGCGAATTGTGTTTGTTGGATAAATGCATAGTTATGGACATTTAGATGTATATCGATGTCAAGATATGATATAAAAATGTGAGGTTGTAGTTGATCTTGTTTCAGGGTGGCAAAGAGGCTTGGTAGATAGCCTATTTTTGTCTACACGAGTAGACACACGGGCATGTGTCTAGGCCGTGTGTGACACACAGTCAACCCTTGTGTTAGGCTATGTGTCCCCTGCACCTTGCATGGATAGAATTAAATGCCCAGTAGTAAACACATGAGTTGAAACATGACTGTGTGTCTCAACCGTATAGAGGGCAAGGCCAAGCACACAAGCGTGTGCCATGGCCGTGTGGTTGCTGACATTAGTGGTGAGAAAAAAATCTAATTCGATTCAAAAAACTCAATAAAAAATTCAAAGTTTGAATTAAATAGTTCGAGTTATTTGAGTTAATCAAATTATTCAGATCAACCAGAATAAAAAATTAAGTTTTTCAGTTTAACTCGACTATGGATTACACAATTCAAGTTATCCGAAAATCCAAATAAGAAAAGACAAAACTGCATCATTTTGATAAATGTTTGCTTTTTTAAAAGTTAAAATTCAAAATAATTAAGTTAAAAGGCAAAACTAAGTCGTTTTGATAATGTTTACCCATTAAGTTAAAAGGCAAAATCATTACATTTTTCATGTAGTTAAATAATCTTGTACTTCATCTGTTAGTTAAATAACCGGCCCATCGAAAGACAACATTAAGTATAAATAATAGGATTTGCTAACTCGACTCAATTTGACTCGAAATTTTTTTACTCGATTCGGTTCAATTTGAAAAAATTCAAATTGAATTCGATTGCTAAAATAGGATTCTCAACTCGACTAACTCGAAAATTTTTTACTCGATTCGACTCGACTGAATCGAATACTCATCCCTAGCTGACGTTAGAAATAGAATGTCAAGGTTTTTACACACGGGCTGTGACATGGGTGTGTCATGGCCGTGTGAGGGACACGGGTTGAGCACATGAACGTGTGCCACGCTGTGTGAAAACCCCTGTAGGTTCGATGTTAGAAGACAAATCCACACGGATGAGGGGTATGGGCGTGTCCCTAGGTGCTTAGGCCATGTGAGGCACACAGACCATCAACACGACCATATCTAGAGGCCGCACGGGCGTGTTGCCCTTCCACACGAGCGTATGCCCTGTTTTTAGTGGATTTTTCTTGGAAGTTTCTTAAGTGCCCAAAATGGTCTGGGTTGTTCCTAAGTCATGTTTTAGGCCTCGTAGGCCCATATGAAGGTTCATAGGACAACGTTTGAAAAAGTTTAAAATTGGGACACATTTCAATGAGTGCAAAGTTGAAGGTTTGCATGTGATTTAGTAAGGTAACACCTCGTACCCTAGTCCGGCGTCGGATACGGGTAAGGGGTGTTACATTTAAGATGTGTTATGTCATATTTATTGCAAAAGAAACTATGATTTTATTTCAATTTAATCATCTATGTAACACCTCTAACCTAAATCTATCACTGGAACAAGGTTATAGAGCATTATTAGAAATTTCAAAGTAGATAACATACATTTCATACCAAAATATAATGTTTCTATAGCATTCGTATTAAAATCAATTAAATAGTCCCTTATGAGAGCCCTCGAGGCTCAAAGTATGCATTAGAATTGAGTCGGGACTAAAGCAGAAACTTAGGAAATTTTTCGTGAAATTTCAAAATTTTCATAGGTACAGGGCACATACACTCGTATGGTCAGGTCGAGTGGCTCACATGGCCAAATGAAACACCTGTGTCTTAGGTCGTGTGATACTTGAGTAGGGCACACGACTGAGTCTCTAACCCATGTAACTCTTTGACTTATAATTTATGTAGGTGTAGGGTCACACGGCCAAGTTACACGCCCGTGTGCCAGGCTGTGTGGTCAATTTAGAGGATTATATTTCTCAATTTTAAGATACAGGGGACACAAGGCCACAATACACACCCATGTGCTAGGCCATCTGTAACACAAGGGTGAGACATACATCCGTGTCTCTGCCAATCTGGAGAGAATAAGGCTATTTCCAAGCCTTACTCATCACCCATTCTTGTCTTTTGCCTACACCAATACTTTAACATGTTTGTGACAGCCCTATTTAGACCTTAGTCGGGAAGTGGTTTCGGGACCACCAAACTGATTTAGAAAAATAATCAAATGTTAATTTTCGTGTTCTTGTTTTGTGAAGTATATCATGAGAAAACCTCATGTCTTAATTTTGCTATTTGAGTTATAAATTAACCTAATGGGATCTTATTGAATAAAAGAAAAATGTAGGGGTTGAATTTCAATGCCGAATGAGACATAATTATTAAGGTTGGAGGGTTATGAAACAAATAAACCAAGGGATATATGCATGGACCATTTGGCCATAGGATAGTGGGAAGGTTATAATTTTATGATGTCTATTATGGCAAATTGATAAATGAACTCATGCATGATATGAAATTAAACAAATAAACTTCATTTTTGTCTTTCTTTAGCCGAAACAAAAGAGAAAGAGAATAGAAAGAAATTGTGAGCATTCGGTTATGGTGTTTCATGATCTTTAAAGGTTAGTAATGTATTTCTTAGTAAATTTATTTTAAAATGTGATTCTTGAGTTCATATTGTAGCCAACCCACGATTTTGAATTTTGGATTGATGAGCATTACCACATTCGGCAACTTGAGAAAAATGTGATAGTAAAATCGAATGATCAATGTGGCGTGTGAGTTGCTATAATCTTGTGTTTGATGTATGAATTGGATTACGATAGTAAGAAAACTAAGTAGTCACTACTTGTGGCATTCGGCTACTTTGAATTAAATGAGGAACATGTGCTTGGATTTGAAAACATTAGCTAAATTTCTAATATGTGCTTATAGGATGACCGAATATGGGATTTGAATTTAGTATGGTTAGAATCGGCTAGTGTAATGGGGTTTTATGCATAGTTGATGAAATTTTTTTTAAAGAGAGAAGTTACTAAGTAAAATTTTGTTAAAAATCAATGGAATAGAAAATGATAGGTCTAATTGTGGAATCATGCTTTTGTGTGGCTTAAATTGTTTATTTACTTTTAACTATGTCCTCGGGGGAAAGAATGAATTGATGATAGTTGATTTAGGGAAATTAACTTTGTCGTGTTCTTACTAATAAAATGAGAATTGATTAATATAGTCCTAGTGAGCCGAATGGAAGCTAAGAAAATTTAGTCTATAGGTGAGCTTTAGCGGTGGTCAAAACATGTGTGATAGTCGATTTTGGATTAAGAAAATATAGATGAATGTACGGCTTTGAATAGTAAGTTTACTAAAAAAAAAAACAACATGAAGTTACCAAAGTGGTCGTATATGTTTGAGCTTTGTTCGAATGTGAGTTGTTAATGATAACGATTGTGTCAGGCTTAATGAGTTTGGTTAAAAGGGTATATACTTGAGTAAATTAATGGTTTAGATATGACTTGTAGTGAAATTGTGTTTGGCCGAATGTATTTCATAGGATATATGCATGTGTGTTCTTTGTTTTGAATGAAAGTGTATTAATCAAGTGAAATGTATGAGTATTTAATAAAAATTGAATTGTTTAATCTAGCTCAAGAGCATAGATGGGCAATATTGGATAAGGGGAAAGCTAAAGTCACGGAATAGCCAAACCGTAACTATTCAGAAAAAGTTTGAGGTAAGTTTTGAGTAATGAAACCTAACATATGACTTGATAAAACATGATATACTTATATATATATATACATGTAGTTAATGGATTTTGGCCTATGGACGTTGTTGAATATGGTTGATGTAAAGTGATTGGTGAATATGGCAAATAGCCGAAAGATTCTTAGAAATATAAGCTATGATAATTGACTTGATATGTGATCCATGTATGTGTCTATAGACCGAATATTAAATGGAATTATGTGAATATGTGAATATGTGAATGAGGTAAGTAATTTCAATTGTAATAGATTTTGTGAAATGTGTACTTGATGGTTACGTATGCATAAAGGTTCAGTGAGGTAAATCCGGGCCAAATCCCGAAGGGCATTCGTGACAGTGTTATATCCGGGCCAAATCTCGAAGGGCATTCGTGCCAGTGTTATATCCGGGCCAAGTCCCGATGGGGCATTCATTGCCGGTGTTATATCCGGGCTAAGTCCCGAAGGGCCGTATTGCTAGTGTTTTAACCGGGCTAAGCCTGAAGGCATTCATGCTGGAAATACGCGATTTATATTGTAATAATCTTAAACAAATGTGCTCATCACCTTAAGTTTGTCAGGTGTGTACCTCGTACTCATTGTGAAATTGATTCGTTTTAGATTATGAATACATTTGGATAGTGATGCATTCATTGGCTAATGTTTAAGATTACATGAAAGTCTAAGACTTACTTATGATGTGTGAATTTCAATCCAAATGGAATAATATGAAGATGG